>HG995192.1:10672413-11962413 GCA_905332935.1 Bombus hortorum
TTATACGTTATATCCTATATGTAGATAACGTTATACGTTATATCCTACGTCTACATATCGTTATACGTTATATCCTATATGTAGAAAACGTTATACGTTATATCCTACGTCTACATATCGTTATACGTTATATCCTATATGTAGATAACGTTATACGCTATATCCTACGTCTACATATCGTTATACGTTATATCCTATGTCTACATATCGTTATACGTTATATCCTTTATCTACGTATCGTTATACGTTATATCCTATATCTACGTATCGTTATACGTTATATCCTATATCTACGTATCGTTACACGTTATATCCTATATGTAGATAACGTTATACGTTATATCCTATATCTATGTATCGTTATACGTGATATCCTATATGTAGATAACGTTTTACGTTATATCCTATATCTACGAATCGTTATACGTTATATCCTATGTCTACATATCGTTATACGTTATATCCTATGTCCACATATCGTTATACGTTATATCCTATATCTACGTATCGTTATACGTTATATCCTATATCTACGAATCGTTATACGTTATATCCTACATCTACATATCGTTATACGTTATATCCTATATCTACGTATAGTTATACGTTATATCCTATATCTACATATCGTTATACGTTATATCCTATATCTATGTATCGTTATACGTTATATCCTATATGTAGATAACGTTTTACGTTATATCCTATATCCTCGTATCGCTATACGTTATATCCTATATGTATATAACGTTTTACGTTATATACTATATCTACGTATCGTTATACGTTATATCCTATATCTACATATCGTTATACGTTATATCCTATTTGTAGATAACGTTTTACGTTATATCCTATATCTACGAATCGTTATACGTTATATCCTATGTCTACATATCGTTATACGTTAAATCCTATGTCTACATATCGTTATACGTTATATCCTATATCTACGTATCGTTATACGTTATATCCTATATCTACGAATCGTTATACGTTATATCCTATATCTACATATCGTTATACGTTTTATACTACGTCTACATATCGTTATATGTTATATCCTATATGTAGATATCGTTATACGTTATATCCTACATCTACATATCGTTATACGTTATATCCTATGTCTACATATCGTTATACGTTATATCCTATTTCTACGTATCGTTATACGTTACATCCTATATCTACATATCATTATACGTTATATCCTATATCTACATATCGTTATACGTTATATCCTATATCTACGTATCGTTATACGTTATATCCTATATGTAGATAACGTTATACGTTATATCCTACGTCTACATATCGTTATACGTTATATCCTATATGTAGATAACGTTTTACGTTATATACTATATCTACATATCGTTATACGTTATATCCTATATCTACGTATCGTTATACGTTATATCCTATATGTAGATAACGTTATACGTTTTATACTACGTCTACATATCGTTACATGTTATATCCTATATGTAGATATCGTTATACGTTATATCCTACATCTACATATCGTTATACGTTATATCCTATGTCTACATATCGTTATACGTTATATCCTATTTCTACGTATCGTTATACGTTACATCCTATATCTACGTATCGTTATACGTTATATCCTATATGTAGATAACGTTATACGTTATATCCTACGTCTACATATCGTTATACGTTATATCCTATATGTAGATAACGTTTTACGTTATATACTATTTCTACATATCGTTATACGTTATATCCTATATCTACATATCGTTATACGTTATATCCTATTTGTAGATAACGTTTTACGTTATATCCTATATCTACGAATCGTTATACGTTATATCCTATGTCTACATATCGTTATACGTTACATCCCATGTCTACATATCATTATACGTTATATCCTACGTCTACATATCGTTATACGTTATATCCTATATGTAGATATCGTTATACGTTATATCCTACATCTACATATCGTTATACGTTATATCCTATATCTACGTATCGTTATACGTTATATCCTATATCTACATATCGTTATACGTTATATCCTATATCTGCGTATCGTTATACGTTATATCCTATATCTACATATCGTTATACGTTATATCCTATATCTATGTATCGTTATACGTTATATCTTACATCTACATATCGTTATACGTTATATCCTATATGTAGATATCGTTATACGTTATATCCTATATCTACGTATCGTTATACGTTATATCCTATATGTAGATAACGTTATACGTTATATCCTATATCTATGTATCGCTATACGTGATATCCTATATGTAGATACCGTTTTACGTTATATACTATATCTACGTATCGTTATACGTTATATCCTATATCTACGTATCGTTATACGTTATATCCTATATGTAGATAACGTTATACGTTATATCCTATATCTATGTATCGTTATACGTGATATCCTATATGTAGATAACGTTTTACGTTATATCCTATATCTACGAATCGTTATACGTTATATCCTATGTCTACATATCGCTATACGTTATATCCTATGTCCACATATCGTTATACGTTATATCCTATATCTACGTATCGTTATACGTTATATCCTATATCTACGAATCGTTATACGTTATATCCTACATCTACATATCGTTATACGTTATATCCTATATCTACGTATAGTTATACGTTATATCCTATATCTACATATCGTTATACGTTATATCCTATATCTATGTATCGTTATACGTTATATCCTATATGTAGATAACGTTTTACGTTATATCCTATATCCTCGTATCGCTATACGTTATATCCTATATGTATATAACGTTTTACGTTATATACTATATCTACGTATCGTTATACGTTATATCCTATATCTACATATCGTTATACGTTATATCCTATTTGTAGATAACGTTTTACGTTATATCCTATATCTACGAATCGTTATACGTTATATCCTATGTCTACATATCGTTATACGTTATATCCTATGTCTACATATCGTTATACGTTATATCCTATATCTACGTATCGTTATACGTTATATCCTATATCTACATATCATTATACGTTATATCCTATATCTACATATCGTTATACGTTATATCCTATATCTACGTATCGTTATACGTTATATCCTATATGTAGATAACGTTATACGTTATATCCTACGTCTAGATATCGTTATACGTTATATCCTATATGTAGATAACGTTTTACGTTATATACTATTTCTACATATCGTTATACGTTATATCCTATATCTACGTATCGTTATACGTTATATCCTATATGTAGATGATGTTATACGTTATATCCTACGTCTACATATCGTTATACGTTATATCCTATATGTAGATAACGTTATACGTTATATCCTATATGTACGTATCGTTATACGTTATATCCTATATCTAAATACCGTTTTACGTTATATACTATATCTACATATCGTTATACGTTATATCCTATATGTAGATAACGTTTTACGTTATATACTATATCTACATATCGTTATACGTTATATCCTATATCTACATATCGTTATACGTTATATCCTATATCTATGTATCGTTATACGTTATATCCTATATGTAGATAACGTTTTACGTTATATCCTATATCTACGTATCGTTATACGTTATATCCTATATCTACATATCGATATACGTTATATCCTATATGTAGATAACGTTATACGTTATATCCTATATCTACATATCGTTATACGTTATATCCTATATCTACGTATCTTTATACGTTATATCCTATATGTAGATAATGTTATACGTTATATCCTACGACTACATATCGTTATACGTTATATCCTATATGTAGATAACGTTTTACGTTATATACTATATCTACATATCGTTATACGTTATATCATATATCTACGTATCGTTATTCGTTATATTCTATATGTAGATAATGTTATACGTTATATCCTACGTCTACATATCGTTATACGTTATATCCTGTATGTAGATAACGTTATACGTTATATCCTATATGTACGTATCGTTATACGTTATATCCTATATCTAAATATCGTTTTACGTTATATACTATATCTAGATATCGTTATATGTTATATCCTATATGTAGATAACGTTTTACGTTATATACTATATCTACATATCGTTATACGTTATATCCTATATCTACGTATCGTTATACGTTATATCCTATATCTATGTATCGTTATACGTTATATCCTATATGTAGATAACGTTTTACGTTATATCCTATATCTACGTATCGTTATACGTTATATCCTATATGTAGATAATGTTATACGTTATATCCTACGTCTACATATCGTTATACGTTATATCCTATATGTAGATAACGTTATACGTTATATCCTATATCTACGTATCGTTATACGTTATATCCTATATCTACATATCGTTATACGATATATCCTATATGTAGATATCGTTATAAGTTATATCCTACATCTACATATCGTTATACGTTATATCCTATCCGTAGATATCGTTATACGTTATATCCTACGTCTACATATCGTTATACGTTATGTCCTATATGTAGATATCGTTATACGTTATATCCTACATCTACATATCGTTATACGTTATATCATACATCTACATATCGTTATACGTTATATCCTATATCTACATATCGTTATACGTTATATCCTATATGTAGATATCGTTATAAGTTATATCCTACATCTACATATCGTTATACGTTATATCCTATCCGTAGATATCGTTATACGTTATATCCTACGTCTACATATCGTTATACGTTATGTCCTATATGTAGATATCGTTATACGTTATATCCTACATCTACATATCGTTATACGTTATATCATACATCTACATATCGCTATACGTTATATCCTATATCTACATATCGTTATACGTTATATCCTACGTCTACGTATCGTTATACGTTATATCCTATATGTAGATAACGTTATACGTTATATCCTATATGTAGATAACGTTTTACGTTATATACTATATCTACATAACGTTATACGTTATATCCTATATCTACATATCGTTATTCGTTATATCCTATATGTAGATAACGTTTTACGTTATATCCTATATGTAGATAACGTTTTACGTTATATCCTATATCTACGTATATTTATAAGTTATATCCTATATGTAGATAACTTTATACGTTATATCCTACGTCTACATATCGTTATACGTTATATGCTATATGTAGATAACGTTATACGTTATATCCTATATCTACGTATCGTTATACGTTATATCCTATATCTACATATCGATATACGTTATATCCTATATGTAGATAACGTTTTACGTTATATCCTATATGTAGATAACGTTTTACGTTATATCCTATATCTACGTATCGCTATACGTTATATCCTATATGTAGATAACGTTTTACGTTATATACTATATCTACGTATCGTTATACGTTATATCCTATATCTACATATCGTTATACGTTATATCCTATTTGTAGATAACGTTTTACGTTATATTCTATATCTACGAATCGTTATACGTTATATCCTATGTCTACATATCGTTATACGTTATATCCTATGTCTACATATCGTTATACGTTATATCCTATATCTACGTATCGTTATACGTTATATCCTATACCTACCTATCGTTATACGTTATATCCTATATCTACATATCGTTATACGTTATATCCTATATCTACGAATCGTTATACGTTATATCCTATGTCTACATATCGTTATACGTTATATCCTACATCTACATATCGTTATACGTTATATCCTACATCTACATAACGTTATACGTTATATCCTATATCTACGTATATTTATACGTTATATCCTATATGTAGATAACTTTATACGTTATATCCTACGTCTACATATCGTTATACGTTATATCCTATATGTAGATAACGTTATACGTTATATCCTATATGTACGTATCGTTATACGTTATATCCTATATCTAAATATCGTTATACTTTATATCCTATATCCACATATCGTTATACGTTATATACTATGTCTACGTATCGTTATACGTTATATCCTATATGTAGATATCGTTATACGTTATATCCTATATCTACATATCGTTATACCTTATATCCTACGTCTACATATCGTTATACGTTATATCCTATATGTAGATATCGTTATACGTTATATCCTACATCTACATATCGTTATACGTTATATCCTATATCTACGTATCGTTATACGTTATATCCTATATCTACGTATCGTTATACGTTATATCCTATATCTACCTATCGTTATACGTTATATCCTATATCTACATATCGTTATACGTTATTTCCTATATCTACGTATCGTTATACGTTATATCCTATATGTAGATAACGTTATACGTTATATCCTATATCTATGTATCGTTATACGTGATATCCTATATGTAGATAACGCTTTACGTTATATCCTATATCTACGTATCGCTATACGTTATATCCTATATGTAGATACCGTTTTACGTTATATACTATATCTACGTATCGTTATACGTTATATCCTATATCTACATATCGTTATACGTTATATCCTATTTGTAGATAACGTTTTACGTTATATCCTATATCTACGAATCGTTATACGTTATATCCTATGTCTACATATCGTTATACGTTATATCCTATGTCTACATATCGTTATACGTTATATCCTATATCTACGTATCGTTATACGTTATATCCTATATCTACGAATCGTTATACGTTATATCCTATATCTACATATCGTTATACGTTATATCCTACATCTACATATCGTTATACGTTATATCCTATATCTGCGTATCGTTATACGTTATATCCTATATCTACATATCGTTATACGTTATATCCTATATCTATGTATCGTTATACGTTATATCTTACATCTACATATCGTTATACGTTATATCCTATATGTAGATATCGTTATACGTTATATCCTATATCTACGTATCGTTATACGTTATATCCTATATGTAGATAACGTTATACGTTATATCCTATATCTATGTATCGCTATACGTGATATCCTATATGTAGATACCGTTTTACGTTATATACTATATCTACGTATCGTTATACGTTATATCCTATATCTACATATCGTTATACGTTATATCCTATTTGTAGATAACGTTTTACGTTATATCCTATATCTACGAATCGTTATACGTTATATCCTATGTCTACATATCGTTATACGTTACATCCCATGTCTACATATCATTATACGTTATATCCTACGTCTACATATCGTTATACGTTATATCCTATATGTAGATATCGTTATACGTTATATCCTACATCTACATATCGTTATACGTTATATCCTATATCTACGTATCGTTATACGTTATATCCTATATCTACATATCGTTATACGTTATATCCTATATTTATGTATCGTTATACGTTATATCTTACATCTACATATCGTTATACGTTATATCCTATATCTACGTATCGTTATACGTTATATCCTATATCTACATATCGTTATACGTTATATCCTATATCTATGTATCGTTATACGTTATATCCTATATCTACATATCGTTATACGTTATATCCTATATCTACATATCGTTATACGTTATATCCTATTTGTAGATAACGTTTTACGTTATATCCTATATCTACGAATCGTTATACGTTATATCCTATGTCTACATATCGTTATACGTTATATCCTATGTCTACATATCGTTATACGTTATATCCTATATCTACGTATCGTTATACGTTATATCCTATATCTACGAATCGTTATACGTTATATCCTATATGTAGAAAACGTTATACGTTATATCCTACGTCTACATATCGTTATACGTTATATCCTATATGTAGATAACGTTATACGCTATATCCTACGTCTACATATCGTTATACGTTATATCCTATGTCTACATATCGTTATACGTTATATCCTATATCTACGTATCGTTATACGTTATATCCTATATCTACGTATCGTTATACGTTATATCCTATATCTACATATCATTATACGTTATATCCTATATCTACATATCGTTATACGTTATATCCTATATCTACGTATCGTTATACGTTATATCCTATATGTAGATGTCGTTATACGTTATATCCTACATCTACATATCGTTATACGTTATATCCTATGTCTACATATCGTTATACGTTATATCCTATATCTACGTATCGTTATACGTTATATCCTATATCTACATATCATTATACGTTATATCCTATATCTACATATCGTTATACGTTATATCCTATATCTACGTATCGTTATACGTTATATCCTATATGTAGATAACGTTATACGCTATATCCTACGTCTACATATCGTTATACGTTATATCCTATGTCTACATATCGTTATACGTTATATCCTTTATCTACGTATCGTTATACGTTATATCCTATATCTACGTATCGTTATACGTTATATCCTATATCTACGTATCGTTACACGTTATATCCTATATGTAGATAACGTTATACGTTATATCCTATATCTATGTATCGTTATACGTGATATCCTATATGTAGATAACGTTTTACGTTATATCCTATATCTACGAATCGTTATACGTTATATCCTATGTCTACATATCGTTATACGTTATATCCTATGTCCACATATCGTTATACGTTATATCCTATATCTACGTATCGTTATACGTTATATCCTATATCTACGAATCGTTATACGTTATATCCTACATCTACATATCGTTATACGTTATATCCTATATCTACGTATAGTTATACGTTATATCCTATATCTACATATCGTTATACGTTATATCCTATATCTATGTATCGTTATACGTTATATCCTATATGTAGATAACGTTTTACGTTATATCCTATATCCTCGTATCGCTATACGTTATATCCTATATGTATATAACGTTTTACGTTATATACTATATCTACGTATCGTTATACGTTATATCCTATATCTACATATCGTTATACGTTATATCCTATTTGTAGATAACGTTTTACGTTATATCCTATATCTACGAATCGTTATACGTTATATCCTATGTCTACATATCGTTATACGTTAAATCCTATGTCTACATATCGTTATACGTTATATCCTATATCTACGTATCGTTATACGTTATATCCTATATCTACGAATCGTTATACGTTATATCCTATATCTACATATCGTTATACGTTTTATACTACGTCTACATATCGTTATATGTTATATCCTATATGTAGATATCGTTATACGTTATATCCTACATCTACATATCGTTATACGTTATATCCTATGTCTACATATCGTTATACGTTATATCCTATTTCTACGTATCGTTATACGTTACATCCTATATCTACATATCATTATACGTTATATCCTATATCTACATATCGTTATACGTTATATCCTATATCTACGTATCGTTATACGTTATATCCTATATGTAGATAACGTTATACGTTATATCCTACGTCTACATATCGTTATACGTTATATCCTATATGTAGATAACGTTTTACGTTATATACTATTTCTACATATCGTTATACGTTATATCCTATATCTACGTATCGTTATACGTTATATCCTATATGTAGATAATGTTATACGTTATATCCTACGTCTACATATCGTTATACGTTATATCCTATATGTAGATAACGTTATACGTTATATCCTATATGTACGTATCGTTATACGTTATATCCTATATCTAAATACCGTTTTACGTTATATACTATATCTACATATCGTTATACGTTATATCCTATATGTAGATAACGTTTTACGTTATATACTATATCTACATATCGTTATACGTTATATCCTATATCTACATATCGTTATACGTTATATCCTATATCTATGTATCGTTATACGTTATATCCTATATGTAGATAACGTTTTACGTTATATCCTATATCTACGTATCGTTATACGTTATATCCTATATCTACATATCGATATACGTTATATCCTATATGTAGATAACGTTATACGTTATATCCTATATCTATATATCGTTATACGTTATATCCTATATCTACGTATCTTTATACGTTATATCCTATATGTAGATAATGTTATACGTTATATCCTACGACTACATATCGTTATACGTTATATCCTATATGTAGATAACGTTTTACGTTATATACTATATCTACATATCGTTATACGTTATATCATATATCTACGTATCGTTATTCGTTATATTCTATATGTAGATAATGTTATACGTTATATCCTACGTCTACATATCGTTATACGTTATATCCTGTATGTAGATAACGTTATACGTTATATCCTATATGTACGTATCGTTATACGTTATATCCTATATCTAAATATCGTTTTACGTTATATACTATATCTAGATATCGTTATACGTTATATCCTATATGTAGATAACGTTTTACGTTATATACTATATCTACATATCGTTATACGTTATATCCTATATCTACGTATCGTTATACGTTATATCCTATATCTATGTATCGTTATACGTTATATCCTATATGTAGATAACGTTTTACGTTATATCCTATATCTACGTATCGTTATACGTTATATCCTATATGTAGATAATGTTATACGTTATATCCTACGTCTACATATCGTTATACGTTATATCCTATATGTAGATAACGTTATACGTTATATCCTATATCTACGTATCGTTATACGTTATATCCTATATCTACATATCGTTATACGATATATCCTATATGTAGATATCGTTATAAGTTATATCCTACATCTACATATCGTTATACGTTATATCCTATCCGTAGATATCGTTATACGTTATATCCTACGTCTACATATCGTTATACGTTATGTCCTATATGTAGATATCGTTATACGTTATATCCTACATCTACATATCGTTATACGTTATATCATACATCTACATATCGTTATACGTTATATCCTATATCCACATATCGTTATACGTTATATCCTATATGTAGATATCGTTATAAGTTATATCCTACATCTACATATCGTTATACGTTATATCCTATACGTAGATATCGTTATACGTTATATCCTACGTCTACATATCGTTATACGTTATGTCCTATATGTAGATATCGTTATACGTTATATCCTACATCTACATATCGTTATACGTTATATCATACATCTACATATCGCTATACGTTATATCCTATATCTACATATCGTTATACGTTATATCCTACGTCTACGTATCGTTATACGTTATATCCTATATGTAGATAACGTTATACGTTATATCCTATATGTAGATAACGTTTTACGTTATATACTATATCTACATAACGTTATACGTTATATCCTATATCTACATATCGTTATTCGTTATATCCTATATGTAGATAACGTTTTACGTTATATCCTATATGTAGATAACGTTTTACGTTATATCCTATATCTACGTATATTTATAAGTTATATCCTATATGTAGGTAACTTTATACGTTATATCCTACGTCTACATATCGTTATACGTTATATGCTATATGTAGATAACGTTATACGTTATATCCTATATCTACGTATCGTTATACGTTATATCCTATATCTACATATCGATATACGTTATATCCTATATGTAGATAACGTTTTACGTTATATCCTATATGTAGATAACGTTTTACGTTATATCCTATATCTACGTATCGCTATACGTTATATCCTATATGTAGATAACGTTTTACGTTATATACTATATCTACGTATCGTTATACGTTATATCCTATATCTACATATCGTTATACGTTATATCCTATTTGTAGATAACGTTTTACGTTATATTCTATATCTACGAATCGTTATACGTTATATCCTATGTCTACATATCGTTATACGTTATATCCTATGTCTACATATCGTTATACGTTATATCCTATATCTACGTATCGTTATACGTTATATCCTATACCTACCTATCGTTATACGTTATATCCTATATCTACATATCGTTATACGTTATATCCTATATCTACGAATCGTTATACGTTATATCCTATGTCTACATATCGTTATACGTTATATCCTACATCTACATATCGTTATACGTTATATCCTACATCTACATAACGTTATACGTTATATCCTATATCTACGTATATTTATACGTTATATCCTATATGTAGATAACTTTATACGTTATATCCTACGTCTACATATCGTTATACGTTATATCCTATATGTAGATAACGTTATACGTTATATCCTATATGTACGTATCGTTATACGTTATATCCTATATCTAAATATCGTTATACTTTATATCCTATATCCACATATCGTTATACGTTATATACTATGTCTACGTATCGTTATACGTTATATCCTATATGTAGATATCGTTATACGTTATATCCTATATCTACATATCGTTATACCTTATATCCTACGTCTACATATCGTTATACGTTATATCCTATATGTAGATATCGTTATACGTTATATCCTACATCTACATATCGTTATACGTTATATCCTATATCTACGTATCGTTATACGTTATATCCTATATCTACGTATCGTTATACGTTATATCCTATATCTACCTATCGTTATACGTTATATCCTATATCTACATATCGTTATACGTTATTTCCTATATCTACGTATCGTTATACGTTATATCCTATATGTAGATAACGTTATACGTTATATCCTATATCTATGTATCGTTATACGTGATATCCTATATGTAGATAACGTTTTACGTTATATCCTATATCTACGTATCGCTATACGTTATATCCTATATGTAGATACCGTTTTACGTTATATACTATATCTACGTATCGTTATACGTTATATCCTATATCTACATATCGTTATACGTTATATCCTATTTGTAGATAACGTTTTACGTAATATCCTATATCTACGAATCGTTATACGTTATATCCTATGTCTACATATCGTTATACGTTATATCCTATGTCTACATATCGTTATACGTTATATCCTATATCTACGTATCGTTATACGTTATATCCTATATCTACGAATCGTTATACGTTATATCCTATATCTACATATCGTTATACGTTATATCCTACATCTACATATCGTTATACGTTATATCCTATATCTGCGTATCGTTATACGTTATATCCTATATCTACATATCGTTATACGTTATATCCTATATCTATGTATCGTTATACGTTATATCCTATATGTAGATAACGTTTTACGTTATATCCTATATGTAGATAACGTTTTACGTTATATACTATATCTACATAACGTTATACGTTATATCCTATGTCTACATATCGTTATACGTTATATCCTATATCTACGTATCGTTATACGTTATATCCTATATCTACGAACCGTTATACGTTATATCCTATATCTACATATCGTTATACGTTATATACTACGTCTACATATCGTTATACGTTATATCCTATATGTAGATATCGTTATACGTTATATCCTACATCTTCATATCGTTATACGTTATATCCTATGTCTACATATCGTTATACGTTATATCCTATATCTACGTATCGTTATACGTTATATCCTATATCTACATATCATTATACGTTATATCCTATATCTACATATCGTTATACGTTATATCCTATATCTACGTATCGTTATACGTTATATCCTATATGTAGATAACGTTATACCTTATATCCTACGTCTACATACCGTTATACGTTATATCCTATATGTAGATAACGTTATACGTTATATCCTACGTCTATATGTCGTTATACGTTATATCCTATATGTAGATAACGTTATACGCTATATCCTACGTCTACATATCGTTATACGTTATATCCTATATCTACATAACGTTATACGTTATATCCTATATCTACATATCGTTATACGTTATATCCTATATGTAGATAACGCTTTACGTTATATACTATATCTACATATCGTTATACGTTATATCCTATATCTACGTATCTTTATACGTTATATCCTATATCTACATATCGTTATACGTTATATCCTATATGTAGATAACGCTTTACGTTATATACTATATCTACATATCGTTATACGTTATATCCTATATCTACGTATCTTTATACGTTATATCCTATATGTAGATAATGTTATACGTTATATCCTACGTCTACATATCGTTATACGTTATATCCTATATGTAGATAACGTTTTACGTTATATGCTATATCTACATATCGTTATACGTTATATCCTATATCTACGTATCGTTATACGTTATATCCTATATGTAGATAATGTTATACGTTATATCCTACGTCTACATATCGTTATACGTTATATCCTATATGTAGATAACGTTATACGTTATATCCTATATGTACGTATCGTTATACGTTATATCCTATGTCTAAATACCGTTTTACGTTATATACTATATCTACATATCGTTATATGTTATATCCTATATGTAGATAACGTTTTACGTTATATACTATATCTACATATCGTTATACGTTATATCCTATATCTACATATCGTTATACGTTATATCCTATATCTATGTATCGTTATACGTTATATCCTATATGTAGATAACGTTTTACGTTATATCCTATATCTACGTATCGTTATACGTTATATCCTATATGTAGATAATGTTATACGTTATATCCTACGTCTACATATCGTTATACGTTATATCCTATATGTAGATAACGTTATACGTTATATCCTATATCTACGTATCGTTATACGTTATATCCTATATGTAGATAACGTTATACGTTATATCCTATATGTAGATATCGTTATACGTTATATCCTACATTTACATATCGTTATACGTTATATCCTATGTCTACATATCGTTATACGTTATATCCTATACCTACGTATCGTTATACGTTATATCCTATATCTACATATCATTATACGTTATATCCTATATCTACATATCGTTATACGTTATATCCTATATCTACGTATCGTTATACGTTATATCCTATATGTAGATAACATTATACGTTATATCCTACGTCTACATATCGTTATACGTTATATCCTATATGTAGATAACGTTATACGTTATATCCTACGTCTATATATCGTTATACGTTATATCCTATATGTAGATAACGTTATACGCTATATCCTACGTCTACATATCGTTATACGTTATATCCTATATCTACATAACGTTATACGTTATATCCTATATCTACATATCGTTATACGTTATATCCTATATGTAGATAACGTTTTACGTTATATACTATATCTACATATCGTTATACGTTATATCCTATATCTACGTATCTTTATACGTTATATCCTATATGTAGATAATGTTATACGTTATATCCTACGTCTACATATCGTTATACGTTATATCCTATATGTAGATAACGTTTTACGTTAAATGCTATATCTACATATCGTTATACGTTATATCCTATATCTACGTATCGTTATACGTTATATCCTATATGTAGATAATGTTATACGTTATATCCTACGTCTACATATCGTTATACGTTATATCCTATATGTAGATAACGTTATACGTTATATCCTATATGTACGTATCGTTATACGTTATATCCTATATCTAAATACCGATTTACGTTATATACTATATCTACATATCGTTATACGTTATATCCTATATGTAGATAACGTTTTACGTTATATCCTATATCTACGTATCGTTATACGTTATATCCTACATCTACATATCGTTATACGTTATATCCTATATCTACGTATCGTTATACGTTATATCCTATATGTAGATAATGTTATACGTTATATCCTACGTCTACATATCGTTATACGTTATATCCTATATGTAGATAACGTTATACGTTATATCCTGTATCTACGTATCGTTATACGTTATATCCTACATCTACATATCGTTATACGTTATATCCTATATCTACGTATCGTTATACGTTATATCCTATATCTACGAATCGTTATACGTTATATCCTATATCTACATATCGTTATACGTTATATACTACGTCTACATATCGTTATACGTTATATCCTATATGTAGATAACGTTATACGCTATATCCTACGTCTACATATCGTTATACGTTATATCCTATATCTACATAACGTTATACGTAATATCCTATATCTACGTATCGTTATACGTTATATCCTATATCTATGTATCGTTATACGTTATATCCTATATGTAGATAACGTTTTACGTTATATCCTATATCTACGTATCGTTATACGTTATATCCTATATGTAGATAATGTTATACGTTATATCCTACGTCTACATATCGCTATACGTTATATCCTATATGTAGATAACGTTATACGTTATATCCTATATCTACGTATCGTTATACGTTATATCCTATATGTAGATAACGTTATACGTTATATCCTATATGTAGATATCGTTATACGTTATATCCTACATCTACATATCGTTATACGTTATATCCTATATCTACGTATCGTTATACGTTATATCCTATATCTACGAATCGTTATACGTTATATCCTATATCTACATATCGTTATACGTTATATACTACGTCTACATATCGTTATACGTTATATCCTATATGTAGATAACGTTATACGCTATATCCTACGTCTACATATCGTTATACGTTGTATCCTATATCTACATAACGTTATACGTTATATCCTATATCTACGTATCGTTATACGTTATATCCTATATGTAGATAACGTTATACGCTATATCCTACGTCTACATATCGTTATACTTTATATCCTATATGTAGATATCGTTATACGTTATATCCTACATCTACATATCGTTATACGTTATATCCTATATCTACGTATCGTTATACGTTATATCCTATATGTAGATAACGTTATACGTTATATCCTATATCTATGTATCGTTATACGTTATATCCTATATGTAGATAACGTTTTACGTTATATCCTATATCTACGTATCGCTATACGTTATATCCTATATGTATATAACGTTTTACGTTATATACTATATCTACGTATCGTTATACGTTATATCCTATATCTACATATCGTTATACGTTATATCCTATTTGTAGATAACGTTTTACGTTATATCCTATATCTACGTATCGTTATACGTTATATCCTATATGTAGATAATGTTATACGTTATATCCTATATCTATGTATCGTTATACGTTATATCCTATATCTACGAATCGTTATACGTTATATCCTATATCTACATATCGTTATACGTTATATACTACGTCTACATATCGTTATACGTTATATCCTATATGTAGATATCGTTATACGTTATATCCTACATCTACATATCGTTATACGTTATATCCTATGTCTACATATCGTTATACGTTATATCCTATATCTACGTATCGTTATACGTTATATCCTATATCTACATATCGTTATACGTTATATCCTATATCTACATATCGTTATACGTTATATCCTATATCTACGTATCGTTATACGTTATATCCTATATGTAGATAACGTTATACGTTATATCCTACGTCTACATATCGTTATACGTTATATCCTATATGTAGATAACGTTATACGTTATATCCTACGTCTACATATCGTTATACGTTATATCCTATATGTAGATAACGTTATACGCTATATCCTACGTCTACATATCGTTATACGTTATATCCTATATCTACATAACGTTATACGTTATATCCTATATCTACATATCGTTATACGTTATATCCTATATGTAGATAACGTTTTACGTTATATACTATATCTACATATCGTTATACGTTATATCCTATATCTACGTATCTTTATACGTTATATCCTATATGTAGATAATGTTATACGTTATATCCTACGTCTACATATCGTTATACGTTATATCCTATATGTAGATAACGTTTTACGTTATATACTATATCTACATATCGTTATACGTTATATCATATATCTACGTATCGTTATTCGTTATATCCTATATGTAGATAATGTTATACGTTATATCCTACGTCTACATATCGTCATACGTTATATCCTATATGTAGATAACGTTATACGTTATATCCTATATGTACGTATCGTTATACGTTATATCCTACATCTACATATCGTTATACGTTATATCCTATATCTACGTATCGTTATACGTTATATCCTATATGTAGATAACGTTATACGTTATATCCTATATCTATGTATCGTTATACGTTATATCCTATATGTAGATAACGTTTTACGTTATATCCTATATCTACGTATCGCTATACGTTATATCCTATATGTATATAACGTTTTACGTTATATACTATATCTACGTATCGTTATACGTTATATCCTATATCTACATATCGTTATACGTTATATCCTATTTGTAGATAACGTTTTACGTTATATCCTATATCTACGAATCGTTATACGTTATATCCTATGTCTACATATCGTTATACGTTATATCCTATGTCTACATATCGTTATACGTTATATCCTATATCTACGTACGTTATACGTTATATCCTATATCTACGAATCGTTATATGTTATATCCTATATCTACATATCGTTATACGTTATATACTACGTCTACATATCGTTATACGTTATATCCTATATGTAGATATCGTTATACGTTATATCCTACATCTACATATCGTTATACGTTATATCCTATGTCTACATATCGTTATACGTTATATCCTATATCTACGTATCGTTATACGTTATATCCTATATCTACATACCATTATACGTTATATCCTATATCTACATATCGTTATACGTTATATCCTATATCTACGTATCGTTATACGTTATATCCTATATGTAGATAACGTTATACGTTATATCCTACGTCTACATATCGTTATACGTTATATCCTATATGTAGATAACGTTATACGTTATATCCTACGTCTACATATCGTTATACGTTATATCCTATATGTAGATAACGTTATACGTTATATCCTACGTCTATATATCGTTATACGTTATATCCTATATGTAGATAACGTTATACGCTATATCCTACGTCTACATATCGTTATACGTTATATCCTATATCTACATAACGTTATTCGTTATATCCTATATCTACATATCGTTATACGTTATATCCTATATGTAGATAACGTTTTACGTTATATACTATATCTACATATCGTTATACGTTATATCCTATATCTACGTATCTTTATACGTTATATCCTATATGTAGATAATGTTATACGTTATATCCTACGTCTACATATCGTTATACGTTATATCCTATATGTAGATAACGTTATACGTTATATCCTACGTCTATATATCGTTATACGTTATATCCTATATGTAGATAACGTTATACGCTATATCCTACGTCTATATATCGTTATACGTTATATCCTATATGTAGATAACGTTATACGCTATATCCTACGTCTACATATCGTTATACGTTATATCCTATATCTACATAACGTTATTCGTTATATCCTATATCTACATATCGTTATACGTTATATCCTATATGTAGATAACGTTTTACGTTATATACTATATCTACATATCGTTATACGTTATATCCTATATCTACGTATCTTTATACGTTATATCCTATATGTAGATAATGTTATACGTTATATCCTACGTCTACATATCGTTATACGTTATATCCTATATCTACGTATCGTTATACGTTATATCCTATATGTAGATAACGTTATACGTTATATCCTACGTCTACATATCGTTATACGTTATATCCTATATCTACATAACGTTATACGTTATATCCTATATCTACGTATCGTTATACGTTATATCCTATATGTAGATAACGTTATACGCTATATCCTACGTCTACATATCGTTATACTTTATATCCTATATGTAGATATCGTTATACGTTATTTCCTACATCTACATATCGTTATACGTTATATCCTATATCTACGTATCGTTATACGTTATATCCTATATGTAGATAACGTTATACGTTATATCCTATATCTATGTATCGTTATACGTTATATCCTATATGTAGATAACGTTTTACGTTATATCCTATATCTACGTATCGCTATACGTTATATCCTATATGTATATAACGTTTTACGTTATATACTATATCTACGTATCGTTATACGTTATATCCTATATCTACATATCGTTATACGTTATATCCTATTTGTAGATAACGTTTTACGTTATATCCTATATCTACGTATCGTTATACGTTATATCCTATATGTAGATAATGTTATACGTTATATCCTATATCTATGTATCGTTATACGTTATATCCTATATCTACGAATCGTTATACGTTATATCCTATGTCTACATATCGTTATACGTTATATCCTATGTCTACATATCGTTATACGTTATATCCTATATCTACGTATCGTTATACGTTATATCCTATATCTACGAATCGTTATACGTTATATCCTATATCTACATATCGTTATACGTTATATACTACGTCTACATATCGTTATACGTTATATCCTATATGTAGATATCGTTATACGTTATATCCTACATCTACATATCGTTATACGTTATATCCTATGTCTACATATCGTTATACGTTATATCCTATATCTACGTATCGCTATACGTTATATCCTATATGTATATAACGTTTTACGTTATATACTATATCTACGTAACGTTATACGTTATATCCTATATCTACATATCGTTATACGTTATTTCCTACATCTACATGTCGTTATACGTTATATCCTATATCTACGTATCGTTATACGTTATATCCTATATGTAGATAACATTATACGTTATATCCTATATCTATGTATCGTTATACGTTATATCCTATATGTAGATAGCGTTTTACGTTATATCCTATATCTACGTATCGCTATACGTTATATCCTATATGTATATAACGTTTTACGTTATATCCTATATGTAGATATCGTTATACGTTATATCCTACATCTACATATCGTTATACGATATATCGTATATCTACGTATCTTTATACGTTATATCCTATATGTAGATAATGTTATACGTTATATCCTACGTCTACATATCGTTATACGTTATATCCTATATGTAGATAACGTTTTACGTTATATACTATATCTACATATCGTTATACGTTATATCCTATATGTAGATAACGTTATACGCTATATCCTACGTCTACATATCGTTATACGTTATATCCTATATGTAGATAACGTTTTACGTTATATACTATATCTACATATCGTTATACGTTATATCATATATCTACGTATCGTTATTCGTTATATCCTATATGTAGATAATGTTATACGTTATATCCTACGTCTACATATCGTCATACGTTATATCCTATATGTAGATAACGTTATACGTTATATCCTATATGTACGTATCGTTATACGTTATATCCTACATCTACATATCGTTATACGTTATATCCTATATCTACGTATCGTTATACGTTATATCCTATATGTAGATAACGTTATACGTTATATCCTATATCTATGTATCGTTATACGTTATATCCTATATGTAGATAACGTTTTACGTTATATCCTATATCTACGTATCGCTATACGTTATATCCTATATGTATATAACGTTTTACGTTATATACTATATCTACGTATCGTTATACGTTATATCCTATATCTACATATCGTTATACGTTATATCCTATTTGTAGATAACGTTTTACGTTATATCCTATATCTACGAATCGTTATACGTTATATCCTATGTCTACATATCGTTATACGTTATATCCTATGTCTACATATCGTTATACGTTATATCCTATATCTACGTACGTTATACGTTATATCCTATATCTACGAATCGTTATATGTTATATCCTATATCTACATATCGTTATACGTTATATACTACGTCTACATATCGTTATACGTTATATCCTATATGTAGATATCGTTATACGTTATATCCTACATCTACATATCGTTATACGTTATATCCTATGTCTACATATCGTTATACGTTATATCCTATATCTACGTATCGTTATACGTTATATCCTATATCTACATACCATTATACGTTATATCCTATATCTACATATCGTTATACGTTATATCCTATATCTACGTATCGTTATACGTTATATCCTATATCTACGTATCGTTATACGTTATATCCTATATGTAGATAACGTTATACGTTATATCCTACGTCTACATATCGTTATACGTTATATCCTATATGTAGATAACGTTATACGTTATATCCTACGTCTATATATCGTTATACGTTATATCCTATATGTAGATAACGTTATACGCTATATCCTACGTCTACATATCGTTATACGTTATATCCTATATGTAGATAACGTTTTACGTTATATACTATATCTACATATCGTTATACGTTATATCCTATATCTACGTATCTTTATACGTTATATCCTATATGTAGATAATGTTATACGTTATATCCTACGTCTACATATCGTTATACGTTATATCCTATATCTACGTATCGTTATACGTTATATCCTATATGTAGATAACGTTATACGTTATATCCTATATCTATGTATCGTTATACGTTATATCCTATATGTAGATAACGTTT
This sequence comes from Bombus hortorum, assembly GCA_905332935.1. Lineage (NCBI taxonomy): Eukaryota > Metazoa > Arthropoda > Insecta > Hymenoptera > Apidae > Bombus > Bombus hortorum. The sequence goes on from HG995192.1 coordinate 10,694,945, forward strand.
TACGTTATATCCTATATCTACGTATCGCTATACGTTATATCCTATATGTATATAACGTTTTACGTTATATACTATATCTACGTATCGTTATACGTTATATCCTATATCTACATATCGTTATACGTTATTTCCTACATCTACATATCGTTATACGTTATATCCTATATCTACGTATCGTTATACGTTATATCCTATATGTAGATAACGTTATACGTTATATCCTATATCTATGTATCGTTATACGTTATATCCTATATGTAGATAGCGTTTTACGTTATATCCTATATCTACGTATCGCTATACGTTATATCCTATATGTATATAACGTTTTACGTTATATCCTATATGTAGATATCGTTATACGTTATATCCTACATCTACATATCGTTATACGATATATCGTATATCTACGTATCTTTATACGTTATATCCTATATGTAGATAATGTTATACGTTATATCCTACGTCTACATATCGTTATACGTTATATCCTATATGTAGATAACGTTTTACGTTATATACTATATCTACATATCGTTATACGTTATATCCTATATGTAGATAACGTTATACGCTATATCCTACGTCTACATATCTTTATACGTTATATCCTATATCTACGTATCGTTATACGTTATATCCTATATGTAGATAACGTTATACGCTATATCCTACGTCTACATATCGTTATACTTTATATCCTACATGTAGATATCGTTATACGTTATTTCCTACATCTACATATCGTTATACGTTATATCCTATATCTACGTATCGTTATACGTTATATCCTATATGTAGATAACGTTATACGTTATATCCTATATCTATGTATCGTTATACGTTATATCCTATATGTAGATAACGTTTTACGTTATATCCTATATCTACGTATCGCTATACGTTATATCCTATATGTATATAACGTTTTACGTTATATACTATATCTACGTATCGTTATACGTTATATCCTATATCTACATATCGTTATACGTTATATCCTATTTGTAGATAACGTTTTACGTTATATCCTATATCTACGAATCGTTATACGTTATATCCTATGTCTACATATCGTTATACGTTATATCCTATGTCTACATATCGTTATACGTTATATCCTATATCTACGTATCGTTATACGTTATATCCTATATCTACGAATCGTTATACGTTATATCCTATATCTACATATCGTTATACGTTATATACTACGTCTACATATCGTTATACGTTATATCCTATATGTAGATATCGTTATACGTTATATCCTACATCTACATATCGTTATACGTTATATCCTATGTCTACATATTGTTATACGTTATATCCTATATCTACGTATCGTTATACGTTATATCCTATATCTACATATCGTTATAGGTTATATCCTATATCTACCTATCGTTATACGTTATATCCTATATCTACGTATCGTTATACGTTATATCCTATATGTAGATAACGTTATACGTTATATCCTACGTCTACCTATCGTTATACGTTATATCCTATATGTAGATAACGTTATACGTTATATCCTACGTCTACATATCGTTATACGTTATATCCTATATGTAGATAACGTTATACGCTATATCCTACGTCTACATAACGTTATACGTTATATCCTATATCTACATATCGTTATACGTTATATCCTATATCTACCTATCGTTATACGTTATATCCTATATCTACGTATCGTTATACGTTATATCCTATATGTAGATAACGTTATACGTTATATCCTACGTCTACCTATCGTTATACGTTATATCCTATATGTAGATAACGTTATACGTTATATCCTACGTCTACATATCGTTATACGTTATATCCTATATGTAGATAACGTTATACGCTATATCCTACGTCTACATAACGTTATACGTTATATCCTATATCTACATAACGTTATACGTTATATCCTATATCTACATATCGTTATACGTTATATCCTATATGTAGATAACGTTTTACGTTATATACTATATCTACATATCGTTATACGTTATATCCTATATCTACGTATCTTTATACGTTATATCCTATATGTAGATAATGTTATACGTTATATCCTACGTCTACATATCGTTATACGTTATATCCTATATGTAGATAACGTTTTACGTTATATACTATATCTACATATCGTTATACGTTATATCATATATCTACGTATCGTTATTCGTTATATCCTATATGTAGATAATGTTATACGTTATATCCTACGTCTACATATCGTCATACGTTATATCCTATATGTAGATAACGTTATACGTTATATCCTATATGTACGTATCGTTATACGTTATATCCTATATCTAAATATCGTTTTACGTTATATACTATATCTACATATCGTTATACGTTATATCCTATATGTAGATAACGTTTTACGTTATATACTATATCTACATATCGTTATACGTTATATCCTATATCTACGTATCGTTATACGTTATATCCTATATCTATGTATCGTTATACGTTATATCCTATATGTAGATAACGTTTTACGTTATATCCTATATCTACGTATCGTTATACGTTATATCCTATATGTAGATAATGTTATACGTTATATCCTACGTCTACATATCGTTGTACGTTATATCCTATATGTAGATAACGTTATACGTCACATCCTATATCTATGTATCGTTATACGTTATATCCTATATGTAGATAACGTTATACGTTATATCCTATATGTAGATATCGTTATACGTTATATCCTACATCTACATATCGTTATACGTTATATCCTATATCTACGTATCGTTATACGTTATATCCTATATCTACATATCGTTATACGTTATATCCTATATCTACATATCGTTATACGTTATATCCTATATCTACGTATCGTTATACGTTATATCCTATTTGTAGATAACGTTTTACGTTATATCCTATATCTACGAACCGTTATACGTTATATCCTATGTCTACATATCGTTATACGTTATATCCTATGTCTACATATCGTTATACGTTATATCCTATATCTACGTATCGTTATACGTTATATCCTATATCTACGAATCGTTATACGTTATATCCTATATCTACATATCGTTATACGTTATATACTACGTCTACATATCGTTATACGTTATATCCTATATCTACATATCGTTATACGTTATATCCTATTTGTAGATAACGTTTTACGTTATATCCTATATCTACGAATCGTTATACGTTATATCCTATATCTACGTATCGTTATACGTTATATCCTATATCTACCTATCGTTATACGTTATATCCTATATCTACGTATCGTTATACGTTATATCCTATATGTAGATAACGTTATACGTTATATCCTATATCTAAATATCGTTTTACGTTATATTCTATATCTACGAATCGTTATACGTTATATCCTATGTCTACATATCGTTATACGTTATATCCTATATCTACATATCGTTATACGTTATATCCTATTTGTAGATAACGTTTTACGTTATATCCTATATCTACGAATCGTTATACGTTATATCCTATATCTACGTATCGTTATACGTTATATCCTATATCTACCTATCGTTATACGTTATATCCTATATCTACATATCGTTATACGTTATATCCTATATCTACGTATCGTTATACGTTATATCCTATATGTAGATAACGTTATACGTTATATCCTATATCTATGTATCGTTATACGTGATATCCTATATGTAGATAACGTTTTACGTTATATCCTATATCTACGTATCGCTATACGTTATATCCTATTTGTAGATAACGTTTTACGTTATATCCTATATCTACGAATCGTTATACGTTATATCCTATATGTAGTTACCGTTTTACGTTATATACTATATCTACGTATCGTTATACGTTATATCCTATATCTACATATCGTTATACGTTATATCCTATTTGTAGATAACGTTTTACGTTATATCCTATGTCTACATATCGTTATACGTTATATCCTATGGCTACATATCGTTATACGTTATATACTATATCTACGTATCGTTATACGTTATATCCTATATCTAAATATCGTTTTACGTTATATCCTATATCTACGTATCGTTATACGTTATATCCTATATGTAGATAACGTTATACGCTATATCCTACGTCTACATATCGTTATACGTTATATCCTATGTCTACATATCGTTATACGTTATATCCTATATCTACGTATCGTTATACGTTATATCCTATATCTACGTATCGTTATACGTTATATCCTATATCTACCTATCGTTATACGTTATATCCTATATCTACATATCGTTATACGTTATATCCTATATCTACGTATCGTTATACGTTATATCCTATATGTAGATAACGTTATACGTTATATCCTATATCTATGTATCGTTATACGTGATATCCTATATGTAGATAACGTTTTACGTTATATCCTATATCTACGTATCGTTATACGTTATATCCTATATGTAGTTACCGTTTTACGTTATATACTATATCTACGTATCGTTATACGTTATATCCTATATCTACATATCGTTATACGTTATATCCTATTTGTAGATAACGTTTTACGTTATATCCTATATCTACGAATCGTTATACGTTATATCCTATGTCTACATATCGTTATACGTTATATCCTATGTCTACATATCGTTATACGTTATATCCTATATCTACGTATCGTTATACGTTATATCCTATATCTACGAATCGTTATACGTTATATCCTATATCTACCTATCGTTATACGTTATATCCTATATCTACGTATCGTTATACGTTATATCCTATATCTACCTATCGTTATACGTTATATCCTATATCTACATATCGTTATACGTTATATCCTATATCTACGTATCGTTATACGTTATATCCTATATGTAGATAACGTTATACGTTATATCCTATATCTATGTATCGTTATACGTGATATCCTATATGTAGATAACGTTTTACGTTATATCCTATATCTACGTATCGCTATACGTTATATCCTATATGTAGATACCGTTTTACGTTATATACTATATCTACGTATCGTTATACGTTATATCCTATATCTACATATCGTTATACGTTATATCCTATTTGTAGATAACGTTTTACGTTATATCCTATATCTACGAATCGTTATACGTTATATCCTATGTCTACATATCGTTATACGTTATATCCTATGTCTACATATCGTTATACGTTATATCCTATATCTACGTATCGTTATACGTTATATCCTATATCTGCCTATCGTTATACGTTATATCCTATATCTACGTATCGTTATACGTTATATCCTATATCTACGTATCGTTATACGTTATATCCTATATCTGCCTATCGTTATACGTTATATCCTATATCTACATATCGTTATACGTTATATCCTATATCTACGTATCGTTATACGTTATATCCTATATGTAGATAACGTTATACGTTATATCCTATATCTATGTATCGTTATACGTGATATCCTATATGTAGATAACGTTTTACGTTATATCCTATATCTACGTATCGCTATACGTTATATCCTATATGTAGATACCGTTTTACGTTATATACTATATCTACGTATCGTTATACGTTATATCCTATATCTACATATCGTTATACGTTATATCCTATTTGTAGATAACGTTTTACGTTATATCCTATATCTACGAATCGTTATACGTTATATCCTATGTCTACATATCGTTATGCGTTATATCCTATATCTACATATCGTTATACGTTATATCCTATATCTATGTATCGTTATACGTTATATCCTATATGTAGATAACGTTTTACGTTATATCCTATATCTACGTATCGCTATACGTTATATCCTATATGTATATAACGTTTTACGTTATATACTATATCTACGTATCGTTATACGTTATATCCTATATCTACATATCGTTATACGTTATATCCTATTTGTAGATAACGTTTTACGTTATATCCTATATCTACGAATCGTTATACGTTATATCCTATGTCTACATATCGTTATACGTTATATCCTATGTGTACATATCGTTATACGTTATATCCTATATCTACGTATCGTTATACGTTATATCCTATATCTACGAATCGTTATACGTTATATCCTATATCTACATATCGTTATACGTTATAAACTACGTCTACATATCGTTATATGTTATATCCTATATGTAGATATCGTTATACGTTATATCCTACATCTACATATTGTTATACGTTATATCCTATGTCTACATATCGTTATACGTTATATCCTATATCTACGTATCGTTATACGTTATATCCTATATCTACATATCATTATACGTTATATCCTATATCTACATATCGTTATACGTTATATCCTATATCTACGTATCGTTATACGTTATATCCTATATGTAGATAACGTTATACGTTATATCCTACGTCTACATATCGTTATACGTTATATCCTATATGTAGATAACGTTATACGTTATATCCTACGTCTACATATCGTTATACGTTATATCCTATATGTAGATAACGTTATACGCTATATCCTACGTCTACATATCGTTATACGTTATATCCTATGTCTACATATCGTTATACGTTATATCCTATATCTACGTATCGTTATACGTTATATCCTATATCTACGTATCGTTATACGTTATATCCTATATCTACCTATCGTTATACGTTATATCCTATATCTACATATCGTTATACGTTATATCCTATATCTACGTATCGTTATACGTTATATCCTATATGTAGATAACGTTATACGTTATATCCTATATCTATGTATCGTTATACGTGATATCCTATATGTAGATAACGTTTTACGTTATATCCTATATCTACGTATCGCTATACGTTATATCCTATATGTAGATACCGTTTTACGTTATATACTATATCTACGTATCGTTATACGTTATATCCTATATCTACATATCGTTATACGTTATATCCTATTTGTAGATAACGTTTTACGTTATATCCTATATCTACGAATCGTTATACGTTATATCCTATGTCTACATATCGTTATACGTTATATCCTATGTCTACATATCGTTATACGTTATATCCTATATCTACGTATCGTTATACGTTATATCCTATATCTACGAATCGTTATACGTTATATCCTATATCTACCTATCGTTATACGTCATATCCTATATCTACGTATCGTTATACGTTATATCCTATATCTACGTACCGTTATACGTTATATCCTATATCTACCTATCGTTATACGTTATATCCTATATCTACATATCGTTATACGTTATATCCTATATCTACGTATCGTTATACGTTATATCCTATATGTAGATAACGTTATACGTTATATCCTATATCTATGTATCGTTATACGTTATATCCTATATCTATGTATCGTTATACGTTATATCCTATATGTAGAAAACGTTTTACGTTATATCCTATATCTACGTATCGCTATACGTTATATCCTATATGTATATAACGTTTTACGTTATATACTATATCTACGTATCGTTATACGTTATATCCTATATCTGCATATCGTTATACGTTATATCCTATTTGTAGATAACGTTTTACGTTATATCCTATATCTACGAATCGTTATACGTTATATCCTATGTCTACATATCGTTATACGTTATATCCTATATCTACATATCGTTATACGTTATATCCTATATCTATGTATCGTTATACGTTATATCCTATATGTAGATAACGTTTTACGTTATATCCTATATCTACGTATCGCTATACGTTATATCCTATATGTATATAACGTTTTACGTTATATACTATATCTACGTATCGTTATACGTTATATCCTATATCTACATATCGTTATACGTTATATCCTATTTGTAGATAACGTTTTACGTTATATCCTATATCTACGAATCGTTATACTTTATATCCTATGTCTACATATCGTTATACGTTATATCCTATGTGTACATATCGTTATACGTTATATCCTATATGTAGATAACGTTATACGTTATATACTATATCTATGTATCGTTATACGTTATATCCTATATCTACATATCGTTATACGTTATATCCTATTTGTAGATAACGTTTTACGTTATATCCTATATCTACGAATCGTTATACGTTATATCCTATGTCTACATATCGTTATACGTTATATCCTATGTCTACATATCGTTATACGTTATATCCTATTTCTACGTATCGTTATACGTTATATCCTATATCTACGAATCGTTATACGTTATATCCTATATCTACATATCGTTATACGTTATATCCTACATCTACATATCGTTATACGTTATATCCTATATCTACGTATCGTTATACGTTATATCCTATATCTACATATCGTTATACGTTATATCCTATATCTATGTATCGTTATACGTTATATCCTATATGTAGATAACGTTTTACGTTATATCCTATATCTACGTATCGCTATACGTTATATCCTATATGTATATAACGTTTTACGTTATATACTATATCTACGTATCGTTATACGTTGTATCCTATATCTACATATCGTTATACGTTATATCCTATTTGTAGATAACGTTTTACGTTATATCCTATATCTACGAATCGTTATACGTTATATCCTATGTCTACATATCGTTATACGTTATATCCTATGTCTACATATCGTTATACGTTATATCCTATATCTACGTATCGTTATACGTTATATCCTATATCTACGAATCGTTATACGTTATATCCTATATCTACATATCGTTATACGTTATATACTACGTCTACATATCGTTATATGTTATATCCTATATGTAGATATCGTTATACGTTATATCCTACATCTACATATCGTTATACGTTATATCCTATGTCTACATATCGTTATACGTTATATTCTATATCTACGTATCGTTATACGTTATATCCTATATCTACATATCATTATACGTTATATCCTATATCTACATATCGTTATACGTTATATCCTATGTCTACATATCGTTATACGTTATATCCTACATCTACATATCGTTATACGTTATATCCTACATCTACATAACGTTATACGTTATATCCTATATCTACGTATATTTATACGTTATATCCTATATGTAGATAACTTTATACGTTATATCCTACGTCTACATGTCGTTATACGTTATATCCTATATGTAGATAACGTTATACGTTATATCCTATATGTAGATAACGTTATACGTTATATCCTATATGTACGTATCGTTATACGTTATATCCTATATCTAAATATCGTTATACATTATATCCTATATCCACATATCGTTATACGTTATATACTATGTCTACGTATCGTTATACGTTATATCCTATATGTAGATATCGTTATACGTCATATCCTATATCTGCATATCGTTATACCTTATATCCTACGTCTACATATCGTTATACGTTATATCCTATATGTAGATATCGTTATACGTTATATCCTACATCTACATATCGTTATACGTTATATCCTATATCTACGTATCGTTATACGTTATATCCTATATCTACGTATCGTTATACGTTATATCCTATATCTACCTATCGTTATACGTTATATCCTATATCTACATATCGTTACACGTTATATCCTATATCTACGTATCGTTATACGTTATATCCTATATGTAGATAACGTTATACGTTATATCCTATATCTATGTATCGTTATACGTGATATCCTATATGTAGATAACGTTTTACGTTATATCCTATATCTACGTATCGCTATACGTTATATCCTATATGTAGATACCGTTTTACGTTATATACTATATCTACGTATCGTTATACGTTATATCCTATATCTACATATCGTTATACGTTATATCCTATTTGTAGATAACGTTTTACGTTATATCCTATATCTACGAATCGTTATACGTTATATCCTATGTCTACATATCGTTATACGTTATATCCTATGTCTACATATCGTTATACGTTATATCCTATATCTACGTATCGTTATACGTTATATCCTATATCTACGAATCGTTATACGTTATATCCTATATCTACCTATCGTTATACGTCATATCCTATATCTACGTATCGTTATACGTTATATCCTATATCTACGTATCGTTATACGTTATATCCTATATCTACCTATCGTTATACGTTATATCCTATATCTACATATCGTTATACGTTATATCCTATATCTACGTATCGTTATACGTTATATCCTATATGTAGATAACGTTATACGTTATATCCTATATCTACGTATCGCTATACGTTATATCCTATATGTATATAACGTTTTACGTTATATCCTATATGTAGATAACGTTATACGTTATATCCTACGTCTACATATCGTTATACGTTATATCCTATATGTAGATAACGTTATACGTTATATCCTACGTCTACATATCGTTATACGTTATATCCTATATGTAGATAACGTTATACGCTATATCCTACGTCTACATATCGTTATACGTTATATCCTATGTCTACATATCGTTAAACGTTATATCCTATATCTACGTATCGTTATACGTTATATCCTATATCTACGTATCGTTATACGTTATATCCTATATCTACCTATCGTTATACGTTATATCCTATATCTACATATCGTTATACGTTATATCCTATATCTACGTATCGTTATACGTTATATCCTATATGTAGATAACGTTATACGTTATATCCTATATCTATGTATCGTTATACGTGATATCCTATATGTAGATAACGTTTTACGTTATATCCTATATCTACGTATCGCTATACGTTATATCCTATATGTAGATACCGTTTTACGTTATATACTATATCTACGTATCGTTATACGTTATATCCTATATCTATGTATCGTTATACGATATATCCTATATGTAGATAACGTTTTACGTTATATCCTATATCTACGTATCGCTATACGTTATATCCTATATGTATATAACGTTTTACGTTATATCCTATGTCTACATATCGTTATACGTTATATCCTATATCTACGTATCGTTATACGTTATATCCTATATCTCCGAATCGTTATACGTTATATCCTATATCTACCTATCGTTATACGTTATATCCTATATCTACGTATCGTTATACGTTATATCCTATATCTACGTATCGTTATACGTTATATCCTATATCTACCTATCGTTATACGTTATATCCTATATCTACATATCGTTATACGTTATATCCTATATCTACGTATCGTTATACGTTATATCCTATATGTAGATAACGTTATACGTTATATACTATATCTATGTATCGTTATACGTTATATCCTATATCTACATATCGTTATACGTTATATCCTATTTGTAGATAACGTTTTACGTTATATCCTATATCTACATATCGTTATACGTTATATCCTATTTGTAGATAACGTTTTACGTTATATCCTATATCTACGAATCGTTATACGTTATATCCTATGTCTACATATCGTTATACGTTATATCCTATGTCTACATATCGTTATACGTTATATCCTATATCTACGTATCGTTATACGTTATATCCTATATCTACGAATCGTTATACGTTAAATCCTATATCTACATATCGTTATACGTTGTATACTACGTCTACATATCGTTATATGTTATATCCTATATGTAGATATCGTTATACGTTATATCCTACATCTACATATCGTTATACGCTATATCCTATGTCTACATATCGTTATACGTTATATCCTATATCTACGTATCGTTATACGTTATATCCTATATCTACATATCGTTATACGTTATATCCTATATCTACATATCGTTATACGTTATATCCTATGTCTACATATCGTTATACGTTATATCCTACATCTACATATCGTTATACGTTATATCCTACATCTACATAACGTTATACGTTATATCCTATATCTACGTATATTTATACGTTATATCCTATATGTAGATAACTTTATACGTTATATCCTACGTCTACATATCGTTATACGTTATATCCTATATGTAGATAACGTTATACGTTATATCCTATATGTACGTATCGTTATACGTTATATCCTATATCTAAATATCGTTATACTTTATATCCTATATCCACATATCGTTATACGTTATATACTATGTCTACGTATCGTTATACGTTATATCCTATATGTAGATATCGTTATACGTCACATCCTATATCTACATATCGTTATACCTTATATCCTACGTCTACATATCGTTATACGTTATATCCTATATGTAGATAACTTTATACGTTATATCCTACGTCTACATATCGTTATACGTTATATCCTATATGTAGATAACGTTATACGTTATATCCTATATGTACGTATCGTTATACGTTATATCCTATATCTAAATATCGTTATACTTTATATCCTATATCCACATATCGTTATACGTTATATACTATGTCTACGTATCGTTATACGTTATATCCTATATGTAGATATCGTTATACGTCACATCCTATATCTACATATCGTTATACCTTATATCCTACGTCTACATATCGTTATACGTTATATCCTATTTGTAGATAACGTTTTACGTTATGTCCTATATCTACGAATCGTTATACGTTATATCCTATGTCTACATATCGTTATACGCTATATCCTATATCTACATATCGTTATACGTTATATCCTATATCTATGTATCGTTATACGTTATATCCTATATGTAGATAACGTTTTACGTTATATCCTATATCTACGTATCGCTATACGTTATATCCTATATGTACATAACGTTTTACGTTATATACTATATCTACGTATCGTTATACGTTATATCCTATATCTACATATCGTTATACGTTATATCCTATTTGTAGATAACGTTTTACGTTATATCCTATATCTACGAATCGTTATACGTTATATCCTATGTCTACATATCGTTATACGTTATATCCTATGTGTACATATCGTTATACGTTATATCCTATATCTACGTATCGTTATACGTTATATCCTATATCTACGAATCGTTATACGTTATATCCTATATCTACATATCGTTATACGTTATATACTACGTCTACATATCGTTATATGTTATATCCTATATGTAGATATCGTTATACGTTATATCCTACATCTACATATCGTTATACGTTATATCCTATGTCTACATATCGTTATACGTTATATCCTATATCTACGTATCGTTATACGTTATATCCTATATCTACATATCATTATACGTTATATCCTATATCTACATATCGTTATACGTTATATCCTATATCTACGTATCGTTATACGTTATATCCTATATGTAGATAACGTTATACGTTATATCCTACGTCTACATATCGTTATACGTTATATCCTATATGTAGATAACGTTATACGTTATATCCTACGTCTACATATCGTTATACGTTATATCCTATATGTAGATAACGTTATACGCTATATCCTACGTCTACATATCGTTATACGTTATATCCTATGTCTACATATCGTTATACGTTATATCCTATATCTACGTATCGTTATACGTTATATCCTATATCTACGTATCGTTATACGTTATATCCTATATCTACCTATCGTTATACGTTATATCCTATATCTACATATCGTTATACGTTATATCCTATATCTACGTATCGTTATACGTTATATCCTATATGTAGATAACGTTATACGTTATATCCTATATCTATGTATCGTTATACGTGATATCCTATATGTAGATAACGTTTTACGTTATATCCTATATCTACGTATCGCTATACGTTATATCCTATATGTAGATACCGTTTTACGTTATATACTATATCTACGTATCGTTATACGTTATATCCTATATCTACATATCGTTATACGTTATATCCTATTTGTAGATAACGTTTTACGTTATATCCTATATCTACGAATCGTTATACGTTATATCCTATGTCTACATATCGTTATACGTTATATCCTATGTCTACATATCGTTATACGTTATATCCTATATCTACGTATCGTTATACGTTATATCCTATATCTACGAATCGTTATACGTTATATCCTATATCTACCTATCGTTATACGTCATATCCTATATCTACGTATCGTTATACGTTATATCCTATATCTACGTACCATTATACGTTATATCCTATATCTACCTATCGTTATACGTTATATCCTATATGTAGATAACGTTTTACGTTATATCCTATATCTACGTATCGCTATACGTTATATCCTATATGTATATAACGTTTTACGTTATATCCTATGTCTACATATCGTTATACGTTATATCCTATATCTACGTATCGTTATACGTTATATCCTATATCTACGAATCGTTATACGTTATATCCTATATCTACCTATCGTTATACGTTATATCCTATATCTACGTATCGTTATACGTTATATCCTATATCTACGTATCGTTATACGTTATATCCTATATCTACCTATCGTTATACGTTATATCCTATATCTACATATCGTTATACGTTATATCCTATATCTACGTATCGTTATACGTTATATCCTATATGTAGATAACGTTATACGTTATATACTATATCTATGTATCGTTATACGTTATATCCTATATCTACATATCGTTATACGTTATATCCTATTTGTAGATAACGTTTTACGTTATATCCTATATCTACGAATCGTTATACGTTATATCCTATGTCTACATATCGTTATACGTTATATCCTATGTCTACATATCGTTATACGTTATATCCTATATCTACGTATCGTTATACGTTATATCCTATATCTACGAATCGTTATACGTTATATCCTATATCTACATATCGTTATACGTTATATCCTACGTCTACATATCGTTATACGTTATATCCTATATGTAGATATCGTTATACGTTATATCCTACATCTACATATCGTTATACGTTATATCCTATATCTACGTATCGTTATACGTTATATCCTATATCTACATATCGTTATACGTTATATCCTATATCTATGTATCGTTATACGTTGTATCCTATATGTAGATAACGTTTTACGTTATATCCTATATCTACGTATCGCTATACGTTATATCCGATATGTATATAACGTTTTACGTTATATACTATATCTACGTATCGTTATACGTTATATCCTATATCTACATATCGTTATACGTTATATCCTATTTGTAGATAACGTTTTACGTTATATCCTATATCTACGAATCGTTATACGTTATATCCTATGTCTACATATCGTTATACGTTATATCCTATGTCTACATATCGTTATACGTTATATCCTATATCTACGTATCGTTATACGTTATATCCTATATCTACGAATCGTTATACGTTAAATCCTATATCTACATATCGTTATACGTTGTATACTACGTCTACATATCGTTATATGTTATATCCTATATGTAGATATCGTTATACGTTATATCCTACATCTACATATCGTTATACGTTATATCCTATGTCTACATATCGTTATACGTTATATCCTATATCTACGTATCGTTATACGTTATATCCTATATCTACATATCATTATACGTTATATCCTATATCTACATATCGTTATACGTTATATCCTATGTCTACATATCGTTATACGTTATATCCTACATCTACATATCGTTATACGTTATATCCTACATCTACATAACGTTATACGTTATATCCTATATCTACGTATATTTATACGTTATATCCTATATGTAGATAACTTTATACGTTATATCCTACGTCTACATATCGTTATACGTTATATCCTATATGTAGATAACGTTATACGTTATATCCTATATGTACGTATCGTTATACGTTATATCCTATATCTAAATATCGTTATACTTTATATCCTATATCCACATATCGTTATACGTTATATACTATGTCTACGTATCGTTATACGTTATATCCTATATGTAGATATCGTTATACGTCACATCCTATATCTACATATCGTTATACCTTATATCCTACGTCTACATATCGTTATACGTTATATCTTATATGTAGATATCGTTATACGTTATATCCTACATCTACATATCGTTATACGTTATATCCTATATCTACGTATCGTTATACGTTATATCCTATATCTACGTATCGTATTACGTTATATCCTATATCTACCTATCGTTATACGTTATATCCTATATCTACATATCGTTATACGTTATATCCTATATCTACGTATCGTTATACGTTATATCCTATATGTAGATAACGTTATACGTTATATCCTATATCTATGTATCGTTATACGTGATATCCTATATGTAGATAACGTTTTACGTTATATCCTATATCTACGTATCGCTATACGTTATATCCTATATGTAGATACCGTTTTACGTTATATACTATATCTACGTATCGTTATACGTTATATCCTATATCTACATATCGTTATACGTTATATCCTATTTGTAGATAACGTTTTACGTTATATCCTATATCTACGAATCGTTATACGTTATATCCTATGTCTACATATCGTTATACGTTACATCCCATGTCTACATATCATTATACGTTATATCCTACGTCTACATATCGTTATACGTTATATCCTATATGTAGATATCGTTATACGTTATATCCTACATCTACATATCGTTATACGTTATATCCTATATCTACGTATCGTTATACGTCATATCCTATATCTACATATCGTTATACGTTATATCCTATATCTATGTATCGTTATACGTTATATCTTACATCTACATATCGTTATACGTTATATCCTATATCTACGTATCGTTATACGTTATATCCTATATCTACATATCGTTATACGTTATATCCTATATCTATGTATCGTTATACGTGATATCCTATATGTAGATAACGTTTTACGTTATATCCTATATCTACATATCGTTATACGTTATATCCTATTTGCAGATAACCTTTTACGTTATATCCTATATCTACGAATCGTTATACGTTATATCCTATGTGTACATATCGTTATACGTTATATCCTATATGTAGATAACGTTATACGTTATATCCTATATCTACGTATCGTTATACGTTATATCCTATATCTACATATCGTTATACGTTATATCCTATATCTATGTATCGTTATACGTGATATCCTATATGTAGATAACGTTATACGTTATATCCTATATCTATGTATCGTTATACGTTATATCCTATATCTATGTATCGTTATACGTTATATCCTATATGTAGAAAACGTTTTACGTTATATCCTATATCTACGTATCGCTATACGTTATATCCTATATGTATATAACGTTTTACGTTATATACTATATCTACGTATCGTTATACGTTATATCCTATATCTACATATCGTTATACGTTATATCCTATTTGTAGATAACGTTTTACGTTATATCCTATATCTACGAATCGTTATACGTTATATCCTATGTCTACATATCGTTATACGTTATATCCTATATCTACATATCGTTATACGTTATATCCTATATCTATGTATCGTTATACGTTATATCCTATATGTAGATAACGTTTTACGTTATATCCTATATCTACGTATCGCTATACGTTATATCCTATATGTATATAACGTTTTACGTTATATACTATATCTACGTATCGTTATACGTTATATCCTATATCTACATATCGTTATACGTTATATCCTATATCTACGTATCGTTATACGTTATATCCTATATCTACATATCATTATACGTTATATCCTATATCTACATATCGTTATACGTTATATCCTATGTCTACATATCGTTATACGTTATATCCTACATCTACATATCGTTATACGTTATATCCTACATCTACATAACGTTATACGTTATATCCTATATCTACGTATATTTATACGTTATATCCTATATGTAGATAACTTTATACGTTATATCCTACGTCTACATGTCGTTATACGTTATATCCTATATGTAGATAACGTTATACGTTATATCCTATATGTAGATAACGTTATACGTTATATCCTATATGTACGTATCGTTATACGTTATATCCTATATCTAAATATCGTTATACTTTATATCCTATATCCACATATCGTTATACGTTATATACTATGTCTACGTATCGTTATACGTTATATCCTATATGTAGATATCGTTATACGTCATATCCTATATCTGCATATCGTTATACCTTATATCCTACGTCTACATATCGTTATACGTTATATCCTATATGTAGATATCGTTATACGTTATATCCTACATCTACATATCGTTATACGTTATATCCTATATCTACGTATCGTTATACGTTATATCCTATATCTACGTATCGTTATACGTTATATCCTATATCTACCTATCGTTATACGTTATATCCTATATCTACATATCGTTATACGTTATATCCTATATCTACGTATCGTTATACGTTATATCCTATATGTAGATAACGTTATACGTTATATCCTATATCTATGTATCGTTATACGTGATATCCTATATGTAGATAACGTTTTACGTTATATCCTATATCTACGTATCGCTATACGTTATATCCTATATCTACGTATCGTTATACGTTATATCCTATATGTAGATAACGTTATACGTTATATCCTATATCTATGTATCGTTATACGTTATATCCTATATCTATGTATCGTTATACGTTATATCCTATATGTAGAAAACGTTTTACGTTATATCCTATATCTACGTATCGCTATACGTTATATCCTATATGTATATAACGTTTTACGTTATATACTATATCTACGTATCGTTATACGTTATATCCTATATCTACATATCGTTATACGTTATATCCTATTTGTAGATAACGTTTTACGTTATATCCTATATCTACGAATCGTTATACGTTATATCCTATGTCTACATATCGTTATACGTTATATCCTATATCTACATATCGTTATACGTTATATCCTATATCTACATATCGTTATACGTTATATCCTATTTGTAGATAACGTTTTACGTTATATCCTATATCTACGAATCGTTATACGTTATATCCTATGTCTACATATCGTTATACGTTATATCCTATGTGTACATATCGTTATACGTTATATCCTATATCTACGTATCGTTATACGTTATATCCTATATCTACGAATCGTTATACGTTATATCCTGTATCTACATATCGTTATACGTTATATCCTATATCTATGTATCGTTATACGTTATATCCTATATGTAGATAACGTTTTACGTTATATCCTATATCTACGTATCGCTATACGTTATATCCTATATGTATATAACGTTTTACGTTATATACTATATCTACGTATCGTTATACGTTATATCCTATATCTACATATCGTTATACGTTATATCATATTTGTAGATAACGTTTTACGTTATATCCTATATCTACGAATCGTTATACGTTATATCCTATGTCTACATATCGTTATACGTTATATCCTATGTGTACATATCGTTATACGTTATATCCTATATCTACGTATCGTTATACGTTATATCCTATATCTACGAATCGTTATACGTTATATCCTATATCTACATATCGTTATACGTTATATACTACGTCTACATATCGTTATATGTTATATCCTATATGTAGATATCGTTATACGTTATATCCTACATCTACATATCGTTATACGTTATATCCTATGTCTACATATCGTTATACGTTATATCCTATATCTACGTATCGTTATACGTTATATCCTATATCTACATATCATTATACGTTATATCCTATATCTACATATCGTTATACGTTATATCCTATATCTACGTATCGTTATACGTTATATCCTATATGTAGATAACGTTATACGTTATATCCTACGTCTACATATCGTTATACGTTATATCCTATATGTAGATAACGTTATACGTTATATCCTACGTCTACATATCGTTATACGTTATATCCTATATGTAGATAACGTTATACGCTATATCCTACGTCTACATATCGTTATACGTTATATCCTATGTCTACATATCGTTATACGTTATATCCTATATCTACGTATCGTTATACGTTATATCCTATATCTACGTATCGTTATACGTTATATCCTATATCTACCTATCGTTATACGTTATATCCTATATCTACATATCGTTATACGTTATATCCTATATCTACGTATCGTTATACGTTATATCCTATATGTAGATAACGTTATACGTTATATCCTATATCTATGTATCGTTATACGTGATATCCTATATGTAGATAACGTTTTACGTTATATCCTATATCTACGTATCGCTATACGTTATATCCTATATGTAGATACCGTTTTACGTTATATACTATATCTACGTATCGTTATACGTTATATCCTATATCTATGTATCGTTATACGATATATCCTATATGTAGATAACGTTTTACGTTATATCCTATATCTACGTATCGCTATACGTTATATCCTATATGTATATAACGTTTTACGTTATATCCTATGTCTACATATCGTTATACGTTATATCCTATATCTACGTATCGTTATACGTTATATCCTATATCTCCGAATCGTTATACGTTATATCCTATATCTACCTATCGTTATACGTTATATCCTATATCTACGTATCGTTATACGTTATATCCTATATCTACGTATCGTTATACGTTATATCCTATATCTACCTATCGTTATACGTTATATCCTATATCTACATATCGTTATACGTTATATCCTATATCTACGTATCGTTATACGTTATATCCTATATGTAGATAACGTTATACGTTATATACTATATCTATGTATCGTTATACGTTATATCCTATATCTACATATCGTTATACGTTATATCCTATTTGTAGATAACGTTTTACGTTATATCCTATATCTACATATCGTTATACGTTATATCCTATTTGTAGATAACGTTTTACGTTATATCCTATATCTACGAATCGTTATACGTTATATCCTATGTCTACATATCGTTATACGTTATATCCTATGTCTACATATCGTTATACGTTATATCCTATATCTACGTATCGTTATACGTTATATCCTATATCTACGAATCGTTATACGTTAAATCCTATATCTACATATCGTTATACGTTGTATACTACGTCTACATATCGTTATATGTTATATCCTATATGTAGATATCGTTATACGTTATATCCTACATCTACATATCGTTATACGCTATATCCTATGTCTACATATCGTTATACGTTATATCCTATATCTACGTATCGTTATACGTTATATCCTATATCTACATATCATTATACGTTATATCCTATATCTACATATCGTTATACGTTATATCCTATGTCTACATATCGTTATACGTTATATCCTACATCTACATATCGTTATACGTTATATCCTACATCTACATAACGTTATACGTTATATCCTATATCTACGTATATTTATACGTTATATCCTATATGTAGATAACTTTATACGTTATATCCTACGTCTACATATCGTTATACGTTATATCCTATATGTAGATAACGTTATACGTTATATCCTATATGTACGTATCGTTATACGTTATATCCTATATCTAAATATCGTTATACTTTATATCCTATATCCACATATCGTTATACGTTATATACTATGTCTACGTATCGTTATACGTTATATCCTATATGTAGATATCGTTATACGTCACATCCTATATCTACATATCGTTATACCTTATATCCTACGTCTACATATCGTTATACGTTATATCCTATATGTAGATAACTTTATACGTTATATCCTACGTCTACATATCGTTATACGTTATATCCTATATGTAGATAACGTTATACGTTATATCCTATATGTACGTATCGTTATACGTTATATCCTATATCTAAATATCGTTATACTTTATATCCTATATCCACATATCGTTATACGTTATATACTATGTCTACGTATCGTTATACGTTATATCCTATATGTAGATATCGTTATACGTCACATCCTATATCTACATATCGTTATACCTTATATCCTACGTCTACATATCGTTATACGTTATATCCTATTTGTAGATAACGTTTTACGTTATATCCTATATCTACGAATCGTTATACGTTATATCCTATGTCTACATATCGTTATACGCTATATCCTATATCTACATATCGTTATACGTTATATCCTATATCTATGTATCGTTATACGTTATATCCTATATGTAGATAACGTTTTACGTTATATCCTATATCTACGTATCGCTATACGTTATATCCTATATGTATATAACGTTTTACGTTATATACTATATCTACGTATCGTTATACGTTATATCCTATATCTACATATCGTTATACGTTATATCCTATTTGTAGATAACGTTTTACGTTATATCCTATATCTACGAATCGTTATACGTTATATCCTATGTCTACATATAGTTATACGTTATATCCTATGTGTACATATCGTTATACGTTATATCCTATATCTACGTATCGTTATACGTTATATCCTATATCTACGAATCGTTATACGTTATATCCTATATCTACATATCGTTATACGTTATATACTACGTCTACATATCGTTATATGTTATATCCTATATGTAGATATCGTTATACGTTATATCCTACATCTACATATCGTTATACGTTATATCCTATGTCTACATATCGTTATACGTTATATCCTATATCTACGTATCGTTATACGTTATATCCTATATCTACATATCATTATACGTTATATCCTATATCTACATATCGTTATACGTTATATCCTATATCTACGTATCGTTATACGTTATATCCTATATGTAGATAACGTTATACGTTATATCCTACGTCTACATATCGTTATACGTTATATCCTATATGTAGATAACGTTATACGTTATATCCTACGTCTACATATCGTTATACGTTATATCCTATATGTAGATAACGTTATACGCTATATCCTACGTCTACATATCGTTATACGTTATATCCTATGTCTACATATCGTTATACGTTATATCCTATATCTACGTATCGTTATACGTTATATCCTATATCTACGTATCGTTATACGTTATATCCTATATCTACCTATCGTTATACGTTATATCCTATATCTACATATCGTTATACGTTATATCGTATATCTACGTATCGTTATACGTTATATCCTATATGTAGATAACGTTATACGTTATATCCTATATCTATGTATCGTTATACGTGATATCCTATATGTAGATAACGTTTTACGTTATATCCTATATCTACGTATCGCTATACGTTATATCCTATATGTAGATACCGTTTTACGTTATATACTATATCTACGTATCGTTATACGTTATATCCTATATCTACATATCGTTATACGTTATATCCTATTTGTAGATAACGTTTTACGTTATATCCTATATCTACGAATCGTTATACGTTATATCCTATGTCTACATATCGTTATACGTTATATCCTATGTCTACATATCGTTATACGTTATATCCTATATCTACGTATCGTTATACGTTATATCCTATATCTACGAATCGTTATACGTTATATCCTATATCTACCTATCGTTATACGTCATATCCTATATCTACGTATCGTTATACGTTATATCCTATATCTACGTACCATTATACGTTATATCCTATATCTACCTATCGTTATACGTTATATCCTATATGTAGATAACGTTTTACGTTATATCCTATATCTACGTATCGCTATACGTTATATCCTATATGTATATAACGTTTTACGTTATATCCTATGTCTACATATCGTTATACGTTATATCCTATATCTACGTATCGTTATACGTTATATCCTATATCTACGAATCGTTATACGTTATATCCTATATCTACCTATCGTTATACGTTATATCCTATATCTACGTATCGTTATACGTTATATCCTATATCTACGTATCGTTATACGTTATATCCTATATCTACCTATCGTTATACGTTATATCCTATATCTACATATCGTTATACGTTATATCCTATATCTACGTATCGTTATACGTTATATCCTATATGTAGATAACGTTATACGTTATATACTATATCTATGTATCGTTATACGTTATATCATATATCTACATATCGTTATACGTTATATCCTATTTGTAGATAACGTTTTACGTTATATCCTATATCTACGAATCGTTATACGTTATATCCTATGTCTACATATCGTTATACGTTATATCCTATGTCTACATATCGTTATACGTTATATCCTATATCTACGTATCGTTATACGTTATATCCTATATCTACGAATCGTTATACGTTATATCCTATATCTACATATCGTTATACGTTATATCCTACGTCTACATATCGTTATACGTTATATCCTATATGTAGATATCGTTATACGTTATATCCTACATCTACATATCGTTATACGTTATATCCTATATCTACGTATCGTTATACGTTATATCCTATATCTACATATCGTTATACGTTATATCCTATATCTATGTATCGTTATACGTTATATCCTATATGTAGATAACGTTTTACGTTATATCCTATATCTACGTATCGCTATACGTTATATCCGATATAGTATATAACGTAAAACGTTATATACTATATCTACGTATCGTTATACGTTATATCCTATATCTACATATCGTTATACGTTATATCCTATTTGTAGATAACGTTTTACGTTATATCCTATATCTACGAATCGTTATACGTTATATCCTATGTCTACATATCGTTATACGTTATATCCTATGTCTACATATCGTTATACGTTATATCCTATATCTACGTATCGTTATACGTTATATCCTATATCTACGAATCGTTATACGTTAAATCCTATATCTACATATCGTTATACGTTGTATACTACGTCTACATATCGTTATATGTTATATCCTATATGTAGATATCGTTATACGTTATATCCTACATCTACATATCGTTATACGTTATATCCTATGTCTACATATCGTTATACGTTATATCCTATATCTACGTATCGTTATACGTTATATCCTATATCTACATATCATTATACGTTATATCCTATATCTACATATCGTTATACGTTATATCCTATGTCTACATATCGTTATACGTTATATCCTACATCTACATATCGTTATACGTTATATCCTACATCTACATAACGTTATACGTTATATCCTATATCTACGTATATTTATACGTTATATCCTATATGTAGATAACTTTATACGTTATATCCTACGTCTACATATCGTTATACGTTATATCCTATATGTAGATAACGTTATACGTTATATCCTATATGTACGTATCGTTATACGTTATATCCTATATCTAAATATCGTTATACTTTATATCCTATATCCACATATCGTTATACGTTATATACTATGTCTACGTATCGTTATACGTTATATCCTATATGTAGATATCGTTATACGTCACATCCTATATCTACATATCGTTATACCTTATATCCTACGTCTACATATCGTTATACGTTATATCCTATATGTAGATATCGTTATACGTTATATCCTACATCTACATATCGTTATACGTTATATCCTATATCTACGTATCGTTATACGTTATATCCTATATCTACGTATCGTATTACGTTATATCCTATATCTACGTATCGTTATACGTTATATCCTATATGTAGATAACGTTATACGTTATATCCTATATCTATGTATCGTTATACGTGATATCCTATATGTAGATAACGTTTTACGTTATATCCTATATCTACGTATCGCTATACGTTATATCCTACATCTACATATCGTTATACGTTATATCCTACATCTACATAACGTTATACGTTATATCCTATATCTACGTATATTTATACGTTATATCCTATATGTAGATAACTTTATACGTTATATCCTACGTCTACATATCGTTATACGTTATATCCTATATGTAGATAACGTTATACGTTATATCCTATATCTACGTATCGTTATACGTTATATCCTATATCTACGTATCGTATTACGTTATATCCTATATCTACCTATCGTTATACGTTATATCCTATATCTACATATCGTTATACGTTATATCCTATATCTACGTATCGTTATACGTTATATCCTATATCTACATATCGTTATACGTTATATCCTATATCTATGTATCGTTATACGTTATATCCTATATGTAGATAACGTTTTACGTTATATCCTATATCTACGTATCGCTATACGTTATATCCGATATGTATATAACGTTTTACGTTATATACTATATCTACGTATCGTTATACGTTATATCCTATATCTACATATCGTTATACGTTATATCCTATTTGTAGATAACGTTTTACGTTATATCCTATATCTACGAATCGTTATACGTTATATCCTATGTCTACATATCGTTATACGTTATATCCTATGTCTACATATCGTTATACGTTATATCCTATATCTACGTATCGTTATACGTTATATCCTATATCTACGAATCGTTATACGTTAAATCCTATATCTACATATCGTTATACGTTGTATACTACGTCTACATATCGTTATATGTTATATCCTATATGTAGATATCGTTATACGTTATATCCTACATCTACATATCGTTATACGTTATATCCTATGTCTACATATCGTTATACGTTATATCCTATATCTACGTATCGTTATACGTTATATCCTATATCTACATATCATTATACGTTATATCCTATATCTACATATCGTTATACGTTATATCCTATGTCTACATATCGTTATACGTTATATCCTACATCTACATATCGTTATACGTTATATCCTACATCTACATAACGTTATACGTTATATCCTATATCTACGTATATTTATACGTTATATCCTATATGTAGATAACTTTATACGTTATATCCTACGTCTACATATCGTTATACGTTATATCCTATATGTAGATAACGTTATACGTTATATCCTATATGTACGTATCGTTATACGTTATATCCTATATCTAAATATCGTTATACTTTATATCCTATATCCACATATCGTTATACGTTATATACTATGTCTACGTATCGTTATACGTTATATCCTATATGTAGATATCGTTATACGTCACATCCTATATCTACATATCGTTATACCTTATATCCTACGTCTACATATCGTTATACGTTATATCCTATATGTAGATATCGTTATACGTTATATCCTACATCTACATATCGTTATACGTTATATCCTATATCTACGTATCGTTATACGTTATATCCTATATCTACGTATCGTATTACGTTATATCCTATATCTACCTATCGTTATACGTTATATCCTATATCTACATATCGTTATACGTTATATCCTATATCTACGTATCGTTATACGTTATATCCTATATGTAGATAACGTTATACGTTATATCCTATATCTATGTATCGTTATACGTGATATCCTATATGTAGATAACGTTTTACGTTATATCCTATATCTACGTATCGCTATACGTTATATCCTATATGTAGATACCGTTTTACGTTATATACTATATCTACGTATCGTTATACGTTATATCCTATATCTACATATCGTTATACGTTATATCCTATTTGTAGATAACGTTTTACGTTATATCCTATATCTACGAATCGTTATACGTTATATCCTATGTCTACATATCGTTATACGTTACATCCCATGTCTACATATCATTATACGTTATATCCTACGTCTACATATCGTTATACGTTATATCCTATATGTAGATATCGTTATACGTTATATCCTACATCTACATATCGTTATACGTTATATCCTATATCTACGTATCGTTATACGTCATATCCTATATCTACATATCGTTATACGTTATATCCTATATCTATGTATCGTTATACGTTATATCTTACATCTACATATCGTTATACGTTATATCCTATATCTACGTATCGTTATACGTTATATCCTATATCTACATATCGTTATACGTTATATCCTATATCTATGTATCGTTATACGTGATATCCTATATGTAGATAACGTTTTACGTTATATCCTATATCTACATATCGTTATACGTTATATCCTATTTGCAGATAACGTTTTACGTGATATCCTATATCTACGAATCGTTATACGTTATATCCTATGTCTACATATCGTTATACGTTATATCCTATGTCTACATATCGTTATACGTTATATCCTATATCTACGTATCGTTATACGTTATATCCTATATCTACGAATCGTTATACGTTAAATCCTATATCTACATATCGTTATACGTTGTATACTACGTCTACATATCGTTATATGTTATATCCTATATGTAGATATCGTTATACGTTATATCCTACATCTACATATCGTTATACGTTATATCCTATGTCTACATATCGTTATACGTTATATCCTATATCTACGTATCGTTATACGTTATATCCTATATCTACATATCATTATACGTTATATCCTATATCTACATATCGTTATACGTTATATCCTATGTCTACATATCGTTATACGTTATATCCTACATCTACATATCGTTATACGTTATATCCTACATCTACATAACGTTATACGTTATATCCTATATCTACGTATATTTATACGTTATATCCTATATGTAGATAACTTTATACGTTATATCCTACGTCTACATATCGTTATACGTTATATCCTATATGTAGATAACGTTATACGTTATATCCTATATGTACGTATCGTTATACGTTATATCCTAAATCTAAATATCGTTATACTTTATATCCTATATCCACATATCGTTATACGTTATATACTATGTCTACGTATCGTTATACGTTATATCCTATATGTAGATATCGTTATACGTCACATCCTATATCTAGATATCGTTATACCTTATATCCTACGTCTACATATCGTTATACGTTATATCCTATATCTACGTATATTTATACGTTATATCCTATATGTAGATAACTTTATACGTTATATCCTACGTCTACATATCGTTATACGTTATATCCTATATGTAGATAACGTTATACGTTATATCCTATATGTACGTATCGTTATACGTTATATCCTAAATCTAAATATCGTTATACTTTATATCCTATATCCACATATCGTTATACGTTATATCCTACATCTACATATCGTTATACGTTATATCCTATATCTACGTATCGTTATACGTTATATCCTATATCTACGTATCGTATTACGTTATATCCTATATCTACCTATCGTTATACGTTATATCCTATATCTACATATCGTTATACGTTATATCCTATATCTACGTATCGTCATACGTTATATCGTATATGTAGATAACGTTATACGTTATATCCTATATCTATGTATCGTTATACGTGATATCCTATATGTAGATAACGTTTTACGTTATATCCTATATCTACGTATCGCTATACGTTATATCCTATATGTAGATACCGTTTTACGTTATATACTATATCTACGTATCGTTATACGTTATATCCTATATCTACATATCGTTATACGTTATATCCTATTTGTAGATAACGTTTTACGTTATATCCTATATCTACGAATCGTTATACGTTATATCCTATGTCTACATATCGTTATACGTTACATCCCATGTCTACATATCATTATACGTTATATCCTACGTCTACATATCGTTATACGTTATATCCTATATGTAGATATCGTTATACGTTATATCCTACATCTACATATCGTTATACGTTATTTCCTATATCTACGTATCGTTATACGTCATATCCTATATCTACATATCGTTATACGTTATATCCTATATCTATGTATCGTTATACGTTATATCTTACATCTACATATCGTTATACGTTATATCCTATATCTACGTATCGTTATACGTTATATCCTATATCTACATATCGTTATACGTTATATCCTATATCTATGTATCGTTATACGTGATATCCTATATGTAGATAACGTTTTACGTTATATCCTATATCTACATATCGTTATACGTTATATCCTATTTGTAGATAACGTTTTACGTTATATCCTATATCTACGTATCGTTATACGTTATATCCTATATGTAGATATCGTTATACGTCATATCCTATATCTGCATATCGTTATACGTTATATCCTATATCTACATATCGTTATACGTTATATCCTATATCTACGTATCGTTATACGTTATATCCTATATCTACATATCGTTATACGTTATATCCTATATCTATGTATCGTTATACGTTATATCCTATATGTACGTATCGTTATACGTTATATCCTATATCTAAATATCGTTATACTTTATATCCTATATCCACATATCGTTATACGTTATATACTATGTCTACGTATCGTTATACGTTATATCCTATATGTAGATATCGTTATACGTCATATCCTATATCTGCATATCGTTATACCTTATATCCTACGTCTACATATCGTTATACGTTATATCCTATATGTAGATATCGTTATACGTTATATCCTACATCTACATATCGTTATACGTTATATCCTATATCTACGTATCGTTATACGTTATATCCTATATCTACGTATCGTTATACGTTATATCCTATATCTACCTATCGTTATACGTTATATCCTATATCTACATATCGTTATACGTTATATCCTATATCTACGTATCGTTATACGTTATATCCTATATGTAGATAACGTTATACGTTATATCCTATATCTATGTATCGTTATACGTGATATCCTATATGTAGATAACGTTTTACGTTATATCCTATATCTACGTATCGCTATACGTTATATCCTATATGTAGATACCGTTTTACGTTATATACTATATCTACGTATCGTTATACGTTATATCCTATATCTACATATCGTTATACGTTATATCCTATTTGTAGATAACGTTTTACGTTATATCCTATATCTACGAATCGTTATACGTTATATCCTATGTCTACATATCGTTATACGTTATATCCTATGTCTACATATCGTTATACGTTATATCCTATATCTACGTATCGTTATACGTTATATCCTATATCTACGAATCGTTATACGTTATATCCTATATCTACCTATCGTTATACGTCATATCCTATATCTACGTATCGTTATACGTTATATCCTATATCTACGTATCGTTATACGTTATATCCTATATCTACCTATCGTTATACGTTATATCCTATATCTACATATCGTTATACGTTATATCCTATATCTACGTATCGTTATACGTTTTATCCTATATGTAGATAACGTTATACGTTATATCCTATATCTATGTATCGTTATACGTTATATCCTATATCTATGTATCGTTATACGTTATATCCTATATGTAGAAAACGTTTTACGTTATATCCTATATCTACGTATCGCTATACGTTATATCCTATATGTATATAACGTTTTACGTTATATACTATATCTACGTATCGTTATACGTTATATCCTATATCTACATATCGTTATACGTTATATCCTATTTGTAGATAACGTTTTACGTTATATCCTATATCTACGAATCGTTATACGTTATATCCTATGTCTACATATCGTTATACGTTATATCCTATATCTACATATCGTTATACGTTATATCCTATATCTACATATCGTTATACGTTATATCCTATTTGTAGATAACGTTTTACGTTATATCCTATATCTACGAATCGTTATACGTTATATCCTATGTCTACATATCGTTATACGTTATATCCTATGTGTACATATCGTTATACGTTATATCCTATATCTACGTATCGTTATACGTTATATCCTATATCTACGAATCGTTATACGTTATATCCTATATCTACATATCGTTATACGTTATATCCTATATCTATGTATCGTTATACGTTATATCCTATATGTAGATAACGTTTTACGTTATATCCTATATCTACGTATCGCTATACGTTATATCCTATATGTATATAACGTTTTACGTTATATACTATATCTACGTATCGTTATACGTTATATCCTATATCTACATATCGTTATACGTTATATCATATTTGTAGATAACGTTTTACGTTATATCCTATATCTACGAATCGTTATACGTTATATCCTATGTCTACATATCGTTATACGTTATATCCTATGTGTACATATCGTTATACGTTATATCCTATATCTACGTATCGTTATACGTTATATCCTATATCTACGAATCGTTATACGTTATATCCTATATCTACATATCGTTATACGTTATATACTACGTCTACATATCGTTATATGTTATATCCTATATGTAGATATCGTTATACGTTATATCCTACATCTACATATCGTTATACGTTATATCCTATGTCTACATATCGTTATACGTTATATCCTATATCTACGTATCGTTATACGTTATATCCTATATCTACATATCATTATACGTTATATCCTATATCTACATATCGTTATACGTTATATCCTATATCTACGTATCGTTATACGTTATATCCTATATGTAGATAACGTTATACGTTATATCCTACGTCTACATATCGTTATACGTTATATCCTATATGTAGATAACGTTATACGTTATATCCTACGTCTACATATCGTTATACGTTATATCCTATATGTAGATAACGTTATACGCTATATCCTACGTCTACATATCGTTATACGTTATATCCTATGTCTACATATCGTTATACGTTATATCCTATATCTACGTATCGTTATACGTTATATCCTATATCTACGTATCGTTATACGTTATATCCTATATCTACCTATCGTTATACGTTATATCCTATATCTACATATCGTTATACGTTATATCCTATATCTACGTATCGTTATACGTTATATCCTATATGTAGATAACGTTATACGTTATATCCTATATCTATGTATCGTTATACGTGATATCCTATATGTAGATAACGTTTTACGTTATATCCTATATCTACGTATCGCTATACGTTATATCCTATATGTAGATACCGTTTTACGTTATATACTATATCTACGTATCGTTATACGTTATATCCTATATGTAGATAACGTTATACGTTATATCCTATATCTATGTATCGTTATACGTTATATCCTATATCTACGTATCGTTATACGTTATATCCTATATCTATGAATCGTTATACGTTATATCCTATATCTACCTATCGTTATACGTCATATCCTATATCTACGTATCGTTATACGTTATATCCTATATCTACGTATCGTTATACGTTATATCCTATATGTAGATATCGTTATACGTCACATCCTATATCTACATATCGTTATACCTTATATCCTACGTCTACATATCGTTATACGTTATATCCTATATGTAGATATCGTTATACGTTATATCCTACATCTACATATCGTTATACGTTATATCCTATATCTACGTATCGTTATACGTTATATCCTATATCTACGTATCGTATTACGTTATATCCTATATCTACCTATCGTTATACGTTATATCCTATATCTACATATCGTTATACGTTATATCCTATATCTACGTATCGTCATACGTTATATCCTATATGTAGATAACGTTATACGTTATATCCTATATCTATGTATCGTTATACGTGATATCCTATATGTAGATAACGTTTTACGTTATATCCTATATCTACGTATCGCTATACGTTATATCCTATATGTAGATACCGTTTTACGTTATATACTATATCTACGTATCGTTATACGTTATATCCTATATCTACATATCGTTATACGTTATATCCTATTTGTAGATAACGTTTTACGTTATATCCTATATCTACGAATCGTTATACGTTATATCCTATGTCTACATATCGTTATACGTTACATCCCATGTCTACATATCATTATACGTTATATCCTACGTCTACATATCGTTATACGTTATATCCTATATGTAGATATCGTTATACGTTATATCCTACATCTACATATCGTTATACGTTATATCCTATATCTACGTATCGTTATACGTTATATCCTATATCTACATATCGTTATACGTTATATCCTATATCTACGTATCGTTATACGTTATATCCTATATCTACATATCGTTATACGTTATATCCTATATCTATGTATCGTTATACGTTATATCCTATATGTACGTATCGTTATACGTTATATCCTATATCTAAATATCGTTATACTTTATATCCTATATCCACATATCGTTATACGTTATATACTATGTCTACGTATCGTTATACGTTATATCCTATATGTAGATATCGTTATACGTCATATCCTATATCTGCATATCGTTATACCTTATATCCTACGTCTACATATCGTTATACGTTATATCCTATATGTAGATATCGTTATACGTTATATCCTACGTCTACATAACGTTTTACGTTATATCCTATATCTACGTATCGTTATACGTTATATCCTATATGTAGATATCGTTATACGTCATATCCTATATCTGCATATCGTTATACGTTATATCCTATATCTACATATCGTTATACGTTATATCCTATATCTACGTATCGTTATACGTTATATCCTATATCTACATATCGTTATACGTTATATCCTATATCTATGTATCGTTATACGTTATATCCTATATGTACGTATCGTTATACGTTATATCCTATATCTAAATATCGTTATACTTTATATCCTATATCCACATATCGTTATACGTTATATACTATGTCTACGTATCGTTATACGTTATATCCTATATGTAGATATCGTTATACGTCATATCCTATATCTGCATATCGTTATACCTTATATCCTACGTCTACATATCGTTATACGTTATATCCTATATGTAGATATCGTTATACGTTATATCCTACATCTACATATCGTTATACGTTATATCCTATATCTACGTATCGTTATACGTTATATCCTATATCTACGTATCGTTATACGTTATATCCTATATCTACCTATCGTTATACGTTATATCCTATATCTACATATCGTTATACGTTATATCCTATATCTACGTATCGTTATACGTTATATCCTATATCTATGTATCGTTATACGTGATATCCTATATGTAGATAACGTTTTACGTTATATCCTATATCTACGTATCGCTATACGTTATATCCTATATGTAGATACCGTTTTACGTTATATACTATATCTACGTATCGTTATACGTTATATCCTATATCTACATATCGTTATACGTTATATCCTATTTGTAGATAACGTTTTACGTTATATCCTATATCTACGAATTGTTATACGTTATATCCTATGTCTACATATCGTTATACGTTATATCCTATGTCTACATATCGTTATACGTTATATCCTATATCTACGTATCGTTATACGTTATATCCTATATCTACGAATCGTTATACGTTATATCCTATATCTACCTATCGTTATACGTCATATCCTATATCTACGTATCGTTATACGTTATATCCTATATCTACGTATCGTTATACGTTATATCCTATATCTACCTATCGTTATACGTTATATCCTATATCTACATATCGTTATACGTTATATCCTATATCTACGTATCGTTATACGTTATATCCTATATGTAGATAACGTTATACGTTATATCCTATATCTATGTATCGTTATACGTTATATCCTATATCTATGTATCGTTATACGTTATATCCTATATGTAGAAAACGTTTTACGTTATATCCTATATCTACGTATCGCTATACGTTATATCCTATATGTATATAACGTTTTACGTTATATACTATATCTACGTATCGTTATACGTTATATCCTATATCTACATATCGTTATACGTTATATCCTATTTGTAGATAACGTTTTACGTTATATCCTATATCTACGAATCGTTATACGTTATATCCTATGTCTACATATCGTTATACGTTATATCCTATATCTACATATCGTTATACGTTATATCCTATATCTACATATCGTTATACGTTATATCCTATTTGTAGATAACGTTTTACGTTATATCCTATATCTACGAATCGTTATACGTTATATCCTATGTCTACATATCGTTATACGTTATATCCTATGTGTACATATCGTTATACGTTATATCCTATATCTACGTATCGTTATACGTTATATCCTATATCTACGAATCGTTATACGTTATATCCTATATCTACATATCGTTATACGTTATATCCTATATCTATGTATCGTTATACGTTATATCCTATATGTAGATAACGTTTTACGTTATATCCTATATCTACGTATCGCTATACGTTATATCCTATATGTATATAACGTTTTACGTTATATACTATATCTACGTATCGTTATACGTTATATCCTATATCTACATATCGTTATACGTTATATCATATTTGTAGATAACGTTTTACGTTATATCCTATATCTACGAATCGTTATACGTTATATCCTATGTCTACATATCGTTATACGTTATATCCTATGTGTACATATCGTTATACGTTATATCCTATATCTACGTATCGTTATACGTTATATCCTATATCTACGAATCGTTATACGTTATATCCTATATCTACATATCGTTATACGTTATATACTACGTCTACATATCGTTATATGTTATATCCTATATGTAGATATCGTTATACGTTATATCCTACATCTACATATCGTTATACGTTATATCCTATGTCTACATATCGTTATACGTTATATCCTATATCTACGTATCGTTATACGTTATATCCTATATCTACATATCATTATACGTTATATCCTATATCTACATATCGTTATACGTTATATCCTATATCTACGTATCGTTATACGTTATATCCTATATGTAGATAACGTTATACGTTATATCCTACGTCTACATATCGTTATACGTTATATCCTATATGTAGATAACGTTATACGTTATATCCTACGTCTACATATCGTTATACGTTATATCCTATATGTAGATAACGTTATACGTTATATCCTACGTCTACATATCGTTATACGTTATATCCTATGTCTACATATCGTTATACGTTATATCCTATATCTACGTATCGTTATACGTTATATCCTATATCTACGTATCGTTATACGTTATATCCTATATCTACCTATCGTTATACGTTATATCCTATATCTACATATCGTTATACGTTATATCCTATATCTACGTATCGTTATACGTTATATCCTATATGTAGATAACGTTATACGTTATATCCTATATCTATGTATCGTTATACGTGATATCCTATATGTAGATAACGTTTTACGTTATATCCTATATCTACGTATCGCTATACGTTATATCCTATATGTAGATACCGTTTTACGTTATATACTATATCTACGTATCGTTATACGTTATATCCTATATCTATGTATCGTTATACGATATATCCTATATGTAGATAACGTTTTACGTTATATCCTATATCTACGTATCGCTATACGTTATATCCTATATGTATATAACGTTTTACGTTATATCCTATGTCTACATATCGTTATACGTTATATCCTATATCTACGTATCGTTATACGTTATATCCTATATCTCCGAATCGTTATACGTTATATCCTATATCTACCTATCGTTATACGTTATATCCTATATCTACGTATCGTTATACGTTATATCCTATATCTACGTATCGTTATACGTTATATCCTATATCTACGTATCGTTATACGTTATATCCTATATCTACATATCGTTATACGTTATATCCTATATCTACGTATCGTTATACGTTATATCCTATATGTAGATAACGTTATACGTTATATACTATATCTATGTATCGTTATACGTTATATCCTATATCTACATATCGTTATACGTTATATCCTATTTGTAGATAACGTTTTACGTTATATCCTATATCTACGAATCGTTATACGTTATATCCTATGTCTACATATCGTTATACGTTATATCCTATGTCTACATATCGTTATACGTTATATCCTATATCTACATATCGTTATACGTTATATCCTATTTGTAGATAACGTTTTACGTTATATCCTATATCTACATATCGTTATACGTTATATCCTATTTGTAGATAACGTTTTACGTTATATCCTATATCTATGTATCGTTATACGTTATATCCTATATGTAGATAACGTTTTACGTTATATCCTATATCTACGTATCGCTATACGTTATATCCGATATGTATATAACGTTTTACGTTATATACTATATCTACGTATCGTTATACGTTATATCCTATATCTACATATCGTTATACGTTATATCCTATTTGTAGATAACGTTTTACGTTATATCCTATATCTACGAATCGTTATACGTTATATCCTATGTCTACATATCGTTATACGTTATATCCTATGTCTACATATCGTTATACGTTATATCCTATATCTACGTATCGTTATACGTTATATCCTATATCTACGAATCGTTATACGTTAAATCCTATATCTACATATCGTTATACGTTGTATACTACGTCTACATATCGTTATATGTTATATCCTATATGTAGATATCGTTATACGTTATATCCTACATCTACATATCGTTATACGCTATATCCTATGTCTACATATCGTTATACGTTATATCCTATATCTACGTATCGTTATACGTTATATCCTATATCTACATATCATTATACGTTATATCCTATATCTACATATCGTTATACGTTATATCCTATGTCTACATATCGTTATACGTTATATCCTACATCTACATATCGTTATACGTTATATCCTACATCTACATAACGTTATACGTTATATCCTATATCTACGTATATTTATACGTTATATCCTATATGTAGATAACTTTATACGTTATATCCTACGTCTACATATCGTTATACGTTATATCCTATATGTAGATAACGTTATACGTTATATCCTATATGTACGTATCGTTATACGTTATATCCTATATCTAAATATCGTTATACTTTATATCCTATATCCACATATCGTTATACGTTATATACTATGTCTACGTATCGTTATACGTTATATCCTATATGTAGATATCGTTATACGTCACATCCTATATCTACATATCGTTATACCTTATATCCTACGTCTACATATCGTTATACGTTATATCCTATATGTAGATAACTTTATACGTTATATCCTACGTCTACATATCGTTATACGTTATATCCTATATGTAGATAACGTTATACGTTATATCCTATATGTACGTTTCGTTATACGTTATATCCTATATCTAAATATCGTTATACGCTATATCCTATATCTACATATCGTTATACGTTATATCCTATATCTATGTATCGTTATACGTTATATCCTATATGTAGATAACGTTTTACGTTATATCCTATATCTACGTATCGCTATACGTTATATCCTATATGTATATAACGTTTTACGTTATATACTATATCTACGTATCGTTATACGTTATATCCTATATCTACATATCGTTATACGTTATATCCTATTTGTAGATAACGTTTTACGTTATATCCTATATCTACGAATCGTTATACGTTATATCCTATGTCTACATATCGTTATACGTTATATCCTATGTGTACATATCGTTATACGTTATATCCTATATCTACGTATCGTTATACGTTATATCCTATATCTACGAATCGTTATACGATATATCCTATATCTACATATCGTTATACGTTATATACTACGTCTACATATCGTTATATGTTATATCCTATATGTAGATATCGTTATACGTTATATCCTACATCTACATATCGTTATACGTTATATCCTATGTCTACATATCGTTATACGTTATATCCTATATCTACGTATCGTTATACGTTATATCCTATATCTACATATCATTATACGTTATATCCTATATCTACATATCGTTATACGTTATATCCTATATCTACGTATCGTTATACGTTATATCCTATATGTAGATAACGTTATACGTTATATCCTACGTCTACATATCGTTATACGTTATATCCTATATGTAGATAACGTTATACGTTATATCCTACGTCTACATATCGTTATACGTTATA
The DNA here is from genome assembly GCA_905332935.1 of Bombus hortorum. Lineage (NCBI taxonomy): Eukaryota > Metazoa > Arthropoda > Insecta > Hymenoptera > Apidae > Bombus > Bombus hortorum. Next base: position 10,734,765 of record HG995192.1, read on the forward strand.
TCCTATATGTAGATAACGTTATACGCTATATCCTACGTCTACATATCGTTATACGTTATATCCTATGTCTACATATCGTTATACGTTATATCCTATATCTACGTATCGTTATACGTTATATCCTATATGTAGATAACGTTATACGTTATATACTATATCTATGTATCGTTATACGTTATATCCTATATCTACATATCGTTATACGTTATATCCTATTTGTAGATAACGTTTTACGTTATATCCTATATCTACGAATCGTTATACGTTATATCCTATGTCTACATATCGTTATACGTTATATCCAATGTCTACATATCGTTATACGTTATATCCTATATCTACGTATCGTTATACGTTATATCCTATATCTACGAATCGTTATACGTTATATCCTATATCTACATATCGTTATACGTTATATCCTACGTCTACATATCGTTATACGTTATATCCTATATGTAGATATCGTTATACGTTATATCCTACATCTACATATCGTTATACGTTATATCCTATATCTACGTATCGTTATACGTTATATCCTATATCTACATATCGTTATACGTTATATCCTATATCTATGTATCGTTATACGTTATATCCTATATGTAGATAACGTTTTACGTTATATCCTATATCTACGTATCGCTATACGTTATATCCGATATAGTATATAACGTAAAACGTTATATACTATATCTACGTATCGTTATACGTTATATCCTATATCTACATATCGTTATACGTTATATCCTATTTGTAGATAACGTTTTACGTTATATCCTATATCTACGAATCGTTATACGTTATATCCTATGTCTACATATCGTTATACGTTATATCCTATGTCTACATATCGTTATACGTTATATCCTATATCTACGTATCGTTATACGTTATATCCTATATCTACGAATCGTTATACGTTAAATCCTATATCTACATATCGTTATACGTTGTATACTACGTCTACATATCGTTATATGTTATATCCTATATGTAGATATCGTTATACGTTATATCCTACATCTACATATCGTTATACGTTATATCCTATGTCTACATATCGTTATACGTTATATCCTATATCTACGTATCGTTATACGTTATATCCTATATCTACATATCATTATACGTTATATCCTATATCTACATATCGTTATACGTTATATCCTATGTCTACATATCGTTATACGTTATATCCTACATCTACATATCGTTATACGTTATATCCTACATCTACATAACGTTATACGTTATATCCTATATCTACGTATATTTATACGTTATATCCTATATGTAGATAACTTTATACGTTATATCCTACGTCTACATATCGTTATACGTTATATCCTATATGTAGATAACGTTATACGTTATATCCTATATGTACGTATCGTTATACGTTATATCCTATATCTAAATATCGTTATACTTTATATCCTATATCCACATATCGTTATACGTTATATACTATGTCTACGTATCGTTATACGTTATATCCTATATGTAGATATCGTTATACGTCACATCCTATATCTACATATCGTTATACCTTATATCCTACGTCTACATATCGTTATACGTTATATCCTATATGTAGATAACGTTATACGTTATATCCTACATCTACATATCGTTATACGTTATATCCTATATCTACGTATCGTTATACGTTATATCCTATATCTACGTATCGTATTACGTTATATCCTATATCTACATATCGTTATACGTTATATCCTATATCTACATATCGTTATACGTTATATCCTATATCTACGTATCGTTATACGTTATATCCTATATGTAGATAACGTTATACGTTATATCCTATATCTATGTATCGTTATACGTGATATCCTATATGTAGATAACGTTTTACGTTATATCCTATATCTACGTATCGCTATACGTTATATCCTATATGTAGATACCGTTTTACGTTATATACTATATCTACGTATCGTTATACGTTATATCCTATATCTACATATCGTTATACGTTATATCCTATTTGTAGATAACGTTTTACGTTATATCCTATATCTACGAATCGTTATACGTTATATCCTATGTCTACATATCGTTATACGTTACATCCCATGTCTACATATCATTATACGTTATATCCTACGTCTACATATCGTTATACGTTATATCCTATATGTAGATATCGTTATACGTTATATCCTACATCTACATATCGTTATACGTTATATCCTATATCTACGTATCGTTATACGTCATATCCTATATCTACATATCGTTATACGTTATATCCTATATCTATGTATCGTTATACGTTATATCTTACATCTACATATCGTTATACGTTATATCCTATATCTACGTATCGTTATACGTTATATCCTATATCTACATATCGTTATACGTTATATCCTATATCTATGTATCGTTATACGTGATATCCTATATGTAGATAACGTTTTACGTTATATCCTATATCTACATATCGTTATACGTTATATCCTATTTGCAGATAACGTTTTACGTTATATCCTATATCTACGAATCGTTATACGTTATATCCTATGTCTACATATCGTTATACGTTATATCCTATGTCTACATATCGTTATACGTTATATCCTATATCTACGTATCGTTATACGTTATATCCTATATCTACGAATCGTTATACGTTAAATCCTATATCTACATATCGTTATACGTTGTATACTACGTCTACATATCGTTATATGTTATATCCTATATGTAGATATCGTTATACGTTATATCCTACATCTACATATCGTTATACGTTATATCCTATGTCTACATATCGTTATACGTTATATCCTATATCTACGTATCGTTATACGTTATATCCTATATCTACATATCATTATACGTTATATCCTATATCTACATATCGTTATACGTTATATCCTATGTCTACATATCGTTATACGTTATATCCTACATCTACATATCGTTATACGTTATATCCTACATCTACATAACGTTATACGTTATATCCTATATCTACGTATATTTATACGTTATATCCTATATGTAGATAACTTTATACGTTATATCCTACGTCTACATATCGTTATACGTTATATCCTATATGTAGATAACGTTATACGTTATATCCTATATGTACGTATCGTTATACGTTATATCCTATATCTAAATATCGTTATACTTTATATCCTATATCCACATATCGTTATACGTTATATACTATGTCTACGTATCGTTATACGTTATATCCTATATGTAGATATCGTTATACGTCACATCCTATATCTACATATCGTTATACCTTATATCCTACGTCTACATATCGTTATACGTTATATCCTATATGTAGATATCGTTATACGTTATATCCTACATCTACATATCGTTATACGTTATATCCTATATCTACGTATCGTTATACGTTATATCCTATATCTACGTATCGTATTACGTTATATCCTATATCTACCTATCGTTATACGTTATATCCTATATCTACATATCGTTATACGTTATATCCTATATCTACGTATCGTCATACGTTATATCCTATATGTAGATAACGTTATACGTTATATCCTATATCTATGTATCGTTATACGTGATATCCTATATGTAGATAACGTTTTACGTTATATCCTATATCTACGTATCGCTATACGTTATATCCTATATGTAGATACCGTTTTACGTTATATACTATATCTACGTATCGTTATACGTTATATCCTATATCTACATATCGTTATACGTTATATCCTATTTGTAGATAACGTTTTACGTTATATCCTATATCTACGAATCGTTATACGTTATATCCTATGTCTACATATCGTTATACGTTACATCCCATGTCTACATATCATTATACGTTATATCCTACGTCTACATATCGTTATACGTTATATCCTATATGTAGATATCGTTATACGTTATATCCTACATCTACATATCGTTATACGTTATATCCTATATCTACGTATCGTTATACGTCATATCCTATATCTACATATCGTTATACGTTATATCCTATATCTATGTATCGTTATACGTTATATCTTACATCTACATATCGTTATACGTTATATCCTATATCTACGTATCGTTATACGTTATATCCTATATCTACATATCGTTATACGTTATATCCTATATCTATGTATCGTTATACGTGATATCCTATATGTAGATAACGTTTTACGTTATATCCTATATCTACATATCGTTATACGTTATATCCTATTTGTAGATAACGTTTTACGTTATATCCTATATCTACGAATCGTTATACGTTATATCCTATGTCTACATATCGTTATACGTTATATCCTATGTCTACATATCGTTATACGTTATATCCTATATCTACGTATCGTTATACGTTATATCCTATATCTACGAATCGTTATACGTTATATCCTATATCTACATATCGTTATACGTTTTATACTACGTCTACATATCGTTATATGTTATATCCTATATGTAGATATCGTTATACGTTATATCCTACATCTACATATCGTTGTACGTTATATCCTATGTCTACATATCGTTATACGTTATATCCTATTTCTACGTATCGTTATACGTTACATCCTATATCTACATATCATTATACGTTATATCCTATATCTACATATCGTTATACGTTATATCCTATATCTACGTATCGTTATACGTTATATCCTATATGTAGATAACGTTATACGTTATATCCTACGTCTACATATCGTTATACGTTATATCCCATATGTAGATAACGTTATACGTTATATCCTACGTCTACATATCGTTATACGTTATATCCTATATGTAGATAACGTTATACGCTATATCCTACGTCTACATATCGTTATACGTTATATCCTATATCTACATAACGTTATACGTTATATCCTATATCTACATATCGTTATACGTTATATCCTATATGTAGATAACGTTTTACGTTATATACTATTTCTACATATCGTTATACGTTATATCCTATATCTACGTATCGTTATACGTTATATCCTATATGTAGATAATGTTATACGTTATATCCTACGTCTACATATCGTTATACGTTATATCCTATATGTAGATAACGTTATACGTTACATCCTATATGTACGTATCGTTATACGTTATATCCTATATCTAAATACCGTTTTACGTTATATACTATATCTACATATAGTTATACGTTATATCCTATATGTAGATAACGTTTTACGTTATATACTATATCTACATATCGTTATACGTTATATCCTATATCTACATATCGTTATACGTTATATCCTATATCTATGTATCGTTATACGTTATATCCTATATGTAGATAACGTTTTACGTTATATCCTATATCTACGTATCGTTATACGTTATATCCTATATGTAGATAATGTTATACGTTATATCCTACGTCTACATATCGTTATACGTTATATCCTATATGTAGATAACGTTATACGTTATATCCTATATCTACGTATCGTTATACGTTATATCCTATATGTAGATAACGTTATACGTTATATCCTATATGTAGATATCGTTATACGTTATATCCTACATCTACATATCGTTATACGTTATATCCTATATCTACGTATCGTTATACGTTATATCCTATATCTACGAATCGTTATACGTTATATCCTATATCTACATATCGTTATACGTTATATACTACGTCTACATATCGTTATACGTTATATCCTATATGTAGATATCGTTATACGTTATATCCTACATCTACATATCGTTATACGTTATATCCTATGTCTACATATCGTTATACGTTATATCCTATATCTACGTATCGTTATACGTTATATCCTATATCTACGTCTCGTTATACGTTATATCCTATATGTAGATAACGTTATACGTTATATCCTATATCTACGTCTCGTTATACGTTATATCCTATATGTAGATAACGTTATACGTTATATCCTACGTCTACATATCGTTATACGTTATATCCTATATGTAGATAACGTTATACGTTATATCGTATATCTACGTATCGTTATACGTTATATCCTATATGTAGATAACGTTTTACGTTATATCCTATATCTACGTATCGCTATACGTTATATCCTATATGTATATAACGTTTTACGTTATATACTATATCTACGTATCGTTATACGTTATATCCTATATCTACATATCGTTATACGTTATATCCTATGTCTACATATCGTTATACGTTATATCCTATATCTACGTATCGTTATACGTTATATCCTATATCTACGTATCGTTATACGTTATATCCTATATCTACGTATCGTTATACGTTATATCCTATATCTACATATCATTATACGTTATATCCTATATCTACATATCGTTATACGTTATATCCTATATCTACGTATCGTTATACGTTATATCCTATATGTAGATATCGTTATACGTTATATCCTACATCTACATATCGTTATACGTTATATCCTATGTCTACATATCGTTATACGTTATATCCTATATCTACGAATCGTTATACGTTATATCCTATGTCTACATATCGTTATACGTTATATCCTATGTCTACATATCGTTATACGTTATATCCTATATCTACGTATCGTTATACGTTATATCCTATATCTACGAATCGTTATACGTTATATCCTATATGTAGAAAACGTTATACGTTATATCCTACGTCTACATATCGTTATACGTTATATCCTATATGTAGATAACGTTATACGCTATATCCTACGTCTACATATCGTTATACGTTATATCCTATGTCTACATATCGTTATACGTTATATCCTATATCTACGTATCGTTATACGTTATATCCTATATCTACGTATCGTTATACGTTATATCCTATATCTACATATCATTATACGTTATATCCTATATCTACATATCGTTATACGTTATATCCTATATCTACGTATCGTTTTACGTTATATACTATATCTACATATCGTTATACGTTATATCCTATATCTACATATCATTATACGTTATATCCTATATCTACATATCGTTATACGTTATATCCTATATCTACCTATCGTTATACGTTATATCCTATATGTAGATAACGTTATACGTTATATCCTACGTCTACATATCGTTATACGTTATATCCTATATGTAGAAAACGTTATACGTTACATCCTACGTCTACATATCGTTATACGTTATATCCTATATCTACATAACAATATACGTTATATCCTATATCTAAATATCGTTTTACGTTATATACTATATCTACATATCGTTATACGTTATATCCTATATGTAGATAATGTTATACGCTATATCCTACGTCTACGTATCGTTATACGTTATATCCTATATCTACGTATCGTTATACGTTATATCCTATATCTACCTATCGTTATACGTTATATCCTATATCTACATATCGTTATACGTTATATCCTATATCTACGTATCGTTATACGTTATATCCTATATGTAGATAACGTTATACGTTATATCCTATATCTATGTATCGTTATACGTGATATCCTATATGTAGATAACGTTTTACGTTATATCCTATATCTACGTATCGCTATACGTTATATCCTATATGTAGATACCGTTTTACGTTATATACTATATCTACGTATCGTTATACGTTATATCCTATATCTACATATCGTTATACGTTATATCCTATTTGTAGATAACGTTTTACGTTATATCCTATATCTACGAATCGTTATACGTTATATCCTATGTCTACATATCGTTATACGTTATATCCTATATCTACGAATCGTTATACGTTAAATCCTATATCTACATATCGTTATACGTTGTATACTACGTCTACATATCGTTATATGTTATATCCTATATGTAGATATCGTTATACGTTATATCCTACATCTACGTATCGCTATACGTTATATCCGATATGTATATAACGTTTTACGTTATATACTATATCTACGTATCGTTATACGTTATATCCTATATCTACATATCGTTATACGTTATATCCTATTTGTAGATAACGTTTTACGTTATATCCTATATCTACGAATCGTTATACGTTATATCCTATGTCTACATATCGTTATACGTTATATCCTATGTCTACATATCGTTATACGTTATATCCTATATCTACGTATCGTTATACGTTATATCCTATATCTACGAATCGTTATACGTTAAATCCTATATCTACATATCGTTATACGTTGTATACTACGTCTACATATCGTTATATGTTATATCCTATATGTAGATATCGTTATACGTTATATCCTACATCTACATATCGTTATACGTTATATCCTATGTCTACATATCGTTATACGTTATATCCTATATCTACGTATCGTTATACGTTATATCCTATATCTACATATCATTATACGTTATATCCTATATCTACATATCGTTATACGTTATATCCTATGTCTACATATCGTTATACGTTATATCCTACATCTACATATCGTTATACGTTATATCCTACATCTACATAACGTTATACGTTATATCCTATATCTACGTATATTTATACGTTATATCCTATATGTAGATAACTTTATACGTTATATCCTACGTCTACATATCGTTATACGTTATATCCTATATGTAGATAACGTTATACGTTATATCCTATATGTACGTATCGTTATACGTTATATCCTATATCTAAATATCGTTATACTTTATATCCTATATCCACATATCGTTATACGTTATATACTATGTCTACGTATCGTTATACGTTATATCCTATATGTAGATATCGTTATACGTCACATCCTATATCTACATATCGTTATACCTTATATCCTACGTCTACATATCGTTATACGTTATATCCTATATGTAGATAACTTTATACGTTATATCCTACGTCTACATATCGTTATACGTTATATCCTATATGTAGATAACGTGATACGTTATATCCTATATGTACGTATCGTTATACGTTATATCCTATATCTAAATATCGTTATACTTTATATCCTATATCAACATATCGTTATACGTTATATACTATGTCTACGTATCGTTATACGTTATATCCTATATGTAGATATCGTTATACGTCACATCCTATATCTACATATCGTTATACCTTATAACCTACGTCTACATATCGTTATACGTTATATCCTATTTGTAGATAACGTTTTACGTTATATCCTATATCTACGAATCGTTATACGTTATATCCTATGTCTACATATCGTTATACGCTATATCCTATATCTACATATCGTTATACGTTATATCCTATATCTATGTATCGTTATACGTTATATCCTATATGTAGATAACGTTTTACGTTATATCCTATATCTACGTATCGCTATACGTTATATCCTATATGTATATAACGTTTTACGTTATATACTATATCTACGTATCGTTATACGTTATATCCTATATCTACATATCGTTATACGTTATATCCTATTTGTAGATAACGTTTTACGTTATATCCTATATCTACGAATCGTTATACGTTATATCCTATGTCTACATATCGTTATACGTTATATCCTATGTGTACATATCGTTATACGTTATATCCTATATCTACGTATCGTTATACGTTATATCCTATATCTACGAATCGTTATACGTTATATCCTATATCTACATATCGTTATACGTTATATACTACGTCTACATATCGTTATGTGTTATATCCTATATGTAGATATCGTTATACGTTATATCCTACATCTACATATCGTTATACGTTATATCCTATGTCTACATATCGTTATACGTTATATCCTATATCTACGTATCGTTATACGTTATATCCTATATCTACATATCATTATACGTTATATCCTATATCTACATATCGTTATACGTTATATCCTATATCTACGTATCGTTATACGTTATATCCTATATGTAGATAACGTTATACGTTATATCCTACGTCTACATATCGTTATACGTTATATCCTATATGTAGATAACGTTATACGTTATATCCTACGTCTACATATCGTTATACGTTATATCCTATATGTAGATAACGTTATACGCTATATCCTACGTCTACATATCGTTATACGTTATATCCTATGTCTACATATCGTTATACGTTATATCCTATATCTACGTATCGTTATACGTTATATCCTATATCTACGTATCGTTATACGTTATATCCTATATCTACCTATCGTTATACGTTATATCCTATATGTAGATAACGTTATACGTTATATCCTATATCTATGTATCGTTATACGTGATATCCTATATGTAGATAACGTTTTACGTTATATCCTATATCTACGTATCGCTATACGTTATATCCTATATGTAGATACCGTTTTACGTTATATACTATATCTACGTATCGTTATACGTTATATCCTATATCTACATATCGTTATACGTTATATCCTATTTGTAGATAACGTTTTACGTTATATCCTATATCTACGAATCGTTATACGTTATATCCTATGTCTACATATCGTTATACGTTATATCCTATGTCTACATATCGTTATACGTTATATCCTATATCTACGTATCGTTATACGTTATATCCTATATCTACGAATCGTTATACGTTATATCCTATATCTACCTATCGTTATACGTCATATCCTATATCTACGTATCGTTATACGTTATATCCTATATCTACGTACCGTTATACGTTATATCCTATATCTACCTATCGTTATACGTTATATCCTATATGTAGATAACGTTTTACGTTATATCCTATATCTACGTATCGCTATACGTTATATCCTATATGTATATAACGTTTTACGTTATATCCTATGTCTACATATCGTTATACGTTATATCCTATATCTACGTATCGTTATACGTTATATCCTATATCTACGAATCGTTATACGTTATATCCTATATCTACCTATCGTTATACGTTATATCCTATATCTACGTATCGTTATACGTTATATCCTATATCTACGTATCGTTATACGTTATATCCTATATCTACCTATCGTTATACGTTATATCCTATATCTACATATCGTTATACGTTATATCCTATATCTACGTATCGTTATACGTTATATCCTATATGTAGATAACGTTATACGTTATATACTATATCTATGTATCGTTATACGTTATATCCTATATCTACATATCGTTATACGTTATATCCTATTTGTAGATAACGTTTTACGTTATATCCTATATCTACGAATCGTTATACGTTATATCCTATGTCTACATATCGTTATACGCTATATCCTACGTCTACATATCGTTATACGTTATATCCTATGTCTACATATCGTTATACGTTATATCCTATATCTACGTATCGTTATACGTTATATCCTATATCTACGTATCGTTATACGTTATATCCTATATCTACATATCATTATACGTTATATCCTATATCTACATATCGTTATACGTTATATCCTATATCTACGTATCGTTTTACGTTATATACTATATCTACATATCGTTATACGTTATATCCTATATCTACATATCATTATACGTTATATCCTATATCTACATATCGTTATACGTTATATCCTATATCTACCTATCGTTATACGTTATATCCTATATGTAGATAACGTTATACGTTATATCCTACGTCTACATATCGTTATACGTTATATCCTATATGTAGAAAACGTTATACGTTACATCCTACGTCTACATATCGTTATACGTTATATCCTATATGTAGATAATGTTATACGCTATATCCTACGTCTACGTATCGTTATACGTTATATCCTATATCTACGTATCGTTATACGTTATATCCTATATCTACCTATCGTTATACGTTATATCCTATATCTACATATCGTTATACGTTATATCCTATATCTACGTATCGTTATACGTTATATCCTATATGTAGATAACGTTATACGTTATATCCTATATCTATGTATCGTTATACGTGATATCCTATATGTAGATAACGTTTTACGTTATATCCTATATCTACGTATCGCTATACGTTATATCCTATATGTAGATACCGTTTTACGTTATATACTATATCTACGTATCGTTATACGTTATATCCTATATCTACATATCGTTATACGTTATATCCTATTTGTAGATAACGTTTTACGTTATATCCTATATCTACGAATCGTTATACGTTATATCCTATGTCTACATATCGTTATACGTTATATCCTATATCTACGAATCGTTATACGTTAAATCCTATATCTACATATCGTTATACGTTGTATACTACGTCTACATATCGTTATATGTAATATCCTATATGTAGATATCGTTATACGTTATATCCTACATCTACGTATCGCTATACGTTATATCCGATATGTATATAACGTTTTACGTTATATACTATATCTACGTATCGTTATACGTTATATCCTATATCTACATATCGTTATACGTTATATCCTATTTGTAGATAACGTTTTACGTTATATCCTATATCTACGAATCGTTATACGTTATATCCTATGTCTACATATCGTTATACGTTATATCCTATGTCTACATATCGTTATACGTTATATCCTATATCTACGTATCGTTATACGTTATATCCTATATCTACGAATCGTTATACGTTAAATCCTATATCTACATATCGTTATACGTTGTATACTACGTCTACATATCGTTATATGTTATATCCTATATGTAGATATCGTTATACGTTATATCCTACATCTACATATCGTTATACGTTATATCCTATGTCTACATATCGTTATACGTTATATCCTATATCTACGTATCGTTATACGTTATATCCTATATCTACATATCCTTATACGTTATATCCTATATCTACATATCGTTATACGTTATATCCTATGTCTACATATCGTTATACGTTATATCCTACATCTACATATCGTTATACGTTATATCCTACATCTACATAACGTTATACGTTATATCCTATATCTACGTATATTTATACGTTATATCCTATATGTAGATAACTTTATACGTTATATCCTACGTCTACATATCGTTATACGTTATATCCTATATGTAGATAACGTTATACGTTATATCCTATATGTACGTATCGTTATACGTTATATCCTATATCTAAATATCGTTATACTTTATATCCTATATCCACATATCGTTATACGTTATATACTATGTCTACGTATCGTTATACGTTATATCCTATATGTAGATATCGTTATACGTCACATCCTATATCTACATATCGTTATACCTTATATCCTACGTCTACATATCGTTATACGTTATATCCTATATGTAGATAACTTTATACGTTATATCCTACGTCTACATATCGTTATACGTTATATCCTATATGTAGATAACGTGATACGTTATATCCTATATGTACGTATCGTTATACGTTATATCCTATATCTAAATATCGTTATACTTTATATCCTATATCCACATATCGTTATACGTTATATACTATGTCTACGTATCGTTATACGTTATATCCTATATGTAGATATCGTTATACGTCACATCCTATATCTACATATCGTTATACCTTATATCCTACGTCTACATATCGTTATACGTTATATCCTATTTGTAGATAACGTTTTACGTTATATCCTATATCTACGAATCGTTATACGTTATATCCTATGTCTACATATCGTTATACGCTATATCCTATATCTACATATCGTTATACGTTATATCCTATATCTATGTATCGTTATACGTTATATCCTATATGTAGATAACGTTTTACGTTATATCCTATATCTACGTATCGCTATACGTTATATCCTATATGTATATAACGTTTTACGTTATATACTATATCTACGTATCGTTATACGTTATATCCTATATCTACATATCGTTATACGTTATATCCTATTTGTAGATAACGTTTTACGTTATATCCTATATCTGCGAATCGTTATACGTTATATCCTATGTCTACATATCGTTATACGTTATATCCTATGTGTACATATCGTTATACGTTATATCCTATATCTACGTATCGTTATACGTTATATCCTATATCTACGAATCGTTATACGTTATATCCTATATCTACATATCGTTATACGTTATATACTACGTCTACATATCGTTATATGTTATATCCTATATGTAGATATCGTTATACGTTATATCCTACATCTACATATCGTTATACGTTATATCCTATGTCTACATATCGTTATACGTTATATCCTATATCTACGTATCGTTATACGTGATATCCTATATGTAGATAACGTTTTACGTTATATCCTATATCTACGTATCGCTATACGTTATATCCTATATGTAGATACCGTTTTACGTTATATACTATATCTACGTATCGTTATACGTTATATCCTATATCTACATATCGTTATACGTTATATCCTATTTGTAGATAACGTTTTACGTTATATCCTATATCTACGAATCGTTATACGTTATATCCTATGTCTACATATCGTTATACGTTATATCCTATGTCTACATATCGTTATACGTTATATCCTATATCTACGTATCGTTATACGTTATATCCTATATCTACGAATCGTTATACGTTATATCCTATATCTACCTATCGTTATACGTTATATCCTATATCTACGTATCGTTATACGTTATATCCTATATCTACGTATCGTTATACGTTATATCCTATATCTACCTATCGTTATACGTTATATCCTATATCTACATATCGTTATACGTTATATCCTATATCTACGTATCGTTATACGTTATATCCTATATGTAGATAACGTTATACGTTATATACTATATCTATGTATCGTTATACGTTATATCCTATATCTACATATCGTTATACGTTATATCCTATTTGTAGATAACGTTTTACGTTATATCCTATATCTACGAATCGTTATACGTTATATCCTATTTCTACATATCGTTATACGTTATATCCTATGTCTACATATCGTTATACGTTATATCCTATATCTACGTATCGTTATACGTTATATCCTATATCTACGAATCGTTATACGTTATATCCTATATCTACATATCGTTATACGTTATATCCTACGTCTACATATCGTTATACGTTATATCCTATATGTAGATATCGTTATACGTTATATCCTACATCTACATATCGTTATACGTTATATCCTATATCTACGTATCGTTATACGTTATATCCTATATCTACATATCGTTATACGTTATATCCTATATCTATGTATCGTTATACGTTATATCCTATATGTAGATAACGTTTTACGTTATATCCTATATCTACGTATCGCTATACGTTATATCCGATATAGTATATAACGTAAAACGTTATATACTATATCTACGTATCGTTATACGTTATATCCTATATCTACATATCGTTATACGTTATATCCTATTTGTAGATAACGTTTTACGTTATATCCTATATCTACGAATCGTTATACGTTATATCCTATGTCTACATATCGTTATACGTTATATCCTATGTCTACATATCGTTATACGTTATATCCTATATCTACGTATCGTTATACGTTATATCCTATATCTACGAATCGTTATACGTTAAATCCTATATCTACATATCGTTATACGTTGTATACTACGTCTACATATCGTTATATGTTATATCCTATATGTAGATATCGTTATACGTTATATCCTACATCTACATATCGTTATACGTTATATCCTATGTCTACATATCGTTATACGTTATATCCTATATCTACGTATCGTTATACGTTATATCCTATATCTACATATCATTATACGTTATATCCTATATCTACATATCGTTATACGTTATATCCTATGTCTACATATCGTTATACGTTATATCCTACATCTACATATCGTTATACGTTATATCCTACATCTACATAACGTTATACGTTATATCCTATATCTACGTATATTTATACGTTATATCCTATATGTAGATAACTTTATACGTTATATCCTACGTCTACATATCGTTATACGTTATATCCTCTATGTAGATAACGTTATACGTTATATCCTATATGTACGTATCGTTATACGTTATATCCTATATCTAAATATCGTTATACTTTATATCCTATATCCACATATCGTTATACGTTATATACTATGTCTACGTATCGTTATACGTTATATCCTATATGTAGATATCGTTATACGTCACATCCTATATCTACATATCGTTATACCTTATATCCTACGTCTACATATCGTTATACGTTATATCCTATATGTAGATATCGTTATACGTTATATCCTACATCTACATATCGTTATACGTTATATCCTATATCTACGTATCGTTATACGTTATATCCTATATCTACGTATCGTATTACGTTATATCCTATATCTACCTATCGTTATACGTTATATCCTATATCTACATATCGTTATACGTTATATCCTATATCTACGTATCGTTATACGTTATATCCTATATGTAGATAACGTTATACGTTATATCCTATATCTATGTATCGTTATACGTGATATCCTATATGTAGATAACGTTTTACGTTATATCCTATATCTACGTATCGCTATACGTTATATCCTATATGTAGATACCGTTTTACGTTATATACTATATCTACGTATCGTTATACGTTATATCCTATATCTACATATCGTTATACGTTATATCCTATTTGTAGATAACGTTTTACGTTATATCCTATATCTACGAATCGTTATACGTTATATCCTATGTCTACATATCGTTATACGTTACATCCCATGTCTACATATCATTATACGTTATATCCTACGTCTACATATCGTTATACGTTATATCCTATATGTAGATATCGTTATACGTTATATCCTACATCTACATATCGTTATACGTTGTATCCTATATCTACGTATCGTTATACGTCATATCCTATATCTACATATCGTTATACGTTATATCCTATATCTATGTATCGTTATACGTTATATCTTACATCTACATATCGTTATACGTTATATCCTATATCTACGTATCGTTATACGTTATATCCTATATCTACATATCGTTATACGTTATATCCTATATCTATGTATCGTTATACGTGATATCCTATATGTAGATAACGTTTTACGTTATATCCTATATCTACATATCGTTATACGTTATATCCTATTTGTAGATAACGTTTTACGTTATATCCTATATCTACGAATCGTTATACGTTATATCCTATGTCTACATATCGTTATACGTTATATCCTATGTCTACATATCGTTATACGTTATATCCTATATCTACGTATCGTTATACGTTATATCCTATATCTACGAATCGTTATACGTTATATCCTATATCTACATATCGTTATACGTTTTATACTACGTCTACATATCGTTATATGTTATATCCTATATGTAGATATCGTTATACGTTATATCCTACATCTACATATCGTTATACGTTATATCCTATGTCTACATATCGTTATACGTTATATCCTATTTCTACGTATCGTTATACGTTACATCCTATATCTACATATCATTATACGTTATATCCTATATCTACATATCGTTATACGTTATATCCTATATCTACGTATCGTTATACGTTATATCCTATATGTAGATAACGTTATACGTTATATCCTACGTCTACATATCGTTATACGTTATATCCCATATGTAGATAACGTTATACGTTATATCCTACGTCTACATATCGTTATACGTTATATCCTATATGTAGATAACGTTATACGCTATATCCTACGTCTACATATCGTTATACGTTATATCCTATATCTACATAACGTTATACGTTATATCCTATATCTACATATCGTTATACGTTATATCCTATATGTAGATAACGTTTTACGTTATATACTATTTCTACATATCGTTATACGTTATATCCTATATCTACGTATCGTTATACGTTATATCCTATATGTAGATAATGTTATACGTTATATCCTACGTCTACATATCGTTATACGTTATATCCTATATGTAGATAACGTTATACGTTACATCCTATATGTACGTATCGTTATACGTTATATCCTACATCTAAATACCGTTTTACGTTATATACTATATCTACATATAGTTATACGTTATATCCTATATGTAGATAACGTTTTACGTTATATACTATATCTACATATCGTTATACGTTATATCCTATATCTACATATCGTTATACGTTATATCCTATATCTATGTATCGTTATACGTTATATCCTATATGTAGATAACGTTTTACGTTATATCCTATATCTACGTATCGTTATACGTTATATCCTATATGTAGATAATGTTATACGTTATATCCTACGTCTACATATCGTTATACGTTATATCCTATATGTAGATAACGTTATACGTTATATCCTATATCTTCGTATCGTTATACGTTATATCCTATATGTAGATAACGTTATACGTTATATCCTATATGTAGATATCGTTATACGTTATATCCTACATCTACATATCGTTATACGTTATATCCTATATCTACGTATCGTTATACGTTATATCCTATATCTACGAATCGTTATACGTTATATCCTATATCTACATATCGTTATACGTTATATACTACGTCTACATATCGTTATACGTTATATCCTATATGTAGATATCGTTATACGTTATATCCTACATCTACATATCGTTATACGTTATATCCTATGTCTACATATCGTTATACGTTATATCCTATATCTACGTATCGTTATACGTTATATCCTATATCTACGTCTCGTTATACGTTATATCCTATATGTAGATAACGTTATACGTTATATCCTATATCTACGTCTCGTTATACGTTATATCCTATATGTAGATAACGTTATACGTTATATCCTACGTCTACATATCGTTATACGTTATATCCTATATGTAGATAACGTTATACGTTATATCGTATATCTACGTATCGTTATACGTTATATCCTATATGTAGATAACGTTTTACGTTATATCCTATATCTACGTATCGCTATACGTTATATCCTATATCTACATATCATTATACGTTATATCCTATATCTACATATCGTTATACGTTATATCCTATGTCTACATATCGTTATACGTTATATCCTACATCTACATATCGTTATACGTTATATCCTACATCTACATAACGTTATACGTTATATCCTATATCTACGTATATTTATACGTTACATCCTATATGTAGATAACTTTATACGTTATATCCTACGTCTACATATCGTTATACGTTATATCCTATATGTAGATAACGTTATACGTTATATCCTATATGTACGTATCGTTATACGTTATATCCTATATCTAAATATCGTTATACTTTATATCCTATATCCACATATCGTTATACGTTATATACTATGTCTACGTATCGTTATACGTTATATCCTATATGTAGATATCGTTATACGTCACATCCTATATCTACATATCGTTATACCTTATATCCTACGTCTACATATCGTTATACGTTATATCCTATATGTAGATATCGTTATACGTTATATCCTACATCTACATATCGTTATACGTTATATCCTATATCTACGTATCGTTATACGTTATATCCTATATCTACGTATCGTATTACGTTATATCCTATATCTACCTATCGTTATACGTTATATCCTATATCTACATATCGTTATACGTTATATCCTATATCTACGTATCGTTATACGTTATATCCTATATGTAGATAACGTTATACGTTATATCCTATATCTATGTATCGTTATACGTGATATCCTATATGTAGATAACGTTTTACGTTATATCCTATATCTACGTATCGCTATACGTTATATCCTATATGTAGATACCGTTTTACGTTATATACTATATCTACGTATCGTTATACGTTATATCCTATATCTACATATCGTTATACGTTATATCCTATTTGTAGATAACGTTTTACGTTATATCCTATATCTACGAATCGTTATACGTTATATCCTATGTCTACATATCGTTATACGTTACATCCCATGTCTACATATCATTATACGTTATATCCTACGTCTACATATCGTTATACGTTATATCCTATATGTAGATATCGTTATACGTTATATCCTACATCTACATATCGTTATACGTTATATCCTATATCTACGTATCGTTATACGTCATATCCTATATCTACATATCGTTATACGTTATATCCTATATCTATGTATCGTTATACGTTATATCTTACATCTACATATCGTTATACGTTATATCCTATATCTACGTATCGTTATACGTTATATCCTATATCTACATATCGTTATACGTTATATCCTATATCTATGTATCGTTATACGTGATATCCTATATGTAGATAACGTTTTACGTTATATCCTATATCTACATATCGTTATACGTTATATCCTATTTGTAGATAACGTTTTACGTTATATCCTATATCTACGAATCGTTATACGTTATATCCTATGTCTACATATCGTTATACGTTATATCCTATGTCTACATATCGTTATACGTTATATCCTATATCTACGTATCGTTATACGTTATATCCTATATCTACGAATCGTTATACGTTATATCCTATATCTACATATCGTTATACGTTTTATACTACGTCTACATATCGTTATATGTTAAATCCTATATGTAGATATCGTTATACGTTATATCCTACATCTACATATCGTTATACGTTATATCCTATGTCTACATATCGTTATACGTTATATCCTATTTCTACGTATCGTTATACGTTACATCCTATATCTACATATCATTATACGTTATATCCTATATCTACATATCGTTATACGTTATATCCTATATCTACGTATCGTTATACGTTATATCCTATATGTAGATAACGTTATACGTTATATCCTACGTCTACATATCGTTATACGTTATATCCCATATGTAGATAACGTTATACGTTATATCCTACGTCTACATATCGTTATACGTTATATCCTATATGTAGATAACGTTATACGCTATATCCTACGTCTACATATCGTTATACGTTATATCCTACGTCTACATATCGTTATACGTTATATCCTATATGTAGATAACGTTATACGTTATATCCCACGTCAACATATCGTTATACGTTATATCCTATATGTAGATAACGTTATACGCTATATCCTACATCTACATATCGTTATACGTTATATCCTATGTCTACATATCGTTATACGTTATATCCTATTTCTACGTATCGTTATACGTTACATCCTATATCTACATATCATTATACGTTATATCCTATATCTACATATCGTTATACGTTATATCCTATATCTACGTATCGTTATACGTTATATCCTATATGTAGATAACGTTATACGTTATATCCTACGTCTACATATCGTTATACGTTATATCCCATATGTAGATAACGTTATACGTTATATCCTACGTCTACATATCGTTATACGTTATATCCTATATGTAGATAACGTTATACGCTATATCCTACGTCTACATATCGTTATACGTTATATCCTATATCTACATAACGTTATACGTTATATCCTATATCTACATATCGTTATACGTTATATCCTATATGTAGATAACGTTTTACGTTATATACTATTTCTACATATCGTTATACGTTATATCCTATATCTACGTATCGTTATACGTTATATCCTATATGTAGATAATGTTATACGTTATATCCTACGTCTACATATCGTTATACGTTATATCCTATATGTAGATAACGTTATACGTTACATCCTATATGTACGTATCGTTATACGTTATATCCTACATCTAAATACCGTTTTACGTTATATACTATATCTACATATAGTTATACGTTATATCCTATATGTAGATAACGTTTTACGTTATATACTATATCTACATATCGTTATACGTTATATCCTATATCTACATATCGTTATACGTTATATCCTATATCTATGTATCGTTATACGTTATATCCTATATGTAGATAACGTTTTACGTTATATCCTATATCTACGTATCGTTATACGTTATATCCTATATGTAGATAATGTTATACGTTATATCCTACGTCTACATATCGTTATACGTTATATCCTATATGTAGATAACGTTATACGTTATATCCTATATCTTCGTATCGTTATATGTTATATCCTATATGTAGATAACGTTATACGTTATATCCTATATGTAGATATCGTTATACGTTATATCCTACATCTACATATCGTTATACGTTATATCCTATATCTACGTATCGTTATACGTTATATCCTATATCTACGAATCGTTATACGTTATATCCTATATCTACATATCGTTATACGTTATATACTACGTCTACATATCGTTATACGTTATATCCTATATGTAGATATCGTTATACGTTATATCCTACATCTACATATCGTTATACGTTATATCCTATGTCTACATATCGTTATACGTTATATCCTATATCTACGTATCGTTATACGTTATATCCTATATCTACGTCTCGTTATACGTTATATCCTATATGTAGATAACGTTATACGTTATATCCTATATCTACGTCTCGTTATACGTTATATCCTATATGTAGATAACGTTATACGTTATATCCTACGTCTACATATCGTTATACGTTATATCCTATATGTAGATAACGTTATACGTTATATCGTATATCTACGTATCGTTATACGTTATATCCTATATGTAGATAACGTTTTACGTTATATCCTATATCTACGTATCGCTATACGTTATATCCTATATCTACATATCATTATACGTTATATCCTATATCTACATATCGTTATACGTTATATCCTATGTCTACATATCGTTATACGTTATATCCTACATCTACATATCGTTATACGTTATATCCTACATCTACATAACGTTATACGTTATATCCTATATCTACGTATATTTATACGTTACATCCTATATGTAGATAACTTTATACGTTATATCCTACGTCTACATATCGTTATACGTTATATCCTATATGTAGATAACGTTATACGTTATATCCTATATGTACGTATCGTTATACGTTATATCCTATATCTAAATATCGTTATACTTTATATCCTATATCCACATATCGTTATACGTTATATACTATGTCTACGTATCGTTATACGTTATATCCTATATGTAGATATCGTTATACGTCACATCCTATATCTACATATCGTTATACCTTATATCCTACGTCTACATATCGTTATACGTTATATCCTATATGTAGATATCGTTATACGTTATATCCTACATCTACATATCGTTATACGTTATATCCTATATCTACGTATCGTTATACGTTATATCCTATATCTACGTATCGTATTACGTTATATCCTATATCTACCTATCGTTATACGTTATATCCTATATCTACATATCGTTATACGTTATATCCTATATCTACGTATCGTTATACGTTATATCCTATATGTAGATAACGTTATACGTTATATCCTATATCTATGTATCGTTATACGTGATATCCTATATGTAGATAACGTTTTACGTTATATCCTATATCTACGTATCGCTATACGTTATATCCTATATGTAGATACCGTTTTACGTTATATACTATATCTACGTATCGTTATACGTTATATCCTATATCTACATATCGTTATACGTTATATCCTATTTGTAGATAACGTTTTACGTTATATCCTATATCTACGAATCGTTATACGTTATATCCTATGTCTACATATCGTTATACGTTACATCCCATGTCTACATATCATTATACGTTATATCCTACGTCTACATATCGTTATACGTTATATCCTATATGTAGATATCGTTATACGTTATATCCTACATCTACATATCGTTATACGTTATATCCTATATCTACGTATCGTTATACGTCATATCCTATATCTACATATCGTTATACGTTATATCCTATATCTATGTATCGTTATACGTTATATCTTACATCTACATATCGTTATACGTTATATCCTATATCTACGTATCGTTATACTTTATATCCTATATCTACATATCGTTATACGTTATATCCTATATCTATGTATCGTTATACGTGATATCCTATATGTAGATAACGTTTTACGTTATATCCTATATCTACATATCGTTATACGTTATATCCTATTTGTAGATAACGTTTTACGTTATATCCTATATCTACGAATCGTTATACGTTATATCCTATGTCTACATATCGTTATACGTTATATCCTATGTCTACATATCGTTATACGTTATATCCTATATCTACGTATCGTTATACGTTATATCCTATATCTACGAATCGTTATACGTTATATCCTATATCTACATATCGTTATACGTTTTATACTACGTCTACATATCGTTATATGTTATATCCTATATGTAGATATCGTTATACGTTATATCCTACATCTACATATCGTTATACGTTATATCCTATGTCTACATATCGTTATACGTTATATCCTATTTCTACGTATCGTTATACGTTACATCCTATATCTACATATCATTATACGTTATATCCTATATCTACATATCGTTATACGTTATATCCTATATCTACGTATCGTTATACGTTATATCCTATATGTAGATAACGTTATACGTTATATCCTACGTCTACATATCGTTATACGTTATATCCCATATGTAGATAACGTTATACGTTATATCCTACGTCTACATATCGTTATACGTTATATCCTATATGTAGATAACGTTATACGCTATATCCTACGTCTACATATCGTTATACGTTATATCCTACGTCTACATATCGTTATACGTTATATCCTATATGTAGATAACGTTATACGTTATATCCCACGTCAACATATCGTTATACGTTATATCCTATATGTAGATAACGTTATACGCTATATCCTACGTCTACATATCGTTATACGTTATATCCTATATCTACATATCGTTATACGTTATATCCTACGTCTACATATCGTTATACGTTATATCCTATATGTAGATAACGTTATACGTTACATCCTATATGTACGTATCGTTATACGTTATATCCTACATCTAAATACCGTTTTACGTTATATACTATATCTACATATAGTTATACGTTATATCCTATATGTAGATAACGTTTTACGTTATATACTATATCTACATATCGTTATACGTTATATCCTATATCTACATATCGTTATACGTTATATCCTATATCTATGTATCGTTATACGTTATATCCTATATGTAGATAACGTTTTACGTTATATCCTATATCTACGTATCGTTATACGTTATATCCTATATGTAGATAATGTTATACGTTATATCCTACGTCTACATATCGTTATACGTTATATCCTATATGTAGATAACGTTATACGTTATATCCTATATCTACGTATCGTTATACGTTATATCCTATATGTAGATAACGTTATACGTTATATCCTATATGTAGATATCGTTATACGTTATATCCTACATCTACATATCGTTATACGTTATATCCTATATCTACGTATCGTTATACGTTATATCCTATATCTACGAATCGTTATACGTTATATCCTATATCTACATATCGTTATACGTTATATACTACGTCTACATATCGTTATACGTTATATCCTATATGTAGATATCGTTATACGTTATATCCTACATCTACATATCGTTATACGTTATATCCTATGTCTACATATCGTTATACGTTATATCCTATATCTACGTATCGTTATACGTTATATCCTATATCTACGTCTCGTTATACGTTATATCCTATATGTAGATAACGTTATACGTTATATCCTATATCTACGTCTCGTTATACGTTATATCCTATATGTAGATAACGTTATACGTTATATCCTACGTCTACATATCGTTATACGTTATATCCTATATGTAGATAACGTTATACGTTATATCGTATATCTACGTATCGTTATACGTTATATCCTATATGTAGATAACGTTTTACGTTATATCCTATATCTACGTATCGCTATACGTTATATCCTATATGTATATAACGTTTTACGTTATATACTATATCTACGTATCGTTATACGTTATATCCTATATCTACATATCGTTATACGTTATATCCTATGTCTACATATCGTTATACGTTATATCCTATATCTACGTATCGTTATACGTTATATCCTATATCTACGTATCGTTATACGTTATATCCTATATCTACGTATCGTTATACGTTATATCCTATATCTACATATCATTATACGTTATATCCTATATCTACATATCGTTATACGTTATATCCTATATCTACGTATCGTTATACGTTATATCCTATATGTAGATATCGTTATACGTTATATCCTACATCTACATATCGTTATACGTTATATCCTATGTCTACATATCGTTATACGTTATATCCTATATCTACGAATCGTTATACGTTATATCCTATGTCTACATATCGTTATACGTTATATCCTATGTCTACATATCGTTATACGTTATATCCTATATCTACGTATCGTTATACGTTATATCCTATATCTACGAATCGTTATACGTTATATCCTATATGTAGAAAACGTTATACGTTATATCCTACGTCTACATATCGTTATACGTTATATCCTATATGTAGATAACGTTATACGCTATATCCTACGTCTACATATCGTTATACGTTATATCCTATGTCTACATATCGTTATACGTTATATCCTATATCTACGTATCGTTATACGTTATATCCTATATCTACGTATCGTTATACGTTATATCCTATATCTACATATCATTATACGTTATATCCTATATCTACATATCGTTATACGTTATATCCTATATCTACGTATCGTTTTACGTTATATACTATATCTACATATCGTTATACGTTATATCCTATATCTACATATCATTATACGTTATATCCTATATCTACATATCGTTATACGTTATATCCTATATCTACCTATCGTTATACGTTATATCCTATATGTAGATAACGTTATACGTTATATCCTACGTCTACATATCGTTATACGTTATATCCTATATGTAGAAAACGTTATACGTTACATCCTACGTCTACATATCGTTATACGTTATATCCTATATGTAGATAATGTTATACGCTATATCCTACGTCTACATATCGTTATACGTTATATCCTATGTCTACATATCGTTATACGTTATATCCTATATCTACGTATCGTTATACGTTATATCCTATATCTACGTATCGTTATACGTTATATCCTATATCTACGTATCGTTATACGATATATCCTATATGTAGATAACGTTATACGTTATATCCTATATCTATGTATCGTTATACGTGATATCCTATATGTAGATAACGTTTTACGTTATATCCTATATCTACGTATCGCTATACGTTATATCCTATATGTAGATACCGTTTTACGTTATATACTATATCTACGTATCGTTATACGTTATATCCTATATCTACATATCGTTATACGTTATATCCTATTTGTAGATAACGTTTTACGTTATATCCTATATCTACCAATCGTTATACGTTATATCCTATGTCTACATATCGTTATACGTTATATCCTATGTCCACATATCGTTATACGTTATATCCTATATCTACGTATCGTTATACGTTATATCCTATATCTACGAATCGTTATACGTTATATCCTACATCTACAAATCGTTATACGTTATATCCTATATCTACGTATAGTTATACGTTATATCCTATATCTACATATCGTTATACGTTATATCCTATATCTATGTATCGTTATACGTTATATCCTATATGTAGATAACGTTTTACGTTATATCCTATATCCTCGTATCGCTATACGTTATATCCTATATGTATATAACGTTTTACGTTATATACTATATCTACGTATCGTTATACGTTATATCCTATATCTACATATCGTTATACGTTATATCCTATTTGTAGATAACGTTTTACGTTATATCCTATATCTACGAATCGTTATACGTTATATCCTATATGTAGATAACGTTTTACGTTATATCCTATATCTACGTATCGTTATACGTTATATCCTATATGTAGATAATGTTATACGTTATATCCTACGTCTACATATCGTTATACGTTATATCCTATATGTAGATAACGTTATACGTTATATCCTATATCTACGTATCGTTATACGTTATATCCTATATGTAGATAACGTTATACGTTATATCCTATATGTAGATATCGTTATACGTTATATCCTACATCTACATATCGTTATACGTTATATCCTATATCTACGTATCGTTATACGTTATATCCTATATCTACGAATCGTTGTACGTTATATCCTATATCTACATATCGTTATACGTTATATACTACGTCTACATATCGTTATACGTTATATCCTATATGTAGATATCGTTATACGTTATATCCTACATCTACATATCGTTATACGTTATATCCTATGTCTACATATCGTTATACGTTATATCCTATATCTACGTATCGTTATACGTTATATCCTATATCTACGTCTCGTTATACGTTATATCCTATATGTAGATAACGTTATACGTTATATCCTATATCTACGTCTCGTTATACGTTATATCCTATATGTAGATAACGTTATACGTTATATCCTACGTCTACATATCGTTATACGTTATATCCTATATGTAGATAACGTTATACGTTATATCGTATATCTACGTATCGTTATACGTTATATCCTATATGTAGATAACGTTTTACGTTATATCCTATATCTACGTATCGCTATACGTTATATCCTATAAGTATATAACGTTTTACGTTATATCCTATATCTACATATCGTTATACGTTATATCCTATATCTACGTATCGTTATACGTTATATCCTATATGTAGATAACGTTATACGTTATATCCTACGTCTACATATCGTTATACGTTATATCCTATATGTAGATAACGTTATACGTTATATCCCACGTCAACATATCGTTATACGTTATATCCTATATGTAGATAACGTTATACGCTATATCCTACGTCTACATATCGTTATACGTTATATCCTATATCTACATATCGTTATACGTTATATACTACGTCTACATATCGTTATACGTTATATCCTATATGTAGATATCGTTATACGTTATATCCTACATCTACATATCGTTATACGTTATATCCTATATCTACGTATCGTTATACGTTATATCCTATATGTAGATAACGTTATACGTTATATCCTATATCTATGTATCGTTATACGTTATATCCTATATGTAGATAACGTTTTACGTTATATCCTATATCTACATATCGTTATACGTTATATCCTACATCTACATATCGTTATACGTTATATCCTATATCTACATAACGATATACGTTATATCCTATATCTACATATCGTTATACGTTATATCCTATATGTAGATAACGTTTTACGTTATATACTATATCTACATATCGTTATACGTTATATCCTATATCTACGTATCTTTATACGTTATATCCTATATGTAGATAATGTTATACGTTATATCCTACGTCTACATATCGTTATACGTTATATCCTATATGTAGATAACGTTTTACGTTATATCCTATATCTACGTATCGCTATACGTTATATAATATATGTATATAACGTTTTACGTTATATGCTATATCTACGTATCGTTATACGTTATATCCTATATCTACATATCGTTATACGTTATATCCTATTTGTAGATAACGTTTTACGTTATATCCTATATCTACGAATCGTTATACGTTATATCCTATGTCTACATATCGTTATACGTTATATCCTATGTCTACATATCGTTATACGTTATATCCTATATCTACGTATCGTTATACGTTATAGCCTATATCTACGAATCGTTATACGTTATATCCTCTATCTACATATCGTTATACCTTATATCCTACGTCTACATATCGTTATACGTTATATCCTATATGTAGATATCGTTATACGTTATATCCTACATCTACATATCGTTATACGTTATATCCTATATCTACGTATCGTTATACGTAATATCCTATATCTACCTATCGTTATACGTTATATCCTATATCTACATATCGTTATACGTTATATCCTATATCTACGTATCGTTATACGTTATATCCTATATGTAGATAACGTTATACGTTATATCCTATATGTACGTATCGTTATACGTTATATCCTATATCTAAATATCGTTATACTTTATATCCTATATCCACATATCGTTATACGTTATATACTATGTCTACGTATCGTTATACGTTATATCCTATATGTAGATATCGTTATACGTTATATCCTCTATCTACATATCGTTATACCTTATATCCTACGTCTACATATCGTTATACGTTATATCCTATATGTAGATATCGTTATACGTTATATCCTACATCTACATATCGTTATACGTTATATCCTATATCTACGTATCGTTATACGTAATATCCTATATCTACCTATCGTTATACGTTATATCCTATATCTACGTATCGTTATACGTTATATCCTATATCTACGTATCGTTATACGTTATATCCTATATGTAGATAACGTTATACGTTATATCCTATATCTATGTATCGTTATACGTGATATCCTATATGTAGATAACGTTTTACGTTATATCCTATATCTACGTATCGCTATACGTTATATCCTATATGTAGATAACGTTTTACGTTATATACTATATCTACGTATCGTTATACGTTATATCCTATATCTACATATCGTTATACGTTATATCCTATTTGTAGATAACGTTTTACGTTATATCCTATATCTACGAATCGTTATACGTTATATCTTATGTCTACATATCGTTATACGTTATATCCTATGTCTACATATCGTTATACGTTATATCCTATATCTACGTATCGTTATACGTTATATCCTATATCTACGAATCGTTATACGTTATATCCTATATCTACATATCGTTATACGTTATATCCTACGTCTACATATCGTTATACGTTATATCCTATATGTAGATATCGTTATACGTTATATCCTACATCTACATATCGTTATACGTTATATCCTATATCTACGTATCGTTATACGTTATATCCTATATCTACATATCGTTATACGTTATATCCTATATCTACATATCGTTATACGTTTTATCCTATATCTACGTATCGTTATACGTTATATCCTACGTCTACATATCGTTATACGTTATATCCTATATGTAGATAACGTTATACGTTATATCCTACGTCTACATATCGTTATACGTTATATCCTATCTGTAGATATCGTTATACGTTATATCCTACATCTAAATATCGTTTTACGTTATATACTATATCTACATATCGTTATACGTTATATCCTATATGTAGATAACGTTTTACGTTATATACTATATCTACATATCGTTATACGTTATATCCTATATCTACATATCGTTATACGTTATATCCTATATCTATGTATCGTTATACGTTATATCCTATATCTACGTATCGCTATACGTTATATCCTATATGTAGATAATGTTATACGTTATATCCTACGTCTACATATCGTTATACGTTATATCCTATATGTAGATAACGTTTTACGTTATATCCTATATCTACGTATCGCTATACGTTATATCCTATATGTATATAACGTTTTACGTTATATCTTATATGTATATAACGTTTTACGTTATATCCTATATCTACGAATCGTTATACGTTATATCCTATATCTACATATCGCTATACGTTATATACTACGTCTACATATCGTTATACGTTATATCCTATATGTAGATATCGTTATACGTTATATCCTACATCTACATATCGTTATACGTTATATCCTATGTCTACATATCGTTATACGTTATATCCTATATCTACGTATCGTTATACGTTATATCCTATATCTACATATCATTATACGTTATATCCTATATCTACATATCGTTATACGTTATATCCTATATCTACGTATCGTTATACGTTATATCCTATATGTTGATAACGTTATACGTTATATCCTACGTCTACATATCGTTATACGTTATATCCTATATGTAGATAACGTTATACGTTATATCCTACGTCTACATATCGTTATACGTTATATCCTATATGTAGATAACGTTATACGCTATATCCTACGTCTACATATCGTTATACGTTATATCCTATATCTACATAACGTTATACGTTATATCCTATATCTACATATCGTTATACGTTATATCCTATATGTAGATAAAGTTTTACGTTATATACTATATCTACATATCGTTATACGTTATATACTATATGTACGTATCGTTATACGTTATATCCTATATCTAAATATCGTTATACTTTATATCCTATATCCACATATCGTTATACGTTATATACTATGTCTACGTATCGTTATACGTTATATCCTATATGTAGATATCGTTATACGTTATATCCTCTATCTACATATCGTTATACCTTATATCCTACGTCTACATATCGTTATACGTTATATCCTATATGTAGATATCGTTATACGTTATATCCTATATGTACGTATCGTTATACGTTATATCCTATATCTAAATATCGTTATACTTTATATCCTATATCCACATATCGTTATACGTTATATACTATGTCTACGTATCGTTATACGTTATATCCTATATGTAGATATCGTTATACGTTATATCCTCTATCTACATATCGTTATACCTTATATCCTACGTCTACATATCGTTATACGTTATATCCTATATGTAGATATCGTTATACGTTATATCCTACATCTACACATCGTTATACGTTATATCCTATATCTACGTATCGTTATACGTAATATCCTATATCTACCTATCGTTATACGTTATATCCTATATCTACATATCGTTATACGTTATATCCTATATCTACGTATCGTTATACGTTATATCCTATATGTAGATAACGTTATACGTTATATCCTATATCTATGTATCGTTATACGTGATATCCTATATGTAGATAACGTTTTACGTTATATCCTATATCTACGTATCGCTATACGTTATATCCTATATGTAGATTCCGTTTTACGTTATATACTATATCTACGTATCGTTATACGTTATATCCTATATCTACATATCGTTATACGTTATATCCTATTTGTAGATAACGTTTTACGTTATATCCTATATCTACGAATCGTTATACGTTATATCCTATGTCTACATATCGTTATACGTTATATCCTATGTCTACATATCGTTATACGTTATATCCTATATCTACGTATCGTTATACGTTATATCCTATATCTACGAATCGTTATACGTTATATCCTATATCTACATATCGTTATACGTTATATCCTACGTCTACATATCGTTATACGTTATATCCTATATGTAGATATCGTTATACGTTATATCCTACATCTACATATCGTTATACGTTATATCCTATATCTACGTATCGTTATACGTTATATCCTATATCTACATATCGTTATACGTTATATCCTATATCTACATATCGTTATACGTTTTATCCTATATCTACGTATCGTTATACGTTATATCCTACGTCTACATATCGTTATACGTTATATCCTATATGTAGATAACGTTATACGTTATATCCTACGTCTACATATCGTTATACGTTATATCCTATTTGTAGATATCGTTATACGTTATATCCTACATCTAAATATCGTTTTACGTTATATACTATATCTACATATCGTTATACGTTATATCCTATATGTAGATAACGTTTTACGTTATATACTATATCTACATATCGTTATACGTTATATCCTATATCTACATATCGTTATACGTTATATCCTATATCTATGTATCGTTATACGTTATATCCTATATCTACGTATCGCTATACGTTATATCCTATATGTAGATAATGTTATGCGTTATATCCTACGTCTACATATCGTTATACGTTATATCCTATATGTAGATAACGTTACACGTTATATCCTATATCTACGTATCGTTATACGTTATATCCTATATGTAGATAACGTTATACTCTATATCCTACGTCTACATATCGTTATACGTTATATCCTATATCTACATAACAATATACGTTATATCCTATATCTAAATATCGTTTTACGTTATATACTATATCTACATATCGTTATACGTTATATCCTATATGTAGATAACGTTTTACGTTATATACTATATCAACATATCGTTATACGTTATATCCTATATCTACATATCGTTATACGTTATATCCTATATGTAGATATCGTTATAAGTTATATCCTACATCTACATATCGTTATACGTTATATCCTATATGTAGATAACGTTATACGTTATATCCTACATCTATGTATCGTTATACGTTATATCCTATATGTAGATAACGTTTTACGTTATATCCTATATCTACGTATCGCTATACGTTATATCCTATATGTATATAACGTTTTACGTTATATCTTATATGTATATAACGTTTTACGTTATATCCTATATCTACGAATCGTTATACGTTATATCCTATATCTACATATCGTTATACGTTATATACTACGTCTACATATCGTTATACGTTATATCCTATATGTAGATATCGTTATACGTTATATCCTACATCTACATATCGTTATACGTTATATCCTATGTCTACATATCGTTATACGTTGTATCCTATATCTACGTATCGTTATACGTTATATCCTATATCTACATATCATTATACGTTATATCCTATATCTATATATCGTTATACGTTATATCCTATATCTACGTATCGTTATACGTTATATCCTATATGTTGATAACGTTATACGTTATATCCTACGTCTACATATCGTTATACGTTATATCCTATATGTAGATAACGTTATACGTTATATCCTACGTCTACATATCGTTATACGTTATATCCTATATGTAGATAACGTTATACGCTATATCCTACGTCTACATATCGTTATACGTTATATCCTATATCTACATAACGTTATACGTTATATCCTATATCTACATATCGTTATACGTTATATCCTATATGTAGATAAAGTTTTACGTTATATACTATATCTACATATCGTTATACGTTATATACTATATGTACGTATCGTTATACGTTATATCCTATATCTAAATATCGTTATACTTTATATCCTATATCCACATATCGTTATACGTTATATACTATGTCTACGTATCGTTATACGTTATATCCTATATGTAGATATCGTTATACGTTATATCCTCTATCTACATATCGTTATACCTTATATCCTACGTCTACATATCGTTATACGTTATATCCTATATGTAGATATCGTTATACGTTATATCCTATTTGTAGATAACGTTTTACGTTATATCCTATATCTACGTATCGTTATACGTAATATCCTATATCTACCTATCGTTATACGTTATATCCTATATCTACGTATCGTTATACGTTATATCCTATATCTACGTATCGTTATACGTTATATCCTATATGTAGATAACGTTATACGTTATATCCTATATCTATGTATCGTTATACGTGATATCCTATATGTAGATAACGTTTTACGTTATATCCTATATCTACGTATCGCTATACGTTATATCCTATATGTAGATACCGTTTTACGTTATATACTATATCTACGTATCGTTATACGTTATATCCTATATCTACATATCGTTATACGTTATATCCTATTTGTAGATAACGTTTTACGTTATATCCTATATCTACGAATCGTTATACGTTATATCCTATGTCTACATATCGTTATACGTTATATCCTATGTCTACATATCGTTATACGTTATATCCTATATCTACGTATCGTTATACGTTATATCCTATATCTACGAATCGTTATACGTTATATCCTATATCTACATATCGTTATACGTTATATCCTACGTCTACATATCGTTATACGTTATATCCTATATGTAGATATCGTTATACGTTATATCCTACATCTACATATCGTTATACGTTATATCCTATATCTACGTATCGTTATACGTTATATCCTATATCTACATATCGTTATACGTTATATCCTATATCTACATATCGTTATACGTTTTATCCTATATCTACGTATCGTTATACGTTATATCCTATATCTACATATCGTTATACGTTATATCCTATATCTACATATCGTTATACGTTTTATCCTATATCTACGTATCGTTATACGTTATATCCTACGTCTACATATCGTTATACGTTATATCCTATATGTAGATAACGTTATACGTTATATCCTACGTCTACATATCGTTATACGTTATATCCTATCTGTAGATATCGTTATACGTTATATCCTACATCTAAATATCGTTTTACGTTATATACTATATCTACATATCGTTATACGTTATATCCTATATGTAGATAACGTTTTACGTTATATACTATATCTACATATCGTTATACGTTATATCCTATATCTACATATCGTTATACGTTATATCCTATATCTATGTATCGTTATACGTTATATCCTATATCTACGTATCGCTATACGTTATATCCTATACGTAGATAATGTTATACGTTATATCCTACGTCTACATATCGTTATACGTTATATCCTATATGTAGATAACGTTATACGTTATATCCTATATCTACGTATCGTTATACGTTATATCCTATATGTAGATAACGTTATACTCTATATCCTACGTCTACATATCGTTATACGTTATATCCTATATCTACATAACAATATACGTTATATCCTATATCTAAATATCGTTTTACGTTATATACTATATCTACATATCGTTATACGTTATATCCTATATGTAGATAACGTTTTACGTTATATACTATATCAACATATCGTTATACGTTATATCCTATATCTACATATCGTTATACGTTATATCCTATATGTAGATATCGTTATAAGTTATATCCTACATCTACATATCGTTATACGTTATATCCTATATGTAGATAACGTTATACGTTATATCCTACATCTATGTATCGTTATACGTTATATCCTATATGTAGATAACGTTTTACGTTATATCCTATATCTACGTATCGCTATACGTTATATCCTATATGTATATAACGTTTTACGTTATATCTTATATGTATATAACGTTTTACGTTATATCCTATATCTACGTATCGTTATACGTTATATCCTATATCTACATATCATTATACGTTATATCCTATATCTACATATCGTTATACGTTATATCCTATATCTACGTATCGTTATACGTTATATCCTATATGTTGATAACGTTATACGTTATATCCTACGTCTACATATCGTTATACGTTATATCCTATATGTAGATAACGTTATACGTTATATCCTACGTCTACATATCGTTATACGTTATATCCTATATGTAGATAACGTTATACGCTATATCCTACGTCTACATATCGTTATACGTTATATCCTATATCTACATAACGTTATACGTTATATCCTATATCTACATATCGTTATACGTTATATCCTATATGTAGATAAAGTTTTACGTTATATACTATATCTACATATCGTTATACGTTATATACTATATGTACGTATCGTTATACGTTATATCCTATATATAAATATCGTTATGCTTTATATCCTATATCCACATATCGTTATACGTTATATACTATGTCTACGTATCGTTATACGTTATATCCTATATGTAGATATCGTTATACGTTATATCCTCTATCTACATATCGTTATACCTTATATCCTACGTCTACATATCGTTATACGTTATATCCTATATGTAGATATCGTTATACGTTATATCCTACATCTACATATCGTTATACGTTATATCCTATATCTACGTATCGTTATACGTAATATCCTATATCTACCTATCGTTATACGTTATATCCTATATCTACGTATCGTTATACGTTATATCCTATATCTACGGATCGTTATACGTTATATCCTATATGTAGATAACGTTATACGTTATATCCTATATCTATGTATCGTTATACGTGATATCCTATATGTAGATAACGTTTTACGTTATATCCTATATCTACGTATCGCTTTACGTTATATCCTATATGTAGATACCGTTTTACGTTATATACTATATCTACGTATCGTTATACGTTATATCCTATATCTACATATCGTTATACGTTATATCCTATTTGTAGATAACGTTTTACGTTATATCCTATATCTACGAATCGTTATACGTTATATCCTATGTCTACATATCGTTATACGTTATATCCTATATCTACATATCGTTATACGTTATATCCTATATCTACGTATCGTTATACGTTATATCCTATATCTACGAATCGTTATACGTTATATCCTATTCTACATATCGTTATACGTTATATCCTACGTCTACATATCGTTATACGTTATATCCTATCTGTAGATATCGTTATACGTTATATCCTACATCTAAATATCGTTTTACGTTATATACTATATCTACATATCGTTATACGTTATATCCTATATGTAGATAACGTTTTACGTTATATACTATATCAACATATCGTTATACGTTATATCCTATATCTACATATCGTTATACGTTATATCCTATATGTAGATATCGTTATAAGTTATATCCTACATCTACATATCGTTATACGTTATATCCTATATGTAGATAACGTTATACGTTATATCCTACAACTATGTATCGTTATACGTTATATCCTATATGTAGATAACGTTTTACGTTATATCCTATATCTACGTATCGCTATACGTTATATCCTATATGTATATAACGTTTTACGTTATATCTTATATGTATATAACGTTTTACGTTATATCCTATATCTACGAATCGTTATACGTTATATCCTATATCTACATATCGTTATACGTTATATACTACGTCTACATATCGTTATACGTTATATCCTATATGTAGATATCGTTATACGTTATATCCTACATCTACATGTCGTTATACGTTATATCCTATGTCTACATATCGTTATACGTTATATCCTATATCTACGTATCGTTATACGTTATATCCTATATCTACATATCATTATACGTTATATCCTATATCTACATATCGTTATACGTTATATCCTATATCTACGTATCGTTATACGTTATATCCTATATGTTGATAACGTTATACGTTATATCCTACGTCTACATATCGTTATACGTTATATCCTATATGTAGATAACGTTATACGTTATATCCTACGTCTACATATCGTTATACGTTATATCCTATATGTAGATAACGTTATACGCTATATCCTACGTCTACATATCGTTATACGTTATATCCTATATCTACATAACGTTATACGTTATATCCTATATCTACATATCGTTATACGTTATATCCTATATGTAGATAAAGTTTTACGTTATATACTATATCTACATATCGTTATACGTTATATTATATATGTAGATAATGTTATACGTTATATCCTACGTCTACATATCGTTATACGTTATATCCTATATGTAGATAACGTTTTACGTTATATACTATATCTACATATCGTTATACGTTATATCCTATATCTACGTATCGTTATACGTTTTATCCTATATGTAGATAATGTTATACGTTATATCCTACGTCTACATATCGTTATACGTTATATCCTATATGTAGATAACGTTATACGTTATATCCTACATCTACATATCGTTATACGTTATATCCTATATCTACGTATCGTTATACGTTATATCCTATATCTATGTATCGTTATACGTTATATCCTATATGTAGATAACGTTTTACGTTATATCCTATATGTAGATAACGTTTTACGTTATATCCTATATCTACGTATCGCTATACGTTATATCCTATATGTATATAACGTTTTACGTTATATCTTATATGTATATAACGTTTTACGTTATATCCTATATCTACGAATCGTTATACGTTATATCCTATATCTACATATCGTTATACGTTATATACTACGTCTACATATCGTTATACGTTATATCCTATATGTAGATATCGTTATACGTTATATCCTACATCTACATATCGTTATACGTTATATCCTATGTCTACATATCGTTATACGTTATATCCTATCTGTAGATATCGTTATACGTTATATCCTACATCTAAATATCGTTTTACGTTATATACTATATCTACATATCGTTATACGTTATATCCTATATGTAGATAACGTTTTACGTTATATACTATATCTACATATCGTTATACGTTATATCCTATATCTACATATCGTTATACGTTATATCCTATATCTATGTATCGTTATACGTTATATCCTATATCTACGTATCGCTATACGTTATATCCTATATGTAGATAATGTTATACGTTATATCCTACGTCTACATATCGTTATACGTTATATCCTATATGTAGATAACGTTATACGTTATATCCTATATCTACGTATCGTTATACGTTATATCCTATCTGTAGATATCGTTATACGTTATATCCTACATCTACATATCGTTATACGTTATATCCTACATCTACATATCGTTATACGTTATATCCTATATCTACATATCGTTATACGTTATATCCTATATCTACGTATCGTTATACGTTATATCCTATATCTACGAATCGTTATACGTTATATCCTATATCTACATATCGTTATACGTTATATACTACGTCTACATATCGTTATACGTTATATCCTATATGTAGATATCGTTATACGTTATATCCTACATCTACATATCGTTATACGTTATATCCTATGTCTACATATCGTTATACGTTATATCCTATATCTACGTATCGTTATACGTTATATCCTATATCTACATATCATTATACGTTATATCCTATATCTACATATCGTTATACGTTATATCCTATATCTACGTATCGTTATACGTTATATCCTATATGTTGATAACGTTATACGTTATATCCTACGTCTACATATCGTTATACGTTATATCCTATATGTAGATAACGTTATACGTTATATCCTACGTCTACATATCGTTATACGTTATATCCTATATGTAGATAACGTTATACGCTATATCCTACGTCTACATATCGTTATACGTTATATCCTATATCTACATAACGTTATACGTTATATCCTATATCTACATATCGTTATACGTTATATCCTATATGTAGATAAAGTTTTACGTTATATACTATATCTACATATCGTTATACGTTATATCCTATATGTAGATAATGTTATACGTTATATCCTACGTCTACATATCGTTATACGTTATATCCTATATGTAGATAACGTTTTACGTTATATACTATATCTACATATCGTTATACGTTATATCCAATATCTACGTATCGTTATACGTTATATCCTATATGTAGATAATGTTATACGTTATATCCTACGTCTACATATCGTTATACGTTATATCCTATATGTAGATAACGTTATACGTTATATCCTACATCTACATATCGTTATACGTTATATCCTATATCTACGTATCGTTATACGTTATATCCTATATGTAGATAACGTTATACGTTATATCCTATATCTATGTATCGTTATACGTTATATCCTATATGTAGATAACGTTTTACGTTATATCCTATATCTACGTATCGCTATACGTTATATCCTATATGTATATAACGTTTTACGTTATATCTTATATGTATATAACGTTTTACGTTATATCCTATATCTACGAATCGTTATACGTTATATCCTATATCTACATATCGTTATACGTTATATACTACGTCTACATATCGTTATACGTTATATCCTATATGTAGATATCGTTATACGTTATATCCTACATCTACATATCGTTATACGTTATATCCTATGTCTACATATCGTTATACGTTATATCCTATATCTACGTATCGTTATACGTTATATCCTATATCTACATATCATTATACGTTACATCCTATATCTACATATCGTTATACGTTATATCCTATATCTACGTATCGTTATACGTTATATCCTATATGTTGATAACGTTATACGTTATATCCTACGTCTACATATCGTTATACGTTATATCCTATATGTAGATAACGTTATACGTTATATCCTACGTCTACATATCGTTATACGTTATATCCTATATGTAGATAACGTTATACGCTATATCCTACGTCTACATATCGTTATACGTTATATCCTATATCTACATAACGTTATACGTTATATCCTATATCTACATATCGTTATACGTTATATCCTATATGTAGATAACGTTTTACGTTATATACTATATCTACATATCGTTATACGTTATATCCTATATCTACGTATCGTTATACGTTTTATCCTATATGTAGATAATGTTATACGTTATATCCTACGTCTACATATCGTTATACGTTATATCCTATATGTAGATAACGTTATACGTTATATCCTACATCTACATATCGTTATACGTTATATCCTATATCTACGTATCGTTATACGTTATATCCTATATCTATGTATCGTTATACGTTATATCCTATATGTAGATAACGTTTTACGTTATATCCTATATGTAGATAACGTTTTACGTTATATCCTATATCTACGTATCGCTATACGTTATATCCTATATGTATATAACGTTTTACGTTATATCTTATATGTATATAACGTTTTACGTTATATCCTATATCTACGAATCGTTATACGTTATATCCTATATCTACATATCGTTATACGTTATATACTACGTCTACATATCGTTATACGTTATATCCTATATGTAGATATCGTTATACGTTATATCCTACATCTACATATCGTTATACGTTATATCCTATGTCTACATATCGTTATACGTTATATCCTATCTGTAGATATCGTTATACGTTATATCCTACATCTAAAAATCGTTTTACGTTATATACTATATCTACATATCGTTATACGTTATATCCTATATGTAGATAACGTTTTACGTTATATACTATATCTACATATCGTTATACGTTATATCCTATATCTACATATCGTTATACGCTATATCCTACGTCTACATATCGTTATACGTTATATCCTATATCTACATAACGTTATACGTTATATCCTATATCTACATATCGTTATACGTTATATCCTATATGTAGATAACGTTATACGTTATATCCTATATCTACGTATCGTTATACGTTATATCCTATCTGTAGATATCGTTATACATTATATCCTACATCTACATATCGTTATACGTTATATCCTACATCTACATATCGTTATACGTTATATCCTATATCTACATATCGTTATACGTTATATCCTATATCTACGTATCGTTATACGTTATATACTACGTCTACATATCGTTATACGTTATATCCTATATGTAGATATCGTTATACGTTATATCCTACATCTACATATCGTTATACGTTATATCCTATGCCTACATATCGTTATACGTTATATCCTATATCTACGTATCGTTATACGTTATATCCTATATCTACATATCATTATACGTTATATCCTATATCTACATATCGTTATACGTTATATCCTATATCTACGTATCGTTATACGTTATATCCTATATGTTGATAACGTTATACGTTATATCCTACGTCTACATATCGTTATACGTTATATCCTATATGTAGATAACGTTATACGTTATATCCTACGTCTACATATCGTTATACGTTATATCCTATATGTAGATAACGTTATACGCTATATCCTACGTCTACATATCGTTAT
The DNA here is from genome assembly GCA_905332935.1 of Bombus hortorum. Classification (NCBI taxonomy): domain Eukaryota; kingdom Metazoa; phylum Arthropoda; class Insecta; order Hymenoptera; family Apidae; genus Bombus; species Bombus hortorum. The sequence continues at coordinate 10,778,318 of HG995192.1, forward strand.
ACGTTATATCCTATATCTACATAACGTTATACGTTATATCCTATATCTACATATCGTTATACGTTATATCCTATATGTAGATAAAGTTTTACGTTATATACTATATCTACATATCGTTATACGTTATATCCTATATGTAGATAATGTTATACGTTATATCCTACGTCTACATATCGTTATACGTTATATCCTATATGTAGATAATGTTATACGTTATATCCTACGTCTACATATCGTTATACGTTATATCCTATATGTAGATAACGTTATACGTTATATCCTACATCTACATATCGTTATACGTTATATCCTATATCTACGTATCGTTATACGTTATATCCTATATGTAGATAACGTTATACGTTATATCCTATATCTATGTATCGTTATACGTTATATCCTATATGTAGATAACGTTTTACGTTATATCCTATATCTACGTATCGCTATACGTTATATCCTATATGTATATAACGTTTTACGTTATATCCTATATCTACGAATCGTTATACGTTATATCCTATATCTACATATCGTTATACGTTATATACTACGTCTACATATCGTTATACGTTATATCCTATATGTAGATATCGTTATACGTTATATCCTACATCTACATATCGTTATACGTTATATCCTATGTCTACATATCGTTATACGTTATATCCTATATCTACGTATCGTTATACGTTATATCCTTTATCTACATATCATTATACGTTACATCCTATATCTACATATCGTTATACGTTATATCCTATATCTACGTATCGTTATACGTTATATCCTATATGTTGATAACGTTATACGTTATATCCTACGTCTACATATCGTTATACGTTATATCCTATATCTACGAATCGTTATACGTTATATCCTATATGTAGATATCGTTATAAGTTATATCCTACATCTACATATCGTTATACGTTATATCCTATATGTAGATAACGTTATACGTTATATCCTACATCTATGTATCGTTATACGTTATATCCTATATGTAGATAACGTTTTACGTTATATCCTATATCTACGTATCGCTATACGTTATATCCTATATGTATATAACGTTTTACGTTATATCTTATATGTATATAACGTTTTACGTTATATCCTATATCTACGAATCGTTATACGTTATATCCTATATCTACATATCGTTATACGTTATATACTACGTCTACATATCGTTATACGTTATATCCTATATGTAGATATCGTTATACGTTATATCCTACATCTACATATCGTTATACGTTATATCCTATGTCTACATATCGTTATACGTTATATCCTATATCTACGTATCGTTATACGTTATATCCTATATCTACATATCATTATACGTTATATCCTATATCTACATATCGTTATACGTTATATCCTATATCTACGTATCGTTATACGTTATATCCTATATGTTGATAACGTTATACGTTATATCCTACGTCTACATATCGTTATACGTTATATCCTATATGTAGATAACGTTATACGTTATATCCTACGTCTACATATCGTTATACGTTATATCCTATATGTAGATAACGTTATACGCTATATCCTATGTCTACATATCGTTATACGTTATATCCTATATCTACATAACGTTATACGTTATATCCTATATCTACATATCGTTATACGTTATATCCTATATGTAGATAAAGTTTTACGTTATATACTATATCTACATATCGTTATACGTTATATTATATATGTAGATAATGTTATACGTTATATCCTACGTCTACATATCGTTATACGTTATATCCTATATGTAGATAACGTTTTACGTTATATACTATATCTACATATCGTTATACGTTATATCCTATATCTACGTATCGTTATACGTTTTATCCTATATGTAGATAATGTTATACGTTATATCCTACGTCTACATATCGTTATACGTTATATCCTATATGTAGATAACGTTATACGTTATATCCTACATCTACATATCGTTATACGTTATATCCTATATCTACGTATCGTTATACGTTATATCCTATATCTATGTATCGTTATACGTTATATCCTATATGTAGATAACGTTTTACGTTATATCCTATATGTAGATAACGTTTTACGTTATATCCTATATCTACGTATCGCTATACGTTATATCCTATATGTATATAACGTTTTACGTTATATCTTATATGTATATAACGTTTTACGTTATATCCTATATCTACGAATCGTTATACGTTATATCCTATATCTACATATCGTTATACGTTATATACTACGTCTACATATCGTTATACGTTATATCCTATATGTAGATATCGTTATACGTTATATCCTATATCTACATATCGTTATACGTTATATCCTATGTCTACATATCGTTATACGTTATATCCTATCTGTAGATATCGTTATACGTTATATCCTACATCTAAATATCGTTTTACGTTATATACTATATCTACATATCGTTATACGTTATATCCTATATGTAGATAACGTTTTACGTTATATACTATATCTACATAACGTTATACGTTATATCCTATATCTACATATCGTTATACGTTATATCCTATATCTATGTATCGTTATACGTTATATCCTATATCTACGTATCGCTATACGTTATATCCTATATGTAGATAATGTTATACGTTATATCCTACGTCTACATATCGTTATACGTTATATCCTATATGTAGATAACGTTATACGTTATATCCTATATCTACGTATCGTTATACGTTATATCCTATCTGTAGATATCGTTATACGTTATATCCTACATCTACATATCGTTATACGTTATATCCTACATCTACATATCGTTATACGTTATATCCTATATCTACATATCGTTATACGTTATATCCTATATCTACGTATCGTTATACGTTATATCCTATATCTACGAATCGTTATACGTTATATCCTATATCTACATATCGTTATACGTTATATACTACGTCTACATATCGTTATACGTTATATCCTATATGTAGATATCGTTATACGTTATATCCTACATCTACATATCGTTATACGTTATATCCTATGTCTACATATCGTTATACGTTATATCCTATATCTACGTATCGTTATACGTTATATCCTATATCTACATATCATTATACGTTATATCCTATATCTACATATCGTTATACGTTATATCCTATATCTACGTATCGTTATACGTTATATCCTATATGTTGATAACGTTATACGTTATATCCTACGTCTACATATCGTTATACGTTATATCCTATATGTAGATAACGTTATACGTTATATCCTATATCTATGTATCGTTATACGTTATATCCTATATGTAGATAACGTTTTACGTTATATACTATATCTACATACCGTTATACGTTATATCCTATATGTAGATAATGTTATACGTTATATCCTACGTCTACATATCGTTATACGTTATATCCTGTATCTACGTATCGTTATACGTTATATCCTATATGTAGATAATGTTATACGTTATATCCTACGTCTACATATCGTTATACGTTATATCCTATATGTAGATAACGTTATACGTTATATCCTATATGTACGTATCGTTATACGTTATATGCTATATCTAAATACCGTTTTACGTTATATACTATATCTACATATCGTTATACGTTATATCCTATATGTAGATAACGTTTTACGTTATATACTATATCTACATATCGTTATACGTTATATCCTATATCTACATATCGTTATACGTTATATCCTATATCTATGTATCGTTATACGTTATATCCTATATGTAGATAACGTTATACGTTATGTCCTATATGTAGATATCGTAATACGTTATATCCTACATCTACATATCGTTATACGTTATATCCTATATCTACGTATCGTTATACGTTATATCCTATATCTACATAACGATATACGTTATATCCTATATCTAAATATCGTTTTACGTTATATACTATATCTACATATCGTTATACGTTATATACTATATCTACATATCGTTATACGTTATATCCTATATGTAGATATCGTTATACGTTATATCCTACATCTACATATCGTTATACGTTATATCCTATATGTAGATAACGTTATACGTTATATCCTATATCTACGTATCGTTATACGTTATATCCTATATGTAGATAACGTTATACTCTATATCCTACGTCTACATATCGTTATACGTTATATCCTATATCTACATAACAATATACGTTATATCCTATATCTAAATATCGTTTTACGTTATATACTATATCTACATATCGTTATACGTTATATCCTATATGTAGATAACGTTTTACGTTATATACTATATCAACATATCGTTATACGTTATATCCTATATCTACATATCGTTATACGTTATATCCTATATGTAGATATCGTTATAAGTTATATCCTACATCTACATATCGTTATACGTTATATCCTATATGTAGATAACGTTATACGTTATATCCTACATCTATGTATCGTTATACGTTATATCCTATATGTAGATAACGTTTTACGTTATATCCTATATCTACGTATCGCTATACGTTATATCCTATATGTATATAACGTTTTACGTTATATCTTATATGTATATAACGTTTTACGTTATATCCTATATCTACGAATCGTTATACGTTATATCCTATATCTACATATCGTTATACGTTATATACTACGTCTACATATCGTTATACGTTATATCCTATATGTAGATATCGTTATACGTTATATCCTACATCTACATATCGTTATACGTTATATCCTATGTCTACATATCGTTATACGTTATATCCTATATCTACGTATCGTTATACGTTATATCCTATATCTACATATCATTATACGTTATATCCTATATCTACATATCGTTATACGTTATATCCTATATCTACGTATCGTTATACGTTATATCCTATATGTTGATAACGTTATACGTTATATCCTACGTCTACATATCGTTATACGTTATATCCTATATGTAGATAACGTTATACGTTATATCCTACGTCTACATATCGTTATACGTTATATCCTATATGTAGATAACGTTATACGCTATATCCTACGTCTACATATCGTTATACGTTATATCCTATATCTACATAACGTTATACGTTATATCCTATATCTACATATCGTTATACGTTATATCCTATATGTAGATAAAGTTTTACGTTATATACTATATCTACATATCGTTATACGTTATATACTATATGTACGTATCGTTATACGTTATATCCTATATATAAATATCGTTATGCTTTATATCCTATATCCACATATCGTTATACGTTATATACTATGTCTACGTATCGTTATACGTTATATCCTATATGTAGATATCGTTATACGTTATATCCTCTATCTACATATCGTTATACCTTATATCCTACGTCTACATATCGTTATACGTTATATCCTATATGTAGATATCGTTATACGTTATATCCTACATCTACATATCGTTATACGTTATATCCTATATCTACGTATCGTTATACGTAATATCCTATATCTACCTATCGTTATACGTTATATCCTATATCTACGTATCGTTATACGTTATATCCTATATCTACGTATCGTTATACGTTATATCCTATATGTAGATAACGTTATACGTTATATCCTATATCTATGTATCGTTATACGTGATATCCTATATGTAGATAACGTTTTACGTTATATCCTATATCTACGTATCGCTTTACGTTATATCCTATATGTAGATACCGTTTTACGTTATATACTATATCTACGTATCGTTATACGTTATATCCTATATCTACATATCGTTATACGTTATATCCTATTTGTAGATAACGTTTTACGTTATATCCTATATCTACGAATCGTTATACGTTATATCCTATGTCTACATATCGTTATACGTTATATCCTATGTCTACATATCGTTATACGTTATATCCTATATCTACGTATCGTTATACGTTATATCCTATATCTACGAATCGTTATACGTTATATCCTATATCTACATATCGTTATACGTTATATCCTACGTCTACATATCGTTATACGTTATATCCTATCTGTAGATATCGTTATACGTTATATCCTACATCTAAATATCGTTTTACGTTATATACTATATCTACATATCGTTATACGTTATATCCTATATGTAGATATCGTTATAAGTTATATCCTACATCTACATATCGTTATACGTTATATCCTAAATGTAGATAATGTTATACGTTATATCCTACGTCTACATATCGTTATACGTTATATCCTATATGTAGATAACGTTATACGTTATATCCTACATCTACATATCGTTATACGTTATATCCTATATGTAGATAACGTTTTACGTTATATACTATATCAACATATCGTTATACGTTATATCCTATATCTACATATCGTTATACGTTATATCCTATATGTAGATATCGTTATAAGTTATATCCTACATCTACATATCGTTATACGTTATATCCTATATGTAGATAACGTTATACGTTATATCCTACAACTATGTATCGTTATACGTTATATCCTATATGTAGATAACGTTTTACGTTATATCCTATATCTACGTATCGCTATACGTTATATCCTATATGTATATAACGTTTTACGTTATATCTTATATGTATATAACGTTTTACGTTATATCCTATATCTACGAATCGTTATACGTTATATCCTATATCTACATATCGTTATACGTTATATACTACGTCTACATATCGTTATACGTTATATCCTATATGTAGATATCGTTATACGTTATATCCTACATCTACATATCGTTATACGTTATATCCTATGTCTACATATCGTTATACGTTATATCCTATATCTACGTATCGTTATACGTTATATCCTATATATACATATCATTATACGTTATATCCTATATCTACATATCGTTATACGTTATATCCTATATCTACGTATCGTTATACGTTATATCCTATATGTTGATAACGTTATACGTTATATCCTACGTCTACATATCGTTATACGTTATATCCTATATGTAGATAACGTTATACGTTATATCCTACGTCTACATATCGTTATACGTTATATCCTATATGTAGATAACGTTATACGCTATATCCTACGTCTACATATCGTTATACGTTATATCCTATATCTACATAACGTTATACGTTATATCCTATATCTACATATCGTTATACGTTATATCCTATATGTAGATAAAGTTTTACGTTATATACTATATCTACATATCGTTATACGTTATATTATATATGTAGATAATGTTATACGTTATATCCTACGTCTACATATCGTTATACGTTATATCCTATATGTAGATAACGTTTTACGTTATATACTATATCTACATATCGTTATACGTTATATCCTATATCTACGTATCGTTATACGTTTTATCCTATATGGAGATAATGTTATACGTTATATCCTACGTCTACATATCGTTATACGTTATATCCTATATGTAGATAACGTTATACGTTATATCCTACATCTACATATCGTTATACGTTATATCCTATATCTACGTATCGTTATACGTTATATCCTATATCTATGTATCGTTATACGTTATATCCTATATGTAGATAACGATTTACGTTATATCCTATATGTAGATAACGTTTTACGTTATATCCTATATCTACGTATCGCTATACGTTATATCCTATATGTATATAACGTTTTACGTTATATCTTATATGTATATAACGTTTTACGTTATATCCTATATCTACGAATCGTTATACGTTATATCCTATATCTACATATCGTTATACGTTATATACTACGTCTACATATCGTTATACGTTATATCCTATATGTAGATATCGTTATACGTTATATCCTACATCTACATATCGTTATACGTTATATCCTATGTCTACATATCGTTATACGTTATATCCTATCTGTAGATATCGTTATACGTTATATCCTACATCTAAATATCGTTTTACGTTATATACTATATCTACATATCGTTATACGTTATATCCTATATGTAGATAACGTTTTACGTTATATACTATATCTACATATCGTTATACGTTATATCCTATATCTACATATCGTTATACGTTATATCCTATATCTATGTATCGTTATACGTTATATCCTATATCTACGTATCGCTATACGTTATATCCTATATGTAGATAATGTTATACGTTATATCCTACGTCTACATATCGTTATACGTTATATCCTATATGTAGATAACGTTATACGTTATATCCTATATCTACGTATCGTTATACGTTATATCCTATCTGTAGATATCGTTATACGTTATATCCTACATCTACATATCGTTATACGTTATATCCTACATCTACATATCGTTATACGTTATATCCTATATCTACATATCGTTATACGTTATATCCTATATCTACGTATCGTTATACGTTATATCCTATATCTACGAATCGTTATACGTTATATCCTATATCTACATATCGTTATACGTTATATACTACGTCTACATATCGTTATACGTTATATCCTATATGTAGATATCGTTATACGTTATATCCTACATCTACATATCGTTATACGTTATATCCTATGTCTACATATCGTTATACGTTATATCCTATATCTACGTATCGTTATACGTTATATCCTATATCTACATATCATTATACGTTATATCCTATATCTACATATCGTTATACGTTATATCCTATATCTACGTATCGTTATACGTTATATCCTATATGTTGATAACGTTATACGTTATATCCTACGTCTACATATCGTTATACGTTATATCCTATATGTAGATAACGTTATACGTTATATCCTACGTCTACATATCGTTATACGTTATATCCTATATGTAGATAACGTTATACGCTATATCCTACGTCTACATATCGTTATACGTTATATCCTATATCTACATAACGTTATACGTTATATCCTATATCTACATATCGTTATACGTTATATCCTATATGTAGATAAAGTTTTACGTTATATACTATATCTACATATCGTTATACGTTATATCCTATATGTAGATAATGTTATACGTTATATCCTACGTCTACATATCGTTATACGTTATATCCTATATGTAGATAACGTTTTACGTTATATACTATATCTACATATCGTTATACGTTATATCCAATATCTACGTATCGTTATACGTTATATCCTATATGTAGATAATGTTATACGTTATATCCTACGTCTACATATCGTTATACGTTATATCCTATATGTAGATAACGTTATACGTTATATCCTACATCTACATATCGTTATACGTTATATCCTATATCTACGTATCGTTATACGTTATATCCTATATCTATGTATCGTTATACGTTATATCCTATATGTAGATAACGTTTTACGTTATATCCTATATGTAGATAACGTTTTACGTTATATCCTATATCTACGTATCGCTATACGTTATATCCTATATGTATATAACGTTTTACGTTATATCTTATATGTATATAACGTTTTACGTTATATCCTATATCTACGAATCGTTATACGTTATATCCTATATCTACATATCGTTATACGTTATATACTACGTCTACATATCGTTATACGTTATATCCTATATGTAGATATCGTTATACGTTATATCCTACATCTACATATCGTTATACGTTATATCCTATGTCTACATATCGTTATACGTTATATCCTATCTGTAGATATCGTTATACGTTATATCCTACATCTAAAAATCGTTTTACGTTATATACTATATCTACATATCGTTATACGTTATATCCTATATGTAGATAACGTTTTACGTTATATACTATATCTACATATCGTTATACGTTATATCCTATATCTACATATCGTTATACGCTATATCCTACGTCTACATATCGTTATACGTTATATCCTATATCTACATAACGTTATACGTTATATCCTATATCTACATATCGTTATACGTTATATCCTATATGTAGATAACGTTATACGTTATATCCTATATCTACGTATCGTTATACGTTATATCCTATCTGTAGATATCGTTATACATTATATCCTACATCTACATATCGTTATACGTTATATCCTACATCTACATATCGTTATACGTTATATCCTATATCTACATATCGTTATACGTTATATCCTATATCTACGTATCGTTATACGTTATATCCTATATCTACGAATCGTTATACGTTATATCCTATATCTACATATCGTTATACGTTATATACTACGTCTACATATCGTTATACGTTATATCCTATATGTAGATATCGTTATACGTTATATCCTACATCTACATATCGTTATACGTTATATCCTATGCCTACATATCGTTATACGTTATATCCTATATCTACGTATCGTTATACGTTATATCCTATATCTACATATCATTATACGTTATATCCTATATCTACATATCGTTATACGTTATATCCTATATCTACGTATCGTTATACGTTATATCCTATATGTTGATAACGTTATACGTTATATCCTACGTCTACATATCGTTATACGTTATATCCTATATGTAGATAACGTTATACGTTATATCCTACGTCTACATATCGTTATACGTTATATCCTATATGTAGATAACGTTATACGCTATATCCTACGTCTACATATCGTTATACGTTATATCCTATATCTACATAACGTTATACGTTATATCCTATATCTACATATCGTTATACGTTATATCCTATATGTAGATAAAGTTTTACGTCATATACTATATCTACATATCGTTATACGTTATATCCTATATGTAGATAATGTTATACGTTATATCCTACGTCTACATATCGTTATACGTTATATCCTATATGTAGATAATGTTATACGTTATATCCTACGTCTACATATCGTTATACGTTATATCCTATATGTAGATAACGTTATACGTTATATCCTACATCTACATATCGTTATACGTTATATCCTATATCTACGTATCGTTATACGTTATATCCTATATGTAGATAACGTTATACGTTATATCCTATATCTATGTATCGTTATACGTTATATCCTATATGTAGATAACGTTTTACGTTATATCCTATATCTACGTATCGCTATACGTTATATCCTATATGTATATAACGTTTTACGTTATATCCTATATCTACGAATCGTTATACGTTATATCCTATATCTACATATCGTTATACGTTATATACTACGTCTACATATCGTTATACGTTATATCCTATATGTAGATATCGTTATACGTTATATCCTACATCTACATATCGTTATACGTTATATCCTATGTCTACATATCGTTATACGTTATATCCTATATCTACGTATCGTTATACGTTATATCCTTTATCTACATATCATTATACGTTACATCCTATATCTACATATCGTTATACGTTATATCCTATATCTACGTATCGTTATACGTTATATCCTATATGTTGATAACGTTATACGTTATATCCTACGTCTACATATCGTTATACGTTATATCCTATATCTACGAATCGTTATACGTTATATCCTATATGTAGATATCGTTATAAGTTATATCCTACATCTACATATCGTTATACGTTATATCCTATATGTAGATAACGTTATACGTTATATCCTACATCTATGTATCGTTATACGTTATATCCTATATGTAGATAACGTTTTACGTTATATCCTATATCTACGTATCGCTATACGTTATATCCTATATGTATATAACGTTTTACGTTATATCTTATATGTATATAACGTTTTACGTTATATCCTATATCTACGAATCGTTATACGTTATATCCTATATCTACATATCGTTATACGTTATATACTACGTCTACATATCGTTATACGTTATATCCTATATGTAGATATCGTTATACGTTATATCCTACATCTACATATCGTTATACGTTATATCCTATGTCTACATATCGTTATACGTTATATCCTATATCTACGTATCGTTATACGTTATATCCTATATCTACATATCATTATACGTTATATCCTATATCTACATATCGTTATACGTTATATCCTATATCTACGTATCGTTATACGTTATATCCTATATGTTGATAACGTTATACGTTATATCCTACGTCTACATATCGTTATACGTTATATCCTATATGTAGATAACGTTATACGTTATATCCTACGTCTACATATCGTTATACGTTATATCCTATATGTAGATAACGTTATACGCTATATCCTACGTCTACATATCGTTATACGTTATATCCTATATCTACATAACGTTATACGTTATATCCTATATCTACATATCGTTATACGTTATATCCTATATGTAGATAAAGTTTTACGTTATATACTATATCTACATATCGTTATACGTTATATTATATATGTAGATAATGTTATACGTTATATCCTACGTCTACATATCGTTATACGTTATATCCTATATGTAGATAACGTTTTACGTTATATACTATATCTACATATCGTTATACGTTATATCCTATATCTACGTATCGTTATACGTTTTATCCTATATGTAGATAATGTTATACGTTATATCCTACGTCTACATATCGTTATACGTTATATCCTATATGTAGATAACGTTATACGTTATATCCTACATCTACATATCGTTATACGTTATATCCTATATCTACGTATCGTTATACGTTATATCCTATATCTATGTATCGTTATACGTTATATCCTATATGTAGATAACGTTTTACGTTATATCCTATATGTAGATAACGTTTTACGTTATATCCTATATCTACGTATCGCTATACGTTATATCCTATATGTATATAACGTTTTACGTTATATCTTATATGTATATAACGTTTTACGTTATATCCTATATCTACGAATCGTTATACGTTATATCCTATATCTACATATCGTTATACGTTATATACTACGTCTACATATCGTTATACGTTATATCCTATATGTAGATATCGTTATACGTTATATCCTACATCTACATATCGTTATACGTTATATCCTATGTCTACATATCGTTATACGTTATATCCTATCTGTAGATATCGTTATACGTTATATCCTACATCTAAATATCGTTTTACGTTATATACTATATCTACATATCGTTATACGTTATATCCTATATGTAGATAACGTTTTACGTTATATACTATATCTACATAACGTTATACGTTATATCCTATATCTACATATCGTTATACGTTATATCCTATATCTATGTATCGTTATACGTTATATCCTATATCTACGTATCGCTATACGTTATATCCTATATGTAGATAATGTTATACGTTATATCCTACGTCTACATATCGTTATACGTTATATCCTATATGTAGATAACGTTATACGTTATATCCTATATCTACGTATCGTTATACGTTATATCCTATCTGTAGATATCGTTATACGTTATATCCTACATCTACATATCGTTATACGTTATATCCTACATCTACATATCGTTATACGTTATATCCTATATCTACATATCGTTATACGTTATATCCTATATCTACGTATCGTTATACGTTATATCCTATATCTACGAATCGTTATACGTTATATCCTATATCTACATATCGTTATACGTTATATACTACGTCTACATATCGTTATACGTTATATCCTATATGTAGATATCGTTATACGTTATATCCTACATCTACATATCGTTATACGTTATATCCTATGTCTACATATCGTTATACGTTATATCCTATATCTACGTATCGTTATACGTTATATCCTATATCTACATATCATTATACGTTATATCCTATATCTACATATCGTTATACGTTATATCCTATATCTACGTATCGTTATACGTTATATCCTATATGTTGATAACGTTATACGTTATATCCTACGTCTACATATCGTTATACGTTATATCCTATATGTAGATAACGTTATACGTTATATCCTATATCTATGTATCGTTATACGTTATATCCTATATGTAGATAACGTTTTACGTTATATACTATATCTACATACCGTTATACGTTATATCCTATATGTAGATAATGTTATACGTTATATCCTACGTCTACATATCGTTATACGTTATATCCTGTATCTACGTATCGTTATACGTTATATCCTATATGTAGATAATGTTATACGTTATATCCTACGTCTACATATCGTTATACGTTATATCCTATATGTAGATAACGTTAAACGTTATATCCTATATGTACGTATCGTTATACGTTATATCCTATATCTAAATACCGTTTTACGTTATATACTATATCTACATATCGTTATACGTTATATCCTATATGTAGATAACGTTTTACGTTATATACTATATCTACATATCGTTATACGTTATATCCTATATCTACATATCGTTATACGTTATATCCTATATCTATGTATCGTTATACGTTATATCCTATATGTAGATAACGTTTTACGTTATATCCTATATCTACGTATCGTTATACGTTATATCCTATATGTAGATAATGTTATACGTTATATCCTACGTCTACATATCGTTATACGTTATATCCTATATGTAGATAACGTTATACGTTATATCCTATATCTACGTATCGTTATACGTTATATCCTATATGTAGATAACGTTATACGTTATGTCCTATATGTAGATATCGTAATACGTTATATCCTACATCTACATATCGTTATACGTTATATCCTATATCTACGTATCGTTATACGTTATATCCTATATCTACATAACGATATACGTTATATCCTATATCTAAATATCGTTTTACGTTATATACTATATCTACATATCGTTATACGTTATATACTATATCTACATATCGTTATACGTTATATCCTATATGTAGATATCGTTATACGTTATATCCTACATCTACATATCGTTATACGTTATATCCTATATCTACGTATCGTTATACGTTATATCCTGTATCTACATATCGTTAAACGTTATATCCTATATCTACATATCGTTATACGTTATATCCTATATCTACGTATCGTTATACGTTATATCCTATATGTAGATAACGTTATACTCTATATCCTACGCCTACATATCGTTATAAGTTATATCCTATATCTACATAACGATATACGTTATATCCTATATCTAAATATCGTTTTACGTTATATACTATATCTACATATCGTTATACGTTATATCCTATCCGTAGATATCGTTATACGTTATATCCTACGTCTACATATCGTTATACGTTATGTCCTATATGTAGATATCGTTATACGTTATATCCTACATCTACATATCGTTATACGCTATATCATACATCTACATATCATTATACGTTATATCCTATATCTACATATCGTTATAAGTTATATCCTACGTCTACGTATCGTTATACGTTATATCCTATATGTAGATAACGTTATACGTTATATCCTATATGTAGATAACGTTTTACGTTATATACTATATCTACATAACGTTATACGTTATATCCTATATCTACATATCGTTATACGTTATATCCTATATGTAGATAACGTTTTACGTTATATACTATATCTACATATCGTTATACGTTATATCCTATATGTAGATAACGTTATACGTTATATCCTATATGTAGATAACGTTTTACGTTATATACTATATCTACATAACGTTATACGTTATATCCTATATGTAGATAATGTTATACGTTATATCCTACGTCTACACATCGTTATACGTTATATCCTATATCTACGTATCGTTATACGTTATATCCTATATGTAGATAACGTTATACGTTATATCCTATATCTATGTATCGTTATACGTGATATCCTATATGTATATAACGTTTTACGTTATATACTATATCTACGTATCGTTATACGTTATATCCTATATCTACATATCGTTATACGTTATATCCTATTTGTAGATAACGTTTTACGTTATATCCTATATCTACGAATCGTTATACGTTATATCCTATGTCTACATATCGTTATACGTTATATCCTATGTGTACATATCGTTATACGTTATATCCTATATCTACGTATCGTTATACGTTATATCCTATATCTACGAATCGTTATACGTTATATCCTATATCTACATATCGTTATACGTTATATACTACGTCTACATATCGTTATATGTTATATCCTATATGTAGATAACGTTTTACGTTATATCCTATATCTACGAATCGTTATACGTTATATCCTATGTCTACATATCGTTATACGTTATATCCTATGTGTACATATCGTTATACGTTATATCCTATATCTACGTATCGTTATACGTTATATCCTATATCTACGAATCGTTATACGTTATATCCTATATCTACATATCGTTATACGTTATATACTACGTCTACATATCGTTATATGTTATATCCTATATGTAGATATCGTTATACGTTATATCCTACATCTACATATCGTTATACGTTATATCCTATGTCTACATATCGTTATACGTTATATCCTATATCTACGTATCGTTATACGTTATATCCTATATCTACATATCATTATACGTTATATCCTATATCTACATATCGTTATACGTTATATCCTATATCTACGTATCGTTATACGTTATATCCTATATGTAGATAACGTTATACGTTATATCCTACGTCTACATATCGTTATACGTTATATCCTATATGTAGATAACGTTATACGTTATATCCTACGTCTACATATCGTTATACGTTATATCCTATATGTAGATAACGTTATACGCTATATCCTACGTCTACCTATCGTTATACGTTATATCCTATGTCTACATATCGTTATACGTTATATCCTATATCTACGTATCGTTATACGTTATATCCTATATCTACGTATCGTTATACGTTGTATCCTATATCTACCTATCGTTATACGTTATATCCTATATCTACATATCGTTATACGTTATATCCTATATCTACGTATCGTTATACGTTATATCCTATATGTAGATAACGTTATACGTTATATCCTATATCTATGTATCGTTATACGTGATATCCTATATGTAGATAACGTTTTACGTTATATCCTATATCTACGTATCGCTATACGTTATATCCTATATGTAGATACCGTTTTACGTTATATACTATATCTACGTATCGTTATACGTTATATCCTATATCTACATATCGTTATACGTTATATCCTATTTGTAGATAACGTTTTACGTTATATCCTATATCTACGAATCGTTATACGTTATATCCTATGTCTACATATCGTTATACGTTATATCCTATGTCTACATATCGTTATACGTTATATCCTATATCTACGTATCGTTATACGTTATATCCTATATCTACGAATCGTTATACGTTATATCCTATATCTACCTATCGTTATACGTTATATCCTATATCTACGTATCGTTATACGTTATATCCTATATCTACGTATCGTTATACGTTATATCCTATATCTACCTATCGTTATACGTTATATCCTATATCTACATATCGTTATACGTTATATCCTATATCTACGTATCGTTATACGTTATATCCTATATGTAGATAACGTTATACGTTATATACTATATCTATGTATCGTTATACGTTATATCCTATATCTACATATCGTTATACGTTATATCCTATTTGTAGATAACGTTTTACGTTATATCCTATATCTACGAATCGTTATACGTTATATCCTATGTCTACATATCGTTATACGTTATATCCTATGTCTACATATCGTTATACGTTATATCCTATATCTACGTATCGTTATACGTTATATCCTATATCTACGAATCGTTATACGTTATATCCTATATCTACATATCGTTATACGTTATATCCTACGTCTACATATCGTTATACGTTATATCCTATATGTAGATATCGTTATACGTTATATCCTACATCTACATATCGTTATACGTTATATCCTATATCTACGTATCGTTATACGTTATATCCTATATCTACATATCGTTATACGTTATATCCTATATCTATGTATCGTTATACGTTATATCCTATATGTAGATAACGTTTTACGTTATATCCTATATCTACGTATCGCTATACGTTATATCCTATATGTATATAACGTTTTACGTTATATACTATATCTACGTATCGTTATACGTTATATCCTATATCTACATATCGTTATACGTTATATCCTATTTGTAGATAACGTTTTACGTTATATCCTATATCTACGAATCGTTATACGTTATATCCTATGTCTACATATCGTTATACGTTATATCCTATATCTACGTATCGTTATACGTTATATCCTATATCTACATATCGTTATACGTTATATCCTATATCTATGTATCGTTATACGTTATATCCTATATGTAGATAACGTTTTACGTTATATCCTATATCTACGTATCGCTATACGTTATATCCTATATGTATATAACGTTTTACGTTATATACTATATCTACGTATCGTTATACGTTATATCCTATATCTACATATCGTTATACGTTATATCCTATTTGTAGATAACGTTTTACGTTATATCCTATATCTACGAATCGTTATACGTTATATCCTATGTCTACATATCGTTATACGTTATATCCTATGTCTACATATCGTTATACGTTATATCCTATATCTACGTATCGTTATACGTTATATCCTATATCTACGAATCGTTATACGTTATATCCTATATCTACATATCGTTATACGTTATATACTACGTCTACATATCGTTATATGTTATATCCTATATGTAGATATCGTTATACGTTATATCCTACATCTACATATCGTTATACGTTATATCCTATGTCTACATATCGTTATACGTTATATCCTATATCTACGTATCGTTATACGTTATATCCTATATCTACATATCATTATACGTTATATCCTATATCTACATATCGTTCTACGTTATATCCTATGTCTACATATCGTTATACGTTATATCGTACATCTACATATCGTTATACGTTATATCCTACATCTACATAACGTTATACGTTATATCCTATATCTACGTATATTTATACGTTATATCCTATATGTAGATAACTTTATACGCTATATCCTACGTCTACATATCGTTATACGTTATATCCTATATGTAGATAACGTTATACGTTATATCCTATATGTACGTATCGTTATACGTTATATCCTATATCTAAATATCGTTATACTTTATATCCTATATCCACATATCGTTATACGTTATATACTATGTCTACGTATCGTTATACGTTATATCCTATATGTAGATATCGTTATACGTCATATCCTATATCTACATATCGTTATACCTTATATCCTACGTCTACATATCGTTATACGTTATATCCTATATGTAGATATCGTTATACGTTATATCCTACATCTACATATCGTTATACGTTATATCCTATATCTACGTATCGTTATACGTTATATCCTATATCTACGTATCGTTATACGTTATATCCTATATCTACCTATCGTTATACGTTATATCCTATATCTACATATCGTTATACGTTATATCCTATATCTACGTATCGTTATACGTTATATCCTATATGTAGATAACGTTATACGTTATATCCTATATCTATGTATCGTTATACGTGATATCCTATATGTAGATAACGTTTTACGTTATATCCTATATCTACGTATCGCTATACGTTATATCCTATATGTAGATACCGTTTTACGTTATATACTATATCTACGTATCGTTATACGTTATATCCTATATCTACATATCGTTATACGTTATATCCTATTTGTAGATAACGTTTTACGTTATATCCTATATCTACGAATCGTTATACGTTATATCCTATGTCTACATATCGTTATACGTTATATCCTATTTGTAGATAACGTTTTACGTTATATCCTATATCTACGAATCGTTATACGTTATATCCTATGTCTACATATCGTTATACGTTACATCCCATGTCTACATATCATTATACGTTATATCCTATATGTAGATAACGTTATACGTTATATCCTATATGTACGTATCGTTATACGTTATATCCTATATCTAAATATCGTTATACTTTATATCCTATATCCACATATCGTTATACGTTATATACTATGTCTACGTATCGTTATACGTTATATCCTATATGTAGATATCGTTATACGTCATATCCTATATCTACATATCGTTATACCTTATATCCTACGTCTACATATCGTTATACGTTATATCCTATATGTAGATATCGTTATACGTTATATCCTACATCTACATATCGTTATACGTTATATCCTATATCTACGTATCGTTATACGTTATATCCTATATCTACGTATCGTTATACGTTATATCCTATATCTACCTATCGTTATACGTTATATCCTATATCTACATATCGTTTTACGTTATATCCTATATCTACGTATCGCTATACGTTATATCCTATATGTAGATACCGTTTTACGTTATATACTATATCTACGTATCGTTATACGTTATATCCTATATCTACATATCGTTATACGTTATATCCTATTTGTAGATAACGTTTTACGTTATATCCTATATCTACGAATCGTTATACGTTATATCCTATATCTACATATCGTTATACGTTATATCCTATTTGTAGATAACGTTTTACGTTATATCCTATATCTACGAATCGTTATACGTTATATCCTATGTCTACATATCGTTATACGTTACATCCCATGTCTACATATCATTATACGTTATATCCTACGTCTACATATCGTAATACGTTATATCCTATATGTAGATATCGTTATACGTTATATCCTATATGTACGTATCGTTATACGTTATATCCTATATCTAAATACCGTTTTACGTTATATACTATATCTACATATCGTTATACGTTATATCCTATATCTACGTATCGTTATACGTTATATCCTATATGTTGATAACGTTATACGTTATATCCTACGTCTACATATCGTTATACGTTATATCCTATATCTACATATCGTTATACGTTATATCCTATATGTAGATAACGTTTTACGTTATATACTATATCTACATACCGTTATACGTTATATCCTATATGTAGATAATGTTATACGTTATATCCTACGTCTACATATCGTTATACGTTATATCCTATATCTACGTATCGTTATACGTTATATCCTATATGTAGATAATGTTATACGTTATATCCTACGTCTACATATCGTTATACGTTATATCCTATATGTAGATAACGTTATACGTTATATCCTATATGTACGTATCGTTATACGTTATATCCTATATCTAAATACCGTTTTACGTTATATACTATATCTACATATCGTTATACGTTATATCCTATATGTAGATAACGTTTTACGTTATATACTATATCTACATATCGTTATACGTTATATCCTATATCTACATATCGTTATACGTTATATCCTACATCTATGTATCGTTATACGTTATATCCTATATGTAGATAACGTTTTACGTTATATCCTATATCTACGTATCGTTATACGTTATATCCTATATGTAGATAATGTTATACGTTATATCCTACGTCTACATATCGTTATACGTTATATCCTATATGTAGATAACGTTATACGTTATATCCTATATCTACGTATCGTTATACGTTATATCCTATATGTAGATAACGTTATACGTTATGTCCTATATGTAGATATCGTAATACGTTATATCCTACATCTACATATCGTTATACGTTATATCCTATATCTACGTATCGTTATACGTTATATCCTATATCTACATAACGATATACGTTATATCCTATATCTAAATATCGTTTTACGTTATATACTATATCTACATATCGTTATACGTTATATCCTATATGTAGATATCGTTATACGTTATATCCTACATCTACATATCGTTATACGTTATATCCTATATCTACGTATCGTTATACGTTATATCCTATATCTACATATCGTTATACGTTATATCCTATATCTACATATCGTTATACGTTATATCCTATATCTACGTATCGTTATACGTTATATCCTATATGTAGATAACGTTATACTCTATATCCTACGCCTACATATCGTTATAAGTTATATCCTATATCTACATAACGATATACGTTATATCCTATATCTAAATATCGTTTTACGTTATATACTATATCTACATATCGTTATACGTTATATCCTATCCGTAGATATCGTTATACGTTATATCCTACGTCTACATATCGTTATACGTTATGTCCTATATGTAGATATCGTTATACGTTATATCCTACATCTACATATCGTTATACGCTATGTCATACATCTACATATCGTTATACGTTATATCCTATATCTACATATCGTTATAAGTTATATCCTACGTCTACGTATCGTTATACGTTATATCCTATATGTAGATAACGTTATACGTTATATCCTATATGTAGATAACGTTTTACGTTATATACTATATCTACATAACGTTATACGTTATATCCTATATCTACATATCGTTATACGTTATATCCTATATGTAGATAACGTTTTACGTTATATACTATATCTACATATCGTTATACGTTATATCCTATATGTAGATAACGTTATACGTTATATCCTATATGTAGATAACGTTTTACGTTATATACTATATCTACATAACGTTATACGTTATATCCTATATGTAGATAATGTTATACGTTATATCCTACGTCTACACATCGTTATACGTTATATCCTATATCTACGTATCGTTATACGTTATATCCTATATGTAGATAACGTTATACGTTATATCCTATATCTATGTATCGTTATACGTGATATCCTATATGTAGATAACGTTTTACGTTATATCCTATATCTACGTATCGCTATACGTTATATCCTATATGTAGATACCGTTTTACGTTATATCCTATATGTATATAACGTTTTACGTTATATACTATATCTACGTATCGTTATACGTTATATCCTATATCTACATATCGTTATACGTTATATCCTATTTGTAGATAACGTTTTACGTTATATCCTATATCTACGAATCGTTATACGTTATATCCTATGTCTACATATCGTTATACGTTATATTCTATATCTACATATCGTTATACGTTATATCCTATATCTATGTATCGTTATACGTTATATCCTATATGTAGATAACGTTTTACGTTATATCCTATATCTACGTATCGCTATACGTTATATCCTATATGTATATAACGTTTTACGTTATATACTATATCTACGTATCGTTATACGTTATATCCTATATCTACATATCGTTATACGTTATATCCTATTTGTAGATAACGTTTTACGTTATATCCTATATCTACGAATCGTTATACGTTATATCCTATGTCTACATATCGTTATACGTTATATCCTATGTGTACATATCGTTATACGTTATATCCTATATCTACGTATCGTTATACGTTATATCCTATATCTACGAATCGTTATACGTTATATCCTATATCTACATATCGTTATACGTTATATACTACGTCTACATATCGTTATATGTTATATCCTATATGTAGATATCGTTATACGTTATATCCTATATCTACGTATCGTTATACGTTGTATCCTATATCTACCTATCGTTATACGTTATATCCTATATCTACATATCGTTATACGTTATATCCTATATCTACGTATCGTTATACGTTATATCCTATATGTAGATAACGTTATACGTTATATCCTATATCTATGTATCGTTATACGTTATATCCTATATCTACATATCGTTATACGTTATATCCTATTTGTAGATAACGTTTTACGTTATATCCTATATCTACGAATCGTTATACGTTATGTCCTATGTCTACATATCGTTATACGTTATATCCTATGTCTACATATCGTTATACGTTATATCCTATATCTACGTATCGTTATACGTTATATCCTATATCTACGAATCGTTATACGTTATATCCTATATCTACCTATCGTTATACGTTATATCCTATATCTACGTATCGTTATACGTTATATCCTATATCTACGTATCGTTATACGTTATATCCTATATCTACCTATCGTTATACGTTATATCCTATATCTACATATCGTTATACGTTATATCCTATATCTACGTATCGTTATACGTTATATCCTATATGTAGATAACGTTATACGTTATATACTATATCTATGTATCGTTATACGTTATATCCTATATCTACATATCGTTATACGTTATATCCTATTTGTAGATAACGTTTTACGTTATATCCTATATCTACGAATCGTTATACGTTATATCCTATGTCTACATATCGTTATACGTTATATCCTATATCTACGTATCGTTATACGTTATATCCTATATCTACGAATCGTTATACGTTATATCCTATATCTACATATCGTTATACGTTATATCCTACGTCTACATATCGTTATACGTTATATCCTATATGTAGATATCGTTATACGTTATATCCTACATCTACATATCGTTATACGTTATATCCTAAATCTACGTATCGTTATACGTTATATCCTATATCTACATATCGTTATACGTTATATCCTATATCTATGTATCGTTATACGTTATATCCTATATGTAGATAACGTTTTACGTTATATCCTATATCTACGTATCGCTATACGTTATATCCTATATGTATATAACGTTTTACGTTATATACTATATCTACGTATCGTTGTACGTTATATCCTATATCTACATATCGTTATACGTTATATCCTATTTGTAGATAACGTTTTACGTTATATCCTATATCTACGAATCGTTATACGTTATATCCTATGTCTACATATCGTTATACGTTATATCCTATATCTACGTATCGTTATACGTTATATCCTATATCTACATATCGTTATACGTTATATCCTATATCTATGTATCGTTATACGTTATATCCTATATGTAGATAACGTTTTACGTTATATCCTATATCTACGTATCGCTATACGTTATATCCTATATGTATATAACGTTTTACGTTATATACTATATCTACGTATCGTTATACGTTATATCCTATATCTACATATCGTTATACGTTATATCCTATTTGTAGATAACGTTTTACGTTATATCCTATATCTACGAATCGTTATACGTTATATCCAATGTCTACATATCGTTATACGTTATATCCTATGTCTACATATCGTTATACGTTATATCCTATATCTACGTATCGTTATACGTTATATCCTATATCTACGAATCGTTATACGTTATATCCTATATCTACATATCGTTATACGTTATATACTACGTCTACATATCGTTATATGTTATATCCTATATGTAGATATCGTTATACGTTATATCCTACATCTACATATCGTTATACGTTATATCCTATGTCTACATATCGTTATACGTTATATCCTATATCTACGTATCGTTATACGTTATATCCTATATCTACATATCATTATACGTTATATCCTATATCTACATATCGTTCTACGTTATATCCTATGTCTACATATCGTTATACGTTATATCGTACATCTACATATCGTTATACGTTATATCCTACATCTACATAACGTTATACGTTATATCCTATATCTACGTATATTTATACGTTATATCCTATATGTAGATAACTTTATACGCTATATCCTACGTCTACATATCGTTATACGTTATATCCTATATGTAGATAACGTTATACGTTATATCCTATATGTACGTATCGTTATACGTTATATCCTATATCTAAATATCGTTATACTTTATATCCTATATCCACATATCGTTATACGTTATATACTATGTCTACGTATCGTTATACGTTATATCCTATATGTAGATATCGTTATACGTCATATCCTATATCTACATATCGTTATACCTTATATCCTACGTCTACATATCGTTATACGTTATATCCTATATGTAGATATCGTTATACGTTATATCCTACATCTACATATCGTTATACGTTATATCCTATATCTACGTATCGTTATACGTTATATCCTATATCTACGTATCGTTATACGTTATATCCTATATCTACCTATCGTTATACGTTATATCCTATATCTACATATCGTTATACGTTATATCCTATATCTACGTATCGTTATACGTTATATCCTATATGTAGATAACGTTATACGTTATATCCTATATCTATGTATCGTTATACGTGATATCCTATATCTACGTATCGTTATACGTTACATCCCATGTCTACATATCATTATACGTTATATCCTACGTCTACATATCGTAATACGTTATATCCTATATGTAGATATCGTTATACGTTATATCCTACATCTACATATCGTTATACGTTATATCCTATATCTACGTATCGTTATACGTTATATCCTATATCTACATATCGTTATACGTTATATCCTATATCTATGTATCGTTATACGTTATATCTTACATCTACATATCGTTATACGTTATATCCTATATCTACGTATCGTTATACGTTATATCCTATATCTACATATCGTTATACGTTATATCCTATATCTATGTATCGTTATACGTTATATCCTATATCTACATATCGTTATACGTTATATCCTATATCTACATATCGTTATACGTTATATCCTATTTGTAGATAACGTTTTACGTTATATCCTATATCTACGAATCGTTATACGTTATATCCTATGTCTACATATCGTTATACGTTATATCCTATGTCTACATATCGTTATACGTTATATCCTATATCTACGTATCGTTATACGTTATATCCTATATCTACGAATCGTTATACGTTATATCCTATATGTAGAAAACGTTATACGTTATATCCTACGTCTACATATCGTTATACGTTATATCCTATATGTAGATAACGTTATACGCTATATCCTACGTCTACATATCGTTATACGTTATATCCTATGTCTACATATCGTTATACGTTATATCCTATATCTACGTATCGTTATACGTTATATCCTATATCTACGTATCGTTATACGTTATATCCTATATCTACATATCATTATACGTTATATCCTATATCTACATATCATTATACGTTATATCCTATATCTACATATCGTTATACGTTATATCCTATATCTACGTATCGTTATACGTTATATCCTATATGTAGATATCGTTATACGTTATATCCTACATCTACATATCGTTATACGTTATATCCTATGTCTACATATCGTTATACGTTATATCCTATATCTACATATCGTTATACGTTATATCCTATGTCTACATATCGTTATACGTTATATCCTATATCTACGTATCGTTATACGTTATATCCTATATCTACATATCATTATACGTTATATCCTACGTCTACATATCGTAATACGTTATATCCTATATGTAGATATCGTTATACGTTATATCCTACATCTACATAACGTTATACGTTATATCCTATATCTACGTATATTTATACGTTATATCCTATATGTAGATAACTTTATACGTTATATCCTACGTCTACATATCGTTATACGTTATATCCTATATGTAGATAACGTTATACGTTATATCCTATATGTACGTATCGTTATACGTTATATCCTATATCTAAATATCGTTATACTTTATATCCTATATCCACATTTCGTTATACGTTATATACTATGTCTACGTATCGTTATACGTTATATCCTATATGTAGATATCGTTATACGTCATATCCTATATCTACATATCGTTATACCTTATATCCTACGTCTACATATCGTTATACGTTATATCCTATATGTAGATATCGTTATACGTTATATCCTACATCTACATATCGTTATACGTTATATCCTATATCTACGTATCGTTATACGTTATATCCTATATCTACGTATCGTTATACGTTATATCCTATATCTACCTATCGTTATACGTTATATCCTATATCTACATATCGTTATACGTTATATCCTATATCTACGTATCGTTATACGTTATATCCTATATGTAGATAACGTTATACGTTATATCCTATATCTATGTATCGTTATACGTGATATCCTATATGTAGATAACGTTTTACGTTATATCCTATATCTACGTATCGCTATACGTTATATCCTATATGTAGATACCGTTTTACGTTATATACTATATCTACGTATCGTTATACGTTATATCCTATATCTACATATCGTTATACGTTATATCCTATTTGTAGATAACGTTTTACGTTATATCCTATATCTACGAATCGTTATACGTTATATCCTATGTCTACATATCGTTATACGTTACATCACATGTCTACATATCATTATACGTTATATCCTACGTCTACATATCGTTATACGTTATATCCTATATGTAGATATCGTTATACGTTATATCCTACATCTACATATCGTTATACGTTATATCCTATATCTACGTATCGTTATACGTTATATCCTATATCTACATATCGTTATACGTTATATCCTATATCTATGTATCGTTATACGTTATATCTTACATCTACATATCGTTATACGTTATATCCTATATCTACGTATCGTTATACGTTATATCCTATATCTACATATCGTTATACGTTATATCCTATATCTATGTATCGTTATACGTTATATCCTATATCTACATATCGTTATACGTTATATCCTATATCTACATATCGTTATACGTTATATCCGATTTGTAGATAACGTTTTACGTTATATCCTATATCTACGAATCGTTATACGTTATATCCTATGTCTACATATCGTTATACGTTATATCCTATGTCTACATATCGTTATACGTTATATCCTATATCTACGTATCGTTATACGTTATATCCTATATCTACGAATCGTTATACGTTATATCCTATATGTAGATAACGTTATACGTTATATCCTACGTCTACATATCGTTATACGTTATATCCTATATGTAGATAACGTTATACGCTATATCCTACGTCTACATATCGTTATACGTTATATCCTATGTCTACATATCGTTATACGTTATATCCTATATCTACGTATCGTTATACGTTATATCCTATATCTACGTATCGTTATACGTTATATCCTATATCTACATATCATTATACGTTATATCCTATATCTACATATCGTTATACGTTATATCCTATATCTACGTATCGTTATACGTTATATCCTATATGTAGATATCGTTATACGTTATATCCTACATCTACATATCGTTATACGTTATATCCTATGTCTACATATCGTTATACGTTATATCCTATATCTACGTATCGTTATACGTTATATCCTATATCTACATATCATTATACGTTATATCCTATATCTACATATCGTTATACGTTATATCCTATATCTACGTATCGTTATACGTTATATCCTATATGTAGATAACGTTATACGTTATATCCTACGTCTACATATCGTTATACGTTATATCCTATATGTAGAAAACGTTATACGTTATATCCTACGTCTACATATCGTTATACGTTATATCCTATATGTAGATAACGTTATACGCTATATCCTACGTCTACATATCGTTATACGTTATATCCTATGTCTACATATCGTTATACGTTATATCCTATATCTACGTATCGTTATACGTTATATCCTATATCTACGTATCGTTATACGTTATATCCTATATCTACGTATCGTTATACGTTATATCCTATATGTAGATAACGTTATACGTTATATCCTATATCTATGTATCGTTATACGTGATATCCTATATGTAGATAACGTTTTACGTTATATCCTATATCTACGTATCGCTATACGTTATATCCTATATGTAGATACCGTTTTACGTTATATACTATATCTACGTATCGTTATACGTTATATCCTATATCTACATATCGTTATACGTTATATCCTATTTGTAGATAACGTTTTACGTTATATCCTATATCTACGAATCGTTATTCGTTATATCCTATGTCTACATATCGTTATACGTTATATCCTATATCTACGTATCGTTATACGTTATATCCTATATGTAGATAACGTTATACGTTATATCCTATATCTATGTATCGTTATACGTGATATCCTATATGTAGATAACGTTTTACGTTATATCCTATATCTACGAATCGTTATACGTTATATCCTACATCTACATATCGTTATACGTTATATCCTATATCTACGAATCGTTATACGTTATATCCTATATCTACATATCGTTATACGTTTTATACTACGTCTACATATCGTTATATGTTATATCCTATATGTAGATATCGTTATACGTTATATCCTACATCTACATATCGTTATACGTTATATCCTATGTCTACATATCGTTATACGTTATATCCTATTTCTACGTATCGTTATACGTTACATCCTATATCTACATATCATTATACGTTATATCCTATATCTTCATATCGTTATACGTTATATCCTATATCTACGTATCGTTATACGTTATATCCTATATGTAGATAACGTTATACGTTATATCCTACGTCTACATATCGTTATACGTTATATCCCAAATGTAGATAACGTTATACGTTATATCCTACGTCTACATATCGTTATACGTTATATCCTATATGTAGATAACGTTATACGCTATATCCTACGTCTACATATCGTTATACGTTATATCCTATATCTACATAACGTTATACGTTATATCCTATATCTACGTATCGTTATACGTTATATCCTATATGTAGATATCGTTATACGTTATATCCTACATCTACATATCGTTATACGTTATATCCTATGTCTACATATCGTTATACGTTATATCCTATATCTACGTATCGTTATACGTTATATCCTATATCTACATATCATTATACGTTATATCCTATATCTACATATCGTTATACGTTATATCCTATATCTACGTATCGTTATACGTTATATCCTATATGTAGATAACGTTATACGTTATATCCTACGTCTACATATCGTTATACGTTATATCCTATATGTAGAAAACGTTATACGTTATATCCTACGTCTACATATCGTTATACGTTATATCCTATATGTAGATAACGTTATACGTTATATCCTACGTCTACATATCGTTATACGTTATATCCTATGTCTACATATCGTTATACGTTATATCCTATATCTACGTATCGTTATACGTTATATCCTATATCTACGTATCGTTATACGTTATATCCTATATCTACGTATCGTTATACGTTATATCCTATATGTAGATAACGTTATACGTTATATCCTATATCTATGTATCGTTATACGTTATATCCTATATGTAGATAACGTTTTACGTTATATCCTATATCTACGTATCGCTATACGTTATATCCTATATGTAGATACCGTTTTACGTTATATACTATATCTACGTATCGTTATACGTTATATCCTATATCTACATATCGTTATACGTTATATCCTATTTGTAGATAACGTTTTACGTTATATCCTATATCTACGAATCGTTATTCGTTATATCCTATGTCTACATATCGTTATACGTTATATCCTATGTCCACATATCGTTATACGTTATATCCTATATCTACGTATCGTTATACGTTATATCCTATATCTACGAATCGTTATACGTTATATCCTACATCTACATATCGTTATACGTTATATCCTATATCTACGTATCGTTATACGTTATATCCTATATCTACATATCGTTATACGTTATATCTTATATCTATGTATCGTTATACGTTATATCCTATATGTAGATAACGTTTTACGTTATATCCTATATCCTCGTATCGCTATACGTTATATCCTATATGTATATAACGTTTTACGTTATATACTATATCTACGTATCGTTATACGTTATATCCTATATCTACATATCGTTATACGTTATATCCTATTTGTAGATAACGTTTTACGTTATATCCTATATCTACGAATCGTTATACGTTATATCCTATGTCTACATATCGTTATACGTTATATCCTATGTCTACGTATCGTTATACGTTATATCCTATATCTACGTATCGTTATACGTTATATCCTATATCTACATATCGTTATACGTTATATCCTATATCTACATATCGTTATACGTTTTATACTACGTCTACATATCGTTATATGTTATATCCTATATGTAGATATCGTTATACGTTATATCCTACATCTACATATCGTTATACGTTATATCCTATGTCTACATATCGTTATACGTTATATCCTATTTCTACGTATCGTTATACGTTACATCCTATATCTACATATCATTATACGTTATATCCTATATCTACATATCGTTATACGTTATATCCTATATCTACGTATCGTTATACGTTATATCCTATATGTAGATAACGTTATACGCTATATCCTACGTCTACATATCGTTATACGTTATATCCTATATCTACATATCGTTATACGTTATATCCTATATGTAGATAACGTTTTACGTTATATACTATATCTACATATCGTTATACGTTATATCCTATATCTACGTATCTTTATACGTTATAACCTATATGTAGATAATGTTATACGTTATATCCTACGTCTACATATCGTTATACGTTATATCCTATATGTAGATAACGTTTTACGTTATATACTATTTCTACATATCGTTATACGTTATATCCTATATCTACGTATCATTATACGTTATATCCTATATGTAGATAATGTTATACGTTATATCCTACGTCTACATATCGTTATACGTTATATCCTATATGTAGATAACGTTATACGTTATATCCTATATGTACGTATCGTTATACGTTATATCCTATATGTAGATAACGTTTTACGTTATATCCTATATCTACGTATCGCTATACGTTATATCCTATATGTATATAACGTTTTACGTTATATACTATATCTACGTATCGTTATACGTTATATCCTATATCTACGTATCGTTATACGTTATATCCTATATCTACGTATCGTTATACGTTATATCCTATATGTAGATAACGTTATACGTTATATCCTATATCTATGTATCGTTATACGTGATATCCTATATGTAGATAACGTTTTACGTTATATCCTATATCTACGTATCGCTATACGTTATATCCTATATGTAGATACCGTTTTACGTTATATACTATATCTACGTATCGTTATACGTTATATCCTATATCTACATATCGTTATACGTTATATCCTATTTGTAGATAACGTTTTACGTTATATCCTACGTCTACATATCGTTATACGTTATATCCTATATGTAGATAACGTTATACGTTATATCCTATATGTACGTATCGTTATACGTTATATCCTATATCTAAATATCGTTATACTTTATATCCTATATCCACATTTCGTTATACGTTATATACTATGTCTACGTATCGTTATACGTTATATCCTATATGTAGATATCGTTATACGTCATATCCTATATCTACATATCGTTATACCTTATATCCTACGTCTACATATCGTTATACGTTATATCCTATATGTAGATATCGTTATACGTTATATCCTACATCTACATATCGTTATACGTTATATCCTATATCTACGTATCGTTATACGTTATATCCTATATCTACGTATCGTTATACGTTATATCCTATATCTACCTATCGTTATACGTTATATCCTATATCTACATATCGTTATACGTTATATCCTATATCTACGTATCGTTATACGTTATATCCTATATGTAGATAACGTTATACGTTATATCCTATATCTATGTATCGTTATACGTGATATCCTATATGTAGATAACGTTTTACGTTATATCCTATATCTACGTATCGCTATACGTTATATCCTATATGTAGATACCGTTTTACGTTATATACTATATCTACGTATCGTTATACGTTATATCCTATATCTACATATCGTTATACGTTATATCCTATTTGTAGATAACGTTTTACGTTATATCCTATATCTACGAATCGTTATACGTTATATCCTATGTCTACATATCGTTATACGTTATATCCTATATCTAAATATCGTTATACTTTATATCCTATATCCACATTTCGTTATACGTTATATACTATGTCTACGTATCGTTATACGTTATATCCTATATGTAGATATCGTTATACGTCATATCCTATATCTACATATCGTTATACCTTATATCCTACGTCTACATATCATTATACGTTATATCCTACGTCTACATATCGTTATACGTTATATCCTATATGTAGATATCGTTATACGTTATATCCTACATCTACATATCGTTATACGTTATATCCTATATCTACGTATCGTTATACGTTATATCCTATATCTACATATCGTTATACGTTATATCCTATATCTATGTATCGTTATACGTTATATCTTACATCTACATATCGTTATACGTTATATCCTATATCTACGTATCGTTATACGTTATATCCTATATCTACATATCGTTATACGTTATATCCTATATCTATGTATCGTTATACGTTATATCCTATATCTACATATCGTTATACGTTATATCCTATATCTACATATCGTTATACGTTATATCCGATTTGTAGATAACGTTTTACGTTATATCCTATATCTACGAATCGTTATACGTTATATCCTATATCCACATTTCGTTATACGTTATATACTATGTCTACGTATCGTTATACGTTATATCCTATATGTAGATATCGTTATACGTCATATCCTATATCTACATATCGTTATACCTTATATCCTACGTCTACATATCATTATACGTTATATCCTACGTCTACATATCGTTATACGTTATATCCTATATGTAGATAACGTTATACGTTATATCCTATATCTATGTATCGTTATACGTGATATCCTATATGTAGATAAC
This sequence comes from Bombus hortorum, assembly GCA_905332935.1. NCBI lineage: Eukaryota > Metazoa > Arthropoda > Insecta > Hymenoptera > Apidae > Bombus > Bombus hortorum. Next base: position 10,812,993 of record HG995192.1, read on the forward strand.
GTTTTACGTTATATCCTATATCTACGTATCGCTATACGTTATATCCTATATGTAGATACCGTTTTACGTTATATACTATATCTACGTATCGTTATACGTTATATCCTATATCTACGTATCGTTATACGTTATATCCTATATGTAGATAACGTTATACGTTATATCCTATATGTAGATATCGTTATACGTTATATCCTACATCTACATATCGTTATACGTTATATCCTATATCTACGTCTCGTTATACGTTATATCCTATATGTAGATAACGTTATACGTTATATCCTACGTCTACATATCGTTATACGTTATATCCTATATGTAGATAACGTTATACGTTATATCGTATATCTACGTATCGTTATACGTTATATCCTATATGTAGATAACGTTTTACGTTATATCCTATATCTACGTATCGTTATACGTTATATCCTATATCTACGTATCGTTATACGTTATATCCTATATCTACATATCATTATACGTTATATCCTATATCTACATATCGTTATACGTTATATCCTATATCTACGTATCGTTATACGTTATATCCTATATGTAGATAACGTTATACGTTATATCCTACGTCTACATATCGTTATACGTTATATCCTATATGTAGAAAACGTTATACGTTATATCCTACGTCTACATATCGTTATACGTTATATCCTATATGTAGATAACGTTATACGCTATATCCTACGTCTACATATCGTTATACGTTATATCCTATGTCTACATATCGTTATACGTTATATCCTATATCTACGTATCGTTATACGTTATATCCTATATCTACGTATCGTTATACGTTATATCCTATATCTACGTATCGTTATACGTTATATCCTATATGTAGATAACGTTATACGTTATATCCTATATCTATGTATCGTTATACGTGATATCCTATATGTAGATAACGTTTTACGTTATATCCTATATCTACGTATCGCTATACGTTATATCCTATATGTAGATACCGTTTTACGTTATATACTATATCTACGTATCGTTATACGTTATATCCTATATCTACATATCGTTATACGTTATATCCTATTTGTAGATAACGTTTTACGTTATATCCTATATCTACGAATCGTTATTCGTTATATCCTATGTCTACATATCGTTATACGTTATATCCTATATCTACGTATCGTTATACGTTATATCCTATATGTAGATAACGTTATACGTTATATCCTATATCTATGTATCGTTATACGTGATATCCTATATGTAGATAACGTTTTACGTTATATCCTATATCTACGAATCGTTATACGTTATATCCTACATCTACATATCGTTATACGTTATATCCTATATCTACGAATCGTTATACGTTATATCCTATATCTACATATCGTTATACGTTTTATACTACGTCTACATATCGTTATATGTTATATCCTATATGTAGATATCGTTATACGTTATATCCTACATCTACATATCGTTATACGTTATATCCTATGTCTACATATCGTTATACGTTATATCCTATTTCTACGTATCGTTATACGTTACATCCTATATCTACATATCATTATACGTTATATCCTATATCTTCATATCGTTATACGTTATATCCTATATCTACGTATCGTTATACGTTATATCCTATATGTAGATAACGTTATACGTTATATCCTACGTCTACATATCGTTATACGTTATATCCCAAATGTAGATAACGTTATACGTTATATCCTACGTCTACATATCGTTATACGTTATATCCTATATGTAGATAACGTTATACGCTATATCCTACGTCTACATATCGTTATACGTTATATCCTATATCTACATAACGTTATACGTTATATCCTATATCTACGTATCGTTATACGTTATATCCTATATGTAGATATCGTTATACGTTATATCCTACATCTACATATCGTTATACGTTATATCCTATGTCTACATATCGTTATACGTTATATCCTATATCTACGTATCGTTATACGTTATATCCTATATCTACATATCATTATACGTTATATCCTATATCTACATATCGTTATACGTTATATCCTATATCTACGTATCGTTATACGTTATATCCTATATGTAGATAACGTTATACGTTATATCCTACGTCTACATATCGTTATACGTTATATCCTATATGTAGAAAACGTTATACGTTATATCCTACGTCTACATATCGTTATACGTTATATCCTATATGTAGATAACGTTATACGCTATATCCTACGTCTACATATCGTTATACGTTATATCCTATGTCTACATATCGTTATACGTTATATCCTATATCTACGTATCGTTATACGTTATATCCTATATCTACGTATCGTTATACGTTATATCCTATATCTACGTATCGTTATACGTTATATCCTATATGTAGATAACGTTATACGTTATATCCTATATCTATGTATCGTTATACGTGATATCCTATATGTAGATAACGTTTTACGTTATATCCTATATCTACGTATCGCTATACGTTATATCCTATATGTAGATACCGTTTTACGTTATATACTATATCTACGTATCGTTATACGTTATATCCTATATCTACATATCGTTATACGTTATATCCTATTTGTAGATAACGTTTTACGTTATATCCTATATCTACGAATCGTTATTCGTTATATCCTATGTCTACATATCGTTATACGTTATATCCTATGTCCACATATCGTTATACGTTATATCCTATATCTACGTATCGTTATACGTTATATCCTATATCTACGAATCGTTATACGTTATATCCTACATCTACATATCGTTATACGTTATATCCTATATCTACGTATCGTTATACGTTATATCCTATATCTACATATCGTTATACGTTATATCTTATATCTATGTATCGTTATACGTTATATCCTATATGTAGATAACGTTTTACGTTATATCCTATATCCTCGTATCGCTATACGTTATATCCTATATGTATATAACGTTTTACGTTATATACTATATCTACGTATCGTTATACGTTATATCCTATATCTACATATCGTTATACGTTATATCCTATTTGTAGATAACGTTTTACGTTATATCCTATATCTACGAATCGTTATACGTTATATCCTATGTCTACATATCGTTATACGTTATATCCTATGTCTACGTATCGTTATACGTTATATCCTATATCTACGTATCGTTATACGTTATATCCTATATCTACGAATCGTTATACGTTATATCCTATATCTACATATCGTTATACGTTTTATACTACGTCTACATATCGTTATATGTTATATCCTATATGTAGATATCGTTATACGTTATATCCTACATCTACATATCGTTATACGTTATATCCTATGTCTACATATCGTTATACGTTATATCCTATTTCTACGTATCGTTATACGTTACATCCTATATCTACATATCATTATACGTTATATCCTATATCTACATATCGTTATACGTTATATCCTATATCTACGTATCGTTATACGTTATATCCTATATGTAGATAACGTTATACGCTATATCCTACGTCTACATATCGTTATACGTTATATCCTATATCTACATATCGTTATACGTTATATCCTATATGTAGATAACGTTTTACGTTATATACTATATCTACATATCGTTATACGTTATATCCTATTTGTAGATAACGTTTTACGTTATATCCTACGTCTACATATCGTTATACGTTATATCCTATATGTAGATAACGTTATACGTTATATACTATATCTACGTATCGCTATACGTTATATCCTATATGTATATAACGTTTTACGTTATATACTATATCTACGTATCGTTATACGTTATATCCTATATCTACGTATCGTTATACGTTATATCCTATATCTACGTATCGTTATACGTTATATCCTATATGTAGATAACGTTATACGTTATATCCTATATCTATGTATCGTTATACGTGATATCCTATATGTAGATAACGTTTTACGTTATATCCTATATCTACGTATCGCTATACGTTATATCCTATATGTAGATACCGTTTTACGTTATATACTATATCTACGTATCGTTATACGTTATATCCTATATCTACATATCGTTATACGTTATATCCTATTTGTAGATAACGTTTTACGTTATATCCTACGTCTACATATCGTTATACGTTATATCCTATATGTAGATAACGTTATACGTTATATCCTATATGTACGTATCGTTATACGTTATATCCTATATCTAAATATCGTTATACTTTATATCCTATATCCACATTTCGTTATACGTTATATACTATGTCTACGTATCGTTATACGTTATATCCTATATGTAGATATCGTTATACGTCATATCCTATATCTACATATCGTTATACCTTATATCCTACGTCTACATATCGTTATACGTTATATCCTATATGTAGATATCGTTATACGTTATATCCTACATCTACATATCGTTATACGTTATATCCTATATCTACGTATCGTTATACGTTATATCCTATATCTACGTATCGTTATACGTTATATCCTATATCTACCTATCGTTATACGTTATATCCTATATCTACATATCGTTATACGTTATATCCTATATCTACGTATCGTTATACGTTATATCCTATATGTAGATAACGTTATACGTTATATCCTATATCTATGTATCGTTATACGTGATATCCTATATGTAGATAACGTTTTACGTTATATCCTATATCTACGTATCGCTATACGTTATATCCTATATGTAGATACCGTTTTACGTTATATACTATATCTACGTATCGTTATACGTTATATCCTATATCTACATATCGTTATACGTTATATCCTATTTGTAGATAACGTTTTACGTTATATCCTATATCTACGAATCGTTATACGTTATATCCTATGTCTACATATCGTTATACGTTATATCCTATATCTAAATATCGTTATACTTTATATCCTATATCCACATTTCGTTATACGTTATATACTATGTCTACGTATCGTTATACGTTATATCCTATATGTAGATATCGTTATACGTCATATCCTATATCTACATATCGTTATACCTTATATCCTACGTCTACATATCATTATACGTTATATCCTACGTCTACATATCGTTATACGTTATATCCTATATGTAGATATCGTTATACGTTATATCCTACATCTACATATCGTTATACGTTATATCCTATATCTACGTATCGTTATACGTTATATCCTATATCTACATATCGTTATACGTTATATCCTATATCTACGTATCGTTATACGTTATATCTTACATCTACATATCGTTATACGTTATATCCTATATCTACGTATCGTTATACGTTATATCCTATATCTACATATCGTTATACGTTATATCCTATATCTATGTATCGTTATACGTTATATCCTATATCTACATATCGTTATACGTTATATCCTATATCTACATATCGTTATACGTTATATCCGATTTGTAGATAACGTTTTACGTTATATCCTATATCTACGAATCGTTATACGTTATATCCTATGTCTACATATCGTTATACGTTATATCCTATGTCTACATATCGTTATACGTTATATCCTATATCTACGTATCGTTATACGTTATATCCTATATCTACGAATCGTTATACGTTATATCCTATATGTAGAAAACGTTATACGTTATATCCTACGTCTACATATCGTTATACGTTATATCCTATATGTAGATAACGTTATACGCTATATCCTACGTCTACATATCGTTATACGTTATATCCTATGTCTACATATCGTTATACGTTATATCCTATATCTACGTATCGTTATACGTTATATCCTATATCTACGTATCGTTATACGTTATATCCTATATCTACATATCATTATACGTTATATCCTATATCTACATATCGTTATACGTTATATCCTATATCTACGTATCGTTATACGTTATATCCTATATGTAGATATCGTTATACGTTATATCCTACATCTACATATCGTTATACGTTATATCCTATGTCTACATATCGTTATACGTTATATCCTATATCTACGTATCGTTATACGTTATATCCTATATGTAGATAACGTTATACGTTATATCCTATATCTATGTATCGTTATACGTGATATCCTATATGTAGATAACGTTTTACGTTATTTCCTATATCTACGTATCGCTATACGTTATATCCTATATGTAGATACCGTTTTACGTTATATACTATATCTACGTATCGTTATACGTTATATCCTATATCTACATATCGTTATACGTTATATCCTATTTGTAGATAACGTTTTACGTTATATCCTATATCTACGAATCGTTATTCGTTATATCCTATGTCTACATATCGTTATACGTTATATCCTATGTCCACATATCGTTATACGTTATATCCTATATCTACGTATCGTTATACGTTATATCCTATATCTACGAATCGTTATACGTTATATCCTACATCTACATATCGTTATACGTTATATCCTATATCTACGTATAGTTATACGTTATATCCTATATCTACATATCGTTATACGTTATATCTTATATCTATGTATCGTTATACGTTATATCCTATATGTAGATAACGTTTTACGTTATATCCTATATCCTCGTATCGCTATACGTTATATCCTATATGTATATAACGTTTTACGTTATATACTATATCTACGTATCGTTATACGTTATATCCTATATCTACATATCGTTATACGTTATATCCTATTTGTAGATAACGTTTTACGTTATATCCTATATCTACGAATCGTTATACGTTATATCCTATGTCTACATATCGTTATACGTTATATCCTATGTCTACGTATCGTTATACGTTATATCCTATATCTACGTATCGTTATACGTTATATCCTATATCTACGAATCGTTATACGTTATATCCTATATCTACATATCGTTATACGTTTTATACTACGTCTACATATCGTTATATGTTATATCCTATATGTAGATATCGTTATACGTTATATCCTACATCTACATATCGTTATACGTTATATCCCTTGTCTACATATCGTTATACGTTATATCCTATTTCTACGTATCGTTATACGTTACATCCTATATCTACATATCATTATACGTTATATCCTATATCTACATATCGTTATACGTTATATCCTATATCTACGTATCGTTATACGTTATATCCTATATGTAGATAACGTTATACGTTATATCCTACGTCTACATATCGTTATACGTTATATCCCATATGTAGATAACGTTATACGTTACATCCTACGTCTACATATCGTTATACGTTATATCCTATATGTAGATAACGTTATACGCTATATCCTACGTCTACATATCGTTATACGTTATATCCTATATCTACATATCGTTATACGTTATATCCTATATGTAGATAACGTTTTACGTTATATACTATATCTACATATCGTTATACGTTATATCCTATATCTACGTATCTTTATACGTTATAACCTATATGTAGATAATGTTATACGTTATATCCTACGTCTACATATCGTTATACGTTATATCCTATATGTAGATAACGTTTTACGTTATATACTATTTCTACATATCGTTATACGTTATATCCTATATCTACGTATCATTATACGTTATATCCTATATGTAGATAATGTTATACGTTATATCCTACGTCTACATATCGTTATACGTTATATCCTATATGTAGATAACGTTATACGTTATATCCTATATGTACGTATCGTTATACGTTATATCCTACATCTAAATACCGTTTTACGTTATATACTATATCTACATATCGTTATACGTTATATCCTATATGTAGATAACGTTTTACGTTATATACTATATCTACATATCGTTATACGTTATATCCTATATCTACATATCGTTATACGTTATATCCTATATCTATGTATCGTTATACGTTATATCCTATATGTAGATAACGTTTTACGTTATATCCTATATCTACGTATCGTTATACGTTATATCCTATATGTAGATAATGTTATACGTTATATCCTACGTCTACATATCGTTATACGTTATATCCTATATGTAGATAACGTTATACGTTATATCCTATATCTACGTATCGTTATACGTTATATCCTATATGTAGATAACGTTATACGTTATATCCTATATGTAGATATCGTTATACGTTATATCCTACATCTACATATCGTTATACGTTATATCCTATATCTACGTCTCGTTATACGTTATATCCTATATGTAGATAACGTTATACGTTATATCCTACGTCTACATATCGTTATACGTTATATCCTATATGTAGATAACGTTATACGTTATATCGTATATCTACGTATCGTTATACGTTATATCCTATATGTAGATAACGTTTTACGTTATATCCTATATCTACGTATCGCTATACGTTATATCCTATATGTATATAACGTTTTACGTTATATACTATATCTACGTATCGTTATACGTTATATCCTATATCTACGTATCGTTATACGTTATATCCTATATCTACGTATCGTTATACGTTATATCCTATATGTAGATAACGTTATACGTTATATCCTATATCTATGTATCGTTATACGTGATATCCTATATGTAGATAACGTTTTACGTTATATCCTATATCTACGTATCGCTATACGTTATATCCTATATGTAGATACCGTTTTACGTTATATACTATATCTACGTATCGTTATACGTTATATCCTATATCTACATATCGTTATACGTTATATCCTATTTGTAGATAACGTTTTACGTTATATCCTATATCTACGAATCGTTATTCGTTATATCCTATGTCTACATATCGTTATACGTTATATCCTATGTCCACATATCGTTATACGTTATATCCTATATCTACGTATCGTTATACGTTATATCCTATATCTACGTATCGTTATACGTTATATCCTACATCTACATATCGTTATACGTTATATCCTATATCTACGTATAGTTATACGTTATATCCTATATCTACATATCGTTATACGTTATATCTTATATCTATGTATCGTTATACGTTATATCCTATGTGTAGATAACGTTTTACGTTATATCCTATATCTTCGTATCGCTATACGTTATATCCTATATGTATATAACGTTTTACGTTATATACTATATCTACGTATCGTTATACGTTATATCCTATATCTACATATCGTTATACGTTATATCCTATTTGTAGATAACGTTTTACGTTATATCCTATATCTACGAATCGTTATACGTTATATCCTATGTCTACATATCGTTATACGTTATATCCTATGTCTACGTATCGTTATACGTTATATCCTATATCTACGTATCGTTATACGTTATATCCTATATCTACGAATCGTTATACGTTATATCCTATATCTACATATCGTTATACGTTTTATACTACGTCTACATATCGTTATATGTTATATCCTATATGTAGATATCGTTATACGTTATATCCTATATCTACATATCGTTATACGTTATATCCTATGTCTACATATCGTTATACGTTATATCCTATTTCTACGTATCGTTATACGTTACATCCTATATCTACATATCATTATACGTTATATCCTATATCTACATATCGTTATACGTTATATCCTATATCTACGTATCGTTATACGTTATATCCTATATGTAGATAACGTTATACGTTATATCCTACGTCTACATATCGTTATACGTTATATCCCATATGTAGATAACGTTATACGTTACATCCTACGTCTACATATCGTTATACGTTATATCCTATATGTAGATAACGTTATACGCTATATCCTACGTCTACATATCGTTATACGTTATATCCTATATCTACATATCGTTATACGTTATATCCTATATGTAGATAACGTTTTACGTTATATACTATATCTACATATCGTTATACGTTATATCCTATATCTACGTATCTTTATACGTTATATCCTATATGTAGATAATGTTATACGTTATATCCTACGTCTACATATCGTTATACGTTATATCCTATATGTAGATAACGTTTTACGTTATATACTATTTCTACATATCGTTATACGTTATATCCTATATCTACGTATCATTATACGTTATATCCTATATGTAGATAATGTTATACGTTATATCCTACGTCTACATATCGTTATACGTTATATCCTATATGTAGATAACGTTATACGTTATATCCTATATGTACGTATCGTTATACGTTATATCCTACATCTAAATACCGTTTTACGTTATATACTATATCTACATATCGTTATACGTTATATCCTATATGTAGATAACGTTTTACGTTATATACTATATCTACATATCGTTATACGTTATATCCTATATCTACATATCGTTATACGTTATATCCTATATCTATGTATCGTTATACGTTATATCCTATATGTAGATAACGTTTTACGTTATATCCTATATCTACGTATCGTTATACGTTATATCCTATATGTAGATAATGTTATACGTTATATCCTACGTCTACATATCGTTATACGTTATATCCTATATGTAGATAACGTTATACGTTATATCCTATATCTACGTATCGTTATACGTTATATCCTATATGTAGATAACGTTATACGTTATATCCTATATGTAGATATCGTTATACGTTATATACTACGTCTACATATCGTTATACGTTATATCCTATATGTAGATATCGTTATACGTTATATCCTACATCTACATATCGTTATACGTTATATCCTATGTCTACATATCGTTATACGTTATATCCTATATCTACGTATCGTTATACGTTATATCCTATATCTACATATCGTTATACGTTATATCCTATATCTACATATCGTTATACGTTATATACTACGTCTACATATCGTTATACGTTATATCCTATATCTACGTATCGTTATACGTTATATCCTATATCTACATATCGTTATACGTTATATCCTATATCTACATATCGTTATACGTTATATCCTATATCTACGTATCGTTATACGTTATATCCTATATGTAGATAACGTTATACGTTATATCCTACGTCTACATATCGTTATACGTTATATCCTATATGTAGATAACGTTATACGTTATATCCTACGTCAACATATCGTTATACGTTATATCCTATATGTAGATAACGTTATACGCTATATCCTACGTCTACATATCGTTATACGTTATATCCTATATCTACATAACGATATACGTTATATCCTATATCTACATATCGTTATACGTTATATCCTATATGTAGATAACGTTTTACGTTATATACTATATCTACATATCTTTATACGTTATATCCTATATCTACGTATCTTTATACGTTATATCCTATATGTAGATAATGTTATACGTTATATCCTACGTCTACATATCGTTATACGTTATATCCTATGACTACATATCGTTATACGTTATATCCTATATCTACGTATCGTTATACGTTATATCCTATATCTACGTATCGTTATACGTTATATCCTATATCTACGTATCGTTATACGTTATATCCTATATGTAGATAACGTTATACGTTATATCCTATATCTATGTATCGTTATACGTGATATCCTATATGTAGATAACGTTTTACGTTATATCCTATATCTACGTATCGCTATACGTTATATCCTATATGTAGATACCGTTTTACGTTATATACTATATCTACGTATCGTTATACGTTATATCCTATATCTACATATCGTTATACGTTATATCCTATTTGTAGATAACGTTTTACGTTATATCCTATATCTACGAATCGTTATTCGTTATATCCTATGTCTACATATCGTTATACGTTATATCCTATGTCCACATATCGTTATACGTTATATCCTATATCTACGTATCGTTATACGTTATATCCTATATCTACGAATCGTTATACGTTATATCCTACATCTACATATCGTTATACGTTATATCCTATATCTACGAATCGTTATACGTTATATCCTATATCTACATATCGTTATACGTTTTATACTACGTCTACATATCGTTATATGTTATATCCTATATGTAGATATCGTTATACGTTATATCCTACATCTACATATCGTTATACGTTATATCCTATGTCTACATATCGTTATACGTTATATCCTATTTCTACGTATCGTTATACGTTACATCCTATATCTACATATCATTATACGTTATATCCTATATCTTCATATCGTTATACGTTATATCCTATATCTACGTATCGTTATACGTTATATCCTATATGTAGATAACGTTATACGTTATATCCTACGTCTACATATCGTTATACGTTATATCCCAAATGTAGATAACGTTATACGTTATATCCTACGTCTACATATCCTTATACGTTATATCCTATATGTAGATAACGTTATACGCCATATCCTACGTCTACATATCGTTATACGTTATATCCTATATCTCCATAACGTTATACGTTATATCCTATATCTACGTATCGTTATACGTTATATCCTATATGTAGATATCGTTATACGTTATATCCTACATCTACATATCGTTATACGTTATATCCTATGTCTACATATCGTTATACGTTATATCCTATATCTACGTATCGTTATACGTTATATCCTATATCTACATATCATTATACGTTATATCCTATATCTACATATCGTTATACGTTATATCCTATATCTACGTATCGTTATACGTTATATCCTATATGTAGATAACGTTATACGTTATATCCTACGTCTACATATCGTTATACGTTATATCCTATATGTAGAAAACGTTATACGTTATATCCTACGTCTACATATCGTTATACGTTATATCCTATATGTAGATAACGTTATACGCTATATCCTACGTCTACATATCGTTATACGTTATATCCTATGTCTACATATCGTTATACGTTATATCCTATATCTACGTATCGTTATACGTTATATCCTATATCTACGTATCGTTATACGTTATATCCTATATCTACGTATCGTTATACGTTATATCCTATATGTAGATAACGTTATACGTTATATCCTATATCTATGTATCGTTATACGTGATATCCTATATGTAGATAACGTTTTACGTTATATCCTATATCTACGTATCGCTATACGTTATATCCTATATGTAGATACCGTTTTACGTTATATACTATATCTACGTATCGTTATACGTTATATCCTATATCTACATATCGTTATACGTTATATCCTATATGTAGATAACGTTTTACGTTATATCCTATATCTACGAATCGTTATTCGTTATATCCTATGTCTACATATCGTTATACGTTATATCCTATGTCTACATATCGTTATACGTTATATCCTATATCTACGTATCGTTATACGTTATATCCTATATCTACGAATCGTTATACGTTATATCCTACATCTACATATCGTTATACGTTATATCCTATATCTACGTATAGTTATACGTTATATCCTATATCTACATATCGTTATACGTTATATCTTATATCTATGTATCGTTATACGTTATATCCTATATGTAGATAACGTTTTACGTTATATCCTATATCCTCGTATCGCTATACGTTATATCCTATATGTATATAACGTTTTACGTTATATACTATATCTACGTATCGTTATACGTTATATCCTATATCTACATATCGTTATACGTTATATCCTATTTGTAGATAACGTTTTACGTTATATCCTATATCTACGAATCGTTATACGTTATATCCTATGTCTACATATCGTTATACGTTATATCCTATGTCTACGTATCGTTATACGTTATATCCTATATCTACGTATCGTTATACGTTATATCCTATATCTACGAATCGTTATACGTTATATCCTATATCTACATATCGTTATACGTTTTATACTACGTCTACATATCGTTATATGTTATATCCTATATGTAGATATCGTTATACGTTATATCCTACATCTACATATCGTTATACGTTATATCCTATGTCTACATATCGTTATACGTTATATCCTATTTCTACGTATCGTTATACGTTACATCCTATATCTACATATCATTATACGTTATATCCTATATCTACATATCGTTATACGTTATATCCTATATCTACGTATCGTTATACGTTATATCCTATATGTAGATAACGTTATACGTTATATCCTACGTCTACATATCGTTATACGTTATATCCCATATGTAGATAACGTTATACGTTACATCCTACGTCTACATATCGTTATACGTTATATCCTATATGTAGATAACGTTATACGCTATATCCTACGTCTACATATCGTTATACGTTATATCCTATATCTACATTTCGTTATACGTTATATCCTATATGTAGATAACGTTTTACGTTATATACTATATCTACATATCGTTATACGTTATATCCTATATCTACGTATCTTTATACGTTATAACCTATATGTAGATAATGTTATACGTTATATCCTACGTCTACATATCGTTATACGTTATATCCTATATGTAGATAACGTTTTACGTTATATACTATTTCTACATATCGTTATACGTTATATCCTATATCTACGTATCATTATACGTTATATCCTATATGTAGATAATGTTATACGTTATATCCTACGTCTACATATCGTTATACGTTATATCCTATATGTAGATAACGTTATACGTTATATCCTATATGTACGTATCGTTATACGTTATATCCTACATCTAAATACCGTTTTACGTTATATACTATATCTACATATCGTTATACGTTATATCCTATATCTATGTATCGTTATACGTTATATCCTATATGTAGATAACGTTTTACGTTATATCCTATATCTACGTATCGTTATACGTTATATCCTATATGTAGATAATGTTATACGTTATATCCTACGTCTACATATCGTTATACGTTATATCCTATATCTACGTATCGTTATACGTTATATCCTATATGTAGATAATGTTATACGTTATATCCTACGTCTACATATCGTTATACGTTATATCCTATATGTAGATAACGTTATACGTTATATCCTATATCTACGTATCGTTATACGTTATATCCTATATGTAGATAACGTTATACGTTATATCCTATATGTAGATATCGTTATACGTTATATCCTACATCTACATATCGTTATACGTTATATCCTATATCTACGTCTCGTTATACGTTATATCCTATATGTAGATAACGTTATACGTTATATCCTACGTCTACATATCGTTATACGTTATATCCTATATGTAGATAACGTTATACGTTATATCGTATATCTACGTATCGTTATACGTTATATCCTATATGTAGATAACGTTTTACGTTATATCCTATATCTACGTATCGCTATACGTTATATCCTATATGTATATAACGTTTTACGTTATATACTATATCTACGTATCGTTATACGTTATATCCTATATCTACGTATCGTTATACGTTATATCCTATATCTACGTATCGTTATACGTTATATCCTATATGTAGATAACGTTATACGTTATATCCTATATCTATGTATCGTTATACGTGATATCCTATATGTAGATAACGTTTTACGTTATATCCTATATCTACGTATCGCTATACGTTATATCCTATATGTAGATACCGTTTTACGTTATATACTATATCTACGTATCGTTATACGTTATATCCTATATCTACATATCGTTATACGTTATATCCTATTTGTAGATAACGTTTTACGTTATATCCTATATCTACGAATCGTTATTCGTTATATCCTATGTCTACATATCGTTATACGTTATATCCTATGTCCACATATCGTTATACGTTATATCCTATATCTACGTATCGTTATACGTTATATCCTATATCTACGAATCGTTATACGTTATATCCTACATCTACATATCGTTATACGTTATATCCTATATCTACGTATAGTTATACGTTATATCCTATATCTACATATCGTTATACGTTATATCCTATATCTATGTATCGTTATACGTTATATCCTATATGTAGATAACGTTTTACGTTATATCCTATATCCTCGTATCGCTATACGTTATATCCTATATGTATATAACGTTTTACGTTATATACTATATCTACGTATCGTTATACGTTATATCCTATATCTACATATCGTTATACGTTATATCCTATTTGTAGATAACGTTTTACGTTATATCCTATATCTACGAATCGTTATACGTTATATCCTATGTCTACATATCGTTATACGTTATATCCTATGTCTACGTATCGTTATACGTTATATCCTATATCTACGTATCGTTATACGTTATATCCTATATCTACGAATCGTTATACGTTATATCCTATATCTACATATCGTTATACGTTTTATACTACGTCTACATATCGTTATATGTTATATCCTATATGTAGATATCGTTATACGTTATATCCTACATCTACATATCGTTATACGTTATATCCTATGTCTACATATCGTTATACGTTATATCCTATTTCTACGTATCGTTATACGTTACATCCTATATCTACATATCGTTATACGTTATATCCTATATCTACATATCGTTATACGTTATATCCTATATCTACGTATCGTTATACGTTATATCCTATATGTAGATAACGTTATACGTTATATCCTACGTCTACATATCGTTATACGTTATATCCCATATGTAGATAACGTTATACGTTACATCCTACGTCTACATATCGTTATACGTTATATCCTATATGTAGATAACGTTATACGCTATATCCTACGTCTACATATCGTTATACGTTATATCCTATATCTACATATCGTTATACGTTATATCCTATATGTAGATAACGTTTTACGTTATATACTATATCTACATATCGTTATACGTTATATCCTATATCTACGTATCTTTATACGTTATAACCTATATGTAGATAATGTTATACGTTATATCCTACGTCTACATATCGTTATACGTTATATCCTATATGTAGATAACGTTTTACGTTATATACTATTTCTACATATCGTTATACGTTATATCCTATATCTACGTATCATTATACGTTATATCCTATATGTAGATAATGTTATACGTTATATCCTACGTCTACATATCGTTATACGTTATATCCTATATGTAGATAACGTTATACGTTATATCCTATATGTACGTATCGTTATACGTTATATCCTACATCTAAATACCGTTTTACGTTATATACTATATCTACATATCGTTATACGTTATATCCTATATGTAGATAACGTTTTACGTTATATACTATATCTACATATCGTTATACGTTATATCCTATATCTACATATCGTTATACGTTATATCCTATATCTATGTATCGTTATACGTTATATCCTATATGTAGATAATGTTATACGTTATATCCTACGTCTACATATCGTTATACGTTATATCCTATATGTAGATAACGTTTTACGTTATATCCTATATCTACGTATCGCTATACGTTATATCCTATATGTATATAACGTTTTACGTTATATACTATATCTACGTATCGTTATACGTTATATCCTATATCTACGTATCGTTATACGTTATATCCTATATCTACGTATCGTTATACGTTATATCCTATATGTAGATAACGTTATACGTTATATCCTATATCTATGTATCGTTATACGTGATATCCTATATGTAGATAACGTTTTACGTTATATCCTATATCTACGTATCGCTATACGTTATATCCTATATGTAGATACCGTTTTACGTTATATACTATATCTACGTATCGTTATACGTTATATCCTATATCTACATATCGTTATACGTTATATCCTATTTGTAGATAACGTTTTACGTTATATCCTATATCTACGAATCGTTATTCGTTATATCCTATGTCTACATATCGTTATACGTTATATCCTATGTCCACATATCGTTATACGTTATATCCTATATCTACGTATCGTTATACGTTATATCCTATATCTACGAATCGTTATACGTTATATCCTACATCTACATATCGTTATACGTTATATCCTATATCTACGTATAGTTATACGTTATATCCTATATCTACATATCGTTATACGTTATATCTTATATCTATGTATCGTTATACGTTATATCCTATATGTAGATAACGTTTTACGTTATATCCTATATCCTCGTATCGCTATACGTTATATCCTATATGTATATAACGTTTTACGTTATATACTATATCTACGTATCGTTATACGTTATATCCTATATCTACATATCGTTATACGTTATATCCTATTTGTAGATAACGTTTTACGTTATATCCTATATCTACGAATCGTTATACGTTATATCCTATGTCTACATATCGTTATACGTTATATCCTATGTCTACGTATCGTTATACGTTATATCCTATATCTACGTATCGTTATACGTTATATCCTATATCTACGAATCGTTATACGTTATATCCTATATCTACATATCGTTATACGTTTTATACTACGTCTACATATCGTTATATGTTATATCCTATATGTAGATATCGTTATACGTTATATCCTACATCTACATATCGTTATACGTTATATCCTATGTCTACATATCGTTATACGTTATATCCTATTTCTACGTATCGTTATACGTTACATCCTATATCTACATATCATTATACGTTATATCCTATATCTACATATCGTTATACGTTATATCCTATATCTACGTATCGTTATACGTTATATCCTATATGTAGATAACGTTATACGTTATATCCTACGTCTACATATCGTTATACGTTATATCCCATATGTAGATAACGTTATACGTTACATCCTACGTCTACATATCGTTATACGTTATATCCTATATGTAGATAACGTTATACGCTATATCCTACGTCTACATATCGTTATACGTTATATCCTATATCTACATATCGTTATACGTTATATCCTATATGTAGATAACGTTTTACGTTATATACTATATCTACATATCGTTATACGTTATATCCTATATCTACGTATCTTTATACGTTATAACCTATATGTAGATAATGTTATACGTTATATCCTACGTCTACATATCGTTATACGTTATATCCTATATGTAGATAACGTTTTACGTTATATACTATTTCTACATATCGTTATACGTTATATCCTATATCTACGTATCATTATACGTTATATCCTATATGTAGATAATGTTATACGTTATATCCTACGTCTACATATCGTTATACGTTATATCCTATATGTAGATAACGTTATACGTTATATCCTATATGTACGTATCGTTATACGTTATATCCTACATCTAAATACCGTTTTACGTTATATACTATATCTACATATCGTTATACGTTATATCCTATATGTAGATAACGTTTTACGTTATATACTATATCTACATATCGTTATACGTTATATCCTATATCTACATATCGTTATACGTTATATCCTATATCTATGTATCGTTATACGTTATATCCTATATGTAGATAATGTTATACGTTATATCCTACGTCTACATATCGTTATACGTTATATCCTATATGTAGATAACGTTATACGTTATATCCTATATCTACGTATCGTTATACGTTATATCCTATATGTAGATAACGTTATACGTTATATCCTATATGTAGATATCGTTATACGTTATATACTACGTCTACATATCGTTATACGTTATATCCTATATGTAGATATCGTTATACGTTATATCCTACATCTACATATCGTTATACGTTATATCCTATGTCTACATATCGTTATACGTTATATCCTATATCTACGTATCGTTATACGTTATATCCTATATCTACATATCGTTATACGTTATATCCTATATCTACATATCGTTATACGTTATATACTACGTCTACATATCGTTATACGTTATATCCTATATCTACGTATCGTTATACGTTATATCCTATATCTACATATCGTTATACGTTATATCCTATATCTACATATCGTTATACGTTATATCCTATATCTACGTATCGTTATACGTTATATCCTATATGTAGATAACGTTATACGTTATATCCTACGTCTACATATCGTTATACGTTATATCCTATATGTAGATAACGTTATACGTTATATCCTACGTCAACATATCGTTATACGTTATATCCTATATGTAGATAACGTTATACGCTATATCCTACGTCTACATATCGTTATACGTTATATCCTATATCTACATAACGATATACGTTATATCCTATATCTACATATCGTTATACGTTATATCCTATATGTAGATAACGTTTTACGTTATATACTATATCTACATATCGTTATACGTTATATCCTATATCTACGTATCTTTATACGTTATATCCTATATGTAGATAATGTTATACGTTATATCCTACGTCTACATATCGTTATACGTTATATCCTATATGTAGATAACGTTTTACGTTATATCCTATATCTACGTATCGCTATACGTTATATAATATATGTATATAACGTTTTACGTTATATCCTATATCTACGTATCGTTATACGTTATATCCTATATCTACGAATCGTTATACGTTATATCCTATATCTACATATCGTTATACGTTATATACTACGTCTACATATCGTTATATGTTATATCCTATATGTAGATATCGTTATACGTTATATCCTACATCTACATATCGTTATACGTTATATCCTATGTCTACATATTGTTATACGTTATATCCTATATCTACGTATCGTTATACGTTATATCCTATATCTACATATCATTATACGTTATATCCTATATCTACATATCGTTATACGTTATATCCTATATCTACGTATCGTTATACGTTATATCCTATATGTAGATAACGTTATACGTTATATCCTACGTCTACATATCGTTATACGTTATATCCTATATGTAGATAACGTTATACGTTATATCCTACGTCTACATATCGTTATACGTTATATCCGATATGTAGATAACGTTATACGCTATATCCTACGTCTACATATCGTTATACGTTATATCCTATATCTACATAACGTTATACGTTATATCCTATATCTACATATCGTTATACGTTATATCCTATATGATGATAACGTTTTACGTTATATACTATATCTACATATCGTTATACGTTATATCCTATATCTACGTATCTTTATACGTTATATCCTATATGTAGATAATGTTATACGTTATATCCTACGTCTACATATCGTTATACGTTATATCCTATATGTAGATAACGTTTTACGTTATATACTATATCTACATATCGTTATACGTTATATCCTATATCTACGTATCGTTATACGTTATATCCTATATGTAGATAACGTTATACGTTATATCCTACATCTACATATCGTTATACGTTGTATCCTATATGTAGATAATGATATACGTTATATCCTACGTCTACATATCGTTATACGTTATATCCTATATCTACGTATCGTTATTCGTTATATCCTATATGTAGATAACGTTATACGTTATATCCTATATGTACGTATCGTTATACGTTATATCCTATATGTAGATAACGTTATACGTTATATCCTATATGTAGATATCGTTATACGTTATATCCTACATCTACATATCGTTATACGTTGTATCCTATATGTAGATAATGATATACGTTATATCCTACGTCTACATATCGTTATACGTTATATCCTATATCTACGTATCGTTATTCGTTATATCCTATATGTAGATAACGTTATACGTTATATCCTACGTCTACATATCGTTATACGTTATATCCTATATGTAGATAATGTTATACGTTATATCCTACGTCTACATATCGTTATACGTCATATCCTATATGTAGATAACGTTTTACGTTATATACTATATCTACATATCGTTATACGTTATATCCTATATCTACGTATCGTTATTCGTTATATCCTATATGTAGATAATGATATACGTTATATCCTACGTCTACATCTCGTTATACGTTATATCCTATATGTAGATAATGTTATACGTTATATCCTACGTCTACATATCGTTATACGTTATATGCTATATGTAGATAACGTTATACGTTATATCCTATATCTATGTATCGTTATACGTTATATCCTATATGTAGATAACGTTTTACGTTATATACTATATCTACATATCGTTATACGTTATATCCTATATCTACGTATCTTTATACGTTATATCCTATATGTAGATAATGTTATACGTTATATCCTACGTCTACATATCGTTATACGTTATATCCTATATGTAGATAACGTTTTACGTTATATACTATATCTACATATCGTTATACGTTATATCCTATATCTACGTATCGTTATTCGTTATATCCTATATCTACATATCGTTATACGTTATATCCTATATGATGATAACGTTTTACGTTATATACTATATCTACATATCGTTATACGTTATATCCTATATCTACGTATCTTTATACGTTATATCCTATATGTAGATAATGTTATACGTTATATCCTACGTCTACATATCGTTATACGTTATATCCTATATGTAGATAACGTTTTACGTTATATACTATATCTACATATCGTTATACGTTATATCCTATATCTACGTATCGTTATTCGTTATATCCTATATCTACATATCGTTATACGTTATATACTACGTCTACATATCGTTATACGTTATATCCTATATGTAGATATCGTTATACGTTATATCCTACATCTACATATCGTTATACGTTATATCCTATGTCTACATATCGTTATACGTTATATCCTATATCTACGTATCGTTATACGTTATATCCTATATCTACATAACGTTATACGTTATATCCTATATCTACATATCGTTATACGTTATATTCTATATGATGATAACGTTTTACGTTATATACTATATCTACATATCGTTATACGTTATATCCTATATCTACGTATCTTTATACGTTATATCCTATATGTAGATAATGTTATACGTTATATCCTACGTCTACATATCGTTATACGTTATATCCTATATGTAGATAACGTTTTACGTTATATACTATATCTATATATCGTTATACGTTATATCCTATATCTACGTATCGTTATTCGTTATATCCTATATGTAGATAATGTTATACGTTATATCCTACGTCTACATATCGTTATACGTTATATCCTATATGTAGATAACGTTATACGTTATATCCTATATGTACGTATCGTTATACGTTATATCCTATATGTAGATAACGTTATACGTTATATCCTATATGTAGATATCGTTATACGTTATATCCTACATCTACATATCGTTATACGTTATATCCTTTATCTACGTATCGTTATACGTTATATCCTATATGTAGATAACGTTATACGTTATATCCTACGTCTACATATCGTTATACGTTATATCCTATATGTAGATAATGTTATACGTTATATCCTACGTCTACATATCGTTATACGTTATATCCTATATGTAGATAACGTTTTACGTTATATACTATATCTACATATCGTTATACGTTATATCCTATATCTACGTATCGTTATTCGTTATATCCTATATGTAGATAATGATATACATTATATCCTACGTCTACATATCGTTATACGTTATATCCTGTATCTACGTATCGTTATTCGTTATATCCTATATGTAGATAATGTTATACGTTATATCCTACGTCTACATATCGTTATACGTTATATCCTATATGTAGATAACGTTATACGTTATATCCTATATCTACGTATCGTTATACGTTATATCCTATATCTATGTATCGTTATACGTTATATCCTATATGTAGATAACGTTTTACGTTATATCCTATATCTACGTATCGTTATACGTTATATCCTATATGTAGATAATGTTATACGTTATATCCTACGTCTACATATCGTTATACGTTATATGCTATATGTAGATAACGTTATACGTTATATCCTATATCTATGTATCGTTATACGTTATATCCTATATGTAGGTAACGTTATACGTTATATCCTATATGTAGATATCGTTATACGTTATATCCTACATCTACATATCGTTATACGTTATATCCTATATCTACGTATCGTTATACGTTATATCCTATATCTACATATCGTTATACGTTATATCCTATATCTACATATCGTTATACGTTATATCCTATATCTAAATATCGTTTTACGTTATATACTATATCTACATATCGTTATACGTTATATCCTATATGTAGATAACGTTATACCCTATATCCTACGTCTACATATCGTTATACGTTATATCCTATATCTACATAACTATATACGTTATATCCTATATCTAAATATCGTTTTACGTTATATACTATATCTACATATCGTTATACGTTATATCCTATCCGTAGATATCGTTATACGTTATATCCTACGTCTACATATCGTTATACGTTATGTCCTATATGTAGATATCGTTATACGTTATATCCTACATCTACATATCGTTATACGTTATATCATACATCTACATATCGTTATACGTTATATCCTATATGTAGATATCGTTGTAAGTTATATCCTACACCTACATATCGTTATACGTTATATCCTATACGTAGATATCGTTATACGTTATATCCTACGTCTACATATCGTTATACGTTATGTCCTATATGTAGATATCGTTATACGTTATATCCTACATCTACATATCGTTATACGTTATATCATACATCTACATATCGTTATACGTTATATCCTATATCTACATATCGTTATACGTTATATCCTACGTCTACGTATCGTTATACGTTATATCCTATATGTAGATAACGTTATACGTTATATCCTATATGTAGATAACGTTTTACGTTATATACTATATCTACATAACGTTATACGTTATATCCTATATCTACATATCGTTATACGTTATATCCTATATGTAGATAACGTTTTACGTTATATACTATATCTACATATCGTTATACGTTATATCCTATATGTAGATAATGTTATACGTTATATCCTACGTCTACACATCGTTATACGTTATATCCTATATGTAGGTAACGTTATACGTTATATCCTATATGTACGTATCGTTATACGTTATATCCTATATCTAAATATCGTTTTACGTTATATACTATATCTACATATCGTTATACGTTGTATCCTATATGTAGATAACGTTTTACGTTATATACTATATCTACGTATCGTTATACGTTATATCCTATATCTACATATCATTATACGTTATATCCTATATCTACATATCGTTATACGTTATATCCTATATCTACGTATCGTTATACGTTATATCCTATATGTAGATAACGTTATACGTTATATCCTACGTCTACATATCGTTATACGTTATATCCTATATGTAGATAACGTTATACGTTATATCCTACGTCTACATATCGTTATACGTTATATCCTATATGTAGATAACGTTATACGCTATATCCTACGTCTACATATCGTTATACGTTATATCCTATATCTACATAACGTTATACGTTATATCCAATATCTACATATCGTTATACGTTATATTCTATATGATGATAACGTTTTACGTTATATACTATATCTACATATCGTTATACGTTATATCCTATATCTACGTATCTTTATACGTTATATCCTATATGTAGATAATGTTATACGTTATATCCTACGTCTACATATCGTTATACGTTATATCCTATATGTAGATAACGTTTTACGTTATATACTATATCTACATATCGTTATACGTTATATCCTATATCTACGTATCGTTATTCGTTATATCCTATATGTAGATAATGTTATACGTTATATCCTACGTCTACATATCGTTATACGTTATATCCTATATGTAGATAACGTTATACGTTATATCCTATATGTACGTATCGTTATACGTTATATCCTATATGTAGATAACGTTATACGTTATATCCTATATGTAGATATCGTTATACGTTATATCCTACATCTACATATCGTTATACGTTATATCCTATATCTACGTATCGTTATACGTTATATCCTATATGTAGATAACGTTATACGTTATATCCTACGTCTACATATCGTTATACGTTATATCCTATATGTAGATAATGTTATACGATATATCCTACGTCTACATATCGTTATACGTTATATCCTATATGTAGATAACGTTTTACGTTATATACTATATCTACATATCGTTATACGTTATATCCTATATCTACGTATCGTTATTCGTTATATCCTATATGTAGATAATGATATACGTTATATCCTACGTCTACATATCGTTATACGTTATATCCTATATCTACGTATCGTTATTCGTTATATCCTATATGTAGATAATGTTATACGTTATATCCTACGTCTACATATCGTTATACGTTATATCCTATATGTAGATAACGTTATACGTTATATCCTATATCTACGTATCGTTATACGTTATATCCTATATCTATGTATCGTTATACGTTATATCCTATATGTAGATAACGTTTTACGTTATATCCTATATCTACGTATCGTTATACGTTATATCCTATATGTAGATAATGTTATACGTTATATCCTACGTCTACATATCGTTATACGTTATATGCTATATGTAGATAACGTTATACGTTATATCCTATATCTATGTATCGTTATACGTTATATCCTATATGTAGATAACGTTATACGTTATATCCTATATGTAGATATCGTTATACGTTATATCCTACATCTACATATCGTTATACGTTATATCCTATATCTACGTATCGTTATACGTTATATCCTATATCTACATATCGTTATACGTTATATCCTATATCTACATATCGTTATACGTTATATCCTATATCTAAATATCGTTTTACGTTATATACTATATCTACATAATGTTATACGTTATATCCTATATCTACATATCGTTATACGTTATATCCTATATGTAGATAACGTTTTACGTTATATACTATATCTACATATCGTTATACGTTATATCCTATATGTAGATAATGTTATACGTTATATCCTACGTCTACACATCGTTATACGTTATATCCTATATGTAGGTAACGTTATACGTTATATCCTATATGTACGTATCGTTATACGTTATATCCTATATCTAAATATCGTTTTACGTTATATACTATATCTACATATCGTTATACGTTGTATCCTATATGTAGATAACGTTTTACGTTATATACTATATCAACATATCGTTATACGTTATATCCTATATCTACATATCGTTATACGTTATAGCCTATACGTAGATATCGTTATACGTTATATCCTACATCTACATATCGTTATACGTTATATCCTATCTGTAGATATCGTTATACGTTATATCCTACGTCTACATATCGTTATACGTTATATCCTATGTCTACATATCGTTATACGTTATATCCTATATCTACGTATCGTTATACGTTATATCCTATATCTACATATCGTTATACGTTATATCCTATATCTAAATATCGTTTTACGTTATATACTATATCTACATAATGTTATACGTTATATCCTATATCTACATATCGTTATACGTTATATCCTATATGTAGATAACGTTTTACGTTATATACTATATCTACATATCGTTATACGTTATATCCTATATGTAGATAATGTTATACGTTATATCCTACGTCTACACATCGTTATACGTTATATCCTATATGTAGGTAACGTTATACGTTATATCCTATATGTACGTATCGTTATACGTTATATCCTATATCTAAATATCGTTTTACGTTATATACTATATCTACATATCGTTATACGTTGTATCCTATATGTAGATAACGTTTTACGTTATATACTATATCAACATATCGTTATACGTTATATCCTATATCTACATACCGTTATACGTTATAGCCTATACGTAGATATCGTTATACGTTATATCCTACATCTACATATCGTTATACGTTATATCCTATCTGTAGATATCGTTATACGTTATATCCTACGTCTACATATCGTTATACGTTATATCCTATATGTAGATAACGTTTTACGTTATATCCTATATCTACATATCGTTATACGTTATATCCTATATGTAGATAACGTTTTACGTTATATCCTATATCTACGTATCGTTATACGTTATATCCTATACCTACCTATCGTTATACGTTATATCCTGTATCTACATATCGTTATACGTTATATCCTATATCTACGTATCGTTATACGTTATATCCTATGTCTACATATCGTTATACGTTATATCCTATATCTACGTATCGTTATACGTTATATCCTATATCTACATATCGTTATACGTTATATCCTATATGTAGATAATGTTATACGTTATATCCTACGTCTACACATCGTTATACGTTATATCCTATATGTAGGTAACGTTATACGTTATATCCTATACCTACCTATCGTTATACGTTATATCCTGTATCTACATATCGTTATACGTTATATCCTATATCTACGTATCGTTATACGTTATATCCTATGTCTACATATCGTTATACGTTATATCCTATATCTACGTATCGTTATACGTTATATCCTATATCTACATATCGTTATACGTTATATCCTATATGTAGATAATGTTATACGTTATATCCTACGTCTACACATCGTTATACGTTATATCCTATATGTAGGTAACGTTATACGTTATATCCTATATGTACGTATCGTTATACGTTATATCCTATATCTAAATATCGTTTTACGTTATATACTATATCTACATATCGTTATACGTTGTATCCTATATGTAGATAACGTTTTACGTTATATACTATATCAACATATCGTTATACGTTATATCCTATATCTACATATCGTTATACGTTATAGCCTATATGTAGATATCGTTATACGTTATATCCTACATCTACATATCGTTATACGTTATATCCTATATGTAGATACCGTTATACGTTATATCCTACGTCTACATATCGTTATACGTTATATCCTATATGTAGATAACGTTTTACGTTATATCCTATATCTACATATCGTTATACGTTATATCCTATATGTAGATAACGTTTTACGTTATATCCTATATCTACGTATCGTTATACGTTATATCCTATACCTACCTATCGTTATACGTTATATAATGTATCTACATATCGTTATACGTTATATCCTATATCTACGTATCGTTATACGTTATATCCTATGTCTACATATCGTTATACGTTATATCCTATATCTACGTATCGTTATACGTTATATCCTATATCTACATATCGATATACGTTATATCCTATATGTAGATAACGTTTTACGTTATATCCTATATCTACATATCGTTATACGTTATATCCTATATGTAGATAACGTTATGCGTTATATCCTATATCTATGTATCGTTATACGTTATATCCTATATGTAGATAACGTTTTACGTTATATCCTATATGTAGATAACGTTTTACGTTATATCCTATATGTAGATAACGTTTTACGTTATATCCTATATCTACGTATCGCTATACGTTATATCCTATATGTAGATAACGTTTTACGTTATATACTATATCTACGTATCGTTATACGTTATATCCTATATCTACATATCGTTATACGTTATATCCTATTTGTAGATAACGTTTTACGTTATATTCTATATCTACGAATCGTTATACGTTATATCCTATGTCTACATATCGTTATACGTTATATCCTATATCTACATATCGTTATACGTTATATCCTATATCTACGTATCGTTATACGTTATATCCTATACCTACCTATCGTTATACGTTATATCCTATATCTACATATCGTTATACGTTATATCCTATATCTACGAATCGTTATACGTTATATCCTATGTCTACATATCGTTATACGTTATATCCTACATCTACATATCGTTATACGTTATATCCTACATCTACATATCGTTATACGTTATATCCTATATCTACGTATATTTATACGTTATATCCTATATGTAGATAACTTTATACGTTATATCCTACGTCTACATATCGTTATACGTTATATCATATATGTAGATAACGTTATACGTTATATCCTATATGTACGTATCGTTATACGTTATATCCTATATCTAAATATCGTTATACTTTATATCCTATATCCACATTTCGTTATACGTTATATACTATGTCTACGTATCGTTATACGTTATATCCTATATGTAGATATCGTTATACGTTATATCCTCTATCTACATATCGTTATACCTTATATCCTACGTCTACATATCGTTATACGTTATATCCTATATGTAGATATCGTTATACGTTATATCCTACATCTACATATCGTTATACGTTATATCCTATATCTACGTATCGTTATACGTAATATCTTATATCTACCTATCGTTATACGTTATATCCTATATCTACATATCGTTATACGTTATATCCTATATCTACGTATCGTTATACGTTATATCCTATATGTAGATAACGTTATACGTTATATCCTATATCTATGTGTCGTTATACGTGATATCCTATATGTAGATAACGTTTTACGTTATATCCTATATCTACGTATCGCTATACGTTATATCCTATATGTAGATAATGTTATACGTTATATCCTACGTCTACATATCGTTATACGTTATATCCTATATGTAGATAACGTTATACGTTATATCCTACGTCTACATATCGTTATACGTTATATCCTATCTGTAGATATCGTTATACGTTATATCCTATATCTACGAATCGTTATACGTTATATCCTATGTCTACATATCGTTATACGTTATATCCTATGTCTACATATCGTTATACGTTATATCCTATATCTACGTATCGTTATACGTTATATCCTACGTCTACATATCGTTATACGTTATATCCTATATCTAAATATCGTTATACTTTATATCCTATATCCACATATCGTTATACGTTATATACTATGTCTACGTATCGTTATACGTTATATCCTATATGTAGATATCGTTTTACGTTATATCCTATATCTACGAATCGTTATACGTTATATCCTATGTCTACATATCGTTATACGTTATATCCTATGTCTACATATCGTTATACGTTATATCCTATATCTACGTATCGTTATACGTTATATCCTATATCTACGAATCGTTATACGTTATATCCTATATCTACATATCGTTATACGTTATATCCTACGTCTACATATCGTTATACGTTATATCCTATATGTAGATATCGTTATACGTTATATCCTACATCTACATATCGTTATACGTTATATCCTATATCTACGTATCGTTATACGTTATATCCTATATCTACATATCGTTATACGTTATATCCTATATCTACATATCGTTATACGTTTTATCCTATATCTACGTATCGTTATACGTTATATCCTACGTCTACATATCGTTATACGTTATATCCTATATGTAGATAACGTTATACGTTATATCCTACGTCTACATATCGTTATACGTTATATCCTATCTGTAGATATCGTTATACGTTATATCCTACATCTAAATATCGTTTTACGTTATATACTATATCTACATATCGTTATACGTTATATCCTATATGTAGATAACGTTTTACGTTATATACTATATCTACATATCGTTATACGTTATATCCTATATCTACATATCGTTATACGTTATATCCTATATCTATGTATCGTTATACGTTATATCCTATATCTACGTATCGCTATACGTTATATCCTATATGTAGATAATGTTATACGTTATATCCTACGTCTACATATCGTTATACGCTATATCCTATATGTAGATAACGTTATACGTTATATCCTATATCTACGTATCGTTATACGTTATATCCTATATGTAGATAACGTTATACTCTATATCCTACGTCTACATATCGTTATACGTTATATCCTATATCTACATAACAATATACGTTATATCCTATATCTAAATATCGTTTTACGTTATATACTATATCTACATATCGTTATACGTTATATCCTATATGTAGATAACGTTTTACGTTATATACTATATCAACATATCGTTATACGTTATATCCTATATCTACATATCGTTATACGTTATATCCTATATGTAGATATCGTTATAAGTTATATCCTACATCTACATAACGTTATACGTTATATCCTATATGTAGATAACGTTATACGTTATATCCTACATCTATGTATCGTTATACGTTATATCCTATATGTAGATAACGTTTTACGTTATATCCTATATCTACGTATCGCTATACGTTATATCCTAATGTATATAACGTTTTACGTTATATCTTATATGTATATAACGTTTTACGTTATATGCTATATCTACGAATCGTTATACGTTATATCCTATATCTACATATCGTTATACGTTATATCCTATGTCTACATATCGTTATACGTTATATCCTATATCTACGTATCGTTATACGTTATATCCTATATCTACATATCGATATACGTTATATCCTATATGTAGATAACGTTTTACGTTATATCCTATATCTACGTATCGTTATACGTTATATCCTATACCTACCTATCGTTATACGTTATATAATGTATCTACATATCGTTATACGTTATATCCTATATCTACGTATCGTTATACGTTATATCCTATGTCTACATATCGTTATACGTTATATCCTATATCTACGTATCGTTATACGTTATATCCTATATCTACATATCGATATACGTTATATCCTATATGTAGATAACGTTTTACGTTATATCCTATATCTACATATCGTTATACGTTATATCCTATATGTAGATAACGTTATGCGTTATATCCTATATCTATGTATCGTTATACGTTATATCCTATATGTAGATAACGTTTTACGTTATATCCTATATGTAGATAACGTTTTACGTTATATCCTATATGTAGATAACGTTTTACGTTATATCCTATATCTACGTATCGCTATACGTTATATCCTATATGTAGATAACGTTTTACGTTATATACTATATCTACGTATCGTTATACGTTATATCCTATATCTACATATCGTTATACGTTATATCCTATTTGTAGATAACGTTTTACGTTATATTCTATATCTACGAATCGTTATACGTTATATCCTATGTCTACATATCGTTATACGTTATATCCTATATCTACATATCGTTATACGTTATATCCTATATCTACGTATCGTTATACGTTATATCCTATACCTACCTATCGTTATACGTTATATCCTATATCTACATATCGTTATACGTTATATCCTATATCTACGAATCGTTATACGTTATATCCTATGTCTACATATCGTTATACGTTATATCCTACATCTACATATCGTTATACGTTATATCCTACATCTACATATCGTTATACGTTATATCCTATATCTACGTATATTTATACGTTATATCCTATATGTAGATAACTTTATACGTTATATCCTACGTCTACATATCGTTATACGTTATATCATATATGTAGATAACGTTATACGTTATATCCTATATGTACGTATCGTTATACGTTATATCCTATATCTAAATATCGTTATACTTTATATCCTATATCCACATTTCGTTATACGTTATATACTATGTCTACGTATCGTTATACGTTATATCCTATATGTAGATATCGTTATACGTTATATCCTCTATCTACATATCGTTATACCTTATATCCTACGTCTACATATCGTTATACGTTATATCCTATATGTAGATATCGTTATACGTTATATCCTACATCTACATATCGTTATACGTTATATCCTATATCTACGTATCGTTATACGTAATATCTTATATCTACCTATCGTTATACGTTATATCCTATATCTACATATCGTTATACGTTATATCCTATATCTACGTATCGTTATACGTTATATCCTATATGTAGATAACGTTATACGTTATATCCTATATCTATGTGTCGTTATACGTGATATCCTATATGTAGATAACGTTTTACGTTATATCCTATATCTACGTATCGCTATACGTTATATCCTATATGTAGATAATGTTATACGTTATATCCTACGTCTACATATCGTTATACGTTATATCCTATATGTAGATAACGTTATACGTTATATCCTACGTCTACATATCGTTATACGTTATATCCTATCTGTAGATATCGTTATACGTTATATCCTATATCTACGAATCGTTATACGTTATATCCTATGTCTACATATCGTTATACGTTATATCCTATGTCTACATATCGTTATACGTTATATCCTATATCTACGTATCGTTATACGTTATATCCTACGTCTACATATCGTTATACGTTATATCCTATATCTAAATATCGTTATACTTTATATCCTATATCCACATATCGTTATACGTTATATACTATGTCTACGTATCGTTATACGTTATATCCTATATGTAGATATCGTTTTACGTTATATCCTATATCTACGAATCGTTATACGTTATATCCTATGTCTACATATCGTTATACGTTATATCCTATGTCTACATATCGTTATACGTTATATCCTATATCTACGTATCGTTATACGTTATATCCTATATCTACGAATCGTTATACGTTATATCCTATATCTACATATCGTTATACGTTATATCCTACGTCTACATATCGTTATACGTTATATCCTATATGTAGATATCGTTATACGTTATATCCTACATCTACATATCGTTATACGTTATATCCTATATCTACGTATCGTTATACGTTATATCCTATATCTACATATCGTTATACGTTATATCCTATATCTACATATCGTTATACGTTTTATCCTATATCTACGTATCGTTATACGTTATATCCTACGTCTACATATCGTTATACGTTATATCCTATATGTAGATAACGTTATACGTTATATCCTACGTCTACATATCGTTATACGTTATATCCTATCTGTAGATATCGTTATACGTTATATCCTACATCTAAATATCGTTTTACGTTATATACTATATCTACATATCGTTATACGTTATATCCTATATGTAGATAACGTTTTACGTTATATACTATATCTACATATCGTTATACGTTATATCCTATATCTACATATCGTTATACGTTATATCCTATATCTATGTATCGTTATACGTTATATCCTATATCTACGTATCGCTATACGTTATATCCTATATGTAGATAATGTTATACGTTATATCCTACGTCTACATATCGTTATACGCTATATCCTATATGTAGATAACGTTATACGTTATATCCTATATCTACGTATCGTTATACGTTATATCCTATATGTAGATAACGTTATACTCTATATCCTACGTCTACATATCGTTATACGTTATATCCTATATCTACATAACAATATACGTTATATCCTATATCTAAATATCGTTTTACGTTATATACTATATCTACATATCGTTATACGTTATATCCTATATGTAGATAACGTTTTACGTTATATACTATATCAACATATCGTTATACGTTATATCCTATATCTACATATCGTTATACGTTATATCCTATATGTAGATATCGTTATAAGTTATATCCTACATCTACATAACGTTATACGTTATATCCTATATGTAGATAACGTTATACGTTATATCCTACATCTATGTATCGTTATACGTTATATCCTATATGTAGATAACGTTTTACGTTATATCCTATATCTACGTATCGCTATACGTTATATCCTAATGTATATAACGTTTTACGTTATATCTTATATGTATATAACGTTTTACGTTATATGCTATATCTACGAATCGTTATACGTTATATCCTATATCTACATATCGTTATACGTTATATACTACGTCTACATATCGTTATACGTTATATCCTATATGTAGATATCGTTATACGTTATATCCTACATCTACATATCGTTATACGTTATATCCTATGTCTACATAACGCTATACGTTATATCCTATATCTACGTATCGTTACACGTTATATCCTATATCTACATATCATTATACGTTATATCCTATATCTACATATCGTTATACGTTATATCCTATATCTACGTATCGTTATACGTTATATCCTATATGTTGATAACGTTATACGTTATATCCTACGTCTACATATCGTTATACGTTATATCCTATATGTAGATAACGTTATACGTTATATCCTACATCTATGTATCGTTATACGTTATATCCTATATGTAGATAACGTTATACTCTATATCCTACGTCTACATATCGTTATACGTTATATCCTATATCTACATAACAATATACGTTATATCCTATATCTAAATATCGTTTTACGTTATATACTATATCTACATATCGTTATACGTTATATCCTATATGTAGATAACGTTTTACGTTATATACTATATCAACATATCGTTATACGTTATATCCTATATCTACATATCGTTATACGTTATATCCTATATGTAGATATCGTTATAAGTTATATCCTACATCTACATAACGTTATACGTTATATCCTATATGTAGATAACGTTATACGTTATATCCTACATCTATGTATCGTTATACGTTATATCCTATATGTAGATAACGTTTTACGTTATATCCTATATCTACGTATCGCTATACGTTATATCCTATATGTATATAACGTTTTACGTTATATCTTATATGTATATAACGTTTTACGTTATATGCTATATCTACGAATCGTTATACGTTATATCCTATATCTACATATCGTTATACGTTATATACTACGTCTACATATCGTTATACGTTATATCCTATATGTAGATATCGTTATACGTTATATCCTACATCTACATATCGTTATACGTTATATCCTATGTCTACATAACGCTATACGTTATATCCTATATCTACGTATCGTTACACGTTATATCCTATATCTACATATCATTATACGTTATATCCTATATCTACATATCGTTATACGTTATATCCTATATCTACGTATCGTTATACGTTATATCCTATGTGTTGATAACGTTATACGTTATATCCTACGTCTACATATCGTTATACGTTATATCCTATATGTAGATAACGTTATACGTTATATCCTACGTCTACATATCGTTATACGTTATATCCTATATGTAGATAACGTTATACGCTATATCC
Organism: Bombus hortorum; assembly: GCA_905332935.1. NCBI lineage: Eukaryota > Metazoa > Arthropoda > Insecta > Hymenoptera > Apidae > Bombus > Bombus hortorum. The sequence goes on from HG995192.1 coordinate 10,849,907, forward strand.
TACGTCTACATATCGTTATACGTTATATCCTATATCTACATAACGTTATACGTTATATCCTATATCTACATATCGTTATACGTTATATCCTATATGTAGATAAAGTTTTACGTTATATACTATATCTACATATCGTTATACGTTATATACTATATGTACGTATCGTTATACGTTATATCCTATATCTAAATATCGTTATACTTTATATCCTATATCCTCATATCGTTATACGTTATATACTATGTCTACGTATCGTTATACGTTATATCCTATATGTAGATATCGTTATACGTTATATCCTCTATCTACATATCGTTATACCTTATATCCTACGTCTACATATCGTTATACGTTATATCCTATATGTAGATATCGTTATACGTTATATCCTACATCTACATATCGTTATACGTTATATCCTATATCTACGTATCGTTATACGTAATATCCTATATCTACCTATCGTTATACGTTATATCCTATATCTACATATCGTTATACGTTATATCCTATATCTACGTATCGTTATACGTTATATCCTATATGTTGATAACGTTATACGTTATATCCTATATCTATGTATCGTTATACGTGATATCCTATATGTAGATAACGTTTTACGTTATATCCTATATCTACGTATCTCTATACGTTATATCCTATATGTAGATACCGTTTTACGTTATATACTATTTCTACGTATCGTTATACGTTATATCCTATATCTACATATCGTTATACGTTATATCCTATTTGTAGATAACGTTTTACGTTATATCCTATATCTACGAATCGTTATACGTTATATCCTATGTCTACATATCGTTATACGTTATATCCTATGTCTACATATCGTTATACGTTATATCCTATATCTACGTATCGTTATACGTTATATCCTATATCTACGAATCGTTATACGTTATATCCTATATCTACATATCGTTATACGTTATATCCTACGTCTACATATCGTTATACGTTATATCCTATATGTAGATATCGTTATACGTTATATCCTACATCTACATATCGTTATACGTTATATCCTATATCTACGTATCGTTATACGTTATATCCTATATCTACATATCGTTATACGTTATATCCTATATCTACATATCGTTATACGTTTTATCCTATATCTACGTATCGTTATACGTTATATCCTACGTCTACATATCGTTATACGTTATATCCTATATGTAGATAACGTTATACGTTATATCCTACATCTAAATATCGTTTTACGTTATATACTATATCTACATATCGTTATACGTTATATCCTATATGTAGATAACGTTTTACGTTATATACTATATCTACATATCGTTATACGTTATATCCTATATCTACATATCGTTATACGTTATATCCTATATCTATGTATCGTTATACGTTATATCCTATATCTACGTATCGCTATACGTTATATCCTATATGTAGATAATGTTATACGTTATATCCTACGTCTACATATCGTTATACGTTATATCCTATATGTAGATAACGTTATACGTTATATCCTATATCTACGTATCGTTATACGTTATATCCTATATGTAGATAACGTTATACTCTATATCCTACGTCTACATATCGTTATACGTTATATCCTATATCTACATAACAATATACGTTATATCCTATATCTAAATATCGTTTTACGTTATATACTATATCTACATATCGTTATACGTTATATCCTATATGTAGATAACGTTTTACGTTATATACTATATCAACATATCGTTATACGTTATATCCTATATCTACATATCGTTATACGTTATATCCTATATGTAGATATCGTTATAAGTTATATCCTACATCTACATATCGTTATACGTTATATCCTATATGTAGATAACGTTATACGTTATATCCTACATCTATGTATCGTTATACGTTATATCCTATATGTAGATAACGTTTTACGTTATATCCTATATCTACGTATCGCTATACGTTATATCCTATATGTATATAACGTTTTACGTTATATCTTATATGTATATAACGTTTCACGTTATATCCTATATCTACGAATCGTTATACGTTATATCCTATATCTACATATCGTTATACGTTATATACTACGTCTACATATCGTTATACGTTATATCCTATATGTAGATATCGTTATACGTTATATCCTACATCTACATATCGTTATACGTTATATCCTATGTCTACATATCGTTATACGTTATATCCTATATCTACGTATCGTTATACGTTATATCCTATATCTACATATCATTATACGTTATATCCTATATCTACATATCGTTATACGTTATATCCTATATCTACGTATCGTTATACGTTATATCCTATATGTTGATAACGTTATACGTTATATCCTACGTCTACATATCGTTATACGTTATATCCTATATGTAGATAACGTTATACGTTATATCCTACGTCTACATATCGTTATACGTTATATCCTATATGTAGATAACGTTATACGCTATATCCTACGTCTACATATCGTTATACGTTATATCCTATATCTACATAACGTTATACGTTATATCCTATATCTACATATCGTTATACGTTATATCCTATATGTAGATAAAGTTTTACGTTATATACTATATCTACATATCGTTATACGTTATATTATATATGTAGATAATGTTATACGTTATATCCTACGTCTACATATCGTTATACGTTATATCCTATATGTAGATAACGTTTTACGTTATATACTATATCTACATATCGTTATACGTTATATCCTATATCTACGTATAGTTATACGTTATATCCTATATGTAGATAATGTTATACGTTATATCCTACGTCTACATATCGTTATACGTTATATCCTATATGTAGATAACGTTATACGTTATATCCTACATCTACATATCGTTATACGTTATATCCTATATCTACGTATCGTTATACGTTATATCCTATATGTAGATAACGTTATACGTTATATCCTATATCTATGTATCGTTATACGTTATATCCTATATGTAGATAACGTTTTACGTTATATCCTATATCTACGTATCGCTATACGTTATATCCTATATGTATATAACGTTTTACGTTATATCTTATATGTATATAACGTTTTACGTTATATCCTATATCTACGAATCGTTATACGTTATATCCTATATCTACATATCGTTATACGTTATATACTACGTCTACATATCGTTATACGTTATATCCTATATGTAGATATCGTTATACGTTATATCCTACATCTAAATATCGTTTTACGTTATATCCTATGTCTACATATCGTTATACGTTATATCCTATCTGTAGATATCGTTATATGTTATATCCTACATCTAAATATCGTTTTACGTTATATACTATATCTACATATCGTTATACGTTATATCCTATATGTAGATAACGTTTTACGTTATATACTATATCTACATATCGTTATACGTTATATCCTATATCTACATATCGTTATACGTTATATCCTATATCTATGTATCGTTATACGTTATATCCTATATCTACGTATCGCTATACGTTATATCCTATATGTAGATAATGTTATACGTTATATCCTACGTCTACATATCGTTATACGTTATATCCTATATGTAGATATCGTTATACGTTATATCCTACATCTACATATCGTTATACGTTATATCCTATGTCTACATATCGTTATACGTTATATCCTATATCTACGTATCGTTATACGTTATATCCTATATCTACATATCATTATACGTTATATCCTATATGTTGATAACGTTATACGTTATATCCTACGTCTACATATCGTTATACGTTATATCCTATATGTAGATAACGTTATACGTTATATCCTACGTCTACATATCGTTATACGTTATATCCTATATGTAGATAACGTTATACGCTATATCCTACGTCTACATATCGTTATACGTTATATCCTATATCTACATAACGTTATACGTTATATCCTATATCTACATATCGTTATACGTTATATCCTATATGTAGATAAAGTTTTACGTTATATACTATATCTACATATCGTTATACGTTATATTATATATGTAGATAATGTTATACGTTATATCCTACGTCTACATATCGTTATACGTTATATCCTATATGTAGATAACGTTTTACGTTATATACTATATCTACATATCGTTATACGTTATATCCTATATCTACGTATAGTTATACGTTATATCCTATATCTACGTATCGTTATACGTTATATCCTATCTGTAGATATCGTTATACGTTATATCCTACATCTACATGTCGTTATACGTTATATCCTACATCTACATATCGTTATACGTTATATCCTATATCTACATATCGTTATACGTTATATCCTATATCTACGTATCGTTATACGTTATATCCTATATCTACGAATCGTTATACGTTATATCCTATATCTACATATCGTTATACGTTATATACTACGTCTACATATCGTTATACGTTATATCCTATATGTAGATATCGTTATACGTTATATCCTACATCTACATATCGTTATACGTTATATCCTATGTCTACATATCGTTATACGTTATATCCTATATCTACGTATCGTTATACGTTATATCCTATATCTACATATCATTATACGTTATATCCTATATCTACATATCGTTATACGTTATATCCTATATCTACGTATCGTTATACGTTATATCCTATATGTTGATAACGTTATACGTTATATCCTACGTCTACATATCGTTATACGTTATATCCTATATGTAGATAACGTTATACGTTATATCCTACGTCTACATATCGTTATACGTTATATCCTATATGTAGATAACGTTATACGCTATATCCTACGTCTACATACCGTTATACGTTATATCCTATATCTACATAACGTTATACGTTATATCCTATATCTACATATCGTTATACGTTATATCCTATATGTAGATAAAGTTTTACGTTATATACTATATCTACATATCGTTATACGTTATATCCTATATGTAGATAATGTTATACGTTATATCCTACGTCTACATATCGTTATACGTTATATCCTATATGTAGATAACGTTTTACGTTATATACTATATCTACATATCGTTATACGTTATATCCTATATCTACGTATCGTTATACGTTATATCCAATATGTAGATAATGTTATACGTTATATCCTACGTCTACATATCGTTATACGTTATATCCTATATGTAGATAACGTTATACGTTATATCCTATATGTAGATAACGTTATACGTTATATCCTATATCTACGTATCGTTATACGTTATATCCTATATGTAGATAACGTTATACGTTATATCCTATATCTATGTATCGTTATACGTTATATCCTATATGTAGATAACGTTTTACGTTATATCCTATATCTACGTATCGCTATACGTTATATCCTATATGTATATAACGTTTTACGTTATATCTTATATGTATATAACGTTTTACGTTATATCCTATATCTACGAATCGTTATACGTTATATCCTATATCTACATATCGTTATACGTTATATACTACGTCTACATATCGTTATACGTTATATACTACGTCTACATATCGTTATACGTTATATCCTATATGTAGATATCGTTATACGTTATATCCTACATCTACATATCGTTATACGTTATATCCTATGTCTACATATCGTTATACGTTATATCCTATATCTACGTATCGTTATACGTTATATCCTATATCTACATATCATTATACGTTACATCCTATATCTACATATCGTTATACGTTATATCCTATATCTACATATCATTATACGTTATATCCTATATCTACATATCGTTATACGTTATATCCTATATCTACGTATCGTTATACGTTATATCCTATATGTTGATAACGTTATACGTTATATCCTACGTCTACATATCGTTATACGTTATATCCTATATGTAGATAACGTTATACGTTATATCCTACGTCTACATATCGTTATACGTTATATCCTATATGTAGATAACGTTATACGCTATATCCTACGTCTACATATCGTTATACGTTATATCCTATATCTACATAACGTTATACGTTATATCCTATATCTACATATCGTTATACGTTATATCCTATATGTAGATAAAGTTTTACGTTATATACTATATCTACATATCGTTATACGTTATATTATATATGTAGATAATGTTATACGTTATATCCTACGTCTACATATCGTTATACGTTATATCCTATATGTAGATAACGTTTTACGTTATATACTATATCTACATATCGTTATACGTTATATCCTATATCTACGTATCGTTATACGTTTTATCCTATATGTAGATAATGTTATACGTTATATCCTACGTCTACATATCGTTATACGTTATATCCTATATGTAGATAACGTTATACGTTATATCCTACATCTACATATCGTTATACGTTATATCCTATATCTACGTATCGTTATACGTTATATCCTATATCTATGTATCGTTATACGTTATATCCTATATGTAGATAACGTTTTACGTTATATCCTATATGTAGATAACGTTTTACGTTATATCCTATATCTACGTATCGCTATACGTTATATCCTATATGTATATAACGTTTTACGTTATATCTTATATGTATATAACGTTTTACGTTATATCCTATATCTACGAATCGTTATACGTTATATCCTATATCTACATATCGTTATACGTTATATACTACGTCTACATATCGTTATACGTTATATCCTATATGTAGATATCGTTATACGTTATATCCTACATCTACATATCGTTATACGTTATATCCTATGTCTACATATCGTTATACGTTATATCCTATCTGTAGATATCGTTATACGTTATATCCTACATCTAAATATCGTTTTACGTTATATACTATATCTACATATCGTTATACGTTATAACCTATATGTAGATAACGTTTTACGTTATATACTATATCTACATATCGTTATACGTTATATCCTATATCTACATATCGTTATACGTTATATCCTATATCTATGTATCGTTATACGTTATATCCTATATCTACGTATCGCTATACGTTATATCCTATATGTAGATAATGTTATACGTTATATCCTACGTCTACATATCGTTATACGTTATATCCTATATGTAGATAACGTTATACGTTATATCCTATATCTACGTATCGTTATACGTTATATCCTATCTGTAGATATCGTTATACGTTATATCCTACATCTACATATCGTTATACGTTATATCCTACATCTACATATCGTTATACGTTATATCCTATATCTACATATCGTTATACGTTATATCCTATATCTACGTATCGTTATACGTTATATCCTATATCTACGAATCGTTATACGTTATATCCTATATCTACATATCGTTATACGTTATATACTACGTCTACATATCGTTATACGTTATATCCTATATGTAGATATCGTTATACGTTATATCCTACATCTACATATCGTTATACGTTATATCCTATGTCTACATATCGTTATACGTTATATCCTATATCTACGTATCGTTATACGTTATATCCTATATCTACATATCATTATACGTTATATCCTATATCTACATATCGTTATACGTTATATCCTATATCTACGTATCGTTATACGTTATATCCGATATGTTGATAACGTTATACGTTATATCCTACGTCTACATATCGTTATACGTTATATCCTATATGTAGATAACGTTATACGTTATATCCTACGTCTACATATCGTTATACGTTATATCCTATATGTAGATAACGTTATACGCTATATCCTACGTCTACATATCGTTATACGTTATATCCTATATCTACATAACGTTATACGTTATATCCTATATCTACATATCGTTATACGTTATATCCTATATGTAGATAAAGTTTTACGTTATATACTATATCTACATATCGTTATACGTTATATCCTATATGTAGATAATGTTATACGTTATATCCTACGTCTACATATCGTTATACGTTATATCCTATATGTAGATAACGTTTTACGTTATATACTATATCTACATATCGTTATACGTTATATCATATATCTACGTATCGTTATACGTTATATCCTATATGTAGATAATGTTATACGTTATATCCTACGTCTACATATCGTTATACGTTATATCCTATATGTAGATAACGTTATACGTTATATCCTACATCTACATATCGTTATACGTTATATCCTATATCTACGTGTCGTTATACGTTATATCCTATATGTAGATAACGTTATACGTTATATCCTATATCTATGTATCGTTATACGTTATATCCTATATGTAGATAACGTTTTACGTTATATCCTATATCTACGTATCGCTATACGTTATATCCTATATGTATATAACGTTTTACGTTATATCTTATATGTATATAACGTTTTACGTTATATCCTATATCTACGAATCGTTATACGTTATATCCTATATCTACATATCGTTATACGTTATATACTACGTCTACATATCGTTATACGTTATATCCTATATGTAGATATCGTTATACGTTATATCCTACATCTAAATATCGTTTTACGTTATATACTATATCTACATATCGTTATACGTTATATCCTATATGTAGATAACGTTTTACGTTATATACTATATCTACATATCGTTATACGTTATATCCTATATCTACATATCGTTATACGTTATATCCTATATGTAGATAACGTTATACGTTATATCCTATATCTACGTATCGTTATACGTTATATCCTATCTGTAGATATCGTTATACGTTATATCCTACATCTACATATCGTTATACGTTATATCCTATATGTAGATAACGTTATACGTTATATCCTATATCTGCGTATCGTTATACGTTATATCCTATCTGTAGATATCGTTATACGTTATATCCTACATCTACATATCGTTATACGTTATATCCTACATCTACATATCGTTATACGTTATATCCTATATCTACATATCGTTATACGTTATATCCTATATCTACGTATCGTTATACGTTATATCCTATATCTACGAATCGTTATACGTTATATCCTATATCTACATATCGTTATACGTTATATACTACGTCTACATATCGTTATACGTTATATCCTATATGTAGATATCGTTATACGTTATATCCTACATCTACATATCGTTATACGTTATATCCTATGTCTACATATCGTTATACGTTATATCCTATATCTACGTATCGTTATACGTTATATCCTATATCTACATATCATTATACGTTATATCCTATATCTACATATCGTTATACGTTATATCCTATATCTACGTATCGTTATACGTTATATCCTATATGTTGATAACGTTATACGTTATATCCTACGTCTACATATCGTTATACGTTATATCCTATATGTAGATAACGTTATACGTTATATCCTACGTCTACATATCGTTATACGTTATATCCTATATGTAGATAACGTTATACGCTATATCCTACGTCTACATACCGTTATACGTTATATCCTATATCTACATAACGTTATACGTTATATCCTATATCTACATATCGTTATACGTTATATCCTATATGTAGATAAAGTTTTACGTTATATACTATATCTACATATCGTTATACGTTATATCCTATATGTAGATAATGTTATACGTTATATCCTACGTCTACATATCGTTATACGTTATATCCTATATGTAGATAACGTTTTACGTTATATACTATATCTACATATCGTTATACGTTATATCCTATATCTACGTATCGTTATACGTTATATCCTATATGTAGATAATGTTATACGTTATATCCTACGTCTACATATCGTTATACGTTATATCCTATATGTAGATAACGTTATACGTTATATCCTATATGTAGATAACGTTATACGTTATATCCTATATCTACGTATCGTTATACGTTATATCCTATATGTAGATAACGTTATACGTTATATCCTATATCTATGTATCGTTATACGTTATATCCTATATGTAGATAACGTTTTACGTTATATCCTATATCTACGTATCGCTATACGTTATATCCTATATGTATATAACGTTTTACGTTATATCTTATATGTATATAACGTTTTACGTTATATCCTATATCTACGAATCGTTATACGTTATATCCTATATCTACATATCGTTATACGTTATATACTACGTCTACATATCGTTATACGTTATATCCTATATGTAGATATCGTTATACGTTATATCCTACATCTACATATCGTTATACGTTATATCCTATGTCTACATATCGTTATACGTTATATCCTATATCTACGTATCGTTATACGTTATATCCTATATCTACATATCATTATACGTTACATCCTATATCTACATATCGTTATACGTTATATCCTATATCTACGTATCGTTATACGTTATATCCTATATGTTGATAACGTTATACGTTATATCCTACGTCTACATATCGTTATACGTTATATCCTATATGTAGATAACGTTATACGTTATATCCTACGTCTACATATCGTTATACGTTATATCCTATATGTAGATAACGTTATACGCTATATCCTACGTCTACATATCGTTATACGTTATATCCTATATCTACATAACGTTATACGTTATATCCTATATCTACATATCGTTATACGTTATATCCTATATGTAGATAACGTTTTACGTTATATAATATATCTACATATCGTTATACGTTATATCCTATATGTAGATAATGTTATACGTTATATCCTACGTCTACATATCGTTATACGTTATATCCTATATGTAGATAACGTTTTACGTTATATACTATATCTACATATCGTTATACGTTATATCCTATATCTACGTATCGTTATACGTTATATCCTATATGTAGATAATGTTATACGTTATATCCTACGTCTACATATCGTTATACGTTATATCCTATATGTAGATAACGTTATACGTTATATCCTATATGTACGTATCGTTATACGTTATATCCTATATCTAAATACCGTTTTACGTTATATACTATATCTACATATCGTTATACGTTATATCCTACATGTAGATAACGTTTTACGTTATATACTATATCTACATATCGTTATACGTTATATCCTATATCTACATATCGTTATAAGTTATATCCTATATCTATGTATCGTTATACGTTATATCCTATATGTAGATAACGTTTTACGTTATATCCTATATCTACGTATCGTTATACGTTATATCCTATATGTAGATAATGTTATACGTTATATCCTACGTCTACATATCGTTATACGTTATATCCTATATGTAGATAACGTTATACGTTATATCCTATATCTACATATCGTTATACGTTATATCCTATATCTACGTATCGTTATACGTTATATCCTATATGTAGATAACGTTATACTCTATATCCTACGCCTACATATCGTTATAAGTTATATCCTATATCTACATATCGTTATACGTTATATCCTATATCTACATATCGTTATACGTTATACCCTACGTCTACGTATCGTTTTACGTTATATCCTATATGTAGATAACGTTATACGTTATATCCTATATGTAGATAACGTTTTACGTTATATACTATATCTACATAACGTTATACGTTATATCCTATATCTACATATCGTTATACGTTATATCCTATATGTAGATAACGTTTTACGTTATATACTATATCTACATATCGTTATACGTTATATCCTATATGTAGATAACGTTATACGTTATATATTATATGTAGATAACGTTTTACGATATATACTATATCTACATAACGTTATACGTTATATCCTATATGTAGATAATGTTATACGTTATATCCTACGTCTACACATCGTTATACGTTATATCCTATATGTAGATAACGTTATACTTTATATCCTATATGTACGTATCGTTATACGTTATATCCTATATGTAGATAATGTTATACGTTATATCCTACGTCTACACATCGTTATACGTTATATCCTATATATAGATAACGTTATACTTTATATCCTATATGTACGTATCGTTATACGTTATATCCTATATCTAAATATCGTTTTACGTTATATACTATATCTACATATCGTTATACGTTGTATCCTATATGTAGATAACGTTTTACGTTATATACTATATCAACATATCGTTATACGTTATATCCTATATCTACATATCGTTATACGTTATAGCCTATATGTAGATATCGTTATACGTTATATCCTACATCTACATATCGTTATACGTTATATCCTATCTGTAGATATCGTTATACGTTATATCCTACGTCTACATATCGTTATACGTTATATCCTATATGTAGATAACGTTATACGTTATATCCTATATCTACGTATCGTTATACGTTATATCCTATCTGTAGATATCGTTATACGTTATATCCTACATCTACATATCGTTATACGTTATATCCTACATCTACATATCGTTATACGTTATATCCTATATCTACATATCGTTATACGTTATATCCTATATCTACGTATCGTTATACGTTATATCCTATATGTAGATAACGTTATACGCTATATCCTACGTCTACATATCGATATACGTTATATCCTATATGTAGATACCGTTATACGTTATATCCTACGTCTACATATCGTTATACGTTATATCCTATATGTAGATAACGTTATACGTTATATCCTACATCTACATATCGTTATACGTTATATCCTATCTGTAGATATCGTTATACGTTATATCCTACGTCTACATATCGTTATACGTTATATCCTATATGTAGATAACGTTTTACGTTATATACTATATCAACATATCGTTATACGTTATATCCTATATCTACATATCGTTATACGTTATATCCTATATGTAGATATCGTTATAAGTTATATCCTACATCTACATATCGTTATAAGTTATATCCTCTCTGTAGATTTCGTTATACGTTATATCCTACGTCTACATATCGTTATACGTTATGTCCTATATGTAGATATCGTTATACGTTATATCCTACATCTACATATCGTTATACGTTATATCCTACATCTACATATCGTTATACGTTATATCCTATCTGTAGATATCGTTATACGTTATATCCTACGTCTACATATCGTTATACGTTATATCCTATATGTAGATAACGTTTTACGTTATATACTATATCAACATATCGTTATACGTTATATCCTATATCTACATATCGATATACATTATGTCCTATATGTAGATAACGTTTTACGTTATATCCTATATCTACATATCGTTATACGTTATAGCCTATATGTAGATATCGTTATACGTTATATCCTACATCTACATATCGTTATACGTTATATCCTATCTGTAGATATCGTTATACGTTATATCCTACGTCTACATATCGTTATACGTTATATCCTATATGTAGATAACGTTATACGTTATATCCTATATCTACGTATCGTTATACGTTATATCCTATCTGTAGATATCGTTATGCGTTATATCCTACATCTACATATCGTTATACGTTATATCCTACATCTACATATCGTTATTCGTTATATCCTATATCTACATATCGTTATACGTTATATCCTATATCTACGTATCGTTATACGTTATATCCTATATGTAGATAACGTTATACGCTATATCCTACGTCTACATATCGATATACGTTATATCCTATATGTAGATAACGTTATACGTTATATCCTATATCTACATATCGTTATACGTTATATCCTATATGTAGATAACGTTTTACGTTATATAATATATCTACATATCGTTATACGTTATATCCTATATGTAGATAATGTTATACGTTATATCCTACGTCTACATATCGTTATACGTTATATCCTATATGTAGATAACGTTTTACGTTATATACTATATCTACATATCGTTATACGTTATATCCTATATCTACGTATCGTTATACGTTATATCCTATATGTAGATAATGTTATACGTTATATCCTACGTCTACATATCGTTATACGTTATATCCTATATGTAGATAACGTTATACGTTATATCCTATATGTACGTATCGTTATACGTTATATCCTATATCTAAATACCGTTTTACGTTATATACTATATCTACATATCGTTATACGTTATATCCTACATGTAGATAACGTTTTACGTTATATACTATATCTACATATCGTTATACGTTATATCCTATATCTACATATCGTTATAAGTTATATCCTATATCTATGTATCGTTATACGTTATATCCTATATGTAGATAACGTTTTACGTTATATCCTATATCTACGTATCGTTATACGTTATATCCTATATGTAGATAATGTTATACGTTATATCCTACGTCTACATATCGTTATACGTTATATCCTATATGTAGATAACGTTATACGTTATATCCTATATCTACATATCGTTATACGTTATATCCTATATCTACGTATCGTTATACGTTATATCCTATATGTAGATAACGTTATACTCTATATCCTACGCCTACATATCGTTATAAGTTATATCCTATATCTACATATCGTTATACGTTATATCCTATATCTACATATCGTTATACGTTATACCCTACGTCTACGTATCGTTTTACGTTATATCCTATATGTAGATAACGTTATACGTTATATCCTATATGTAGATAACGTTTTACGTTATATACTATATCTACATAACGTTATACGTTATATCCTATATCTACATATCGTTATACGTTATATCCTATATGTAGATAACGTTTTACGTTATATACTATATCTACATATCGTTATACGTTATATCCTATATGTAGATAACGTTATACGTTATATATTATATGTAGATAACGTTTTACGATATATACTATATCTACATAACGTTATACGTTATATCCTATATGTAGATAATGTTATACGTTATATCCTACGTCTACACATCGTTATACGTTATATCCTATATGTAGATAACGTTATACTTTATATCCTATATGTACGTATCGTTATACGTTATATCCTATATGTAGATAACGTTATACGTTATATCCTATATCTACGTATCGTTATACGTTATATCCTATCTGTAGATATCGTTATACGTTATATCCTACATCTACATATCGTTATACGTTATATCCTACATCTACATATCGTTATACGTTATATCCTATATCTACATATCGTTATACGTTATATCCTATATCTACGTATCGTTATACGTTATATCCTATATATAGATAACGTTATACTTTATATCCTATATGTACGTATCGTTATACGTTATATCCTATATCTAAATATCGTTTTACGTTATATACTATATCTACATATCGTTATACGTTGTATCCTATATGTAGATAACGTTTTACGTTATATATTATATCAACATATCGTTATACGTTATATCCTATATCTACATATCGTTATACGTTATAGCCTATATGTAGATATCGTTATACGTTATATCCTACATCTACATATCGTTATACGTTATATCCTATCTGTAGATATCGTTATACGTTATATCCTACGTCTACATATCGTTATACGTTATATCCTATATGTAGATAACGTTATACGTTATATCCTATATCTACGTATCGTTATACGTTATATCCTATCTGTAGATATCGTTATACGTTATATCCTACATCTACATATCGTTATACGTTATATCCTACATCTACATATCGTTATACGTTATATCCTATATCTACATATCGTTATACGTTATATCCTATATCTACGTATCGTTATACGTTATATCCTATATGTAGATAACGTTATACGCTATATCCTACGTCTACATATCGATATACGTTATATCCTATATGTAGATACCGTTATACGTTATATCCTACGTCTACATATCGTTATACGTTATATCCTATATGTAGATAACGTTATACGTTATATCCTACATCTACATATCGTTATACGTTATATCCTATCTGTAGATATCGTTATACGTTATATCCTACGTCTACATATCGTTATACGTTATATCCTATATGTAGATAACGTTTTACGTTATATACTATATCAACATATCGTTATACGTTATATCCTATATCTACATATCGTTATACGTTATATCCTATATGTAGATATCGTTATAAGTTATATCCTACATCTACATATCGTTATAAGTTATATCCTATCTGTAGATTTCGTTATACGTTATATCCTACGTCTACATATCGTTATACGTTATGTCCTATATGTAGATATCGTTATACGTTATATCCTACATCTACATATCGTTATACGTTATATCCTACATCTACATATCGTTATACGTTATATCCTATCTGTAGATATCGTTATACGTTATATCCTACGTCTACATATCGTTATACGTTATATCCTATATGTAGATAACGTTTTACGTTATATACTATATCAACATATCGTTATACGTTATATCCTATATCTACATATCGATATACATTATGTCCTATATGTAGATAACGTTTTACGTTATATCCTATATCTACATATCGTTATACGTTATAGCCTATATGTAGATATCGTTATACGTTATATCCTACATCTACATATCGTTATACGTTATATCCTATCTGTAGATATCGTTATACGTTATATCCTACGTCTACATATCGTTATACGTTATATCCTATATGTAGATAACGTTATACGTTATATCCTATATCTACGTATCGTTATACGTTATATCCTATCTGTAGATATCGTTATGCGTTATATCCTACATCTACATATCGTTATACGTTATATCCTACATCTACATATCGTTATTCGTTATATCCTATATCTACATATCGTTATACGTTATATCCTATATCTACGTATCGTTATACGTTATATCCTATATGTAGATAACGTTATACGCTATATCCTACGTCTACATATCGATATACGTTATATCCTATATGTAGATATCGTTATACGTTATATCCTACGTCTACATATCTTTATACGTTATATCCTATATGTAGATAACGTTATACGTTATATCCTACACCTACATATCGTTATACGTTATATCCTATCTGTAGATATCGTTATACGTTATATCCTACGTGTACATATCGTTTTACGTTATATCCTATATGTAGATAACGTTTTACGTTATATACTATATCAACATATCGTTATACGTTATATCCTATATCTACATATCGTTATACGTTATATCCTATATGTAGATATCGTTATAAGTTATATCCTACATCTACATATCGTTATAAGTTATATCCTATCTGTAGATTTCGTTATACGTTATATCCTACGTCTACATATCGTTATACGTTATGTCCTATATGTAGATATCGTTATACGTTATATCCTACATCTACATATCGTTATACGTTATATCCTACATCTACATATCGTTATACGTTATATCCTATCTGTAGATATCGTTATACGTTATATCCTACGTCTACATATCGTTATACGTTATATCCTATATGTAGATAACGTTTTACGTTATATACTATATCAACATATCGTTATACGTTATATCCTATATCTACATATCGATATACATTATGTCCTATATGTAGATAACGTTTTACGTTATATCCTACGTCTACGTATCGTTATTCGTTATATCCTATACCTACCTATCGTTATACGTTATATCCTGTATCTACATATCGTTATACGTTATATCCTATATCTACGTATCGTTATACGTTATATCCTATGTCTACATATCGTTATACGTTATATCCTATATCTACGTATCGTTATACGTTATATCCTATATCTACATATCGATATACGTTATATCCTATATGTAGATAGCGTTATACGTTATATCCTATATATACGTATCGTTATACGTTATATCCTATATGTAGATAACGTTTTACGTTATATCCTATATCTACGTATCGTTATACGTTATATCCTATATGTAGATAACGTTTTACGTTATATACTATATCTACGTATCGTTATACGTTATATCCTATATCTACATATCGTTACACGTTATATCCTATATCTACATATCGATGTACGTTATATCCTATATCTAGATATCGTTATACGTTATGTCCTATATCTACATATCGTTATACGTTATATCCTATATGTAGATAATGTTTTACGTTATATCCTATATCTACGAATCGTTATACGTTATATCCTATGTCTACATATCGTTATACGTTATATCCTATATCTACGTATCGTTATACGTTATATCCTATATGTAGATAACGTTTTACGTTATATCCTATATCTACGTATCGTTATACGTTATATCCTATATGTAGATAACGTTTTACGTTATATACTATATCTACGTATCGTTATACGTTATATCCTATATCTACATATCGTTATACGTTATATCCTATATCTACATATCGATGTACGTTATATCCTATATCTACATATCGTTATACGTTATGTCCTATATCTACATATCGTTATACGTTATATCCTATATGTAGATAACGTTTTACGTTATATCCTATATCTACGAATCGTTATACGTTACATCCTATGTCTACATATCGTTATACGTTATATCCTATATCTACGTATCGTTATACGTTATATCCTATATCTACATATCGTTATACGTTATATCCTATATCTACATATCGATGTACGTTATATCCTATATCTACATATCGTTATACGTTATGTCCTATATCTACATATCGTTATACGTTATATCCTATATGTAGATAACGTTTTACGTTATATCCTATATCTACGTATCGTTATACGTTATATCCTATACCTACCTATCGTTATACGTTATATCCTATATCTACGTATCGTTATACGTTATATCCTATATGTAGGTAACGTTTTACATTATATCCTATATCTACGAATCGTTATACGTTATATCCTATGTCTACATATCGTTATACGTTATATCCTATATGTAGATAACGTTTTACGTTATATCCTATATCTACGAATCGTTATACGTTATATCCTATGTCTACGTATCGTTATACGTTATATCCTCTATCTACATATCGTTATACGTTATATCCTATATCTACATGTCGTTATACGCGGCCGCCGCGCAAGGCGCCACCCCCGACGGGCCGCCGTGCAAGACCTCCTGGTCCCCCGACCAGGCGATTTGGCGGTACCGCGACGCCGAACCGACCGACGCCTTAAACCCACCGGACGGCGGAGTGGTCCGAGCTCGCCTGGATGTGTCGTGCCCACGTCCCCCACTCCGCCGCCGACAACCCATTTTTTCCGGATGGGAATCGCGTTCTCTCACACGCTCCGCCGCCTCCTTCCGCCACATCACCTGCTCGCAAAATGTGGCGACCGCCTTCCGGCTACTCTGGTTCGCCAACAGCGCACCGAACACCGCCGACGGCGAGAGGTCACCCCCTGTCTCAGCAAGGAGGGCGCGGCGAGGTAACGTCCACGCCGATCAGTGCTGCAGCGTGTGCTGTGCCGAGTCCACTCGCTCGTTGCAATTGTGGCAACGCGCTGATACCTCCCGTCCTATCCTGTGCAGGTGCTCACCGAAGCATCCATGCTCGGTAATTAACTCTGTCGCCCTATAGGTTAGGGCGGGCCCGCCGCCATCCAACTAATCGTCCCAGTTTGGCAGGACGGCTCGAACGGGGGGAAACCCGCGAGCAGCGACGCCGCCGTAGCCGAGAGGGTGCGATACGCTCTCACCGTTCTCACGGCCACCGTACGATGCAGTCTCCTGAGCAGCATGAGGCTGCGACGATTGGCCAACACGCTCGCAGCCCAGATCGGAGCACCGTACAGGAGCCTCGATCGTACAACCCCGGCGTATAGCCGGCGCACTCCGACGCCCGGTCCGCCGAGCCTAGGCAACAGACGCCCCAAGGTGTTGGCTGTAGCCTCGGCCGATGGTACCAGACGCTCGAAGTGATCGCCAAAGGTCCTGTCGAGAGTCGGACCCAGATACTTCATCCGTGTACCGACCTCGACATCGGCCCCTCCCAACCGCAGCCGGTAGCCCGCCGGAGGTGTCCCGTGATCGGCCCTCTTGCGTTACCAAACCTAATCCCCCAACGATGTCCAACGGTGTCCCACGGTGAGGTCGAGTCTAGATCATGCACAATTCCATTAGTGGCTTTTGGCGATCCGAATTGGACTGGTGCGTAGTTCTTAGCTTGGTATCGTTTTCTAAACATAAATCAACTGATTAATTTTTGGAAAACGATACCAATTACCAGGTCTCACCACGGGGAGGTGACTACGCACGAGACCCGCCCATGAGTTATTTAACATTATGCATCGGTCTCGACATTCGACCTACTGGCAAGAATGTCCAGTTCTAACTCTACTTGATCATGGGCCTGCGTAAAGAGATAGTTATTTCGTAGCGAAGCACCTATCTCCTACGCAGCTGTTACACTGATCTTCACAAACGTAAGACAAAGCATACATAACGCAGCATCCATGTCCCACACAATGATTACATCGGTCGGTAAAAATATCGTACAGTAATTCGCATCCCTACTGCCAGCATTCGGTATCAAAGACACATTTATCTAACTGGGAACGAAGGAAAGAAAATGAAGCTACTGACACTGTATGTATCATTTCGTGTCGTGCAGAATGGACATACGAGTCGCTGTACTAAACTGTTTAGCGTTCTACTTTTGGGACACTATAACATATTGAAGAAATGGAAAAGTTATAATCTGTAACATGACCTCAATAAGCTTCCCTTAAAAATGGGCAAACAAGAAGCCCGATCAATCTGACGATAAAAAAAATCGCGGCGCGCCCGAAACGAACGAGATCGCGATCTCTCGAAAGAACTAACAAACCAACGCGACGTACCCCCGTACACGAGATAACCCCAAAGTTCAGCAGAAGCCCCAAGAATTGACCGTAACTCGATTCCTGCTTCGCCGTTCGAAACTTACACGTGTCGCGGTCGATGCAGCCGACCGATGATGCCAGCGATCCGCTGGTGATCCAGCCGTGGATCCAGCACATAGGCCGGCAACTTAACACACTCCAACTGAACATGTGGAACCCGGGGAGGGGTCGCTGAACAGGATTACGAAGGCAAGGCCCCAACTGCACAGTGGGACCCACCCCCGCGGGGCCGAACAGGATTACGGAGGACGTGAAATTGCAGGTCCCTGACCGAGTACCGAAGTACCAATCGGAGAGGACTGCGGATCCAGGACTGAATCTCCAACAGATTCGCAAGCATCACCGAC
Source organism: Bombus hortorum (assembly GCA_905332935.1). Classification (NCBI taxonomy): domain Eukaryota; kingdom Metazoa; phylum Arthropoda; class Insecta; order Hymenoptera; family Apidae; genus Bombus; species Bombus hortorum. The sequence continues at coordinate 10,871,021 of HG995192.1, forward strand.
GCGACGACAACTCCCGTGATCCGATGCAAACGTCGGACAGTCATCGAGCAGTCACCAGGACAGCGGTGTCCTTGGGGCGACTTACGAATCCAAAGAGTTGTCTAGTGAACGTTGACCCGAACGTACCCGGAATACGCGCGAGCGAATACGGCACGCGATAGTTTGAAAGAACTAAGTGACCGCGAACCGATAATTCGCAAGTATAATTTCTCCAGTGTTGTAAGCGAGGGGAGAGAGTCGAGATTTCCTCCTTTTCGTTCCAGGATGGATAAGTATCGTTGTACAGAATGGGCTAACAATGCACTTAACGTAGGTATCTAGCTTACGATTATTTAAGGCTAAAACGCACGCATCCCACGGTGTTCAACGGTGTTCAACGGTGTTCAATGATGTCCCACGGCGTCCCACGGTGTCCAACGTTGTCCCACGGTGTTCAACGTCGTCCAACGTCGTCCAACGTCGTCCAACGGTGTCCAACGAGGTCCCACGGAGTCCAACGGTGTCCCACGGTGTCCAACGGTGTCCAGCGGTGTCCAACGGTGTCCAACGGTGTCCAACGGTGTCCAGCGGTGTCCAACGGTGTCCAACGGTGTCCAACGGTGTCCAACGGTGTCCCACGGTGTCCCACGGTGTCCCACGGTGTCCCACGGTGTCCCACGGTGTCCCACGGTGTCCCACGGTGTCCCACGGTGTCCCACGGTGTCCCACGGTGTCCCACGGTGTCCCACGGTGTCCCACGTTGTCCCACGGTGTCCTACGGTGTCCAACGTTGTCCCACGGTGTCCAACGTTGTCCCACGGTGTTCCACGGTGTCCAACGTTGTCCCACGGTGTCCCACGGTGTCCAACGGTGTCCAACGTTGTCCCGCGGTGTCCAACGTTGTCCCACGGTGTCCCACGGTGTCCAACGTCGTTCAACGTCGTCCCACGGTGTCCTACGGTGCAGTACAGTCTAGATCGTCCAAAAATTTCTTCGTGGCTTTTCGTGATCCAAACTGCACAGTATTAACGTGGTTCTTAGCTTGGTATCGAATTATTGTGCAATGTTTGTACTAATCAATGTAGTCTTTTTCCAAAAATCAACCATCTGATTAATCTTCGGAAACGATTACATCGATTAGTTCAAACATTGTCCATTAATTCGCAATCGTACTGGCAACATTCGGTATCAAAGATACATTTGTCTAACCTGGAACGAGAGAAGGAAAATGAAGCTATTGACACTGCATATAAAATTGAGCGTTTTGCAAAAGAGACATACGACTCGTTGTACTAAACTGACGAAGATGTCGACAAGTTATATACTCCAACGTGACTGTAATATGCTTCTTTTGAAAATGGGAAAATAGGAAGAAACATGAACATTCAGACAATGAAAGAAAAATCATTTGAGTATCTAGGATACATATTTAATATGCTATGAAATGTTCAAATATGTAACTGAAATGTGATTTCTGTAAATTGATAAATCTGAAACAAACTTATTTACTGGATATGGCATATGAAAGAAACAGGCATCTTTAAAACGAAAACATTTTATACATGAAAAATAAACTACTAATAATGGTCCATTATAGATCAAATTACTATTGATAAATTTTAGCAAATATAGAGAATCATTTGTATCTTTTTAATCGAAACTAGGCTTACATTGAAAAGAAGAATTTTAAGTAATTGAATTTAAACTGAATTAAAAATTGAAAAGATCATTTCGAATAACTAAGATGAGAGAAAACCCGATTACTATAAAATCACTTGCTTTGTCTTTTAACTTTTAATAGTACCTGTTATTTCCTACAACAACATAATGACTTGCAACATAGTGATCCGAAAGATATGTGCATAAACTTTTGTTTCATGGAAATGAAATTCGAATATTTATAAAATTCTACATTACTGTTAAAAGATAGAAGATATCGCGGTGGAAAAAATTCTAAAAGTTATGATTCTAAGAACGAACAATCGCCAGCATTTATTCCAATTGCAATGAATTAAATTTTAAAAAATATTTCAAGCCTTCATAACAACATTAAGATATTTCTTTATAATACTTTGTTACGCATGAAATCGCTCACAATTTCATACATGTAAATATATATACATATTATACATTCGTAATAAAGTTCTGTCTTTTAGCAATTATGGTAACGTTAACGCTGACAAAGGAGTATGTCTTATAGCAGTATTTTCAGTAATAAACGTAGTAATAAGAGGTGCATTAATAGGGGGCGCTGAAAAAGAAACAAAGCAGTAGCCAGAAGGGCTACTACAATTCGATTGGCTTCCACTCTATATAAACCCGATCAACACGCCGAGAGTGGAACTGAATATTCTTGTTTCGCAACGCTAATTTACTACTAATATTTATGAAGCAGAATAAAATAAAACGCGACGAGTGCTTTGTTATATCTGCAATATCAATTAATCTACTATTAAAAAAAAAAAAAAAAAAAAAAGAAAGAAAAGTCTGAAAATTCCCGAAATTTGAGACGCAACGCTAATAAGTATAAATCTACGCACTCGTATGTAAGCAATACGCAACACTAATAGCGAGAGATCGTAGTGCAACCATTTAGGAGGTTGCTTATGAACGATCACACTTGCACAGCTCTTGCAGCTGTATCGTGTGATCCAGGAACAGTGTCCGACAAATGCAGTCGGAGGGTTTGGGCATTTTATAAACGCAACTCTACTTAAGAAAACGCGATCATTCGTTATCGCAACGCTAAAAGGAAAAATAAGTAGAACTCGCGATGGAACAATATCGCAACGCTAACTCTTATAGTGAATTTTATGAAAATTACTATTTACTATATGAAAAAGCTACTTCAAATATTCTGATATTGCTACTTGCAATACTATAGAATTAATTGAAAACTAACATTTTTATAATTTAATTTTAAACAATAGAAAACAGGATAAATTTTGATACGTATAGTTTAGTAAGTATAAGAAATTCTAAATATGCATAATAAAATTTGCAAAAGACAATCGCGATATCGTAATTCGCAACTCTAAAGCAAACGCGATTATCATTTTATCGCAATTCTAATCCAAATCGTAATCATTTTCTCGCCACACTATTAAAAATCCGCGATGTTATTTCGCAACTCTAATACAACCCGTAATTAATTTATCGCAACACTAATGAGAAAAATCGCGAGTGGAGGGCTGACATATCGCAGGGCAACCATTTAGGAGGTTGCCGATGAATGATCACACTTGTACAGTTCTTGTAGCTGTACATGTGATCCAGGAACAGCATCCGACAAATGCAGTCGGAGGGTTTGGGCATTTTATAAACGCAACTCTACTTAAGAAAACGCGATCATTCGTTATCGCAACGCTAAAAGGAAAGATAAATAGAACTTATAGTGAATTTAATGAAAATTACTATTTACTATATGAAAAAGCTACTTCAAATATTCTGATATTGCTATTTGCAATACTATATAATTAACTGAAAACTAACATTTTTATAATTTAATTTTAAACAATAGAAAACAGGATAAATTCTGATACGTATAGTTCTATAAGAAATTCTAAATATGCATAATAAAATTTGCAAAAGACAATCGCGATATCGTAATTCGCAACTCTAAAGCAAACGCGATTATCATTTTATCGCAACTCTAATTCAAACCGTAATCATTTTATCGCCACACTAATAAAAAGCCGATATGTAATTTCACAACTCTAATACAACCCGTAATTAATTTATCGCGACACTAATAAGAAAAATCGCGATTTGCCCAATGGGACGATGGACCGATATATACATCGGTCAAGAAGCAAAGACTACTACTACTACTAATACTACTACTACTACTACAAATACTAAAAGCGAGCATAGTGACAAAGTAGTAACAATAATGACTTTCCATGCTCTGGATGACCCAGAGGATGGGGAGCCATTAGTAGTTGCCCTCTTGAGTGGCAGTTTGCCGGGCCTCTTCGGCTTATAGCCTCTTCTTTCTTCGGGCGCAATGCCCGCTGAAACTTAAATCTAAGCTCGAGTCTTCTAAATCGCAAACAAAAGAAAAAACTTATAAAGGTGAAATAAAGACATAAACCGCGGAAGCTGATTGGAGTGCACATGGACTGACCAACGATCACAGTGGTGATTGTTGCCCACTCGCATGTGCGTGCTCGAGCAATAAACGTTCGTTTCGAAACCGACTCGCGACCACGACCGCGAAATTCGAAAAATCGAAAGACAAAACCAGAGACGAGAGCATGCTCTACTCGTGCCAGTTTCACCGTCGATTTTTCAAATTAGATTTCCAGAAACAGGTTGGTCACACGAAAACGTGCCTACCCGACCAGAGACTGTGCCAACCTGCCCGGCCCTACCTACTTACAATTAACAGACATACCAGAAAGTATACTACCTATCCTACCTAGCGCTATATTTAAAAAATAGCAAAACGGGCACACCAACACAATCACTCCACGGTTCTCACACAAACGCTCGGGCGCAAAGATCCTACACTAGAGAGGACGTCCCGGGACGCCTCCGACACCCGAGCTTAGCAAACATGTACACTCTAAGGTACGTACCTTTTTCCTGAAATCGACTGACGAAGGTTAGCGACCATTGCGTAAAACGTGATAAAACACGTCTGAGGAAATGATATCGTTAAAATAAATGTAAATAAACTTGGAATTATAATTGTAATTTATTACAATTTATTACAATATTAAAAGCGTGGTTACACTTAATCGCGTAAATGATATTATCACAAATTGTGATTGTATCGAGACGTAAATTGAATCGATATATATCTCGAAATTTTTAATATTTGAAGTTTTAACGAATGAAAAAAGCGACGCAATTCCACGGCCTAACAACACGCACACATAATGTGGAAAATACGTCGTGCACGATACACTAACGCATCGTCAGTCGCTGAGAAATTATTAGATTACTTAATTCTAGGTCATCGTGCCCAATGTCTTTCTCCCATTCAAGTAGCACCTGGGCACGTGAATGAGATCCTGACAATGGGCACGGAAAGGGTTAAACCTGAAAATCCTGATCTAAAAAGATGATTAGTTTGTGCAATTTTTATTTAACGGACTAACGTTCTTTGATTTTATATTTTACTACTTCGTTTTTGATTAAATCTACTTTATTAATTTAATAGTAACTAAGTAACTCTATTTTATTAATTTAATAAATCAGAAGAAAATTTTAATATTGCAAAAAAGGCAGCGTTAATTGAAAAAGACTGAGACTCGATCAAATGGAATAATTGACTGTAAATATATTACTAAGAAAGAAATAATCTCAGGCGATCTCATTATCAAAGCATATACTCGAAATTGCGGAAGCAGTGTTGAAAATTATTGCTTTGATTCAAAGATCTGCCTGTCGCGAACTGTCTTCTTGCACGTAAAATTTCATTCTTGTACGGGAAAAAATGAATTTTAGCTCATATTTTAAATTCTAGCCGAAATGAAATCAACGAAAGTGACTTAATATTGTCACCATCAATTCATTGCTTAAAATCAAGTATATGTATGTCATACAGGTATATTCGTGTAGATTTGCCATTCGCAAATATTCATACGGAATATTAACATGCATATTTCTAAATAACACGAATATATTCTCAAGTGCATATGTTTAACCTAATTATTAAAAAACTAATTATTATAATCGCGATGTGCAAGAAGACCTATCCTAAACTAATAAATTTCTAAAAAGAATGTTACTACTCACGGGTATAAAAAATACCCGCGGTCACTATGCTCGCAAAAAATTCTACGTAATACAACCAGTCACCCGTGCCGATTCGGACCTTTCGTCCTACGACATGATTGAGTGACCGGAGGAACAAAAATGCATGCGACTCACCGTTCGAAGCGGAGAAACAGAGGACGTTGCTATGTATGCTGCGCCATCCCAGGGAATATCATCAGGAAGACTAACATCAGGCAGGAACCGTGTAAGGTCCAGTGGTGGAAATGGAGGTTGCGAGAAATCTGTTACAGAACAAAACACGATGAGCGATTGCTGATTATTTAAAAAGTTGGATATAGTGAAAAATGAAGGTTTGTTAACTTTAGTAACTTTAGTAGTAATAAAGATTGAAAATCTAATAAACTCTGATAAGTATAAAAACTGAAACTCTAATGTGAAAGTTTAAAGTCTCAAAATTAAGAATCTAATGATTTCTGAAGTATGTTAGTCATTTGTTTCATAATTCGGTATTAAGACTTTAACACTTATTCTATTTTAATGAAAGAATAACCTCAGAAAATGCCAACCTCCCAAATTTTCAATCGAATTGTATTTCTTAATTGATAGTGATTAAAGAAAAATATACAGAATAGACATAATTGAAGTACGATATGTAAAAATACTTACATTCTTGGCTTTTCAGCCACCATTGGAGCATTCATAAGAAGACAAAGAAGTTGAAGCTATGATATGTCTATAACAAAACATAAAATATCATTAATATCGTTAATACATAATAAGAAACATGGAACTTTAGCAATAATAAAGACTATACTCTAATAAGTATGTAAATTGTTCGAGAATAAAACATTCAGTGATTTTTGATACGTATCAGACAGTTTTATTGTACTTTAATGTTAAGACTTTAAGACTTTATTTCAATTAAAAAGGACATTTACAACTTTCTACATTATCAATCACTTTTGTTTTATAATTAACAATATTTCAAACAATATATACCAAATAGAACAAATTGAAATACAATATCTAAAACTACTTACATTCTTGAGCTCCTGGAGAGGCTTTATCCTCTTGAGGGAGGCACTGACTCTAATACCGAAAACGAATATTCAAAAAAATAAATATATATAAAAAAAAAAAAAATAAATAAAAGACTACGTTACCGCGACCGCTTAAATTATGATCGGCGAAAAAGAACTCTAATATCGCGTACAAATTTGATTCATAAAATTTTCTTACTTTCGCGTGTGATTATTCGATCGAATTTAATCAAAGCTATCGTGATTTTAAAATATTGAAAAGTAACTATTGCGTAGCAAACACTGACTCTACGACCGCATTGCGCGCGGTCACAAATATTCCCTGAAAATAAAGTTGTTTAAGGGCGGGCGTGGGTGGGGTGGAAAAGAAGCGAAACGTCGTTTCGACAATTTTCTTCTTTTTCCTATCAAACGTTTATTTAGAAAATACTGCTACTTTTTTACACTTAAAAATTATTATTAGGAAATTGGAACAAGTTTGAAAAATATTATTTAGTTGAAAATTATAAGATATTTCTCGATAGCGAACAAATGTTTACGAATACCGTGAATGCAATGCAATCGTTTACAAGAATTATACTGTTCGCAATTGGAATATATACTGTGAATTTTCGTTATTAGAATACGAAATATATATTCCACTAATACACTATAGTCGCGTGTTATAAATATTGGAAAATATTTGCAAGAATTCAAAAGTTCGCCATTAAATATACTTAAAGAATACTGTACAAACGCGCGCGAAACCTTGTTTCTTTGTTTTCCTTGTTACTTTTATGTTATCTCTGCTATCGATAAATAACGTACACAAAAAATAACTAGAAATTAAAACAAATGTATAAAATAATTAAATGAAACCACTGTCAAATTCAAATTTTATTATATAAGTTTACGAAAGAGCCTAATATTAGAAGTTAATATAGTAACAGTATCATTTAGTAAATAGACGACTGAAGAGAAATTAAAACAGAAAGTTTCAGACAACCACTTAATTTCATTATCTTAATGTTCAATGAATCGTTAAATAAACGTGTATTAATTAAACCATATTAATTTTACACAACAGCAAAAACGAAATTAAGAAACGACGCCACCGAAAGTACGCCCTCAATAGATTAGCGTTAGTAACGAGAGAGAATCTTCCCTTAAAAATGGGGAAACAAGAAGACGCCGGAACAAACAGACAATGAAAGAAAAATCGCGGCGCGAACTCGTTCGTTCGTGACATTTCGAAAGAATCAATGGACTCACGCGACGCATTCCCGTGCACAAAATAACCGCAAGATTCAGTGGAAAAGAAGAATAGATTTTTACATTTCGTTCCAAGTCAGATAGGTATGATTGTACAGAATGTGCTCAGAATGGATTTGACAGAGTGAAGACATATCCCACGGTGTCCAACGACGTACAACGGTGTCCAACGACGTCCAACGGTGTCCAACGGTGTCCAACGGTGTCCAACGGTGTCCAACGGTGTCCAACGGTGTCCAACGGCGTCCAACGGTGTCCAACGGTGTCCAACGGTGTCCAACGGTGTCCCACGGTGTCCAACGGTGTCCCACGGTGTCCAACGGTGTCCCACGGTGCAATCCAGTTTAGATCATCCAAAATTCGCTTAGTGGTTTTTGGTGACCCAAACTGGACTGGTGCGTAGTTCTTAGCTTGGTATCGTTTTCTAAACATTAATCAACTGATTAATTTTTGGAAAACGATACCAATTACCAGGTCTCACCACGGGGAGGTGACTACGCACGAGACCCGCCCATGAGTTATTTAACATTATGCATCGGTCTCGACATTCAACCTATTGGCAAAAATGTCGAGCTCTGACTCTACTTGATCATGGGCCTGCGTAAAGGGATAGTTATTTCGTATTTAACCTAACCGCGAAACACCTATCTCCTACGCAGCAGTTACACGAATTTATTACAAAACAGTTAACAATTATTATAAACAATTTATTACGAAACAGTTACAAACGTAAAACAAAGCATACACAACGCAATATCTATCTCCCACACAACGCAACATGTATCTCACACACAACGATTACATCGATCAGTACAAACATCGTACAATAATTCGCAGCCCTATCGGCAACATTCCGTATCAAAGATACATTTGTCCAACTTGGAACGAAAGAGCCCGATGGAAAAGTAGCTCGAACAATCAGACGATGAAAGAAAAATCGCAACGCGGCCGGAAGGGACGAAATCACGATCTCTCGAAAGAACTAACAAACCTACGTAACGTACCCCCGTGCACCAGATAACCCTAAGGTTCAGCGGAAAGCCCAAGCATTGACCTTCGCTCGATTCCTGTCACGTCGTTTGAAACTTATCACGGTCGATGGCACTTACCGATAATACCATTGTCCAGCAAATGGGCCTGCAATTTAGCACACTCCAACTGAACATGTGGACACCGGGGAGGGGCCGCTGAACAGGATTACAAAGGCAAGGCCCCAACTGAACAGTGGGGCCCACCCCCGCGGAGCCGAACAGGATTACGGAGGACGTTAAATGCAGGTCCCTGTCCGAGTACCGAAGTACCAATCGGACAGGATTGCAGACGTGCGACTCAAGCGTCAACACATTCACTGGTATCACCAGCGCGATGACAACTCCCGCGATTCGAGACAAACGACGAGCAGTCGTCGAGTAGTCACCAAGACAGAGGTGTCCTTGGGGCGACTTACGAATCCAAAGAGTTGTCCAGTGCACGTTGACCCGCACGTACCCGGAATACGCGCGAGCGAGTACGCCACGCGACAGTTTGAAAGAACTGAGCGACCGTGAACCGATAAATCGTGGGAACAATTTTTCCAGTGTGGTAAGATTTCTATTTTTCGTTCCAAGATGGACAAGTATCTTTGTACAGAATGAGCTTACAATGCACATAACATAGGTGTCTATCTTATGATTAATTAAGGTTAAAACGCACGCATCCTACGATGTCCCGCGATGTTCCACGGTGCTCCCGCGGGGGGGGGGGGGGGGACTAGTCCAGTCTAGATCTCCAAAACTATTTTGGATGATCACGACCGGACTATATTCAAGTAGTTTTTAGCTTGATATTGTTTTTCAAATAATAATACTAATATTTAAAATAGTGATTGGTGTATTATTATTTGGAAAACGATACCAATTACCGAGACCCACCACGAGGAGGTAACTACGCTCGGGTCCCATTTACATAAAGAGTTTTTAAGCATTGAAAACAGAGATGTAAAATTATTTTATGACAAAGAAGTAGCGTGTATTGAAATTTATTAATGAGAATAGCCGTAGTACGTGGATCCGCATAATCATAATTAAATATTGAACTTACCATCGAAGAAAAGAAACCATGCAAGGTACCAATTGTAGCGCGTGTGGATGAATGATGAGATGTCGTTGCCCTCGATGAAATTGCACTTGCTTCCTTGATTCCATGAATACGGTGTTGTTTCCTTGGTTTTGAGCAGACATGGAAAATTACATCCTATCCATAGACACTCAATAGGTACACTCTGCGTTACCACTGGTTTCATGTGAAACAGTGAAATGAGAAATTAAAAACTGTATTAAAAATTAAAAAATAATGCTACAGCTTAAATGTTGTAAATTAATGGCTTAAATGTTGTAAATTAATGGCTTGAATGTTGTAAATTAATTGCTTAAATGTTGTAAATTAATAGCTTAAATGTTGTAAATTAATGTCTTAAATGTTGTAAATTAATAGCTTAAATGTTGTAAATTAATGGCTTAAATGTTGTAAATTAATTGCTTAAATGTTGTAAATTAATAGCTTAAATGTTGTAAATTAATGGCTTAAATGTTGTAAATTAATGGCTTAAATGTTATAAATTAATAGCTTAAGTATTGTAAATTAATGGTTTAGACGTTATAAACTACCAGTTCAATGTTATTATTTGATATTTTTTCTTTGTTTATCTTATATTTAAACTCTTCTTCGATGTTCACTCTCTGGGAGCTCAGGCACGAAAGAGTTCACGCGCGACTTGCGTGTTCCTTATATAACTTTACAAGGTGTCGGGATGTCATTCAAACGGTAACGATGTTTTAACATTGCAAAAGACGGTTTTTCCTTTATAACAAAATCAAATTGAACATTTTCTTAATTTTTACCGTAAATTGGCGCCTGCAAAGATTTAATACGGTATCTATTTTTATCATTTTAACAGTTTCTACAAGCTAAGACTATATTAACACTTCTTTTATACTAATTTTCGACTATCAATTAGTTTGAACAAAAAGGGGAAAAAAGCCTAACGGCAGTCGTTGACGTTACCGTGAAATAAGTTAAGGTATTAAATAATCAGACAGATAAAATTCATATTAAGCATTATATTATATTATCGATATTCGTTCATTTACTCTTTCTAATTACAAAATAAAATGTTCTTTTTTCTTGAATAACACCTACATCACTGTCTGCGATATTTAAAATTCTTATTTAATGCTTACTTAAAAATCTGGTTCCTTTTTAATTCCTCTCAAGTTGAACGAGTAAATTTACTCGATATAGTTGTAACATAAAATGACTTTTTTCTTCAATACCGCCTGCATCCCTGTACGTGATACAGATTAATTGTGTAGCGAATAACATGAATTAATTGACTGTACTCGCCGTTAGGTATTTCTTCGTTAGATCTATCAAAGGATCTATTAGGCTATTAGCGGGAGACTTATCGATTACTTGAAGAATGGTTTGATTGTTATAAACCAATGTAATAAATGTTGTTAATTAATGTTTCAATTGCTGAAAATTAATAGTTTACTTCTTACTAATTAGTTACTTAAATGTTGTTAATTATTGGTTGGATTGTTATAAATTAATGGTTTAAAAGTTGTTGATTAATTGTTTGATTGTTATAAATTAATGGTATAACTGTTATTAAGTAATGGCTTAAATATAATGCTTTAATTGTTCTTAAGTAATGGTTTAAATGTTGTTAATTACCGGGTTGATTGTTTATTAATGCTTTAATTGTTATTAATTAATAGGTTTAATGTTATAAGTTTTTATAGTTTAAATGTTGTAAATTGATGTTTTAAATATAATAAATAAATGTTCTGAATGTTGTTAGTTAATAGTTTAAATGTTATAAATATATGTTTTAAATGTTGTTAACTAATGGTTTCATTGTCGTAAATTAATGTTATAAATGTATTAAATTTATAGTTTAAATGTCCTAAATTAATTGTCTGAATGTTGCAAATTAATGGTTTAAAGGTATAAAGTAACAGTTTAAATGTTGTAAATTAATGGCTTAGATGTTGTAAATTAATGGCTTAAATGTTATAAATTAATAGCATAAATGTTATAAATCAATGGCTTAAGTGTTATAAAATAATGGCTTAAATGTACTAAATTAATAGCTTAAATGTTGTAAATTAATAGCTTAAATGTATAATATAACAGTTTAAATGGTTTAAATTAATGGCTTCAATGTTGTAAATTAATAGCTTAAATGTTATAAATTAATAGCTTAAATGTTGTAAATTAATAGCTTAAATGTTCGAAATTAATAGCTTATATGTATAAAATAACAATTTAAATGTTTTAAATTAATGGTTTAAATGTTGTAAATTAATGGCTTAAGTGTTGTAAATTAATGGCTTAGATGTTGTAAATTAATTACTTAAGTATCGTAAATTAGTGGCTTAGGCGTTATAAATTACCAGTTTCAATGTTATTGTTTGATACATTTTTTATTTACCTTACATTTAAATTCTTCTTCAATGTTCACTCTCCGGGAATTCAAGCACGAAAGAGCTCGCGCGCGACTTGCGTGTTCCTTATATAACTTCACAAGGTGTCAGGATGTCAATCAAACGGTAACGATGTTTTGACATTGCAGAAGGCGGTTTTTCCGTTATAACAAAATCAAATTGAACAATTTCTTAATTTTTATCGTAAATTCGCGTTTTTAACGATTTAACACGATATCCATTTTTATCATTTTAATAGTTTCTGCAAACTAAGACTAAATTCACACATTTTTGATACTAGTTTTCGACTATCGATTAGTTTGTACATAAAGGGAAAAAAGTTACTGTGAAATAAGTTAAGGTATTAAATAATCAGACAGGTAAAATTCATATTAAGCATTATATTCTATTATCGATATTCGTTCATTTACTCGTGCTAATTACAAAATAAAATGTTCTTTTCTCTTGAATATCACCTACATCACTGTCTGCTATATTTAAAATTCTTATTTAATGCTTACTTACAAGTCAGGTACCTTTTTAATTCCTTTGAAGCTAAACAAGTAAATTTACTCGTTATAGTTGTAACATAAAATGGCATATTTTCTTCAATATCGTCTGCATTGCAACAATATGAATTAATTGGCTGTAATCGCCGTTAGGTACTTCTTAGTTAGATCTATCAAAGGATGTATTAGTCTATTAGCGAGAGAATTATTGATTTCTTGAAGAACGGTTTCATTGTTATAAATTAATGTTTCAAATGTTGTTAATATAAGTTTCAATTGTTATAAATTAATAGTCTAAATGTTATTAATTAGTTGTTTAAATGTTGCTAATTATTGGTTGAATTGTTATAAATTAAAGGTATAATTGTTATTAAGTAGTGGCTTAAATATTATAAATTACTGCTATAATTGTTCTTATGAAACGGTTTAAATGTTGTTAATTAACGGTTTGATAGTTTATTAATGCCTTAATTGTTATTCATTAATTGGTTTAATGTTATATATTTATAGTTTAAATGTTATAAATTAATGTTCTAAATGCAATAAATAATTTTTCTGAATGTTGTTAATTAATAGTTTAAATGCTACAGGTATATGTTTTAAATGTAATTAACTAATGATTCCATTGTAAATTCATGTTATAAATGTATTAAATTTATAGTTTAAATGATATAAATTAATAGTCTGAATGTTGCAATTTAATGGTTTAAAGGTATAAAGTAATAGTTTAAATGTAGTAAATTAATAGCTTAAATGTTAATAAATTACGCTAACTTACTATTAATATTTATGAATTAGAAAATATTACTACTGCTACTACTACGACTATTACTACTGAGTGATCGTTGCCCACTCGCATGTGCGTGCTCGAGCAATAAACGTACGTTTCGACCTACACTAGGACTACCTACACTATATCCCCGTATCGTTATACGTTATATCCTATATATACGTACCATTATACGTTATATCCTATATGTCGATATCGTTATACGTTATATCCAATATCTGCATATCGTTATACGTTATATCATATATCTACATATCGTTATACGTTATATACTATGTCTACGTATCGTTATACGTTATATCCTATATCTACGTATCGTTATACGTTATATCCTATATGTAGATAACGTTATACGTTATATCCAATATCTGCATATCGTTATACGTTATATCATATATCTACATATCGTTATACGTTATATACTATGTCTACGTATCGTTATACGTTATATCCTATATCTACGTATCGTTATACGTTATATCCTATATGTAGATAACGTTATACGTTATATCCTACGTCTACATGTCGTTATACGTTATATCCTATATGTAGATATCGTTATACGTTATATCCTATATGTAGATAACGTTATACGTTATATCCTACATCTACATATCGTTATACGTTATATCCTATATGTACATATCGTTATACGTTATATCCTATATCTACGTATCGTTATACGTTATATCCTATACCTACATATCGTTATACGTTATATCCTATATCTACATATCGTTATACGTTATATCCTATATCTACATATCGTTATACGTTATATCCTATATGTCGATATCGTTATACGTTATATCCAATATCTGCATATCGTTATACGTTATATCATATATCTACATATCGTTATACGTTATATACTATGTCTACGTATCGTTATACGTTATATCCTATATCTACGTATCGTTATACGTTATATCCTATATGTAGATAACGTTATACGTTATATCCTACGTCTACATGTCGTTATACGTTATATCCTATATGTAGATATCGTTATACGTTATATCCTATATCTACATATAGTAATACGTTATATCGTATATCTACGTATCGTTATACGTTATATCCTATACCTACATATCGTTATACGTTATATCCTATATCTACATATCGTTATACGTTATATCCTATATCTACATATCGTTATACGTTATATCCTATATCTACGTATCGTTAAACGTTATATCCTATATGTAGATAACGTTATACGTTATATCCTATATCTACATATCGTTATACGTTATATCCTATATGTAGATATCGTTATACGTTATATCCTATATGTAGATAACGTTATACGTTATATCCTACATCTACATATCGTTATACGTTATATCCTATATGTACATATCGTTATACGTTATATCCTATATCTACGTATCGTTATACGTTATATCGTATATGTAGATAACGTTATACGTTATATCCTACGTCTACATATCGTTATACGTTATATCCTATATCTAGATAACGTTATACGTTATATCCTATATGTACGTATCGTTATACGTTGTATCCTATATCTCCGTATCGTTATACGTTATATCCTATATGTACACAACGTTATACGTTATATCCTACATCTACATATCGTTATACGTTATATCCTATCTGTAGATATCGTTATACGTTATATCCAATATCTGCATATCGTTATACGTTATATCCTATATCTACATATCGTTATACGTTATACCCTATATCTACATATCGTTATACGTTACATCCTATATCTACGTATCGTTATACGTTATATACTATGTCTACGTATCGTTATACGTTATATCCTATATCTACGTATCGTTATACGTTATATCGTATATGTAGATAACGTTATACGTTATATCCTACGTCTACATATCGTTATACGTTATATCCTATATGTAGATATCGTTATACGCTATATCCTACATCTACATATCGTTATACGTTATATCCTATATGTGGATATCGTTATACGTTATATCCTATATCTGCATATCGTTATACGGTATATCCTATATCTACATATCGTTATACGTTATATCCTATATCTACATATCGTTATACGTTGTATCCTATATGTAGATAACGTTATAAGTTATATCCTATATCTACGTTTCGTTATACGTTATATCCAATATGTAGATAACGTTTTACGTTATATCCTATATTTACGTATCGTTATACGATATATCCTATATGTAGATATCGTTATACGTTATATCCAATATCTGCATATCGTTATACGTTATATCCTATATCTACGTATCGTTATACGTTATATCCTATATCTACATACCGTTATACGTTATATCCTATATCTACATATCGTTATACGTTATATCCTATATCTACGTATCGTTATACGTTATATCCTATATGTAGATAACGTTTTACGTTATATCCTATATCTACGTATCGTTATACGTTATATCCTCTATGTGGATGTCGTTATATGTTATATCCAATATCTGCATATCGGTATACGTTATATCCTATATCTACGTATCGTTATACGTTATATCCTACGTGTACATATCGTTATACGTTATATCCTATATGTAGATATCGTTATACGTTATATCCTATATCTACATATCGTTATACGTTATATCCTATATGTAGATAATGTTATACGTTATATCCTACATCTACATATCGTTATACGTTGTATCCTATATGTACGTAACGTTATACGTTATATCCTATATGTAGATAACGTTATACGTTATATCTCATATGTAGATAACGTTTTACGTTATATACTATATCTACGTATCGTTATACGTTATCTCTTATATGTAGATAACGTTTTACGTTATATCCTATATCTACATATCGTTGTACGTTATATCCTATATCAACGTATCGTTATACGTCATATCCTATATGTAGATATCGTTATACGTTATATCCTATATCGACATATCGTTATAAGTTGTATCCTATATCTACGTATCGTTATACGTTATATCCTATATGTAGATAACGTTATACGTTATATCCTACGTCTACATATCGTTATACGTTATATCCTATATGTAGATATCGTTATACGTTATATCCTATATCGACATATCGTTATAAGTTGTATAGTATATCTACGTATCGTTATACGTTATATCCTATATGTAGATAACGTTATGCGTTATATCCTACATCTACATATCGTTATACGTTATATCCTATATGTAGATAACGTTATACGTTATATCCTATATCTACGTATCGTTATACAATATATCCTATGTCTACATATCGTTATACGTTATATCCTATATCTACATATCGTTAAACGTTATATCCTATATGTAGATATCGTTATACCTTATATCCTATATCTGCATATCGTTATACGTTATATCCTATATCTACGTATCGTTATACGTTATATCCTATATGTAGATAACGTTATACGTTATATCTCATATGTAGATAACGTTTTACGTTATATCCTATATCCACATATCGATATACGTTATATCCTATATGTAGCTAACGTTATACGTTATATCCTACGTCTACATTTCGTTATACGTTAAATCCTATATGTAGATATCGTTATACGTTATATCCTATATCTACATATCGTTATACGTTGTATCCTATATCTACGTATCGTTATACGTTATATCCTATTTGTAGATAACGTTATACGTTATATCCTACATCTACATATCGTTATACGTTATATCCTATATCTACATATCGTTATACGTTATATCCTATATCTACGTATCGTTATACCTTAAATCCAATATGTAGATAACGTTATATGTTATATCCTACGTCTACATGTCGTCATACGTTATATCCTATATGTAGATAACGTTATGCGTTATATCCTATATGTACGTATCGTTATACGTTATATCCTATATCTAAATATCGTTATACGTTATATCCTATATCCACATATCGATATACTTTATATCGTATATGTCGATAACGTTTTACGTTATATCCTATATCTACATATCGTTATATGTTATATCCTATATGTTGATAAGGTTATACGTTATATCCTACGTCTACATATCGTTATACGTTATATCCTATATGTAGATATCCTTATACGTTATATCCTATATCTACATATCGTTATACGTTATATCCTATATCTACGTATCGTTATACGTTATATCCTGTACCTACATATCGTTATACGTTTTATCCAATATCTACAGATCGTTATACGTTATATCCTATATGTAGATAACGTTATACGATATATCCTACGTCTACATATCGTTATACGTTATATCCTATATGTAGATATCGTTATACGTTATATCCTATATCTACGTATCGTTATACGTTATATCCTATATGTAGATAACGTTATACGTTATATCCTACGTCTACATATCGTTATACGTTATATCCTATATCTAGATAACGTTATACGTTATATCCTATATGTACGTATCGTTATACGTTGTATCCTATATCTCCGTATCGTTATACGTTATATCCTATATGTACACAACGTTATACGTTATATCCTACATCTACATATCGTTATACGTTATATCCTATATCGACATATCGTTATAAGTTGTATCCTATATCTACGTATCGTTATACGTTATATCCTATATGTAGATAACGTTATACGTTATATCCTACGTCTACATATCGTTATACGTTATATCCTATATGTAGATATCGTTATACGTTATATCCTATATCGACATATCGTTATAAGTTGTATAGTATATCTACGTATCGTTATACGTTATATCCTATATGTAGATAACGTTATGCGTTATATCCTACATCTACATATCGTTATACGTTATATCCTATATGTAGATAACGTTATACGTTATATCCTATATCTACGTATCGTTATACAATATATCCTATGTCTACATATCGTTATACGTTATATCCTATATCTACATATCGTTAAACGTTATATCCTATATGTAGATATCGTTATACCTTATATCCTATATCTGCATATCGTTATACGTTATATCCTATATCTACGTATCGTTATACGTTATATCCAATATGTAGATAACGTTATACGTTATATCTCATATGTAGATAACGTTTTACGTAATATCCTATATCCACATACCGATATACGTTATATCCTATATGTAGCTAACGTTATACGTTATATCCTACGACTACATTTCGTTATACGTTATATCCTGTATGTAGATATCGTTATACGATATATCCTATATGTAGATATCGTTATACGTTATATCCTATATCTACGTATCGTTATACGTTATATCCTATATGTAGATAACGTTTTACGTTTTATCCTATATCTACGTATCGTTATACGTTATATCCTCTATGTAGATGTCGTTATATGTTATATCCAATATCTGCATATCGGTATACGTTATATCCTATATCTACGTATCGTTATACGTTATATCCTACGTGTACATATCGTTATACGTTATATCCTATATGTAGATATCGTTATACGTTATATCCTATATCTACATATCGTTATACGTTATATCCTATATGTAGATAATGTTATACGTTATATCCTACATCTACATATCGTTATACGTTGTATCCTATATGTACGTAACGTTATACGTTATATCCTATATGTAGATAACGTTATACGTTATATCTCATATGTAGATAACGTTTTACGTTATATACTATATCTACGTATCGTTATACGTTATCTCTTATATGTAGATAACGTTTTACGTTATATCCTATATCTACATATCGTTATACGTTATATCCTATATCAACGTATCGTTATACGTCATATCCTATATGTAGATATCGTTATACGTTATATCCTATATCGACATATCGTTATAAGTTGTATCCTATATCTACGTATCGTTATACGTTATATCCTATATGTAGATAACGTTATACGTTATATCCTACGTCTACATATCGTTATACGTTATATCCTATATGTAGATATCGTTATACGTTATATCCTATATCGACATATCGTTATAAGTTGTATAGTATATCTACGTATCGTTATACGTTATATCCTATATGTAGATAACGTTATGCGTTATATCCTACATCTACATTTCGTTATACGTTGTATCCTATATCTCCGTATCGTTATACGTTATATCCTATATGTACACAACGTTATACGTTATATCCTACATCTACATATCGTTATACGTTATATCCTATCTGTAGATATCGTTATACGTTATATCCAATATCTGCATATCGTTATACGTTATATCCTATATCTACATATCGTTATACGTTATACCCTATATCTACATATCGTTATACGTTACATCCTATATCTACGTATCGTTATACGTTATATACTATGTCTACGTATCGTTATACGTTATATCCTATATCTACGTATCGTTATACGTTATATCGTATATGTAGATAACGTTATACGTTATATCCTACGTCTACATATCGTTATACGTTATATCCTATATGTAGATATCGTTATACGCTATACCCTACATCTACATATCGTTATACGTTATATCCTATATGTGGATACCGTTATACGTTATATCCTATATCTGCATATCGTTATACGGTATATCCTATACCTACGTATCGTTATACGTTATATCCTATATCTACATACCGTTATACGTTATATCCTATATCTACATATCGTTATACGTTATATCCTATATCTACGTATCGTTATACGTTATATCCTATATGTAGATAACGTTTTACGTTATATCCTATATCTACGTATCGTTATACGTTATATCCTCTATGTAGATGTCGTTATATGTTATATCCAATATCTGCATATCGGTATACGTTATATCCTATATCTACGTATCGTTATACGTTATATCCTACGTGTACATATCGTTATACGTTATGTCCTATATGTAGATAACGTTTTACGTTATATCCTATATCTACGTATCGTTATACGTTATATCCTCTATGTAGACGTCGTTATATGTTATATCCAATATCTGCATATCGGTATACGTTATATCCTATATCTACGTATCGTTATACGTTACATCCTACGTGTACATATCGTTATACGTTATATCCTACATGTAGATATCGTTATACGTTATATCCTATATCTACATATCGTTATACGTTATATCCTATATGTAGATAATGTTATACGTTATATCCTACATCTACATATCGTTATACGTTGTATCCTATATGTACGTAACGTTATACGTTATATCCTATATGTAGATAACGTTATACGTTATATCTCATATGTAGATAACGTTTTACGTTATATACTATATCCACGTATCGTTATACGTTATCTCTTATATGTAGATAACGTTTTACGTTATATCCTATATCTACATATCGTTATACGTTATATCCTACATCAACGTATCGTTATACGTCATATCCTATATGTAGATATCGTTATACGTTATATCCTATATCGACATATCGTTATAAGTTGTATCCTATATCTACGTATCGTTATACGTTATATCCTATATGTAGATAACGTTATACGTTATATCCTACGTCTACATATCGTTATACGTTATATCCTATATGTAGATATCGTTATACGTTATATCCTATATCGACATATCGTTATAAGTTGTATAGTATATCTACGTATCGTTATACGTTATATCCTATATGTAGATAACGTTATGCGTTATATCCTACATCTACATATCGTTATACGTTATATCCTATATGTAGATAACGTTATACGTTATATCCTATATCTACGTATCGTTATACAATATATCCTATGTCTACATTTCGTTATACGTTATATCCTATATCTACATATCGTTAAACGTTATATCCTATATGTAGATATCGTTATACCTTATATCCTATATCTGCATATCGTTATACGTTATATCCTATATCTACGTATCGTTATACGTTATATCCTATATGTAGATAACGTTATACGTTATATCTCATATGTAGATAACGTTTTACGTTATATCCTATATCCACATATATACGTTATATCCTATATGTAGCTAACGTTATACGTTATATCCTACGTCTACATTACGTTATACGTTATATCCTATATGTAGATATCGTTATACGTTATATCCGATATCTACATATCGTTATACGTTGTATCCTATATCTATGTATCGTTATACGTTATATCCTATTTGTAGATAACGTTATACGTTATATCCTACATCTACATATCGTTATACGTTATATCCTATATCTACATATCGTTATACGTTATATCCTATATCTACGTATCGTTATACCTTAAATCCTTTATGTAGATAACGTTATATGTTATATCCTACGTCTACATGTCGTCATACGTTATATCCTATATGTAGATAACGTTATGCGTTATATCCTATATGTACGTATCGTTAAACGTTATATCCTATATCTAAATATCGTTATACGTTATATCCTATATCCACATATCGATATACTTTATATCCTATATGTCGATAACGTTTTACGTTATATCCTATATCTACATATCGTTATATGTTATATCCTATATGTTGATAAGGTTATACGTTATATCCTACGTCTACATATCGTTATACGTTATATCCTATATGTAGATACCCTTATACGTTATATCCTATATCTACATATCGTTATACGTTATATCCTATATCTACGTATCGTTATACGTTATATCCTACGTGTACATATCGTTATACGTTATATCCTATATGTAGATATCGTTATACGTTATATCCTATATCTACATATCGTTATACGTTATATCCTATATGTAGATAATGTTATACGTTATATCCTACATCTACATATCGTTATACGTTGTATCCTATATGTACGTAACGTTATACGTTATATCCTATATGTAGATAACGTTATACGTTATATCTCATATGTAGATAACGTTTTACGTTATATACTATATCTACGTATCGTTATACGTTATCTCTTATATGTAGATAACGTTTTACGTTATATCCTATATCTACATATCGTTATACGTTATATCCTATATCAACGTATCGTTATACGTCATATCCTATATGTAGATATCGTTATACGTTATATCCTATATCGACATATCGTTATAAGTTGTATCCTATATCTACGTATCGTTATACGTTATATCCTATATGTAGATAACGTTATACGTTATATCCTACGTCTACATATCGTTATACGTTATATCCTATATGTAGATATCGTTATACGTTATATCCTATATCTACATATCGTTATACGTTATATCCTATATCTACGTATCGTTATACGTTATATCCTGTACCTACATATCGTTATACGTTTTATCCTATATCTACATATCGTTATACGTTATATCCTATATGTAGATAACGTTTTACGTAATATACTATATCTACGTATCGTTATACGTTATATCCTATATCTACATATCGTTATACGTTATATCATATATCTACATTTCGTCATACGTTATATCCTATATCTACGTATCGTTATACGTTATATCCTATATCTACATATCGTTATACGTTATATCCTATATCTACGTATCGTTATACGTTATATCCTGTACCTACATATCGTTATACGTTTTATCCTATATCTACATATCGTTATACGTTATATCCTATATGTAGATAACGTTTTACGTAATATACTATATCTACATATCGTTATACGTTATATCCTGTACCTACATATCGTTATACGTTATATCCTATATCTACATATCGTTATACGTTATATCCTATATGTAGATAACGTTATGCGTTATATCCTATATGTACGTATCGTTATACGTTATATCCTATATCTAAATATCGTTTTACGTTATATCCTATATCTACATATCGTTATATGTTATATCCTATATGTTGATAAGGTTATACATTATATCCTACGTCTACATATCGTTATACGTTATATCCCATATGTAGATATCGTTATACGTTATATCCTATATCTACATATCGTTATACGTTATATCCTATATGTAGATATCGGTATACGTTATAACCTATATCTACATACCGTTATACATTATATCCTATATCTACGTATCGTTATACGATATATCCTATACCTACATACCGTTATACGTTATATCCTATATCTACATAACGTTATTCGTTATATCCTATATGTAGATACCGTTTTACGTTATACACTATATCTACGTATCGCTATACTTTATATCCTATATCAACATATCGTTATACGTTATATCCTATATCTACATATCGTTATACGTTATATCATATATCTACATATCGTTATACGTTATATCCTATATCTACGTATCGTTATACGTTGTATCCTATATGTAGATAACGTTATACGTTATATCCTACTTCTACATATCGTTATACGTTATATCCTATATCTACATATCGTTATACGTTATATCCTATATCTACATATCGTTATACGTTGTATCCTATATCAACGTATCGTTATACGTTATATCCTATATGTAGATAACGTTATACGTTATATCCTATATCTACATACCGTTATGCGTTATATCCTATATGTAGATAACGTTATACGTTATATCCTATATCTACATATCGTTATACGTTATATCCTATATCTACATATCGTTATACGTTATATCCTATATCTACGTATCGTTATACGTTATGTCCTATACCTACCTATCGTTATACGTTATATCCTATATGTAGATAACGTTATACGTTATATCCTATATCTACATACCGTTATACGTTATATCCTATATCTAGATAACGTTATACGTTATATCCTATATCTACATATCGTTATACGTTATATCCTATATCTACATATCGTTATACGTTATATCCTATATGTAGATATCGTTATACGTTATATCCTATATCTACGTATCGTTATACGTTATATCCTATATGTAGATAACGTTATACGTTATATCCTACGTCTACATATCGTTATACGTTATATCCTATATCTAGATAACGTTATACGTTATATCCTATATGTACGTATCGTTATACGTTGTATCCTATATCTCCGTATCGTTATACGTTATATCCTATATGTACACAACGTTATACGTTATATCCTACATCTACATATCGTTATACGTTATATCCTATATCGACATATCGTTATAAGTTGTATCCTATATCTACGTATCGTTATACGTTATATCCTATATGTAGATAACGTTATACGTTATATCCTACGTCTACATATCGTTATACGTTATATCCTATATGTAGATATCGTTATACGTTATATCCTATATCGACATATCGTTATAAGTTGTATAGTATATCTACGTATCGTTATACGTTATATCCTATATGTAGATAACGTTATGCGTTATATCCTACATCTACATATCGTTATACGTTATATCCTATATGTAGATAACGTTATACGTTATATCCTATATCTACGTATCGTTATACAATATATCCTATGTCTACATATCGTTATACGTTATATCCTATATCTACATATCGTTAAACGTTATATCCTATATGTAGATATCGTTATACCTTATATCCTATATCTGCATATCGTTATACGTTATATCCTATATCTACGTATCGTTATACGTTATATCCTATATGTAGATAACGTTATACGTTATATCTCATATGTAGATAACGTTTTACGTAATATCCTATATCCACATACCGATATACGTTATATCCTATATGTAGCTAACGTTATACGTTATATCCTACGTCTACATTTCGTTATACGTTATATCCTGTATGTAGATATCGTTATACGATATATCCTATATGTAGATATCGTTATACGTTATATCCAATATCTGCATATCGTTATACGTTATATCCTATATCTACGTATCGTTATACGTTATATCCTATATCTACATACCGTTATACGTTATATCCTATATCTACATATCGTTATACGTTATATCCTATATCTACGTATCGTTATACGTTATATCCTATATGTAGATAACGTTTTACGTTTTATCCTATATCTACGTATCGTTATACGTTATATCCTCTATGTAGATGTCGTTATATGTTATATCCAATATCTGCATATCGGTATACGTTATATCCTATATCTACGTATCGTTATACGTTATATCCTACGTGTACATATCGTTATACGTTATATCCTATATGTAGATATCGTTATACGTTATATCCTATATCTACATATCGTTATACGTTATATCCTATATGTAGATAATGTTATACGTTATATCCTACATCTACATATCGTTATACGTTGTATCCTATATGTACGTAACGTTATACGTTATATCCTATATGTTGATAACGTTATACGTTATATCTCATATGTAGATAACGTTTTACGTTATATACTATATCTACGTATCGTTATACGTTATCTCTTATATGTAGATAACGTTTTACGTTATATCCTATATCTACATACCGTTATACGTTATATCCTATATCAACGTATCGTTATACGTCATATCCTATATGTAGATATCGTTATACGTTATATCCTATATCGACATATCGTTATAAGTTGTATCCTATATCTACGTATCGTTATACGTTATATCCTATATGTAGATAACGTTATCCGTTATATCCTACGTCTACATATCGTTATACGTTATATCCTATATGTAGATATCGTTATACGTTATATCCTATATCGACATATCGTTATAAGTTGTATAGTATATCTACGTATCGTTATACGTTATATCCTATATGTAGATAACGTTATGCGTTATATCCTACATCTACATTTCGTTATACGTTATATCCTATATGTAGATAACGTTATACGTTATATCCTATATCTACGTATCGTTATACAATATATCCTATGTCTACATATCGTTATACGTTATATCCTATATCTACATATCGTTAAACGTTATATCCTATATGTAGATATCGTTATACCTTATATCCTATATCTGCATATCGTTATACGTTATATCCTATATCTACGTATCGTTATACGTTATATCCTATATGTAGATAACGTTATACGTTATATCTCATATGTAGATAACGTTTTACGTTATATCCTATATCCACATATCGATATACGTTATATCCTATATCTACGTATCGTTATACGTTATATCCTATATGTAGATAACGTTTTACGTTTTATCCTATATCTACGTATCGTTATACGTTATATCCTCTATGTAGATGTCGTTATATGTTATATCCAATATCTGCATATCGGTATACGTTATATCCTATATCTACGTATCGTTATACGTTATATCCTACGTGTACATATCGTTATACGTTATATCCTATATCTACATATCGTTATATGTTATATCCTATATGTTGATAAGGTTATACGTTATATCCTACGTCTACATATCGTTATACGTTATATCCTATATGTAGATATCCTTATACGTTATATCCTATATCTACGTATCGTTATACGTTATATCCTATATGTAGATAACGTTATACGTTATATCCTACGTCTACATATCGTTATACGTTATATCCTATATCTAGATAACGTTATACGTTATATCCTATATGTACGTATCGTTATACGTTGTATCCTATATCTCCGTATCGTTATACGTTATATCCTATATGTACACAACGTTATACGTTATATCCTACATCTACATATCGTTATACGTTATATCCTATCTGTAGATATCGTTATACGTTATATCCAATATCTGCATATCGTTATACGTTATATCCTATATCTACATATCGTTATACGTTATACCCTATATCTACATATCGTTATACGTTACATCCTATATCTACGTATCGTTATACGTTATATACAATGTCTACGTATCGTTATACGTTATATCCTATATCTACGTATCGTTATACGTTATATCGTATATGTAGATAACGTTATACGCTATATCCTACGTCTACATATCGTTATACGTTATATCCTATATGTAGATATCGTTATACGCTATACCCTACATCTACATATCGTTATACGTTATATCCTATATGTGGATACCGTTATACGTTATATCCTATATCTGCATATCGTTATACGGTATATCCTATACCTACCTATCGTTATACGTTATATCCTATATGTAGATATCGTTATACGTTATATCCAATATCTGCATATCGTTATACGTTATATCCTATATCTACGTATCGTTATACGTTATATCCTATATCTACATATCGTTATACGTTATATCCTATATGTAGATAATGTTATACGTTATATCCTACATCTACATATCGTTATACGTTGCATCCTATATGTACATAACGTTATACGTTATATCCTATATGTAGATAACGTTATACGTTATATCTCATATGTAGATAACGTTTTACGTTATATACTATATCCACGTATCGTTATACGTTATCTCTTATATGTAGATAACGTTTTACGTTATATCCTATATCTACATATCGTTATACGTTATATCCTACATCAACGTATCGTTATACGTCATATCCTATATGTAGATATCGTTATACGTTATATCCTATATCGACATATCGTTATAAGTTGTATCCTATATCTACGTATCGTTATACGTTATATCCTATATGTAGATAACGTTATACGTTATATCCTACGTCTACATATCGTTATACGTTATATCCTATATGTAGATATCGTTATACGTTATATCCTATATCGACATATCGTTATAAGTTGTATAGTATATCTACGTATCGTTATACGTTATATCCTATATGTAGATAACGTTATGCGTTATATGCTACATCTACATATCGTTATACGTTATATCCTATATGTAGATAACGTTATACGTTATATCCTATATCTACGTATCGTTATACAATATATCCTATGTCTACATTTCGTTATACGTTATATCCTATATCTACATATCGTTAAACGTTATATCCTATATGTAGATATCGTTATACCTTATATCCTATATCTGCATATCGTTATACGTTATATCCTATATCTACGTATCGTTATACGTTATATCCTATATGTAGATAACGTTATACGTTATATCTCATATGTAGATAACGTTTTACGTTATATCCTATATCCACATATCGATATACGTTATATCCTATATGTAGCTAACGTTATACGTTATATCCTACGTCTACATTTCGTTATACGTTATATCCTATATGTAGATATCGTTATACGTTATATCCGATATCTACATATCGATATACTTTATATCCTATATGTCGATAACGTTTTACGTTGTATCCTATATCTACGTATCGTTATACGTTATATCCTATTTGTAGATAACGTTATACGTTATATCCTACATCTACATATCGTTATACGTTATATCCTATATCTACATATCGTTATACGTTATATCCTATATCTACGTATCGTTATACCTTAAATCCTTTATGTAGATAACGTTATATGTTATATCCTACGTCTACATGTCGTCATACGTTATATCCTATATGTAGATAACGTTATGCGTTATATCCTATATGTACGTATCGTTATACGTTATATCCTATATCTAAATATCGTTATACGTTATATCCTATATCCACATATCGATATACTTTATATCCTATATGTCGATAACGTTTTACGTTATATCCTATATCTACATACCGTTATATGTTATATCCTATATGTTGATAAGGTTATACGTTATATCCTACGTCTACATATCGTTATACGTTATATCCTATATGTAGATATCCTTATACGTTATATCCTATATCTACATATCGTTATACGTTATATCCTATATCTACGTATCGTTATACGTTATATCCTGTACCTACATATCGTTATACGTTTTATCCTATATCTACATATCGTTATACGTTATATCCTATATGTAGATAACGTTTTACGTAATATACTATATCTACGTAACGTTATACGTTATATCCTATATCTACATATCGTTATACGTTATATCATATATCTACATTTCGTCATACGTTATATCCTATATCTACGTATCGTTATACGTTATATCCTATATCTACGTATCGTTATACCTTAAATCCTTTATGTAGATAACGTTATATGTTATATCCTACGTCTACATGTCGTCATACGTTATATCCTATATGTAGATAACGTTATGCGTTATATCCTATATGTACGTATCGTTATACGTTATATCCTATATCTAAATAACGTTATACGTTATATCCTATATCCACATATCGATATACTTTATATCCTATATGTCGATAACGTTTTACGTTATATCCTGTATCTACATATCGTTATATGTTATATCCTATATGTTGATAAGGTTATACGTTATATCCTACGTCTACATATCGTTATACGTTATATCCTATATGTAGATATCCTTATACGTTATATCCTATATCTACATATCGTTATACGTTATATCCTATATCTACGTATCGTTATACGTTATATTCTGTACCTACATATCGTTATACGTTTTATCCTATATCTACATATCGTTATACGTTATATCCTATATGTAGATAACGTTTTACGTAATATACTATATCTACATATCGTTATACGTTATATCCTGTACCTACATATCGTTATACGTTATATCCTATATCTACATATCGTTATACGTTATATCCTATATGTAGATAACGTTATGCGTTATATCCTATATGTACGTATCGTTATACGTTATATCCTATATCTAAATATCGTTTTACGTTATATCCTATATCTACATATCGTTATATGTTATATCCTATATGTTGATAAGGTTATACGTTATATCCTACGTCTACATATCGTTATACGTTATATCCCATATGTAGATATCGTTATACGTTATATCCTATATCTACATATCGTTATACGTTATATCCTATATGTAGATATCGGTATACGTTATAACCTATATCTACATATCGTTATACATTATATCCTATATCTACGTATCGTTATACGATATATCCTATACCTACATACCGTTATACGTTATATCCTATATCTACATAACGTTATACGTTATATCCTATATGTAGATACCGTTTTACGTTATACACTATATCTACGTATCGCTATACTTTATATCCTATATCAACATATCGTTATACGTTATATCCTATATCTACATATCGTTATACGTTATATCATATATCTACATATCGTTATACGTTATATCCTATATCTACGTATCGTTATACGTTGTATCCTATATGTAGATAACGTTATACGTTATATCCTACTTCTACATATCGTTATACGTTATATACTATATCTACATATCGTTATGCGTTATATCCTATATCTACATATCGTTATACGTTGTATCCTATATCAACGTATCGTTATACGTTATATCCTATATGTAGATAACGTTATACGTTATATCCTATATCTACATACCGTTATACGTTATATCCTATATGTAGATAACGTTATACGTTATATCCTATATCTACATATCGTTATACGTTATATCCTATATCTACATATCGTTATACGTTATATCCTATATCTACGTATCGTTATACGTTATGTCCTATTCCTACCTATCGTTATACGTTATATCCTATATCTACATCCGTTATACGTTATATCCTATATCTACGTATCGTTATACGTTGTATCCTATATGTAGATAACGTTATACGTTATATCCTATATCTACGTTTCGTTATACGTTATATCCTATATGTAGATAACGTTTTACGTTATATCCTATATTTACGTATCGTTATACGTTATATCCTATATGTAGATATCGTTATACGTTATATCCAATATCTGCATATCGTTATACGTTATATCCTATATCTACGTATCGTTATACGTGATATCCTATATCTACATACGGTTATACGTTATATCCTATATCTACATATCGTTATACGTTATATCCAATATCTACGTATCGTTATACGTTATATCCTATATGTAGATAACGTTTTACGTTATATCCTATATCTACGTATCGTTATACGTTATATCCTCTATGTAGATGTCGTTATATGTTATATCCAATATCTGCATATCGGTATACGTTATATCCTATATCTACGTATCGTTATACGTTATATCCTACGTGTACATATCGTTATACGTTATATCCTATATGTAGATATCGTTATACTTTATATCCTATATCTACATATTGTTATACGTTATATCCTATATGTAGATAATGTTATACGTTATATCCTACATCTACATATCGTTATACGTTGTATCCTATATGTACGTATCGTTATACGTTATATCCTATATGTAGATAACGTTATACGTTATATCTCATATGTATATAACGTTTTACGTTATATACTATATCTACGTATCGTTATACGTTATCTCTTATATGTAGATAACGTTTTACGTTATATCCTATATCTACATATCGTTATACGTTATATCCTATATCAACGTATCGTTATACGTCATATCCTATATGTAGATATCGTTATACGTTATATCCTATATCGACATATCGTTATAAGTTGTATCCTATATCTACGTATCGTTATACGTTATATCCTATATGTAGATAACGTTATACGTTATATCCTACGTCTACATACCGTTATACGTTATATCCTATATGTAGATATCGTTATACGTTATATCCTATAACGACATATCGTTATAAGTTGTATAGTATATCTACGTACCGTTATACGTTGTATCCTATATGTAGATAACGTTATGCGTTATATCCTACATCTACATATCGTTATACGTTATATCCTATATGTAGATAACGTTATACGTTATATCCTATATCTACGTATCGTTATACAATATATCCTATGTCTACATATCGTTATACGTTATATCCTATATCTACATATCGTTAAACGTTATATCCTATATGTAGATATCGTTATACCTTATATCCTATATCTGCATATCGTTATACGTTATATCCTATATCTACGTATCGTTATACGTTATATCCTATATGTAGATAACGTTATACGTTATATCTCATATGTAGATAACGTTTTACGTTATATCCTATATCCACATATCGATATACGTTATATCCTATATGTAGCTAACGATATACGTTATATCCTACGTCTACATTTCGTTATACGTTATATCCTATATGTAGATATCGTTATACGTTATATCCTATATCTACATATCGTTATACGTTGTATCCTATATCTACGTATCGTTATACGTTATATCCTATTTGTAGATAACGTTATACGTTATATCCTACATCTACATATCGTTATACGTTATATCCTATATCTACATACCGTTATACGTTATATCCTATATCTACGTATCGTTATACCTTAAATCCTATATGTAGATAACGTTATATGTTATATCCTACGTCTACATGTCGTCATACGTTATATCCTATATGTAGATAACGTTATGCGTTATATCCTATATGTACGTATCGTTATACGTTATATCCTATATCTAAATATCGTTATACGTTATATCCTATATCCACATATCGATATACTTTATATCCTATATGTCGATAACGTTTTACGTTATATCCTATATCTACATATCGTTATATGTTATATCCTATATGTTGATAAGGTTATACGTTATATCCTACGTCTACATATCGTTATACGTTATATCCTATATGTAGATATCCTTATACGTTATATCCTATATCTACATATCGTTATACGTTATATCCTATATGTAGATAATGTTGTGCGTTATATCCTACATCTACATATCGTTATACGTTGTATCCTATATGTACGTATCGTTATACGTTATATCCTATATGTAGATAACGTTATACGTTATATCTCATATGTAGATAACGTTTTACGTTATATACTATATCTACGTATCGTTATACGTTATCTCTTATATGTAGATAACGTTTTACGTTATATCCTATATCTACATATCGTTATACGTTATATCCTATATCAACGTATCGTTATACGTCATATCCTATATGTAGATATCGTTATACGTTATATCCTATATCGACATATCGTTATAAGTTGTATCCTATATCTACGTATCGTTATACGTTATATCCTATATGTAGATAACGTTATACGTTATATCCTACGTCTACATATCGTTATACGTTATATCCTATATGTAGATATCGTTATACGTTATATCCTATATCGACATATCGTTATAAGTTGTATAGTATATCTACGTATCGTTATACGTTATATCCTATATGTAGATAACGTTATGCGTTATATCCTACATCTACATATCGTTATACGTTATATCCTATATGTAGATAACGTTATACGTTATATCCTATATCTACGTATCGTTATACAATATATCCTATGTCTACATATCGTTATACGTTATATCCTATATCTACATATCGTTAAACGTTATATCCTATAAGTAGATATCGTTATACCTTATATCCTATATCTGCATATCGTTATACGTTATATCCTATATCTACGTATCGTTATACGTTATATCCTATATGTAGATAACGTTATACGTTATATCTCATATGTAGATAACGTTTTACGTTATATCCTATATCCACCTATCGATATACGTTATATCCTATATGTAGCTACCGTTATACGTTATCTCCTACGTCTACATTTCGTTATACGTTATATCCTATATGTAGATATCGTTATACGTTATATCCTATATCTACATATCGTTATACGTTGTATCCTATATCTACGTATCGTTATACGTTATATCCTATTTGTAGATAACGTTATACGTTATATCCTACATCTACATATCGTTATACGTTATATCCTATATCTACATATCGTTAGACGTTATATCCTATATCTACGTATCGTTATACCTTAAATCCTATATGTAGATAACGTTATATGTTATATCCTACGTCTACATGTCGTCATACGTTATATCCTATACGTAGATAACGTTATGCGTTATATCCTATATGTACGTATCGTTATACGTTATATCCTATATCTAAATATCGTTATACGTTATATCCTATATCCACATATCGATATACTTTATATCCTATATGTCGATAACGTTTTACGTTATATCCTATATCTACATATCGTTATATGTTATATCCTATATGTTGATAAGGTTATACGTTATATCCTATATCTACGTATCGTTATACCTTAAATCCTATATGTAGATAACGTTATATGTTATATCCTACGTCTACATGTCGTCATACGTTATATCCTATACGTAGATAACGTTATGCGTTATATCCTATATGTACGTATCGTTATACGTTAAATCCTATATCTAAATATCGTTTTACGTTATATCCTATATCTACATATCGTTATATGTTATATCCTATATGTTGATAAGGTTATACGTTATATCCTACGTCTACATATCGTTATACGTTATATCCCATATGTAGATATCGTTATACGTTATATCGTATATCTACATATCGTTATACGTTATATCCTATATGTAGATATCGGTATACGTTATAACCTATATCTACATACCGTTATACGTTATATCCTATATCTACGTATCGTTATACGTTATATCCTATACCTACATACCGTTATACGTTATATCCTATATCTACATAACGATATACGTTATATCCTATATGTAGATACCGTTTTACGTTATACACTATATCTACGTATCGCTATACTTTATATCCTATATCAACATATCGTTATACGTTATATCCTATATCTACATATCGTTATACGTTATATCATATATCTACATATCGTTATACGTTATATCCTATATCTACGTATCGTTATACGTTGTATCCTATATGTAGATAACGTTATACGTTATATCCTACGTCTACATATCGTTATACGTTATATCCTATATCTACATATCGTTATACGTTATATCCTATATCTACATATCGTTATACGTTGTATCCTATATCTACGTATCGTTATACGTTATATCCTATATGTAGATAACGTTATACGTTATATCCTATATCTACATACCGTTATACGTTATATCCTATATGTAGATAACGTTATACGTTATATCCTACATCTACATATCGTTATACGTTATATCCTATCTGTAGATATCGTTATACGTTATATCCAATATCTTTATATCGTTATACGTTATATCCTATATCTAGATAACGTTATACGTTATATCCTATATGTACGTATCGTTATACGTTGTATCCTATATCTCCGTATCGTTATACGTTATATCCTATATGTACACAACGTTATACGTTATATCCTACATCTACATATCGTTAAACGTTATATCCTATCTGTAGATATCGTTATACGTTATATCCAATATCTGCATATCGTTATACGTTATATCCTATATCTACATATCGTTATACGTTATACCCTATATCTACATATCGTTATACGTTACATCATATATCTACGTATCGTTATACGTTATATACTATGTCTACGTATCGTTATACGTTATATCCTATATCTACGTATCGTTATACGTTATATCGTATATGTAGATAACGTTATACGTTATATCCTACGTCTACATATCGCTATACGTTATATCCTATATGTAGATATCGATATACGCTATATCCTACATCTACATATCGTTATACGTTATATCCTATATGTGGATATCGTTATACGTTATATCCTATATCTGCATATCGTTATACGGTATATCCTATATCTACATATCGTTATACGTTATATCCTATATCTACATATCGTTATACGTTATATCCTATATCTACGTATCGTTATACGTTATGTCCTATACCTACCTATCGTTATACGTTATATCCTATATCTACATCCGTTATACGTTATATCCTATATCTACGTATCGTTATACGTTGTATCCTATATGTAGATAACGTTATACGTTATATCCTATATCTACGTTTCGTTATACGTTATATCCTATATGTAGATAACGTTTTACGTTATATCCTATATTTACGTATCGTTATACGTTATATCCTATATGTAGATATCGTTATACGTTATATCCAATATCTGCATATCGTTATACGTTATATCCTATATCTACGTATCGTTATACGTTATATCCTATATCTACATACCGTTATACGTTATATCCTATATCTACATATCGTTATACGTTATATCCTATATCTACGTATCGTTATACGTTATATCCTATATGTAGATAACGTTTTACCTTATATCCTACATCTACATATCGTTATACGTTGTATCCTATATGTACGTATCGTTATACGTTATATCCTATATGTAGATAACGTTATACGTTATATCTCATATGTAGATAACGTTTTACGTTATATACTATATCTACGTATCGTTATACGTTATCTCTTATATGTAGATAACGTTTTACGTTATATCCTATATCTACATATCGTTATACGTTATATCCTATATCAACGTATCGTTATACGTCATATCCTATATGTAGACATCGTTATACGTTATATCCTATATCGACATATCGTTATAAGTTGTATCCTATATCTACGTATCGTTATACGTTATATCCTATATGTAGATAACGTTATACGTTATATCCTACGTCTACATATCGTTATACGTTATATCCTATATGAAGATATCGTTATACGTTATATCCTATATCGATATATCGTTATATGTTGTATAGTATATCTACGTATCGTTATACGTTATATCTTATATGTAGATAACGTTATACGTTATATCCTACATCTACATATCGTTATACGTTATATCCTATATGTAGATAACGTTATACGTTATATCCTATATCTACGTATCGTTATACAATATATCCTATGTCTACATATCGTTATACGTTATATCCTATATCTACATATCGTTAAACGTTATATCCTATATGTAGATATCGTTATACCTTATATCCTATATCTGCATATCGTTATACGTTATATCCTATATCTACGTATCGTTATACGTTATATCCTATATGTAGATAACGTTATACGTTATATCTCATATGTAGATAACGTTTTACGTTATATCCTATATCCACATATCGATATACGTTATATCCAATATGTAGCTAACGTTATACGTTATATCCTACGTCTACATTTCGTTATACGTTATATCCTATATGTAGATATCGTTATACGTTATATCCTATATCTACATATCGTTATACGTTGTATCCTATATCTACGTATCGTTATACGTTATATCCTATTTGTAGATAACGTTATACGTTATATCCTACATCTACATATCGTTATACGTTATATCCTATATCTACATATCGTTATACGTTATATCCTATATCTACGTATCGTTATACCTTAAATCCTATATGTAGATAACGTTATATGTTATATCCTACGTCTACATGTCGTCATACGTTATGTCCTATATGTAGATAACGTTATGCGTTATATCCTATATGTACGTATCGTTATACGTTATATCCTATATCTAAATATCGTTATACGTTATATCCTATATCCACATATCGATATACTTTATATCCTATATGTCGATAACGTTTTACGTTATATCCTATATCTACATATCGTTATATGTTATATCCTATATGTTGATAAGGTTATACGTTATATCCTACGTCTACATATCGTTATACGTTATATCCTATATGTAGATATCCTTATACGTTATATCCTATATCTACATATCGTTATACGTTATATCCTATATCTACGTATCGTTATACGTTATATCCTGTACCTACATATCGTTATACGTTATATCCTATATCTACATATCGTTATACGTTATATCCTATATGTAGATAACGTTTTGCGTAATATACTATATCTACGTATCGTTATACGTTATATCCTATATCTACATATCGTTATACGTTATATCATATATCTACATTCTTCATACGTTATATCCTATATCTACATATCGTTATACGTTATATCCTATATGTAGATAACGTTTTACGTAATATACTATATCTACGTATCGTTATACGTTATATCCTATATCTACATATCGTTATACGTTATATCATATATCTACATTCTTCATACGTTATATCCTATATCTACATATCGTTATACGTTATATCCTATATCTACGTATCGTTATACGTTATGTCCTATACCTACCTATCGTTATACGTTATATCCTATATCTACATCCGTTATACGTTATATCCTATATCTACGTATCGTTATACGTTGTATCCTATATGTAGATAACGTTATACGTTATATCCTATATCTACGTTTCGTTATACGTTATATCCTATATGTAGATAACGTTTTACGTTATATCCTATATTTACGTATCGTTATACGTTATATCCTATATTTACATATCGTTAAACGTTATATCCTATATGTAGATATCGTGATACGTTATATCCTATATCTACATATCGTTATACGTTATATCCGATATCTACATATCGTTATACGTTATATCCTATATCTACGTATCGTTATACGTTATATCCTATACCTACATACCGTTATACGTTATATCCTATATCTACATGTCGTTATACGTTATATCCTATATGTAGATAACGTTATACGTTATATCCTATATCTACATATCGTTATACGTTGTATCCTATATGTAGATATCGTTATACGTTATATCCTATATCTACATATCGTTATACGTTGTATCCTATATGTAGATAACGTTATACGTTATATCCTACGTCTACATATCGTTATACGTTATATCCTATATGTAGATATCGTTATACGTTATATCCTATATCTACATATCGTTATACGATGTATCCTATATCTACGTATCGTTATACGTTATATCCTATATGTACATAACGTTATACGTTATATCCTATATGTAGGTAACGTTATACGTTATATCCTATATCTACGTATTGTTATACGATATATCCTATGTCTACATATCGTTATACGTTGTATCCTATATCTACGTATCGTTATACGTTATATCCTATATGTAGATAACGTTATACGTTATATCCTACGTCTACATATCGTTATACGTTATATCCTATATGTAGATATCGTTATACGTTATATCCTATATCTACGAATCGCTATACGTTATATCCCATGTCTACATATCGTTATACGTTATATCCTATATCTACGTATCGTTATACGTTATACCCTATATCTACATATCGTTATACGTTATATCCTATATCTACATATCGTTATACGTTATATCCTATATCTACATATCGTTATACGTTATATCCTATATCTACATATCGTTATACGTTATATCCTATATCTACGTATCGTTATACGTTACGTCCTATATGTAGATATCGTTATACGTTATATCCAATATCTGCATATCGTTATACGTTATATCCAATATCTACGTATCGTTATGCGTTATATACTATGTCTACGTATCGTTATACGTTATATCCTATATCTACGTATCGTCATACGTTATATCGTATATGTAGATAACGTTATACGTTATATCCTACGTCTACATATCGTTATACGTTATATCCTATATGTAGATATCGTTATACGTTTTATCCTATATCTACATATCGTTATACGTTATATCATATATCTACATTTCGTCATACGTTGTATCCTATATCTACGTATCGTTATACGTTATATCCTATATGTAGATAACGTTATACGTTATTTCCTACGTCTACATATCGTTATACGTTATATCCTATATGTAGATATCGTTATACGTTATAACCTATATCTACATATCGTTATACGTTATATCCTATATCTACGTATCGTTATACGTTATATCCTATACCTACATACCGTTATACGTTATATCCTATATCTACATATCGTTATACGTTATATCCTATACCTACATACCGTTATACGTTATATCCAATATCTGCATATCGTTATACGTTATATCCAATATCTACGTATCGTTATGCGTTATATACTATATCTACGTATCGCTATACTTTATATCCAATATCAACATATCGTTATACGTTATATCCTATATCTACATATCGTTATACTTTATATCCTATATCTACATATCGTTATACGTTATATCCTATATCTACGTATCGTTATGCGTTATATACTATGTCTACGTATCGTTATACGTTATATCCTATATCTACGTATCGTCATACGTTATATCGTATATGTAGATAACGTTATACGTTATATCCTACGTCTACATATCGTTATACGTTATATCCTATACCTACATACCGTTATACGTTATATCCAATATCTGCATATCGTTATACGTTATATCCAATATCTACGTATCGTTATGCGTTATATATTATATCTACGTATCGCTATACTTTATATCCTATACCAACATATCGTTATACGTTATATCCTATATCTACATATCGTTATACGTTATATCCTATATCTACATATCGTTATACGTTATATCCTATATCTACGTATCGTTATACGTTATATCCTATATCTACGTATCGTTATACGTTATATCCTATATGTAGATAACGTTATACGTTATATCCTATATGTAGGTAACGTTATACGTTATATCCTATATCTACGTATTGTTATACGATATATCCTATCTCTACATATCGTTATACGTTATATCCTATATTTACATATCGATAAACGTTATATCCTATATGTAGATATCGTTATACGTTATATCCTATATCTACATATCGTTATACGTTATATCCTATATCTACATATCGTTATACGTTATATCCTATATCTACGTATCGTTATACGTTATATCCTATACCTACATACCGTTATACGTTATATCCTATATCTACATGTCGTTATACTTTATATCCTATACGTAGATAACGTTATACGTTATATCCTACGTCTACATATCGTTATACGTTGTAACCTATATGTAGATATCGTTATACGTTATATCCTATATCTACATATCGTTATACGTTGTATCCTATATGTAGATAACATTATACGTTATATCCTACGTCTACATATCGTTATACGTTATATCCTATATGTAGATATCGTTATACGTTATATCCTATATCTACATATCGTTATACGTTGTATCCTATATCTACGTATCGTTATACGTTATATCCTATATGTAGATATCGTTATACGTTATATCCAATATCTGCATATCGTTATACGTTATATCCTATATCTACATATCGTTATACGTTACATCCTATATCTGCATATCGTTATACGTTATATCCTATGTCTACATATCGTTATACGTTATATCCTATATCTCCGAATCGTTATACGTTATATCCTATATCTACATATCGTTATACGTTATATCCCATATGTAGATAATGTTTTACGTTATATCCTATATCTACGTATCGTTATACGATATATCCTATATGTAGATATCGTTATTCGTAATATCCAATATCTGCATATCGTTATACGATATATCCTATATCTACGTATCGTTATACGTTATATACTATGTCTACGTATCGTTATACGTTATATCGTATATCTACATATCGTTATACGTTATATCCTATGTCTACATATCGTTATACGTTATATCCCATATGTAGATAACGTTTTACGTTATATCCTATATCTACATATCGTTATACGTTATATCCTATATGTAGATAACGTTTTACGTTATATCCTATATGTAGATATCGTTATACGTTATATCCTATATCTACGTATCGTTATATGTAATATCCTATATGTAGATATCGTTATATGTTATATCCTATATCTACATATCGTTATACGTTGTATCCTATATCTACGTATCGTTATACTTTATATCCTATATGTAGATAACGGTATACGTTATATCCAATATCTGCATATCGTTATAAGTTATATCCTATATCTACGTATCGTTATACGTTGTATCCTATATCTACGTATCGTTATACGTTATATTCTATATGTAGATATCGTTATACGTTATATCCTATATCTACATATCGTTATACGTTATATCCTATATCTACGTATCGTTATACGTTATATCCTATACCTACATATCGTTATACGTAATATCCTATATGTTGATATCGTTATACGTTATATCCAATATCTGCATATCGTTATACGTTATATCCTATATCTACGTATCGTTATACGTTATATCCTATATGTAGATAACGTTATACGTTATATCCTACGACTACATATCGTTATACGTTATATCCTATATGTAGATATCGTTTTTCGTTATATCCTATATCTACGAATCGTTGTACGTTATATCCTATGTCTACATATCGTTATACGTTATATCCTATATCTACATATCGTTATACGTTATATCCTATATGTATCTAACGTTTTACGTTATATCCTATATCTACGTATCGTTATACGTTATATCCTATATCTACATATCGTTATACGTTATATCCCATATGTAGATAACGTTTTACGTTATATCCTATATCTACGATTCGTTATACGATATATCCTATATGTAGATATCGTTATACGTTATATCCAATATCTGCATATCGTTATACGTTATATCCTATATCTACGTATCGTTATACGTTATATCCTATATGTAGATAACGTTATACGTTATATCCTACTACTACATATCGTTATACGTTATATCCTATATCTACGTATCGTTATACGTTATATCCTATATGTAGATAACGTTATACGTTATATCCTACGTCTACATATCGTTATACGTTATATCCTATATGTAGATATCGTTATACGTTATATCCAATATCTGCATATCGTTATACGATATATCCTACATCTACGTATCGTTATACGATATATACTATGTCTACGTATCGTTATACGTTATATCCTATATCGACGAATCGTTATACGTTATATCCTACGTCTACATATCGTTATACGTTATATCCAATATCTGCAAATCGTTATACGTTATATCCCATATGTAGATAACGTTTTACGTTATATCCTATATCTACGTTTCGTTATACGATATATCCTATATGTAGATATCGTTATACGTTATATCCAATATCTGCATATCGTTATACATTATATCCTATATCTACGTATCGTTATACGTTATATCCTATATGTAGATAACGTTATACGTTGTATCCTACGTCTACATATCGTTATACCTTATATCCTATATCTACGTACCGTTATACGTTATATCCTATATGTAGATAACGTTATACGTTGTATCCTACGTCTACATATCGTTATACGTTATATCCTATATATACGTATCGTTATACGATATATCCTATATGTAGATATCGTTATACGTTATATCCAATATCTACATATCGTTATACGTTATATCCCATATGTAGATAACGTTTTACGTTATATCCTATATCTACGTATCGTTATACGATATATCCTATATGTAGATATCGTTATTCGTAATATCCAATATCTGCATATCGTTATACGATATATCCTATATCTACGTATCGTTATACGTTATATCCTATATCTACATATCGTTATACGTTATATCCTCTATCTACGTATCGTTATACGTTATATCGTATATGTAGATAATGTTATACGTTATATCCCATATGTAGATAACGTTTTACGTTATATCCTATATCCACATATCGATATACGTTATATCCTATATGTAGAGAACGTTTTACGTTATATATTATATCTACGTACCGTTATACGTTATATCCTATATCTACATATCGTTATACGTTATATCCTATATCTACATATCGTTATACGTTATATCCTCTATCTACGTATCGTTATACGTTATATCGTATATGTAGATAATGTTATACGTTATATCCCATATGTAGATAACGTTTTACGTTATATCCTATATCCACATATCGATATACGTTATATCCTATATGTAGATAACGTTTTACGTTATATCCTATATCTACGTATCGTTATACGTTATATCCTATATGTAGATGTCGTTATACGTTATATCCAATATCTGCATATCGTTATACGTTATATCCTATATCTGCGTATCGTTATACGTTATATCCCATATGTAGATAACGTTTTACGTTATATTCTATATCTACGTATCGTTATACGTTATATCCTATATGTAGATGTCGTTATACGTTATATCCAATATCTGCATATCGTTATACGTTATATCCTATATCTACGTATCGTTATACGTTATATCCTATATGTAGATAACGTTTTACGTTATATCCTATATCTACGTATCGTTATACGTTATATCCTATATGTAGATGTCGTTATACGTTATATCGAATATCTGCATATCGTTATACGTTATATCCTATATCTACGTATCGTTATACGTTATATCCTATATCTGCATATCGTTATACGTTATATCCTATATCTACGTATCGTTATACGTTATATCCTATATGTAGATAACGTTTTACGTTATATCCTATATCTACGTATCGTTATACGTTATATCCTATATGTAGATGTCGTTATACGTTATATCCAATATCTGCATATCGTTATACGTTACATCCTATATCTACGTA
Organism: Bombus hortorum; assembly: GCA_905332935.1. Lineage (NCBI taxonomy): Eukaryota > Metazoa > Arthropoda > Insecta > Hymenoptera > Apidae > Bombus > Bombus hortorum. Next base: position 10,915,899 of record HG995192.1, read on the forward strand.
TCGTTATACGTTATATCCTATATCTACATATCGTTATACGTTATATCCTATATGTATCTAACGTTTTACGTTATATCCTATATCTACGTATCGTTATACGTTATATCCTATATCTACGTATCGTTATATGTTATATCGTATATGTAGATAATGTTATACGTTATATCCCATATGTAGATAACGTTTTACGTTATATCCTATATCCACATATCGATATACGTTATATCCTATATGTAGATAACGTTTTACGTTATATCCTATATCTACGTATCGTTATTCGTTATATCCTATATGTAGATAACGTTATACGTTATATCCTACGTCTACATATCGTTATACGTTATATCCTATATGTAGATATCGTTCTACGTTATATCCTATATCTACGTATCGTTATACGTTATATCCTATATGTAGATAACGTTATACGTTATATCCTATATGTAGATATCGTTATTCGTTATATCCTATATCTACATATCGTTATACGTTATATCCTATATCTACATATCGTTATACGTTATATCCTATATGTAGATAACGTTTTACGTTATATACTATATCTACGTACCGTTATACGTTATATCCTATATCTACATATCGTTATACGTTATATCCTATATCTACGTATCGTTATACGATATATCCTATATGTAGATATCGTTATACGTTATATCCAATATCTGCATATCGTTATACGTTATATCCTACGTCTACATATCGTTATACGTTATATCCTATATGTAGATAACGTTATATAACGTTAGATATACGATATACGATATATAACGTTATATCCTATATCTACGTATCGTTATACGTTATATCCTATATCTACGTATCGTTATACGTTATACCCTATATGTAGATAACGTTATACGTTATATCCTACGTCATCATATCGTTATACGTTATATCCTATATGTAGATATCGTTATACGTTATATACTATATCTACATATCGTTATACGTCATATCCTATATCTACGTATCGTTATACGTTATATCCTATACCTACATATCGTTATACGTTATATCCTATATCTACATATCGTTATACGTTATATCCTATATCTACATATCGTTATACGTTATATCCTATGTCTACATATCGTTATACGTTATATCCTATATCTACGTATCGTTTTACGTTATACCCTATATCCACATATCGATATACGTTATATCCTATATGTACGTATCGTTATACGTTATATCCTATATGTAGATAACGTTTTACGTTATATATTATATCTACGTACCGTTATACGTTATATCCTATATCTACATATCGTTATACGTTATATCCTATATCTACATATCGTTATACGTTATATCCTATATCTACGTATCGTTATACGTTATATCGTATATGTAGATAATGTTATACGTTATATCCCATATGTAGATAACGTTTTACGTTATATCCTATATCTACGTATCGTTATACATTATAACGAATATGTAGATAACGTTATACCTTATATCCTACGTCTACATATCGATATACGTTATATCCTATATGTAGATATCGTTATACGTTATATCCTATATCTACATATCGTTATACGTTATATCCTATATCTACGTATCGTTATACGTTATATCCTATACCTACATAACGTTATACGTTATATCCTATATCTACATATCGTTATACGTTATATCCTATATGTAGATGACGTTTTACGTTATATACTATATCTACGTACCGTTATACGTTATATCCTATATATACATATCGTTATACGTTATATCCTATATCTACATATCGTTATACGTTATATCCTATATGTACGTACCGTTATACGTTATATCCTATATGTAGATATCGTTATACGTTATATCCCATATGTAGATAACGTTTTACGTTATATCCTATATCCACATATCGATATACGTTATATCCTATATGTAGATAACGTTTTACGTTATATCCTATATCTACGTATCGTTATACGTTATATCCTATATGTAGATGTCGTTATACGTTATATCCTATATGTAGATAACGTTATACGTTATATCCTATATCTACGTATCGTTACACGTTATATCCTATATCTACGTATCGCTATACGTTATACCCTATATGTAGATAACGTTATACGTTATATCCTATATGTAGATAACGTTATACGTTATATACTATATCTACGTACCGTTATACGTTATATCCTATATCTACATATCGTTATACGTTATATCCTATATCTACGTATCGTTATACGTTATATCCTATATGTAGATAACGTTATACGTTATATCCTACGTCTACATATCGTTATACGTTATATCCTATATGTAGATAACGTTATACGTTATATCCTATATGTACGTATCGTTATACGTTATATCCTATATCTACATATCGTTATACGTTATATCCTATATCTACGTATCGTTATACGTTATATCCTATATGTAGATAACGTTATACGTTATATCCTACGTCTACATATCGTTATACGTTATATCCTATATGTAGATATCGTTATACGTTATATCCTATATCTACGTATCGTTATACGTCATATCCTATATGTAGATAACGTTATACATTATATCCTACGTCTACATATCGTTATACGTTATATCCTATATGTAGATATCGTTATACGTTATATCCTATATCTACATATCGTTATATGTTATATCCTATATCTACATATCGTTATACGTTATATCCTATATGTAGATAACGTTTTACGTTATATCCTATATCTACATATCGTTATACGTTATATCCTATGTCTACATAACGTTATACGTTATATCCCATATGTAGATAACGTTTTACGTTATATCCTATATCTACATATCGTTATACGTTATATCCTATATGTAGATAACGTTTTACGTTATATACTATATCTACGTACCGTTATACGTTATATCCTATATCTACATATCGTTATACGTTATATCCTACATCTACATATCGTTATACGTTATATCCTATATCTACGTATCGTTATACGTTATATCGTATATGTAGATAACGTTATACGTTATATCCCATATGTAGATAACGTTTTACGTTATATCCTATATCCACATATCGATATACGTTATATCCTATATGTAGATAACGTTTTACGTTATATCCTATATCTTCGTATCGTTATACGTTATATCCTATATGTAGATGTCGTTATACGTTATATCCAATATCTGCATATCGTTATACGTTATATCCTATATCTGCGTATCGTTATACGTTATATCCTATATCTACATATCGTTATACGTTATATCCTATATCTACATATCGTTATACGTTATATCCTATATCTACGTATCGTTATACGTTATATCCTATATGTAGATAACGTTATACGTTATATCCCATATGTAGATAACGTTTTACGTTATATCCTATATCCACATATCGATATACGTTATATCCTACATGTACGTATCGTTATACGTTATATCCTATATCTACGTATCGTTATACGTTATATCCTACGTCTACATATCGTTATACGTTATATCCTATATGTAGATATCGTTATACGTTATATCCTATATCTACGTATCGTTATACGTTATATCCTATATGTAGATAACGTTATACGTTATATCCCATATGTAGATAACGTTTTACGTTATATCCTATGTCCACATATCGATATACGTTATATCCTATATGTACGTATCGTTATACGTTATATCCTATATCTACGTATCGTTATACGTTATATCCTATATCTACGTATCGATATACGTTATATCCTATATGTAGATAACGTTATACGTTATATCCTACGTCTTCATATCGTTATACGTTATATCCTGTATGTAGATATCGTTATAGGTTATACACTATATCTACAGATCGTTATACGTCATATCCTATATCTACGTATCGTTATACGTTATATCCTATACCTACATATCGTTATACGTTATATCCTATATCTACATATCGTTATACGTTATATCCTATATCTACGTATCGTTATACGTTATATCCTATATGTAGATAACGTTATACGTTATATCCTACGTCTACATATCGTTATACGTTATATCCTATATGTAGATATCGTTATACGTTATATCCTATATCTACATATTGTTATACGTTGTATCCTATATCTACGTACCGTTATACGTTATATCCTATATGTAGATAACGTTATACGTTATATCCTACGTCTACACATCGTCATAGTCATATCCTATATCTACGTATCGTTATACGTTATATCCTATACCTACATATCGTTATACGTTATATCCTATATCTACATATCGTTATACGTTATATCCTATATCTACGTATCGTTATACGTTATATCCTATATGTAGATAACGTTATACGTTATATCCTACGTCTACATATCGTTATACGTTATATCCTATATGTAGATATCGTTATACGTTATATCCTACGTCTACATATCGTTATACCTTATATCCTATATCTACGTACCGTTATACGTTATATCCTATATGTAGATAACGTTATACGTTATATCCTACGTCTACATATCGTTATACGTTATATCCTATATCTACGTACCGTTATACGTTACATCCTATATGTAGATAACGTTATACGTTATATCCTACGTCTACATATCGTTATACGTTATATCCTATATGTAGATAACGTTATACGTTATATCCTATATGTAGATAACGTTATACGTTATATCCTACGTCTACATATCGTTATACGTTATATCCCATATGTAGATAACGTTTTACGTTATATCCTATATCTACATATCGTTATACGTTATATCCTATATGTAGATAACGTTTTACGTTATATACTATATCTACGTACCGTTATACGTTATATCCTATATCTACATATCGTTATACGTTATATCCTATATCTACATATCGTTATACGTTATATCCTATATCTACGTATCGTTATACGTTATATCGTATATGTAGATAACGTTATACGTTATATCCCATATGTAGATAACGTTTTACGTTATATCCTATATCCACATATCGATATACGTTATATCCTATATGTAGATAACGTTTTACGTTATGTCCTATATCTACGTATCGTTATACGTTATATCCTATATGTAGATGTCGTTATACGTTATATCCAATATCTGCATATCGTTATACGTTATATCCTATATCTGCGTATCGTTATACGTTATATCCTATATCTACATATCGTTATACGTTATATCCTATATCTACATACCGTTATACGTTATATCCTATATCTACGTATCGTTATACGTTATATCCTATATGTAGATAACGTTATACGTTATATCCTACGTCTACATATCGTTATACGTTATATCCTATATGTAGATAACGTTATACGTTATATCCTATATGTACGTATCGTTATACGTTATATCCTATATCTACATATCGTTATACGTTATATCCTATATCTACGTATCGTTATACGTTATATCCTATATGTAGATAACGTTATACGTTATATCCTACGTCTACATATCGTTATACGTTATATCCTATATGTAGATATCGTTATACGTTATATCCTATATCTACGTATCGTTATACGTTATATCCCATATGTAGATAACGTTTTACCTTATATCCTATATGTACGTATCGTTATACGATATATCCTATATGTAGATAACGTTATACGTTATATCCTACGTCTACACATCGTTATAGTCATATCCTATATCTACGTATCGTTATACGTTATATCCCATATGTAGATAACGTTTTACGTTATATACTACATCTACGTACCGTTATACGTTATATCCTATATCTACATATCGTTATACGTCATATCCTATATGTAGATAACGTTATACGTTATATCCTACGTCTACATATCGTTATACGTTATATCCTATATGTAGATATCGTTATACGTTATATCCTATATCTACATATCGTTATACGTTATATCCTATATCTACATATCGTTATACGTTATATCCTATATGTAGATAACGTTTTACGTTATATCCTATATCTACATATCGTTATACGTTATATCCTATGTCTACATATCGTTATACGTTATATCCTATATGTAGATAACGTTTTACGTTATATCCTATATCTACATATCGTTATACGTTATATCCTATATGTAGATAACGTTTTACGTTATATACAATATCTACGTATCGTTATACGTTATATCCTATATGTAGATGTCGTTATACGTTATATCCAATATCTGCATACCGTTATACGTTATATCCTACGTCTACATATCGTTATACGTTATATCCTATATGTAGATATCGTTATACGTTATATCCTATATCTACGTATCGTTATACGTTATATCCTATATCTACATATCGTTATACGTTATATCCTATATCTACATATCGTTATACGTTATATCCTATATGTAGATAACGTTTTACGTTATATCCTATATCCACATATCGATATACGTTATATCCTATATGTAGATAACGTTTTACGTTATATCCCATATCTACATATCGTTATACGTTATATCCTATATCTACGTATCGTTACACGTTATATCCTATATGTAGATGTCGTTATACGTTATATCCAATATCTGCATATCGTTATACGTTATATCCTATATCTGCGTATCGTTATACGTTATATCCTATATCTACATATCGTTATACGTTATATCCTATATCTACATATCGTTATACGTTATATCCTATATCTACGTATCGTTATACGTTATATCCTATATGTAGATAACGTTATACGTTATATCCCATATGTAGATAACGTTTTACGTTATATCCTATATCCACATATCGATATACGTTATATCCTACAGGTACGTATCGTTATACGTTATATCCTATATCTACGTACCGTTATACGTTATATCCTATATCTACGTATCGCTATACGTTATACCCTATATGTAGATAACGTTATACGTTATATCCTACGTCATCATATCGTTATACGTTATAGACTATATGTAGATATCGTTATACGTTATATACTATATCTACATATCGTTATACGTCATATCCTATATCTACGTACCGTTATACGTTATATCCTATACCTACATATCGTTATATGTTATATCCTATATCTACATATCGTTATACGTTATATTCTATATCTACATATCGTTATACGTTATATCCTATGTCTACATATCGTTATACGTTATATCCTATATCTACGTATCGTTATACGTTATATCCTATATGTAGATAACGTTATACGTTATATCCCATATGTAGATAACGTTTTACGTTATATCCTATGTCCACATATCGATATACGTTATATCCTATATGTACGTATCGTTATACGTTATATCCTATATCTACGTATCGTTATACGTTGTATCCTATATCTACGTATCGTTATACGTTATATCCTATATGTAGATAACGTTATACGTTATATCCTACGTCTTCATATCGTTATACGTTATATCCTATATGTAGATATCGTTATAGGTTATATACTATATCTACATATCGTTATACGTCATATCCTATATATACGTATCGTTATACGTTATATCCTATATGTAGATAACGTTATACGTTATATCCCATATGTAGATAACGTTTTACGTTATATCCTATATCCACATATCGATATACGTTATATCCTATATGTAGATAACGTTTTACGTTATGTCCTATATCTACGTATCGTTATACGTTATATCCTATATGTAGATGTCGTTATACGTTATATCCAATATCTGCATATCGTTATACGTTATATCCTATATCTGCGTATCGTTATACGTTATATCCTATATCTACATATCGTTATACGTTATATCCTATATCTACATATCGTTATACGTTATATCCTATATCTACGTATCGTTATACGTTATATCCTATATGTAGATAACGTTATACGTTATATCCTATATATAGATAACGTTTTACGTTATATCCTATATCTACGTATCGTTATACGTTATATCCTATATGTAGATGTGGTTATACGTTATATCCAATATCTGCATATCGTTATACGTTATATCCTATATGTAGATAACGTTATACGTTATATCCTACGTCTACATATCGTTATACGTTATATCCTATATGTAGATAACGTTATACGTTATATCCTATATCTACATATCGTTATACGTTATATCCTATATGTAGATAACGTTATACGTTATATCCTACGTCTACATATCGTTATACGTTATATCCTATATATAGATAACGTTTTACGTTATATCCTATATCTACGTATCGTTATACGTTATATCCTATATGTAGATGTGGTTATACGTTATATCCAATATCTGCATATCGTTATACGTTATATCCTATATGTAGATAACGTTATACGTTATATCCTACGTCTACATATCGTTATACGTTATATCCTATATGTAGATAACGTTATACGTTATATCCTATATGTACGTATCGTTATACGTTATATCCTATATGTAGATATCGTTATACGTTATATCCTATATCTACGTATCGTTATACGTCATATCCTATATGTAGATAACGTTATACGTTATATCCTACGTCTACATATCGTTATACGTTATATCCTATATGTAGATATCGTTATACGTTATATCCTATATCTACATATCGTTATACGTTATATCCTATATCTACATATCGTTATACGTTATATCCTATATGTAGATAACGTTATACGTTATATACTATATGTACGTATCGTTATACGTTATATCCTATATCTACGTATCGTTATACGTTGTATCCTATATCTACGTATCGATATACGTTATATCCTATATGTAGATAACGTTATACGTTATATCCTACGTCTTCATATCGTTATACGTTATATCCTATATGTAGATATCGTTATACGTTATATCCTATATCTACGTATCGTTATACGTTATATCCTATATGTAGATAACGTTATACGTTATATCCTACGTCTACATATCGTTATACGTTATATCCTATATGTAGATAACGTTATACGTTATATCCTACGTCTACATATCGTTATACGTTATATCCTATATATAGATAACGTTTTACGTTATATCCTATATCTACGTATCGTTATACGTTATATCCTATATGTAGATGTGGTTATACGTTATATCCAATATCTGCATATCGTTATACGTTATATCCTATATGTAGATAACGTTATACGTTATATCCTACGTCTACATATCGTTATACGTTATATCCTATATGTAGATAACGTTATACGTTATATCCTATATGTACGTATCGTTATACGTTATATCCTATATGTAGATATCGTTATACGTTATATCCTATATCTACGTATCGTTATACGTCATATCCTATATGTAGATAACGTTATACGTTATATCCTACGTCTACATATCGTTATACGTTATATCCTATATGTAGATATCGTTATACGTTATATCCTATATCTACATATCGTTATACGTTATATCCTATATCTACATATCGTTATACGTTATATCCTATATGTAGATATCGTTATACGTTATATCCTATATGTACGTATCGTTATACGTTATATCCTATATCTACGTATCGTTATACGTTGTATCCTATATCTACGTATCGTTATACGTTATATCCTATATGTAGATAACGTTATACGTTATATCCTACGTCTTCATATCGTTATACGTTATATCCTATATGTAGATATCGTTATACGTTATATCCTATATCTACGTATCGTTATACGTCATATCCTATATGTAGATAACGTTATACGTTATATCCTACGTCTACATATCGTTATACGTTATATCCTATATGTAGATATCGTTATACGTTATATCCTATATCTACATATCGTTATACGTTATATCCTATATCTACATATCGTTATACGTTATATCCTATATGTAGATAACGTTATACGTTATATCCTATATGTACGTATCGTTATACGTTATATCCTATATCTACGTATCGTTATACGTTGTATCCTATATCTACATATCGTTATACGTTATATCCTATATCTACGTATCGTTATACGTTATATCCTATATGTAGATGTCGTTATACGTTATATCCAATATCTGCATATCGTTATACGTTATATCCTATATCTGCGTATCGTTATACGTTATATCCTATATCTACATATCGTTATACGTTATATCCTATATGTAGATAACGTTATACGTTATATCCTACGTCTACATATCGTTATACGTTATATCCTATATGTAGATAACGTTATACGTTATATCCTACGTCTACATATCGTTATACCTTATATCCTATATCTACGTACCGTTATACGTTATATCCTATATGTAGATAACGTTATACGTTATATCCTACGTCTACATATCGTTATACGTTATATCCTATATCTACGTACCGTTATACGTTATATCCTATATGTAGATAACGTTATACGTTATATCCTACGTCTACATATCGTTATACGTTATATCCTATATGTAGATAACGTTATACGTTATATCCTATATGTAGATAACGTTATACGTTATATCCTACGTCTACATATCGTTATACGTTGTATCCCATATGTAGATAACGTTTTACGTTATATCCTATATCTACATATCGTTATACGTTATATCCTATATCTACATATCGTTATACGTTATATCCTATATCTACGTATCGTTATACGTTATATCGTATATGTAGATAACGTTATACGTTATATCCTATATCTACATACCGTTATACGTTATATCCTATATCTACGTATCGTTATACGTTATATCCTATATGTAGATAACGTTATACGTTATATCCTACGTCTACGTATCGTTATACGTTATATCCTATATCTACGTATCGCTATACGTTATACCCTATATGTAGATAACGTTATACGTTATATCCTACGTCATCATATCGTTATACGTTATATCCTATATGTAGATATCGTTATACGTTATATACTATATCTACATATCGTTATACGTCATATCCTATATCTACGTACCGTTATACGTTATATCCTATAGCTACATATCGTTATATGTTATATCCTATATCTACATATCGTTATACGTTATATCCTACGTCTACATATCGTTATACGTTATATCCTATATGTAGATATCGTTATACGTTATATCCTATATCTACATATCGTTATACGTTATATCCTATATCTACATATCGTTATACGTTATATCCTATATGTAGATAACGTTTTACGTTATATCCTATATCTACATATCGATATACGTTATATCCTATATGTACGTATCGTTATACGTTATATCCTATATCTACGTATCGTTATACGTTGTATCCTATATCTACGTATCGTTAGACGTTATATCCTATATGTAGATAACGTTATACGTTATATCCTACGTCTTCATATCGTTATACGTTATATCCTATATGTAGATATCGTTATAGGTTATATACTATATCTACATATCGTTATACGTCATATCCTATATATACGTATCGTTATACGTTATATCCTATATGTAGATAACGTTATACGTTATATCCCATATGTAGATAACGTTTTACGTTATATCCTATATCCACATATCGATATACGTTATATCCTATATGTAGATAACGTTTTACGTTATGTCCTATATCTACGTATCGTTATACGTTATATCCTATATGTAGATGTCGTTATACGTTATATCCAATATCTGCATATCGTTATACGTTATATCCTATATCTGCGTATCGTTATACGTTATATCCTATATCTACATATCGTTATACGTTATATCCTATATCTACATATCGTTATACGTTATATCCTATATCTACGTATCGTTATACGTTATATCCTATATGTAGATAACGTTATACGTTATATCCTACGTCTACATATCGTTATACGTTATATCCTATATGTAGATAACGTTATACGTTATATCCTATATGTACGTATCGTTATACGTTATATCCTATATCTACATATCGTTATACGTTATATCCTATATCTACGTATCGTTATACGTTATATCCTATATGTAGATGTCGTTATACGTTATATCCAATATCTGCATATCGTTATACGTTATATCCTATATCTGCGTATCGTTATACGTTATATCCTATATCTACATATCGTTATACGTTATATCCTATATGTAGATAACGTTATACGTTATATCCTACGTCTACATATCGTTATACGTTATATCCTATATGTAGATAACGTTATACGTTATATCCTACGTCTACATATCGTTATACCTTATATCCTATATCTACGTACCGTTATACGTTATATCCTATATGTAGATAACGTTATACGTTATATCCTACGTCTACATATCGTTATACGTTATATCCTATATCTACGTACCGTTATACGTTATATCCTATATGTAGATAACGTTATACGTTATATCCTACGTCTACATATCGTTATACGTTATATCCTATATGTAGATAACGTTATACGTTATATCCTATATGTAGATAACGTTATACGTTATATCCTACGTCTACATATCGTTATACGTTGTATCCCATATGTAGATAACGTTTTACGTTATATCCTATATCTACATATCGTTATACGTTATATCCTATATCTAGATAACGTTTTACGTTATATACTATATCTACGTACCGTTATACGTTATATCCTATATCTACATATCGTTATACGTTATATCCTATATCTACATATCGTTATACGTTATATCCTATATCTACGTATCGTTATACGTTATATCGTATATGTAGATAACGTTATACGTTATATCCTATATCTACATACCGTTATACGTTATATCCTATATCTACGTATCGTTATACGTTATATCCTATATGTAGATAACGTTATACGTTATATCCTACGTCTACGTATCGTTATACGTTATATCCTATATGTAGATAACGTTATACGTTATATCCTATATGTACGTATCGTTATACGTTATATCCTATATCTACATATCGTTATACGTTATATCCTATATCTACGTATCGTTATACGTTATATCCTATATGTAGATGACGTTATACGTTATATCCTACGTCCACATATCGTTATACGTTATATCCTATATGTAGATATCGTTATACGTTATATCCTATATCTACGTATCGTTATACGTTATATCCCATATGTAGATAACGTTTTACCTTATATCCTATATGTACGTATCGTTATACGATATATCCTATATGTAGATAACGTTATACGTTATATCCTACGTCTACACATCGTTATAGTCATATCCTATATCTACGTATCGTTATACGTTATATCCTATATGTAGATAACGTTTTACGTTATATCCTATATCCACATATCGATATACGTTATATCCTATATGTAGATAACGTTTTACGTTATATCCCATATCTACATATCGTTATACGTTATATCCTATATCTACGTATCGTTACACGTTATATCCTATATGTAGATGTCGTTATACGTTATATCCTATATCTACATATCGTTATACGTTATATCCTATATGTAGATAACGTTTTACGTTATATCCTATATCCACATATCGATATACGTTATATCCTATATGTAGATAACGTTTTACGTTATATCCCATATCTACATATCGTTATACGTTATATCCTATATCTACGTATCGTTACACGTTATATCCTATATGTAGATGTCGTTATACGTTATATCCAATATCTGCATATCGTTATACGTTATATCCTATATCTGCGTATCGTTATACGTTATATCCTATATCTACATATCGTTATACGTTATATCCTATATCTACATATCGTTATACGTTATATCCTATATCTACGTATCGTTATACGTTATATCCTATATGTAGATAACGTTATACGTTATATCCCATATGTAGATAACGTTTTACGTTATATCCTATATCCACATATCGATATACGTTATATCCTACAGGTACGTATCGTTATACGTTATATCCTATATCTACGTATCGTTATACGTTATATCCTATATCTACGTATCGCCATACGTTATACCCTATATGTAGATAACGTTATACGTTATATCCTACGTCATCATATCGTTATACGTTATATCCTATATGTAGATATCGTTATACGTTATATACTATATCTACATATCGTTATACGTCATATCCTATATCTACGTATCGTTATACGTTATATCCTATATGTAGATGACGTTATACGTTATATCCTACGTCCACATATCGTTATACGTTATATCCTATATGTAGATATCGTTATACGTTATATCCAATATCTGCATATCGTTATACGTTATATCCTATATGTAGATAACGTTATACGTTATATCCTACGTCTACATATCGTTATACGTTATATCCTATATGTAGATAACGTTATACGTTATATCCTATATGTACGTATCGTTATACGTTATATCCTATATGTAGATATCGTTATACGTTATATCCTATATCTACGTATCGTTATACGTCATATCCTATATGTAGATAACGTTATACGTTATATCCCATATGTAGATAACGTTTTACGTTATATCCTATATCCACATATCGATATACGTTATATCCTACAGGTACGTATCGTTATACGTTATATCCTATATCTACGTATCGTTATACGTTATATCCTATATCTACGTATCGCCATACGTTATACCCTATATGTAGATAACGTTATACGTTATATCCTACGTCATCATATCGTTATACGTTATATCCTATATGTAGATATCGTTATACGTTATATACTATATCTACATATCGTTATACGTCATATCCTATATCTACGTATCGTTATACGTTATATCCTATATGTAGATGACGTTATACGTTATATCCTACGTCCACATATCGTTATACGTTATATCCTATATGTAGATATCGTTATACGTTATATCCAATATCTGCATATCGTTATACGTTATATCCTATATGTAGATAACGTTATACGTTATATCCTACGTCTACATATCGTTATACGTTATATCCTATATGTAGATAACGTTATACGTTATATCCTATATGTACGTATCGTTATACGTTATATCCTATATGTAGATATCGTTATACGTTATATCCTATATCTACGTATCGTTATACGTCATATCCTATATGTAGATAACGTTATACGTTATATCCTACGTCTACATATCGTTATACGTTATATCCTATATGTAGATATCGTTATACGTTATATCCTATATCTACATATCGTTATACGTTATATCCTATATCTACATATCGTTATACGTTATATCCTATATGTAGATAACGTTTTACGTTATATCCTATATCTACATATCGATATACGTTATATCCTATATGTACGTATCGTTATACGTTATATCCTATATCTACGTATCGTTATACGTTGTATCCTATATCTACGTATCGTTATACGTTATATCCTATATGTAGATAACGTTATACGTTATATCCTACGTCTTCATATCGTTATACGTTATATCCTATATGTAGATATCGTTATAGGTTATATACTATATCTACATATCGTTATACGTCATATCCTATATATACGTATCGTTATACGTTGTATCCTATATGTAGATAACGTTATACGTTATATCCCATATGTAGATAACGTTTTACGTTATATCCTATATCCACATATCGATATACGTTATATCCTATATGTAGATAACGTTTTACGTTATGTCCTATATCTACGTATCGTTATACGTTATATCCTATATGTAGATGTCGTTATACGTTATATCCAATATCTGCATATCGTTATACGTTATATCCTATATCTGCGTATCGTTATACGTTATATCCTATATCTACATATCGTTATACGTTATATCCTATATCTACATATCGTTATACGTTATATCCTATATCTACGTATCGTTGTACGTTATATCCTATATGTAGATAACGTTATACGTTATATCCTACGTCTACATATCGTTATACGTTATATCCTATATGTAGATAACGTTATACGTTATATCCTATATGTACGTATCGTTATACGTTATATCCTATATCTACATTTCGTTATACGTTATATCCTATATCTACGTATCGTTATACGTTATATCCTATATGTAGATGTCGTTATACGTTATATCCAATATCTGCATATCGTTATACGTTATATCCTATATCTGCGTATCGTTATACGTTATATCCTATATCTACATATCGTTATACGTTATATCCTATATCTACATATCGTTACACGTTATATCCTATATCTACGTATCGTTATACGTTATATCCTATATGTAGATAACGTTTTACGTTATATCCTATATCTACGTATCGTTATACGATATATCCTATATGTAGATATCGTTATTCGTAATATCCAATATCTGCATATCGTTATACGATATATCCTATATCTACGTACCGTCATACGTTATATCCTATATGTAGATAACGTTATACGTTATATCCTACGTCTACAAATCGTTATAGTCATATCCTATATCTACGTATCGTTATACGTTATATCCCATATGTAGATAACGTTTTACGTTATATCCTATATCTACATATCGTTATACGTTATATCCTATATGCAGATAACGTTTTACGTTATATACTATATCTACGTACCGTTATACGTTATATCCTATATCTACATATCGTTGTACGTTATATCCTATATCTACATATCGTTATACGTTATATCCTATATCTACGTATCGTTATACGTTATATCGTATATGTAGATAGCGTTATACGTTATATCCCATATGTAGATAACGTTTTACGTTATATCCTATATCCACATATCGATATACGTTATATCCTATATGTAGATAACGTTTTACGTTATATCCTATATCTACGTATCGTTATACGTTATATCCTATATGTAGATGTGGTTATACGTTATATCCAATATCTGCATATCGTTATACGTTATATCCTATATGTAGATAACGTTATACGTTATATCCTACGTCTACATTTCGTTATACGTTATATCCTATATGTAGATAACGTTATACGTTATATCCTATATGTACGTATCGTTATACGTTATATCCTATATGTAGATATCGTTATACGTTATATCCTAAATCTACGTATCGTTATACGTCATATCCTATATGTAGATAACGTTATACGTTATATCCTACGTCTACATATCGTTATACGTTATATCCTATATGTAGATATCGTTATACGTTATATCCTATATCTACATATCGTTATACGTTATATACTATATCT
Organism: Bombus hortorum; assembly: GCA_905332935.1. NCBI lineage: Eukaryota > Metazoa > Arthropoda > Insecta > Hymenoptera > Apidae > Bombus > Bombus hortorum. The sequence goes on from HG995192.1 coordinate 10,932,961, forward strand.
ACATATCGTTATACGTTATATCCTATATGTAGATAACGTTTTACGTTATATACTATATCTACATATCGTTATACGTTATATCCTATGTCTACATATCGTTATACGTTATATCCTATATGTAGATAACGTTTTACGTTATATCCTATATCTACATATCGTTATACGTTATATCCTATATGTAGATAACGTTTTACGTTATATACTATATCTACGTACCGTTATACGTTATATCCTATATCTACATATCGTTATACGTTATATCCTATATCTACATATCGTTATACGTTATATCCTATATCTACGTATCGTTATACGTTATATCGTATATGTAGATAACGTTATACGTTATATCCCATATGTAGATAACGTTTTACGTTATATCCTATATCCACATACCGATATACGTTATATCCTATATGTAGATAACGTTTTACGTTATATCCTATATCTACGTATCGTTATACGTTATATCCTATATGTAGATGTCGTTATACGTTATATCCAATATCTGCATACCGTTATACGTTATATCCTACGTCTACATATCGTTATACGTTATATCCTATATGTAGATATCGTTATACGTTATATCCTATATCTACGTATCGTTATACGTTATATCCTATATCTACATATCGTTATACGTTATATCCTATATCTACATATCGTTATACGTTATATCCTATATGTAGATAACGCTTTACGTTATATCCTATATCTACATATCGTTATACGTCATATCCTATGTCTACATGTCGTTATACGTTATATCCTATATGTAGATAACGTTATACGTTATATCCTATATGTACGTATCGTTATACGTTATATCCTATATGTAGATATCGTTATACGTTATATCCTAAATCTACGTATCGTTATACGTCATATCCTATATGTAGATAACGTTATACGTTATATCCTACGTCTACATATCGTTATACGTTATATCCTATATGTAGATATCGTTATACGTTATATCCTATATCTACATATCGTTATACGTTATATACTATATCTACATATCGTTATACGTTATATCCTATATCTACGTATCGTTATACGTTATATCCTATATGTAGATAACGTTTTACGTTATATCCTATATCTACGTATCGTTATACGATATATCCTATATGTAGATATCGTTATTCGTAATATCCAATATCTGCATATCGTTATACGATATATCCTATATCTACGTACCGTCATACGTTATATCCTATATGTAGATAACGTTATACGTTATATCCTACGTCTACAAATCGTTATAGTCATATCCTATATCTACGTATCGTTATACGTTATATCCCATATGTAGATAACGTTTTACGTTATATCCTATATCTACATATCGTTATACGTTATATCCTATATGTAGATAACGTTTTACGTTATATACTATATCTACGTACCGTTATACGTTATATCCTATATCTACATATCGTTGTACGTTATATCCTATATCTACATATCGTTATACGTTATATCCTATATCTACGTATCGTTATACGTTATATCGTATATGTAGATAGCGTTATACGTTATATCCCATATGTAGATAACGTTTTACGTTATATCCTATATCCACATATCGATATACGTTATATCCTATATGTAGATAACGTTTTACGTTATATCCTATATCTACGTATCGTTATACGTTATATCCTATATGTAGATGTGGTTATACGTTATATCCAATATCTGCATATCGTTATACGTTATATCCTATATGTAGATAACGTTATACGTTATATCCTACGTCTACATTTCGTTATACGTTATATCCTATATGTAGATAACGTTATACGTTATATCCTATACGTACGTATCGTTATACGTTATATCCTATATGTAGATATCGTTATACGTTATATCCTAAATCTACGTATCGTTATACGTCATATCCTATATGTAGATAACGTTATACGTTATATCCTACGTCTACATATCGTTATACGTTATATCCTATATGTAGATATCGTTATACGTTATATCCTATATCTACATATCGTTATACGTTATATACTATATCTACATATCGTTATACGTTATATCCTATATGTAGATAACGTTTTACGTTATATACTATATCTACATATCGTTATACGTTATATCCTATATCTACATATCGTTATACGTTATATCCTATATGTAGATAACGCTTTACGTTATATCCTATATCTACATATCGTTATACGTCATATCCTATGTCTACATGTCGTTATACGTTATATCCTATATGTAGATAACGTTATACGTTATATCCTATATGTACGTATCGTTATACGTTATATCCTATATGTAGATATCGTTATACGTTATATCCTAAATCTACGTATCGTTATACGTCATATCCTATATGTAGATAACGTTATACGTTATATCCTACGTCTACATATCGTTATACGTTATATCCTATATGTAGATATCGTTATACGTTATATCCTATATCTACATATCGTTATACGTTATATACTATATCTACATATCGTTATACGTTATATCCTATATGTAGATAACGTTTTACGTTATATACTATATCTACATATCGTTATACGTTATATCCTATGTCTACATATCGTTATACGTTATATCCTATATGTAGATAACGTTTTACGTTATATCCTATATCTACATATCGTTATACGTTATATCCTATATGTAGATAACGTTTTACGTTATATACTATATCTACGTACCGTTATACGTTATATCCTATATCTACATATCGTTATACGTTATATCCTATATCTACATATCGTTATACGTTATATCCTATATCTACGTATCGTTATACGTTATATCGTATATGTAGATAACGTTATACGTTATATCCCATATGTAGATAACGTTTTACGTTATATCCTATATCCACATACCGATATACGTTATATCCTATATGTAGATAACGTTTTACGTTATATCCTATATCTACGTATCGTTATACGTTATATCCTATATGTAGATGTCGTTATACGTTATATCCAATATCTGCATACCGTTATACGTTATATCCTACGTCTACATATCGTTATACGTTATATCCTATATGTAGATACCGTTATACGTTATATCCTATATCTACGTATCGTTATACGTTATATCCTATATCTACATATCGTTATACGTTATATCCTATATCTACATATCGTTATACGTTATATCCTATATGTAGATAACGCTTTACGTTATATCCTATATCTACATATCGTTATACGTCATATCCTATGTCTACATGTCGTTATACGTTATATCCCATATGTAGATAACGTTTTACGTTATATCCTATATCTACATATCGTTATACGTTATATCCTATATGTAGATAACGTTTTACGTTATATACTATATCTACGTACCGTTATACGTTATATCCTATATCTACATATCGTTATACGTTATATCCTATATCTACATATCGTTATACGTTATATCCTATATCTACGTATCGTTATACGTTATATCGTATATGTAGATGACGTTATACGTTATATCCCATATGTAGATAACGTTTTACGTTATATCCTATATCCACATATCGATATACGTTATATCCTATATGTAGATAACGTTTTACGTTATATCCCATATCTACATATCGTTATACGTTATATCCTATATCTACGTATCGTTACACGTTATATCCTATATGTAGATGTCGTTATACGTTATATCCAATATCTGCATATCGTTATACGTTATATCCTATATCTGCGTATCGTTATACGTTATATCCTATATCTACATATCGTTATACGTTATATCCTATATCTACATATCGTTATACGTTATATCCTATATCTACGTATCGTTATACGTTATATCCTATATGTAGATAACGTTATACGTTATATCCCATATGTAGATAACGTTTTACGTTATATCCTATATCCACATATCGATATACGTTATATCCTACAGGTACGTATCGTTATACGTTATATCCTATATCTACGTATCGTTATACGTTATATCCTATATCTACGTATCGCTATACGTTATACCCTATATGTAGATAACGTTATACGTTATATCCTACGTCATCATATCGTTATACGTTATATCCTATATGTAGATATCGTTATACGTTATATCCTACGTCTACATGTCGTCATACGTTATATCCTATATGTAGATAACGTTATACGTTATATCCTATATGTACGTATCGTTATACGTTATATCCTATATCTACATATCGTTATACGTTATATCCTATATCTACGTATCGTTATACGTTATATCCTATATGTAGATGTCGTTATACGTTATATCCTATATCTACATATCGTTATACGTTATATCCTATATGTAGATAACGTTTTACGTTATATCCTATATCTACATATCGATATACGTTATATCCTATATGTACGTATCGTTATACGTTATATCCTATACCTACGTATCGTTATACGTTGTATCCTATATCTACGTATCGTTATACGTTATATCCTATATGTAGATAACGTTATACGTTATATCCCATATGTAGATAACGTTTTACGTTATATCCTATGTCCACATATCGATATACGTTATATCCTATATGTACGTATCGTTATACGTTATATCCTATACCTACGTATCGTTATACGTTGTATCCTATATCTACGTATCGTTATACGTTATATCCTATATGTAGATAACGTTATACGTTATATCCTATATCTACGTATCGTTATACCTTAAATCCTATATGTAGATAACGTTATATGTTATATCCTACGTCTACATGTCGTCATACGTTATATCCTATATGTAGATAACGTTATACGTTATATCCTATATGTACGTATCGTTATACGTTATATCCTATATCTACATATCGTTATACGTTATATCCTATATCTACGTATCGTTATACGTTATATCCTATATGTAGATGTCGTTATACGTTATATCCAATATCTGCATATCGTTATACGTTATATCCTATATCTACGTATCGTTATACGTTATATCCTATATGTAGATAACGTTATACGTTATATCCTACGTCTACATATCGTTATACGTTATATCCTATATGTAGATAACGTTATACGTTATATCCTATATGTACGTATCGTTATACGTTATATCCTATATCTACATATCGTTATACGTTATATCCTATATGTACGTATCGTTATACGTTATATCCTATATGTAGATATCGTTATACGTTATATCCTATATCTACATATCGTTATACGTTATATCCTATATCTACATATCGTTATACGTTATATCCTATATGTAGATAACGTTTTACGTTATATCCTATATCTACATATCGATATACGTTATATCCTATATGTACGTATCGTTATACGTTATATCCTATATCTACGTATCGTTATACGTTGTATCCTATATCTACGTATCGTTATACGTTATATCCTATATGTAGATAACGTTATACGTTATATCCTACGTCTTCATATCGTTATACGTTATATCCTATATGTAGATATCGTTATAGGTTATATACTATATCTACATATCGTTATACGTCATATCCTATATATACGTATCGTTATACGTTATATCCTATATGTAGATAACGTTATACGTTATATCCCATATGTAGATAACGTTTTACGTTATATCCTATATCCACATATCGATATACGTTATATCCTATATGTAGATAACGTTTTACGTTATGTCCTATATCTACGTATCGTTATACGTTATATCCTATATGTAGATGTCGTTATACGTTATATCCAATATCTGCATATCGTTATACGTTATATCCTATATCTGCGTATCGTTATACGTTATATCCTATATCTACATATCGTTATACGTTATATCCTATATCTACATATCGTTATACGTTATATCCTATATCTACGTATCGTTATACGTTATATCCTATATGTAGATAACGTTATACGTTATATCCTACGTCTACATATCGTTATACGTTATATCCTATATGTAGATAACGTTATACGTTATATCCTATATGTACGTATCGTTATACGTTATATCCTATATCTACATATCGTTATACGTTATATCCTATATCTACGTATCGTTATGCGTTATATCCTATATGTAGATGTCGTTATACGTTATATCCAATATCTGCATATCGTTATACGTTATATCCTATATCTGCGTATCGTTATACGTTATATCCTATATCTACATATCGTTATACGTTATATCCTATATCTACATATCGTTACACGTTATATCCTATATCTACGTATCGTTATACGTTATATCCTATATGTAGATAACGTTATACGTTATATCCTACGTCTACATATCGTTATACGTTATATCCTATATGTAGATAACGTTATACGTTATATCCTATATGTACGTATCGTTATACGTTATATCCTATATCTACATATCGTTATACGTTATATCCTATATCTACGTATCGTTATACGTTATATCCTATATGTAGATAACGTTATACGTTATATCCTACGTCTACATATCGTTATACGTTATATCCTATATGTAGATATCGTTATACGTTATATCCTATATCTACGTATCGTTATACGTTATATCCCATATGTAGATAACGTTTTACGTTATATCCTATATCTACGTATCGTTATACGATATATCCTATATGTAGATATCGTTATTCGTAATATCCAATATCTGCATATCGTTATACGATATATCCTATATCTACGTACCGTCATACGTTATATCCTATATGTAGATAACGTTATACGTTATATCCTACGTCTACAAATCGTTATAGTCATATCCTATATCTACGTATCGTTATACGTTATATCCCATATGTAGATAACGTTTTACGTTATATCCTATATCTACGTATCGTTATACGATATATCCTATATGTAGATATCGTTATTCGTAATATCCAATATCTGCATATCGTTATACGTTATATCCTATATCTACGTATCGTTATACGTTGTATCCTATATCTACATATCGTTATACGTTATATCCTATATCTACGTATCGTTATACGTTATATCGTATATGTAGATAGCGTTATACGTTATATCCCATATGTAGATAACGTTTTACGTTATATCCTATATCCACATATCGATATACGTTATATCCTATATGTAGATAACGTTTTACGTTATATCCTATATCTACGTATCGTTATACGTTATATCCTATATGTAGATGTGGTTATACGTTATATCCAATATCTGCGTATCGTTATACGTTATATCCTATATGCAGATAACGTTATACGTTATATCCTACGTCTACATATCGTTATACGTTATATCCTATATGTAGATAACGTTATACGTTATATCCTATATGTACGTATCGTTATACGTTATATCCTATATGTAGATATCGTTATACGTTATATCCTATATCTACGTATCGTTATACGTCATATCCTATATGTAGATAACGTTATACGTTATATCCTACGTCTACATATCGTAATACGTTATATCCTATATGTAGATATCGTTATACGTTATATCCTATATCTACATATCGTTATACGTTATATCCTATATCTACATATCGTTATACGTTATATCCTATATGTAGATAACGTTTTACGTTATATCCTATATCTACATATCGTTATACGTTATATCCTATGTCTACATATCGTTATACGTTATATCCTATATGTAGGTAACGTTTTACGTTATATCCTATATCTACATATCGTTATACGATATATCCTATATATAGATAACGTTTTACGTTATATACTATATCTACGTACCGTTATACGTTATATCCTATATCTACATATCGTTATACGTTATATCCTATATCTACATATCGTTATACGTTATATCCTATATCTACGTATCGTTATACGTTATATCGTATATGTAGATAACGTTATACGTTATATCCCATATGTAGATAACGTTTTACGTTATATCCTATATCCACATATCGATATACGTTATATCCTATATGTAGATAACGTTTTACGTTATATCCTATATCTACGTATCGTTATACGTTATATCCTATATGTAGATGTCGTTATACGTTATATCCAATATCTGCATACCGTTATACGTTATATCCTACGTCTACATATCGTTATACGTTATATCCTATATGTAGATATCGTTATACGTTATATCCTATATCTACGTATCGTTATACGTTATATCCTATATCTACATATCGTTATACGTTATATCCTATATCTACATATCGTTATACGTTATATCCTATATGTAGATAACGTTTTACGTTATATCCTATATCTACATATCGTTATACGTCATATCCTATGTCTACATGTCGTTATACGTTATATCCCATATGTAGATAACGTTTTACGTTATATCCTATATCTACATATCGTTATACGTTATATCCTATATCTACATATCGTTATACGTTATATCCTATATCTACGTATCGTTATACGTTATATCCTATATGTAGATAACGTTATACGTTATATCCCATATGTAGATAACGTTTTACGTTATATCCTATATCCACATATCGATATACGTTATATCCTACAGGTACGTATCGTTATACGTTATATCCTATATCTACGTATCGTTATACGTTATATCCTATATCTACGTATCGCTATACGTTATACCCTATATGTAGATAACGTTATACGTTATATCCTACGTCATCATATCGTTATACGTTATATCCTATATGTAGATATCGTTATACGTTATATACTATATCTACATATCGTTATACGTCATATCCTATATCTACGCATCGTTATACGTTATATCCTATACCTACATATCGTTATATGTTATATCCTATATCTACATATCGTTATACGTTATATTCTATATCTACATATCGTTATACGTCATATCCTATATCTACGTATCGTTATACGTTATATCCTATACCTACATATCGTTATATGTTATATCCTATATCTACATATCGTTATACGTTATATCCTATATCTACATATCGTTATACGTTATATCCTATGTCTACATATCGTTATACGTTATATCCTATATCTACGTATCGTTATACGTTATATCCTATATGTAGATAACGTTATACGTTATATCCCATATGTAGATAACGTTTTACGTTATATCCTATGTCCACATATCGATATACGTTATATCCTATATGTAGATGACGTTTTACGTTATATACTATATCTACGTACCGTTATACGTTATATCCTATATCTACGTATCGTTATACGTTATATCCTATATTTAGATGTGGTTATACGTTATATCCAATATCTGCATATCGTTATACGTTATATCCTATATGTAGATAACGTTATACGTTATATCCTACGTCTACATATCGTTATACGTTATATCCTATATGTAGATAACGTTTTACGTTATATCCTATATCTACGTATCGTTATACGTTATATCCTATATGTAGATGTCGTTATACGTTATATCCAATATCTGCATACCGTTATACGTTATATCCTACGTCTACATATCGTTATACGTTATATCCTATATGTAGATATCGTTATACGTTATATCCTATATCTACGTATCGTTATACGTTATATCCTATATCTACATATCGTTATACGTTATATCCTATATCTACATATCGTTATACGTTATATCCTATATGTAGATAACGTTTTACGTTATATCCTATATCTACATATCGTTATACGTCATATCCTATGTCTACATGTCGTTATACGTTATATCCCATATGTAGATAACGTTTTACGTTATATCCTATATCTACATATCGTTATACGTTATATCCTATATGTAGATAACGTTTTACGTTATATACTATATCTACGTACCGTTATACGTTATATCCTATATCTACATATCGTTATACGTTATATCCTATATCTACATATCGTTATACGTTATATCCTATATCTACGTATCGTTATACGTTATATCGTATATGTAGATAACGTTATACGTTATATCCCATATGTAGATAACGTTTTACGTTATATCCTATATCCACATATCGATATACGTTATATCCTATATGTAGATAGCGTTTTACGTTATATCCCATATCTACATATCGTTATACGTTATATCCTATATCTACGTATCGTTACACGTTATATCCTATATGTAGATGTCGTTATACGTTATATCCAATATCTGCATATCGTTATACGTTATATCCTATATCTGCGTATCGTTATACGTTATATCCTATATCTACATATCGTTATACGTTATATCCTATATCTACATATCGTTATACGTTATATCCTATATCTACGTATCGTTATACGTTATATCCTATATGTAGATAACGTTATACGTTATATCCCATATGTAGATAACGTTTTACGTTATATCCTATATCCACATATCGATATACGTTATATCCTACAGGTACGTATCGTTATACGTTATATCCTATATCTACGTATCGTTATACGTTATATCCTATATCTACGTATCGCTATACGTTATACCCTATATGTAGATAACGTTATACGTTATATCCTACGTCATCATATCGTTATACGTTATATCCTATATGTAGATATCGTTATACGCTATATACTATATCTACATATCGTTATACGTCATATCCTATATCTACGTATCGTTATACGTTATATCCTATACCTACATATCGTTATATGTTATATCCTATATCTACATATCGTTATACGTTGTATTCTATATCTACATATCGTTATACGTTATATCCTATGTCTACATATCGTTATACGTTATATCCTATATCTACGTATCGTTATACGTTATATCCTATATGTAGATAACGTTATACGTTATATCCCATATGTAGATAACGTTTTACTTTATATCCTATGTCCACATATCGATATACGTTATATCCTATATGTACGTATCGTTATACGTTATATCCTATACCTACGTATCGTTATACGTTGTATCCTATATCTACGTATCGTTATACGTTATATCCTATATGTAGATAACGTTATACGTTATATCCTATATCTACGTATCGTTATACCTTAAATCCTATATGTAGATAACGTTATATGTTATATCCTACGTCTACATGTCGTCATACGTTATATCCTATATGTAGATAACGTTATACGTTATATCCTATATGTACGTATCGTTATACGTTATATCCTATATCTACATATCGTTATACGTTATATCCTATATCTACGTATCGTTATACGTTATATCCTATATGTAGATGTCGTTATACGTTATATCCAATATCTGCATATCGTTATACGTTATATCCTATATCTACGTATCGTTATACGTTATATCCTATATGTAGATAACGTTATACGTTATATCCTACGTCTACATATCGTTATACGTTATATCCTATATGTAGATAACGTTATACGTTATATCCTATATGTACGTATCGTTATACGTTATATCCTATATCTACATATCGTTATACGTTATATCCTATATCTACGTTTCGTTATACGTTATATCCTATATCTACGTATCGTTATACGTTGTATCCTATATCTACGTATCGTTATACGTTATATCCTATATGTAGATAACGTTATACGTTATATCCTACGTCTTCATATCGTTATACGTTATATCCTATATGTAGATATCGTTATAGGTTATATACTATATCTACATATCGTTATACGTCATATCCTATATATACGTATCGTTATACGTTATATCCTATATGTAGATAACGTTTTACGTTATATCCTATATCTACATATCGATATACGTTATATCCTATATCTACATATCGTTATACGTTATATCCTATATCTACATATCGTTATACGTTATATCCTATATCTACGTATCGTTATACGTTATATCGTATATGTAGATAACGTTATACGTTATATCCCATATGTAGATAACGTTTTACGTTATATCCTATATCCACATATCGATATACGTTATATCCTATATGTAGATAACGTTTTACGTTATATCCTATATCTACGTATCGTTATACGTTATATCCTATATGTAGATGTCGTTATACGTTATATCCAATATCTGCATACCGTTATACGTTATATCCTACGTCTACATATCGTTATACGTTATATCCTATATGTAGATATCGTTATACGTTATATCCTATATCTACGTATCGTTATACGTTATATCCTATATCTACATATCGTTATACGTTATATCCTATATCTACATATCGTTATACGTTATATCCTATATGTAGATAACGTTTTACGTTATATCCTATATCTACATATCGTTATACGTCATATCCTATGTCTACATGTCGTTATACGTTATATCCCATATGTAGATAACGTTTTACGTTATATCCTATATCTACATATCGTTATACGTTATATCCTATATCTACATATCGTTATACGTTATATCCTATATCTACGTATCGTTATACGTTATATCCTATATGTAGATAACGTTATACGTTATATCCCATATGTAGATAACGTTTTACGTTATATCCTATATCCACATATCGATATACGTTATATCCTACAGGTACGTATCGTTATACGTTATATCCTATATCTACGTATCGTTATACGTTATATCCTATATCTACGTATCGCTATACGTTATACCCTATATGTAGATAACGTTATACGTTATATCCTACGTCATCATATCGTTATACGTTATATCCTATATGTAGATATCGTTATACGTTATATACTATATCTACATATCGTTATACGTCATATCCTATATCTACGCATCGTTATACGTTATATCCTATACCTACATATCGTTATATGTTATATCCTATATCTACATATCGTTATACGTTATATTCTATATCTACATATCGTTATACGTCATATCCTATATCTACGTATCGTTATACGATATATCCTATACCTACATATCGTTATATGTTATATCCTATATCTACATATCGTTATACGTTATATCCTATATCTACATATCGTTATACGTTATATCCTATGTCTACATATCGTTATACGTTATATCCTATATCTACGTATCGTTATACGTTATATCCTATATGTAGATAACGTTATACGTTATATCCCATATGTAGATAACGTTTTACGTTATATCCTATGTCCACATATCGATATACGTTATATCCTATATGTAGATAACGTTTTACGTTATATACTATATCTACGTACCGTTATACGTTATATCCTATATCTACGTATCGTTATACGTTATATCCTATATTTAGATGTGGTTATACGTTATATCCAATATCTGCATATCGTTATACGTTATATCCTATATGTAGATAACGTTATACGTTATATCCTACGTCTACATATCGTTATACGTTATATCCTATATGTAGATAACGTTTTACGTTATATCCTATATCTACGTATCGTTATACGTTATATCCTATATGTAGATGTCGTTATACGTTATATCCAATATCTGCATACCGTTATACGTTATATCCTACGTCTACATATCGTTATACGTTATATCCTATATGTAGATATCGTTATACGTTATATCCTATATCTACGTATCGTTATACGTTATATCCTATATCTACATATCGTTATACGTTATATCCTATATCTACATATCGTTATACGTTATATCCTATATGTAGATAACGTTTTACGTTATATCCTGTATCTACATATCGTTATACGTCATATCCTATGTCTACATGTCGTTATACGTTATATCCCATATGTAGATAACGTTTTACGTTATATCCTATATCTACATATCGTTATACGTTATATCCTATATGTAGATAACGTTTTACGTTATATACTATATCTACGTACCGTTATACGTTATATCCTATATCTACATATCGTTATACGTTATATCCTATATCTACATATCGTTATACGTTATATCCTATATCTACGTATCGTTATACGTTATATCGTATATGTAGATAACGTTATACGTTATATCCCATATGTAGATAACGTTTTACGTTATATCCTATATCCACATATCGATATACGTTATATCCTATATGTAGATAGCGTTTTACGTTATATCCCATATCTACATATCGTTATACGTTATATCCTATATCTACGTATCGTTACACGTTATATCCTATATGTAGATGTCGTTATACGTTATATCCAATATCTGCATATCGTTATACGTTATATCCTATATCTGCGTATCGTTATACGTTATATCCTATATCTACATATCGTTATACGTTATATCCTATATCTACATATCGTTATACGTTATATCCTATATCTACGTATCGTTATACGTTATATCCTATATGTAGATAACGTTATACGTTATATCCCATATGTAGATAACGTTTTACGTTATATCCTATATCCACATATCGATATACGTTATATCCTACAGGTACGTATCGTTATACGTTATATCCTATATCTACGTATCGTTATACGTTATATCCTATATCTACGTATCGCTATACGTTATACCCTATATGTAGATAACGTTATACGTTATATCCTACGTCATCATATCGTTATACGTTATATCCTATATGTAGATATCGTTATACGTTATATACTATATCTACATATCGTTATACGTCATATCCTATATCTACGTATCGTTATACGTTATATCCTATACCTACATATCGTTATATGTTATATCCTATATCTACATATCGTTATACGTTATATTCTATATCTACATATCGTTATACGTTATATCCTATGTCTACATATCGTTATACGTTATATCCTATATCTACGTATCGTTATACGTTATATCCTATATGTAGATAACGTTATACGTTATATCCCATATGTAGATAACGTTTTACGTTATATCCTATGTCCACATATCGATATACGTTATATCCTATATGTACGTATCGTTATACGTTATATCCTATACCTACGTATCGTTATACGTTGTATCCTATATCTACGTATCGTTATACGTTATATCCTATATGTAGATAACGTTATACGTTATATCCTATATCTACGTATCGTTATACCTTAAATCCTATATGTAGATAACGTTATATGTTATATCCTACGTCTACATGTCGTCATACGTTATATCCTATATGTAGATAACGTTATACGTTATATCCTATATGTACGTATCGTTATACGTTATATCCTATATCTACATATCGTTATACGTTATATCCTATATCTACGTATCGTTATACGTTATATCCTATATGTAGATGTCGTTATACGTTATATCCAATATCTGCATATCGTTATACGTTATATCCTATATCTACGTATCGTTATACGTTATATCCTATATGTAGATAACGTTATACGTTATATCCTACGTCTACATATCGTTATACGTTATATCCTATATGTAGATAACGTTATACGTTATATCCTATATGTACGTATCGTTATACGTTATATCCTATATGTAGATGTCGTTATACGTTATATCCAATATCTGCATACCGTTATACGTTATATCCTACGTCTACATATCGTTATACGTTATATCCTATATGTAGATATCGTTATACGTTATATCCTATATCTACGTATCGTTATACGTTATATCCTATATCTACATATCGTTATACGTTATATCCTATATCTACATATCGTTATACGTTATATCCTATATGTAGATAACGTTTTACGTTATATCCTATATCTACATATCGTTATACGTCATATCCTATGTCTACATGTCGTTATACGTTATATCCCATATGTAGATAACGTTTTACGTTATATCCTATATCTACATATCGTTATACGTTATATCCTATATGTAGATAACGTTTTACGTTATATACTATATCTACGTACCGTTATACGTTATATCCTATATCTACATATCGTTATACGTTATATCCTATATCTACATATCGTTATACGTTATATCCTATATCTACGTATCGTTATACGTTATATCGTATATGTAGATAACGTTATACGTTATATCCCATATGTAGATAACGTTTTACGTTATATCCTATATCCACATATCGATATACGTTATATCCTATATGTAGATAGCGTTTTACGTTATATCCCATATCTACATATCGTTATACGTTATATCCTATATCTACGTATCGTTACACGTTATATCCTATATGTAGATGTCGTTATACGTTATATCCAATATCTGCATATCGTTATACGTTATATCCTATATCTGCGTATCGTTATACGTTATATCCTATATCTACATATCGTTATACGTTATATCCTATATCTACATATCGTTATACGTTATATCCTATATCTACGTATCGTTATACGTTATATCCTATATGTAGATAACGTTATACGTTATATCCCATATGTAGATAACGTTTTACGTTATATCCTATATCCACATATCGATATACGTTATATCCTACAGGTACGTATCGTTATACGTTATATCCTATATCTACGTATCGTTATACGTTATATCCTATATCTACGTATCGCTATACGTTATACCCTATATGTAGATAACGTTATACGTTATATCCTACGTCATCATATCGTTATACGTTATATCCTATATGTAGATATCGTTATACGTTATATACTATATCTACATATCGTTATACGTCATATCCTATATCTACGTATCGTTATACGTTATATCCTATACCTACATATCGTTATATGTTATATCCTATATCTACATATCGTTATACGTTATATTCTATATCTACATATCGTTATACGTTATATCCTATGTCTACATATCGTTATACGTTATATCCTATATCTACGTATCGTTATACGTTATATCCTATATGTAGATAACGTTATACGTTATATCCCATATGTAGATAACGTTTTACGTTATATCCTATGTCCACATATCGATATACGTTATATCCTATATGTACGTATCGTTATACGTTATATCCTATACCTACGTATCGTTATACGTTGTATCCTATATCTACGTATCGTTATACGTTATATCCTATATGTAGATAACGTTATACGTTATATCCTATATCTACGTATCGTTATACCTTAAATCCTATATGTAGATAACGTTATATGTTATATCCTACGTCTACATGTCGTCATACGTTATATCCTATATGTAGATAACGTTATACGTTATATCCTATATGTACGTATCGTTATACGTTATATCCTATATCTACATATCGTTATACGTTATATCCTATATCTACGTATCGTTATACGTTATATCCTATATGTAGATGTCGTTATACGTTATATCCAATATCTGCATATCGTTATACGTTATATCCTATATCTACGTATCGTTATACGTTATATCCTATATGTAGATAACGTTATACGTTATATCCTACGTCTACATATCGTTATACGTTATATCCTATATGTAGATAACGTTATACGTTATATCCTATATGTACGTATCGTTATACGTTATATCCTATATCTACATATCGTTATACGTTATATCCTATATCTACGTTTCGTTATACGTTATATCCTATATCTACGTATCGTTATACGTTGTATCCTATATCTACGTATCGTTATACGTTATATCCTATATGTAGATAACGTTATACGTTATATCCTACGTCTTCATATCGTTATACGTTATATCCTATATGTAGATATCGTTATAGGTTATATACTATATCTACATATCGTTATACGTCATATCCTATATATACGTATCGTTATACGTTATATCCTATATGTAGATAACGTTTTACGTTATATCCTATATCTACATATCGATATACGTTATATCCTATATGTACGTATCGTTATACGTTATATCCTATATCTACGTATCGTTATACGTTGTATCCTATATCGACGTATCGTTATACGTTATATCCTATATGTAGATAACGTTATACGTTATATCCTACGTCTTCATATCGTTATACGTTATATCCTATATGTAGATATCGTTATAGGTTTTATACTATATCTACATATCGTTATACGTCATATCCTATATATACGTATCGTTATACGTTATATCCTATATGTAGATAACGTTATACGTTATATCCCGTATGTAGATAACGTTTTACGTTATATCCTATATCCACATATCGATATACGTTATATCCTATATGTAGATAACGTTTTACGTTATGTCCTATATCTACGTATCGTTATACGTTATATCCTATATCTACGTATCGTTATACGTTATATCCTATATGTAGATGTCGTTATACGTTATATCCAATATCTGCATATCGTTATACGTTATATCCTATATCTGCGTATCGTTATACGTTATATCCTATATCTACATATCGTTATACGTTATATCCTATATCTACATATCGTTATACGTTATATCCTATATGTAGATATCGTTATAGGTTATATACTATATGTAGATAACGTTATACGTTATATCCTACGTCTACATATCGTTATACGTTATATCCTATATGTAGATAACGTTTTACGTTATATCCTATATCTACATATCGATATACGTTATATCCTATATGTACGTATCGTTATACGTTATATCCTATATCTACGTATCGTTATACGTTGTATCCTATATCGACGTATCGTTATACGTTATATCCTATATGTAGATAACGTTATACGTTATATCCTACGTCTTCATATCGTTATACGTTATATCCTATATGTAGATATCGTTATAGGTTATATACTATATCTACATATCGTTATACGTCATATCCTATATATACGTATCGTTATACGTTATATCCTATATGTAGATAACGTTATACGTTATATCCCGTATGTAGATAACGTTTTACGTTATATCCTATATCCACATATCGATATACGTTATATCCTATATGTAGATAACGTTTTACGTTATGTCCTATATCTACGTATCGTTATACGTTATATCCTATATCTACGTATCGTTATACGTTATATCCTATATGTAGATGTCGTTATACGTTATATCCAATATCTGCATATCGTTATACGTTATATCCTATATCTGCGTATCGTTATACGTTATATCCTATATCTACATATCGTTATACGTTATATCCTATATCTACATATCGTTATACGTTATATCCTATATCTACGTATCGTTATACGTTATATCCTATATGTAGATAACGTTATACGTTATATCCTACGTCTACATATCGTTATACGTTATATCCTATATGTAGATAACGTTATACGTTATATCCTATATGTACGTATCGTTATACGTTATATCCTATATCTACATATCGCTATACGTTATATCCTATATCTACGTATCGTTATACGTTATATCCTATATGTAGATGTCGTTATACGTTATATCCAATATCTGCATATCGTTATACGTTATATCCTATATCTGCGTATCGTTATACGTTATATCCTATATCTACATATCGTTATACGTTATATCCTATATCTACATATCGTTACACGTTATATCCTATATCTACGTATCGTTATACGTTATATCCTATATGTAGATAACGTTATACGTTATATCCTACGTCTACATATCGTTATACGTTATATCCTATATGTAGATAACGTTATACGTTATATCCTATATGTACGTATCGTTATACGTTATATCCTATATCTACATATCGTTATACGTTATATCCTATATCTACGTATCGTTATACGTTATATCCTATATGTAGATAACGTTATACGTTATATCCTACGTCTACATATCGTTATACGTTATATCCTATATGTAGATATCGTTATACGTTATATCCTATATCTACGTATCGTTATACGTTATATCCCATATGTAGATAACGTTTTACGTTATATCCTATATCTACGTATCGTTATACGATATATCCTATATGTAGATATCGTTATTCGTAATATCCAATATCTGCATATCGTTATACGATATATCCTATATCTACGTACCGTCATACGTTATATCCTATATGTAGATAACGTTATACGTTATATCCTACGTCTACAAATCGTTATAGTCATATCCTATATCTACGTATCGTTATACGTTATATCCCATATGTAGATAACGTTTTACGTTATATCCTATATCTACATATCGTTATACGTTATATCCTATATGTAGATAACGTTTTACGTTATATACTATATCTACGTACCGTTATACGTCATATCCTATATCTACATATCGTTATACGTTATATCCTATATCTACATATCGTTATACGTTATATCCTATATCTACGTATCGTTATACGTTATATCGTATATGTAGATAGCGTTATACGTTATATCCCATATGTAGATAACGTTTTACGTTATATCCTATATCCACATATCGATATACGTTATATCCTATATGCAGATAACGTTTTACGTTATATCCTATATCTACGTATCGTTATACGTTATATCCTATATGTAGATGTGGTTATACGTTATATCCAATATCTGCATATCGTTATACGTTATATCCTATATGTAGATAACGTTATACGTTATATCCTACGTCTACATATCGTTATACGTTATATCCTATATGTAGATAACGTTATACGTTATATCCTATATGTACGTATCGTTATACGTTATATCCTATATGTAGATATCGTTATACGTTATATCCTATATCTACGTATCGTTATACGTCATATCCTATATGTAGATAACGTTATACGTTATATCCTACGTCTACATATCGTTATACGTTATATCCTATATGTAGATATCGTTATACGTTATATCCTATATCTACATATCGTTATACGTTATATCCTATATCTACATATCGTTATACGTTATATCCTATATGTAGATAACGTTTTACGTTATATCCTATATCTACATATCGTTATACGTTATATCCTATGTCTACATATCGTTATACGTTATATCCTATATGTAGATAACGTTTTACGTTATATCCTATATCTACATATCGTTATACGTTATATCCTATATGTAGATAACGTTTTACGTTATATACTATATCTACGTACCGTTATACGTTATATCCTATATCTACATATCGTTATACGTTATATCCTATATCTACATATCGTTATACGTTATATCCTATATCTACGTATCGTTATACGTTATATCGTATATGTAGATAACGTTATACGTTATATCCCATATGTAGATAACGTTTTACGTTATATCCTATATCCACATATCGATATACGTTATATCCTATATGTAGATAACGTTTTACGTTATATCCTATATCTACGTATCGTTATACGTTATATCCTATATGTAGATGTCGTTATACGTTATATCCAATATCTGCATACCGTTATACGTTATATCCTACGTCTACATATCGTTATACGTTATATCCTATATGTAGATATCGTTATACGTTATATCCTATATCTACGTATCGTTATACGTTATATCCTATATCTACATATCGTTATACGTTATATCCTATATCTACATATCGTTATACGTTATATCCTATATGTAGATAACGTTTTACGTTATATCCTATATCTACATATCGTTATACGTCATATCCTATGTCTACATGTCGTTATACGTTATATCCCATATGTAGATAACGTTTTACGTTATATCCTATATCTACATATCGTTATACGTTATATCCTATATGTAGAAAACGTTTTACGTTATATACTATATCTACGTACCGTTATACGTTATATCCTATATCTACATATCGTTATACGTTATATCCTATATCTACATATCGTTATACGTTATATCCTATATCTACGTATCGTTATACGTTATATCGTATATGTAGATAACGTTATACGTTATATCCCATATGTAGATAACGTTTTACGTTATATCCTATATCCACATATCGATATACGTTATATCCTATATGTAGATAACGTTTTACGTTATATCCCATATCTACATATCGTTATACGTTATATCCTATATCTACGTATCGTTACACGTTATATCCTATATGTAGATGTCGTTATACGTTATATCCAATATCTGCATATCGTTATACGTTATATCCTATATCTGCGTATCGTTATACGTTATATCCTATATCTACATATCGTTATACGTTATATCCTATATCTACATATCGTTATACGTTATATCCTATATCTACGTATCGTTATACGTTATATCCTATATGTAGATAACGTTATACGTTATATCCCATATGTAGATAACGTTTTACGTTATATCCTATATCCACATATCGATATACGTTATATCCTACAGGTACGTATCGTTATACGTTATATCCTATATCTACGTATCGTTATACGTTATATCCTATATCTACGTATCGCTATACGTTATACCCTATATGTAGATAACGTTATACGTTATATCCTACGTCATCATATCGTTATACGTTATATCCTATATGTAGATATCGTTATACGTTATATACTATATCTACATATCGTTATACGTCATATCCTATATCTACGTATCGTTATACGTTATATCCTATACCTACATATCGTTATATGTTATATCCTATATCTACATATCGTTATACGTTATATTCTATATCTACATATCGTTATACGTTATATCCTATGTCTACATATCGTTATACGTTATATCCTATATCTACGTATCGTTATACGTTATATCCTATATGTAGATATCGTTATACGTTATATCCTATATCTACATATCGTTATACGTTGTATCCTATATCTACGTATCGTTATACGTTATATCCTATTTGTAGATAACGTTATACGTTATATCCTACATCTACATATCGTTATACGTTATATCCTATATCTACATATCGTTATACGTTATATCCTATATCTACGTATCGTTATACCTTAAATCCTATATGTAGATAACGTTATATGTTATATCCTACGTCTACATATCGTTATACGTTATATCCTATATCTACGTATCGTTATACGTTATATCCTATACCTACATACCGTTATTCGTTATATCCTATATCTACATAACGTTATACGTTATATCCTATATGTAGATACCGTTTTACGTTATACACTATATCTACGTATCGCTATACGTTATATCCTATATGTAGATATCGTTATACGTTATATCCTATATCTACATATCGTTATACGTTGTATCCTATATCTACGTATCGTTATACGTTATATCCTATATGTAGATGTCGTTATACGTTATATCCAATATCTGCATACCGTTATACGTTATATCCTACGTCTACATATCGTTATACGTTATATCCTATATGTAGATATCGTTATACGTTATATCCTATATCTACGTATCGTTATACGTTATATCCTATATGTAGATATCGTTATACGTTATATCCTATATCTACATATCGTTATACGTTGTATCCTATATGTAGATATCGTTATACGTTATATCCTATATCTACATATCGTTATACGTTGTATCCTATATCTACGTATCGTTATACCTTAAATCCTATATGTAGATAACGTTATATGTTATATCCTACGTCTACATATCGTTATACGTTATATCCTATATCTACGTATCGTTATACGTTATATCCTATACCTACATATCGTTATATGTTATATCCTATATCTACATATCGTTATACGTTATATTCTATATCTACATATCGTTATACGTTATATCCTATGTCTACATATCGTTATACGTTATATCCTATATCTACGTATCGTTATACGTTATATCCTATATGTAGATATCGTTATACGTTATATCCTATATCTACATATCGTTATACGTTGTATCCTATATCTACGTATCGTTATACGTTATATCCTATATGTAGATAACGTTATACGTTATATCCTATATCTACGAATCGCTATACGTTATATCCCATGTCTACATATCCTTATACGTTATATCCTATATCTACGTATCGTTATACGTTATACCCTATATCTACATATCGTTATACGTTATATACTATATCTACATATCGTTATACGTTATATCCTCTATCTGAATATCGTTATACGTTATATCCTATATCTACGTATCGTTATGCGTTATATACTATGTCTACGTATCGTTATACGTTATATCCTATATCTACGTATCGTCATACGTTATATCGTATATGTAGATAACGTTATACGTTATATCCTACGTCTACATATCGTTATACGTTATATCCTATATGTAGATATCGTTATACGTTTTATCCTATATCTACATATCGTTATACGTTATATCATATATCTACATTTCGTCATACGTTGTATCCTATATCTACGTATCGTTATACGTTATATCCTATATGTAGATAACGTTATACGTTATTTCCTACGTCTACATATCGTTATACGTTATATCCTATATGTAGATATCGTTATACGTTATAACCTATATCTACATATCGTTATACGTTATATCCTATATCTACGTATCGTTATACGTTGTATCCTATACCTACATACCGTTATACGGTATATCCTATATCTACATATCGTTATACGTTATATCCTATATGTAGATAACGTTTTACGTTATATACTATATCTACGTATCGCTATACTTTATATCCTATATCAACATATCGTTATACGTTATATCCTATATCTACATATCGTTATACGTTATATCCTATATCTACATATCGTTATACGTTATATCCTATATCTACGTATCGTTATACGTTATATCCGATATCTACATATCGTTATACGTTATATCCTATATCTACGTATCGTTATACGATGTATCCTATATCTACGTATCGTTATACGTTATATCCTATATGTAGATAACGTTATACGTTATATCCTACGTCTACATATCGTTATACGTTGTATCCTATATGTAGATATCGTTATACGTTATATCCTATATTTACATATCGTTAAACGTTATATCCTATATGTAGATATCGTGATACGTTATATCCTATATCTACATATCGTTATACGTTATATCCGATATCTACATATCGTTATACGTTATATCCTATATCTACGTATCGTTATACGTTATATCCTATACCTACATACCGTTATACGTTATATCCTATATCTACATGTCGTTATACGTTATATCCTATATGTAGATAACGTTATACGATATATCCTACGTCTACATATTGTTATACGTTGTATCCTATATGTAGATATCGTTATACGTTATATCCTATATCTACATATCGTTATACGTTGTATCCTATATGTAGATAACGTTATACGTTATATCCTATATCTACATATCGTTATACGTTATATCCTATATGTAGATAACGTTATACGTTATATCCTACGTCTACATATCGTTATACGTTATATCCTATATGTAGATAACGTTATACGTTATATCCTATATGTACGTATCGTTATACGTTATATCCTATATCTACATATCGTTATACGTTATATCCTATATCTACGTATCGTTATACGTTATATCCTATATGTAGATAACGTTATACGTTATATCCTACGTCTACATATCGTTATACGTTATATCCTATATGTAGATATCGTTATACGTTATATCCTATATCTACGTATCGTTATACGTTATATCCCATATGTAGATAACGTTTTACGTTATATCCTATATCTACGTATCGTTATACGATATATCCTATATGTAGATATCGTTATTCGTAATATCCAATATCTGCATATCGTTATACGATATATCCTATATCTACGTACCGTCATACGTTATATCCTATATGTAGATAACGTTATACGTTATATCCTACGTCTACAAATCGTTATAGTCATATCCTATATCTACGTATCGTTATACGTTATATCCCATATGTAGATAACGTTTTACGTTATATCCTATATCTACATATCGTTATACGTTATATCCTATATGTAGATAACGTTTTACGTTATATACTATATCTACGTACCGTTATACGTTATATCCTATATCTACATATCGTTATACGTTATATCCTATATCTACATATCGTTATACGTTATATCCTATATCTACGTATCGTTATACGTTATATCGTATATGTAGATAGCGTTATACGTTATATCCCATATGTAGATAACGTTTTACGTTATATCCTATATCAACATATCGATATACGTTATATCCTATATGTAGATAACGTTTTACGTTATATCCTATATCTACGTATCGTTATACGTTATATCCTATATGTAGATGTGGTTATACGTTATATCCAATATCTGCATATCGTTATACGTTATATCCTATATGTAGATAACGTTATACGTTATATCCTACGTCTACATATCGTTATACGTTATATCCTATATGTAGATAACGTTATACGTTATATCCTATATGTACGTATCGTTATACGTTATATCCTATATGTAGATATCGTTATACGTTATATCCTATATCTACGTATCGTTATACGTCATATCCTATATGTAGATAACGTTATACGTTATATCCTACGTCTACATATCGTTATACGTTATATCCTATATGTAGATATCGTTATACGTTATATCCTATATCTACATATCGTTATACGTTATATCCTATATCTACATATCGTTATACGTTATATCCTATATGTAGATAACGTTTTACGTTATATCCTATATCTACATATCGTTATACGTTATATCCTATGTCTACATATCGTTATACGTTATATCCTATATGTAGATAACGTTTTACGTTATATCCTATATCTACATATCGTTATACGTTATATCCTATATGTAGATAACGTTTTACGTTATATACTATATCTACGTACCGTTATACGTTATATCCTATATCTACATATCGTTATACGTTATATCCTATATCTACATATCGTTATACGTTATATCCTATATCTACGTATCGTTATACGTTATATCGTATATGTAGATAACGTTATACGTTATATCCCATATGTAGATAACGTTTTACGTTATATCCTATATCCACATATCGATATACGTTATATCCTATATGTAGATAACGTTTTACGTTATATCCTATATCTACGTATCGTTATACGTTATATCCTATATGTAGATGTCGTTATACGTTATATCCAATATCTGCATACCGTTATACGTTATATCCTACGTCTACATATCGTTATACGTTATATCCTATATGTAGATATCGTTATACGTTATATCCTATATCTACGTATCGTTATACGTTATATCCTATATCTACATATCGTTATACGTTATATCCTATATCTACATATCGTTATACGTTATATCCTATATGTAGATAACGTTTTACGTTATATCCTATATCTACATATCGTTATACGTCATATCCTATGTCTACATGTCGTTATACGTTATATCCTATATCTACATATCGTTATACGTTATATCCTATATCTACGTATCGTTATACGTTATATCCTATATCTGCGTATCGTTATACGTTATATCCTATATCTACATATCGTTATACGTTATATCCTATATCTACCTATCGTTATACGTTATATCCTATATCTACGTATCGTTATACGTTATATCGTATATGTAGATAACGTTATACGTTATATCCCATATGTAGATAACGTTTTACGTTATATCCTATATCCACATATCGATATACGTTATATCCTATATGTAGATAACGTTTTACGTTATATCCCATATCTACATATCGTTATACGTTATATCCTATATCTACGTATCGTTACACGTTATATCCTATATGTAGATGTCGTTATACGTTATATCCAATATCTGCATATCGTTATACGTTATATCCTATATCTGCGTATCGTTATACGTTATATCCTATATCTACATATCGTTATACGTTATATCCTATATCTACATATCGTTATACGTTATATCCTATATCTACGTATCGTTATACGTTATATCCTATATGTAGATAACGTTATACGTTATATCCCATATGTAGATAACGTTTTACGTTATATCCTATATCCACATATCGATATACGTTATATCCTACAGGTACGTATCGTTATACGTTATATCCTATATCTACGTATCGTTATACGTTATATCCTATATCTACGTATCGCTATACGTTATACCCTATATGTAGATAACGTTATACGTTATATCCTACGTCATCATATCGTTATACGTTATATCCTATATGTAGATATCGTTATACGTTATATACTATATCTACATATCGTTATACGTCATATCCTATATCTACGTATCGTTATACGTTATATCCTATACCTACATATCGTTATATGTTATATCCTATATCTACATATCGTTATACGTTATATTCTATATCTACATATCGTTATACGTTATATCCTATGTCTACATATCGTTATACGTTATATCCTATATCTACGTATCGTTATACGTTATATCCTATATGTAGATATCGTTATACGTTATATCCTATATCTACATATCGTTATACGTTGTATCCTATATCTACGTATCGTTATACGTTATATCCTATTTGTAGATAACGTTATACGTTATATCCTACATCTACATATCGTTATACGTTATATCCTATATCTACATATCGTTATACGTTATATCCTATATCTACGTATCGTTATACCTTAAATCCTATATGTAGATAACGTTATATGTTATATCCTACGTCTACATATCGTTATACGTTATATCCTATATCTACGTATCGTTATACGTTATATCCTATACCTACATACCGTTATTCGTTATATCCTATATCTACATAACGTTATACGTTATATCCTATATGTAGATACCGTTTTACGTTATACACTATATCTACGTATCGCTATACGTTATATCCTATATGTAGATAACGTTATACGTTATATCCTATATCTACATACCGTTATACGTTATATCCTATATGTAGATAACGTTATACGTTATATCCTATATCTACGAATCGCTATACGTTATATCCCATGTCTACATATCATTATACGTTATATCCTATATCTACGTATCGTTATACGTTATACCCTATATCTACATATCGTTATACGTTATATACTATATCTACATATCGTTATACGTTATATCCTCTATCTGAATATCGTTATACGTTATATCCAATATCTACGTATCGTTATGCGTTATATACTATGTCTACGTATCGTTATACGTTATATCCTATATCTACGTATCGTCATACGTTATATCGTATATGTAGATAACGTTATACGTTATATCCTACGTCTACATATCGTTATACGTTATATCCTATATGTAGATATCGTTATACGTTTTATCCTATATCTACATATCGTTATACGTTATATCATATATCTACATTTCGTCATACGTTGTATCCTATATCTACGTATCGTTATACGTTATATCCTATATGTAGATAACGTTATACGTTATTTCCTACGTCTACATATCGTTATACGTTATATCCTATATGTAGATATCGTTATACGTTATAACCTATATCTACATATCGTTATACGTTATATCCTATATCTACGTATCGTTATACGTTGTATCCTATACCTACATACCGTTATACGTTATATCCTATATCTACATATCGTTATACGTTATATCCTATATGTAGATAACGTTTTACGTTATATACTATATCTACGTATCGCTATACTTTATATCCTATATCAACATATCGTTATACGTTATATCCTATATCTACA
Organism: Bombus hortorum; assembly: GCA_905332935.1. NCBI lineage: Eukaryota > Metazoa > Arthropoda > Insecta > Hymenoptera > Apidae > Bombus > Bombus hortorum. The sequence goes on from HG995192.1 coordinate 10,962,210, forward strand.
TATCGTTATACGTTATATCCTATATCTACATATCGTTATACGTTATATCCTATATCTACGTATCGTTATACGTTATATCCGATATCTACATATCGTTATACGTTATATCCTATATCTACGTATCGTTATACGATGTATCCTATATCTACGTATCGTTATACGTTATATCCTATATGTAGATAACGTTATACGTTATATCCTACGTCTACATATCGTTATACGTTGTATCCTATATGTAGATATCGTTATACGTTATATCCTATATTTACATATCGTTAAACGTTATATCCTATATGTAGATATCGTGATACGTTATATCCTATATCTACATATCGTTATACGTTATATCCGATATCTACATATCGTTATACGTTATATCCTATATCTACGTATCGTTATACGTTATATCCTATACCTACATACCGTTATACGTTATATCCTATATCTACATGTCGTTATACGTTATATCCTATATGTAGATAACGTTATACGTTATATCCTACGTCTACATATTGTTATACGTTGTATCCTATATGTAGATATCGTTATACGTTATATCCTATATCTACATATCGTTATACGTTGTATCCTATATGTAGATAACGTTATACGTTATATCCTACGTCTACATATCGTTATACGTTATATCCTATATGTAGATATCGTTATACGTTATATCCTATATCTACATATCGTTATACGATGTATCCTATATCTACGTATCGTTATACGTTATATCCTATATGTAGATAACGTTATACGTTATATCCTATATGTAGGTAACGTTATACGTTATATCCTATATCTACGTATTGTTATACGATATATCCTATGTCTACATATCGTTATACGTTGTATCCTATATCTACGTATCGTTATACGTTATATCCTATATGTAGATAACGTTATACGTTATATCCTACGTCTACATATCGTTATACGTTATATCCTATATGTAGATATCGTTATACGTTATATCCTATATCTACGAATCGCTATACGTTATATCCCATGTCTACATATCGTTATACGTTATATCCTATATCTACGTATCGTTATACGTTATACCCTATATCTACATATCGTTATACGTTATATCCTATATCTACATATCGTTATACGTTATATCCTATATCTACATATCGTTATACGTTATATCCTATATCTACATATCGTTATACGTTATATCCTATATCTACGTATCGTTATACGTTACGTCCTATATGTAGATATCGTTATACGTTATATCCAATATCTGCATATCGTTATACGTTATATCCAATATCTACGTATCGTTATGCGTTATATACTATGTCTACGTATCGTTATACGTTATATCCTATATCTACGTATCGTCATACGTTATATCGTATATGTAGATAACGTTATACGTTATATCCTACGTCTACATATCGTTATACGTTATATCCTATATGTAGATATCGTTATACGTTTTATCCTATATCTACATATCGTTATACGTTATATCATATATCTACATTTCGTCATACGTTGTATCCTATATCTACGTATCGTTATACGTTATATCCTATATGTAGATAACGTTATACGTTATTTCCTACGTCTACATATCGTTATACGTTATATCCTATATGTAGATATCGTTATACGTTATAACCTATATCTACATATCGTTATACGTTATATCCTATATCTACGTATCGTTATACGTTATATCCTATACCTACATACCGTTATACGTTATATCCTATATCTACATATCGTTATACGTTATATCCTATACCTACATACCGTTATACGTTATATCCAATATCTGCTTATCGTTATACGTTATATCCAATATCTACGTATCGTTATGCGTTATATACTATATCTACGTATCGCTATACTTTATATCCAATATCAACATATCGTTATACGTTATATCCTATTTCTACATATCGTTATACTTTATATCCTATATCTACATATCGTTATACGTTATATCCTATATCTACGTATCGTTATGCGTTATATACTATGTCTACGTATCGTTATACGTTATATCCTATATCTACGTATCGTCATACGTTATATCGTATATGTAGATAACGTTATACGTTATATCCTACGTCTACATTTCGTTATACGTTATATCCTATACCTACATACCGTTATACGTTATATCCAATATCTGCATATCGTTATACGTTATATCCAATATCTACGTATCGTTATGCGTTATATACTATATCTACGTATCGCTATACTTTATATCCTATATCAACATATCGTTATACGTTATATCCTATATCTACATATCGTTATACGTTATATCCTATATCTACATATCGTTATACGTTATATCCTATATCTACGTATCGTTATACGTTATATCCTATACCTACATACCGTTATACGTTATATCCTATATCTACATATCGTTATACGTTATATCCTATATGTAGATAACGTTATACGTTATATCCTACGTCTACATATCGTTATACGTTGTATCCTATATGTAGATATCGTTATACGTTATATCCTATATCTACATATCGTTATACGTTGTATCCTATATGTAGATAACGTTATACGTTATATCCTACGTCTACTTATCGTTATACGTTATATCCTATATGTAGATATCGTTATACGTTATATCCTATATCTACATATCGTTATACGTTGTAACCTATATCTACGTATCGTTATACGTTATATCCTATATGTAGATAACGTTATACGTTATATCCTATATGTAGGTAACGTTATACGTTATATCCTATATCTACGTATTGTTATACGATATATCCTATCTCTACATATCGTTATACGTTTTATCCTATATTTACATATCGATAAACGTTATATCCTATATGTAGATATCGTTATACGTTATATCCTATATCTACATATCGTTATACGTTATATCCTATATCTACATATCGTTATACGTTATATCCTATATCTACGTACCGTTATACGTTATATCCTATACCTACATACCGTTATACGTTATATCCTATATCTACATGTCGTTATACTTTATATCCTATACGTAGATAACGTTATACGTTATATCCTACGTCTACATATCGTTATACGTTGTAACCTATATGTAGATATCGTTATACGTTATATCCTATATCTACATATCGTTATACGTTGTATCCTATATGTAGATAACATTATACGTTATATCCTACGTCTACATATCGTTATACGTTATATCCTATATGTAGATATCGTTATACGTTATATCCTATATCTACATATCGTTATACGTTGTATCCTATATCTACGTATCGTTATACGTTATATCCTATATGTAGATAACGTTATACGTTATATCCTACGTCTACATATCGTTATACGTTGTATCCTATATGTAGATACCGTTATACGTTATATCCTATATCTACATGTCGTTATACGTTATATCCTATATGTAGATAACGTTATACGTTATATCCTACGTCTACATATTGTTATACGTTGTATCCTATATGTAGATATCGTTATACGTTATATCCTACATCTACATATCGTTATACGTTGTATCCTATATGTAGATAACGTTATACGTTATATCCTACGTCTACATATCGTTATACGTTATATCCTATATGTAGATATCGTTATACGTTATATCCTATATCTACATATCGTTATACGATGTATCCTATATCTACGTATCGTTATACGTTATATCCTATATGTAGATAACGTTATACGTTATATCCTATATGTAGGTAACGTTATACGTTATATCCTATATCTACGTATTGTTATACGATATATCCTATGTCTACATATCGTTATACGTTGTATCCTATATCTACGTATCGTTATACGTTATATCCTATATGTAGATAACGTTATACGTTATATCCTACGTCTACATATCGTTATACGTTATATCCTATATGTAGATATCGTTATACGTTATATCCTATATCTACGAATCGCTATACGTTATATCCCATGTCTACATATCGTTATACGTTATATCCTATATCTACGTATCGTTATACGTTATACCCTATATCTACATATCGTTATACGTTATATCCTATATCTACATATCGTTATACGTTATATCCTATATCTACATATCGTTATACGTTATATCCTATATCTACATATCGTTATACGTTATATCCTATATCTACGTATCGTTATACGTTACGTCCTATATGTAGATATCGTTATACGTTATATCCAATATCTGCATATCGTTATACGTTATATCCAATATCTACGTATCGTTATGCGTTATATACTATGTCTACGTATCGTTATACGTTATATCCTATATCTACGTATCGTCATACGTTATATCGTATATGTAGATAACGTTATACGTTATATCCTACGTCTACATATCGTTATACGTTATATCCTATATGTAGATATCGTTATACGTTTTATCCTATATCTACATATCGTTATACGTTATATCATATATCTACATTTCGTCATACGTTGTATCCTATATCTACGTATCGTTATACGTTATATCCTATATGTAGATAACGTTATACGTTATTTCCTACGTCTACATATCGTTATACGTTATATCCTATATGTAGATATCGTTATACGTTATAACCTATATCTACATATCGTTATACGTTATATCCTATATCTACGTATCGTTATACGTTATATCCTATACCTACATACCGTTATACGTTATATCCTATATCTACATATCGTTATACGTTATATCCTATACCTACATACCGTTATACGTTATATCCAATATCTGCTTATCGTTATACGTTATATCCAATATCTACGTATCGTTATGCGTTATATACTATATCTACGTATCGCTATACCTTATATCCAATATCAACATATCGTTATACGTTATATCCTATATCTACATATCGTTATACTTTATATCCTATATCTACATATCGTTATACGTTATATCCTATATCTACGTATCGTTATGCGTTATATACTATGTCTACGTATCGTTATACGTTATATCCTATATCTACGTATCGTCATACGTTATATCGTATATGTAGATAACGTTATACGTTATATCCTATATCTACGTATCGTTATACGTTATATCCTATACCTACATACCGTTATACGTTATATCCTATATCTGCTTATCGTTATACGTTATATCCAATATCTACATATCGTTATACGTTATATCCTATATCTACGTACCGTTATACGTTATATCCTATACCTACATACCGTTATACGTTATATCCTATATCTACATGTCGTTATACTTTATATCCTATACGTAGATAACGTTATACGTTATATCCTACGTCTACATATCGTTATACGTTGTAACCTATATGTAGATATCGTTATACGTTATATCCTATATCTACATATCGTTATACGTTGTATCCTATATGTAGATAACATTATACGTTATATCCTACGTCTACATATCGTTATACGTTATATCCTATATGTAGATATCGTTATACGTTATATCCTATATCTACATATCGTTATACGTTGTATCCTATATCTACGTATCGTTATACGTTATATCCTATATGTAGATAACGTTATACGTTATATCCTACGTCTACATATCGTTATACGTTGTATCCTATATGTAGATATCGTTATACGTTATATCCTATATCTACATATCGTTATACGTTGTATCCTATATGTAGATAACGTTATACGTTATATCCTACGTCTACTTATCGTTATACGTTATATCCTATATGTAGATATCGTTATACGTTATATCCTATATCTACATATCGTTATACGTTATATCATATATCTACGTATCGTTATACGTTATATCCTATAGGTAGATAACGTTATACGTTATATCCTACGTCTATATATCGGTATACGTTATATCCTATATGTAGATATCGTTATACGTTATATACTATGTCTACGTATCGTTATACGTTATATCCTATATCTACGTATCGTTATACGTTATATCCTATATCTACGTATCGTTATACGTTATATCCTATATGTAGATAACGTTATACGTTATATCCTATATCTACATATCGTTATACGTTATATCCTATATGTAGATAACGTTTTACGTTATATACTATATCTACGTATCGTTATGCGTTATATCCTATATCTACACATCGTTATACGTTATATCCTATATCTACATATCGTTATACGTTATATCCTATATCTACGTATCGTTATACGTTATATCCAATATGTAGAAACGTTATACGTTATATCCTACGTCTACATATCGTTATGCGTTATATCCTATATGTAGATATCGTTATACGTTATATCCTATATCTACATATCGTTATACGTTGTATCTTATATCTACGTATCGTTATACGTTATATCCTATATCTACGTATCGTTATATGTTATATCCTATATGTAGATATCGTTATACGTTATATCCTATATCTACATATCGTTATACGTTGTATCCTATATCTACGTATCGTTATACTTTATATCCTATATGTAGATAACGGTATACGTTATATCCAATATCTGCATATCGTTATAAGTTATATCCTATATCTACGTATCGTTATACGTTGTATCCTATATCTACGTATCGTTATACGTTATATTCTATATGTAGATATCGTTATACGTTATATCCTATATCTACATATCGTTATACGTTATATCCTATATCTACGTATCGTTATACGTTATATCCTATACCTACATATCGTTATACGTAATATCCTATATGTTGATATCGTTATACGTTATATCCAATATCTGCATATCGTTATACGTTATATCCTATATCTACGTATCGTTATACGTTATATCCTATATGTAGATAACGTTATACGTTATATCCTACGACTACATATCGTTATACGTTATATCCTATATGTAGATATCGTTTTTCGTTATATCCTATATCTAAGAATCGTTGTGCGTTATATCCTATGTCTACATATCGTTATACGTTATATCCTATATCTACATATCGTTATACGTTATATCCTATATGTATCTAACGTTTTACGTTATATCCTATATCTACGTATCGTTATACGTTATATCCTATATCTACATATCGTTATACGTTATATCCCATATGTAGATAACGTTTTACGTTATATCCTATATCTACGATTCGTTATACGATATATCCTATATGTAGATATCGTTATACGTTATATCCAATATCTGCATATCGTTATACGTTATATCCTATATCTACGTATCGTTATACGTTATATCCTATATGTAGATAACGTTATACGTTATATCCTACGTCTACATATCGTTATACGTTATATCCTATATCTACGTATCGTTATACGTTATATCCTATATGTAGATAACGTTATACGTTATATCCTACGTCTACATATCGTTATACGTTATATCCTATATGTAGATATCGTTATACGTTATATCCAATATCTGCATATCGTTATACGATATATCCTACATCTACGTATCGTTATACGATATATACTATGTCTACGTATCGTTATACGTTATATCCTATATCTACGAATCGTTATACGTTATATCCTACGTCTACATATCGTTATACGTTATATCCAATATCTGCAAATCGTTATACGTTATATCCCATATGTAGATAACGTTTTACGTTATATCCTATATCTACGTTTCGTTATACGATATATCCTATATGTAGATAACGTTATACGTTATATCCAATATCTGCATATCGTTATACATTATATCCTATATCTACGTATCGTTATACGTTATATCCTACGTCTACATATCGTTATACCTTATATCCTATATCTACGTACCGTTATACGTTATATCCTATATGTAGATAACGTTATACGTTATATCCTACGTCTACATATCGTTATACGTTATATCCTATATATACGTATCGTTATACGATATATCCTATATGTAGATATCGTTATACGTTATATCCAATATCTGCATATCGTTATACGTTATATCCTATATCTACATATCGTTATACGTTACATCCTATATCTGCATATCGTTATACGTTATATCCTATGTCTACATATCGTTATACGTTATATCCTATATCTCCGAATCGTTATACGTTATATCCTATATCTACATATCGTTATACGTTATATCCCATATGTAGATAATGTTTTACGTTATATCCTATATCTACGTATCGTTATACGATATATCCTATATGTAGATATCGTTATTCGTAATATCCAATATCTGCATATCGTTATACGATATATCCTATATCTACGTATCGTTATACGTTATATACTATGTCTACGTATCGTTATACGTTATATCGTATATCTACATATCGTTATACGTTATATCCTATGTCTACATATCGTTATACGTTATATCCCATATGTAGATATCGTTTTACGTTATATCCTATATCTACATATCGTTATACGTTATATCCTATATGTAGATAACGTTTTACGTTATATCCTATATGTAGATATCGTTATACGTTATATCCTATATCTACGTATCGTTATATGTTATATCCTATATGTAGATATCGTTATACGTTATATCCTATATCTACATATCGTTATACGTTGTATCCTATATCTACGTATCGTTATACTTTATATCCTATATGTAGATAACGGTATACGTTATATCCAATATCTGCATATCGTTATAAGTTATATCCTATATCTACGTATCGTTATACGTTGTATCCTATATCTACGTATCGTTATACGTTATATTCTATATGTAGATATCGTTATACGTTATATCCTATATCTACATATCGTTATACGTTATATCCTATATCTACGTATCGTTATACGTTATATCCTATACCTACATATCGTTATACGTAATATCCTATATGTTGATATCGTTATACGTTATATCCAATATCTGCATATCGTTATACGTTATATCCTATATCTACGTATCGTTATACGTTATATCCTATATGTAGATAACGTTATACGTTATATCCTACGACTACATATCGTTATACGTTATATCCTATATGTAGATATCGTTTTTCGTTATATCCTATATCTACGAATTGTTGTACGTTATATCCTATGTCTACATATCGTTATACGTTATATCCTATATCTACATATCGTTATACGTTATATCCTATATGTATCTAACGTTTTACGTTATATCCTATATCTACGTATCGTTATACGTTATATCCTATATCTACATATCGTTATACGTTATATCCCATATGTAGATAACGTTTTACGTTATATCCTATATCTACGATTCGTTATACGATATATCCTATATGTAGATATCGTTATACGTTATATCCTATATGTAGATAACGTTATACGTTATATCCTACGTCTACATATCGTTATACGTTATATCCTATATCTACGTATCGTTATACGTTATATCCTATATGTAGATAACGTTATACGTTATATCCTACGTCTACATATCGTTATACGTTATATCCTATATGTAGATATCGTTATACGTTATATCCAATATCTGCATATCGTTATACGATATATCCTACATCTACGTATCGTTATACGATATATACTATGTCTACGTATCGTTATACGTTATATCCTATATCTACGAATCGTTATACGTTATATCCTACGTCTACATATCGTTATACGTTATATCCAATATCTGCAAATCGTTATACGTTATATCCCATATGTAGATAACGTTTTACGTTATATCCTATATCTACGTTTCGTTATACGATATATCCTATATGTAGATATCGTTATACGTTATATCCAATATCTGCATATCGTTATACATTATATCCTATATCTACGTATCGTTATACGTTATATCCTACGTCTACATATCGTTATACCTTATATCCTATATCTACGTACCGTTAGACGTTATATCCTATATGTAGATAACGTTATACGTTATATCCTACGTCTACATATCGTTATACGTTATATCCTATATATACGTATCGTTATACGATATATCCTATATGTAGATATCGTTATACGTTATATCCAATATCTGCATATCGTTATACGTTATATCCTATATCTACATATCGTTATACGTTACATCCTATATCTGCATATCGTTATACGTTATATCCTATGTCTACATATCGTTATACGTTATATCCTATATCTCCGAATCGTTATACGTTATATCCTATATCTACATATCGTTATACGTTATATCCCATATGTAGATAATGTTTTACGTTATATCCTATATCTACGTATCGTTATACGATATATCCTATATGTAGATATCGTTATTCGTAATATCCAATATCTGCATATCGTTATACGATATATCCTATATCTACGTATCGTTATACGTTATATACTATGTCTACGTATCGTTATACGTTATATCGTATATCTACATATCGTTATACGTTATATCCTATGTCTACATATCGTTATACGTTATATCCCATATGTAGATATCGTTTTACGTTATATCCTATATCTACATATCGTTATACGTTATATCCTATATGTAGATAACGTTTTACGTTATATCCTATATGTAGATATCGTTATACGTTATATCCTATATCTACGTATCGTTATATGTTATATCCTATATGTAGATATCGTTATACGTTATATCCTATATCTACATATCGTTATACGTTGTATCCTATATCTACGTATCGTTATACTTTATATCCTATATGTAGATAACGGTATACGTTATATCCAATATCTGCATATCGTTATAAGTTATATCCTATATCTACGTATCGTTATACGTTGTATCCTATATCTACGTATCGTTATACGTTATATTCTATATGTAGATATCGTTATACGTTATATCCTATATCTACATATCGTTATACGTTATATCCTATATCTACGTATCGTTATACGTTATATCCTATACCTACATATCGTTATACGTAATATCCTATATGTTGATATCGTTATACGTTATATCCAATATCTGCATATCGTTATACGTTATATCCTATATCTACGTATCGTTATACGTTATATCCTATATGTAGATAACGTTATACGTTATATCCTACGACTACATATCGTTATACGTTATATCCTATATGTAGATATCGTTTTTCGTTATATCCTATATCTACGAATTGTTGTACGTTATATCCTATGTCTACATATCGTTATACGTTATATCCTATATCTACATATCGTTATACGTTATATCCTATATGTATCTAACGTTTTACGTTATATCCTATATCTACGTATCGTTATACGTTATATCCTATATCTACATATCGTTATACGTTATATCCCATATGTAGATAACGTTTTACGTTATATCCTATATCTACGATTCGTTATACGATATATCCTATATGTAGATATCGTTATACGTTATATCCAATATCTGCATATCGTTATACGTTATATCCTATATCTACGTATCGTTATACGTTATATCCTATATGTAGATAACGTTATACGTTATATCCTACGTCTACATATCGTTATACGTTATATCCTATATCTACGTATCGTTATACGTTATATCCTATATGTAGATAACGTTATACGTTATATCCTACGTCTACATATCGTTATACGTTATATCCTATATGTAGATATCGTTATACGTTATATCCAATATCTGCATATCGTTATACGATATATCCTACATCTACGTATCGTTATACGATATATACTATGTCTACGTATCGTTATACGTTATATCCTATATCGACGAATCGTTATACGTTATATCCTACGTCTACATATCGTTATACGTTATATCCAATATCTGCAAATCGTTATACGTTATATCCCATATGTAGATAACGTTTTACGTTATATCCTATATCTACGTTTCGTTATACGATATATCCTATATGTAGATATCGTTATACGTTATATCCAATATCTGCATATCGTTATACATTATATCCTATATCTACGTATCGTTATACGTTATATCCTATATGTAGATAACGTTATACGTTATATCCTACGTCTACATATCGTTATACCTTATATCCTATATCTACGTACCGTTATACGTTATATCCTATATGTAGATAACGTTATACGTTATATCCTACGTCTACATATCGTTATACGTTATATCCTATATATACGTATCGTTATACGATATATCCTATATGTAGATATCGTTATACGTTATATCCAATATCTGCATATCGTTATACGTTATATCCTATATCTACATATCGTTATACGTTACATCCTATATCTGCATATCGTTATACGTTATATCCTATGTCTACATATCGTTATACGTTATATCCTATATCTACGAATCGTTATACGTTATATCCTATATCTACATATCGTTATACGTTATATCCCATATGTAGATAACGTTTTACGTTATATCCTATATCTACGTATCGTTATACGATATATCCTATATGTAGATATCGTTATTCGTAATATCCAATATCTGCATATCGTTATACGATATATCCTATATCTACGTATCGTTATACGTTATATACTATGTCTACGTATCGTTATACGTCATATCGTATATCTACATATCGTTATACGTTATATCCTATGTCTACATATCGTTATACGTTATATCCCATATGTAGATAACGTTTTACGTTATATCCTATATCTACATATCGTTATACGTTATATCCTCTATCTACGTATCGTTATACGTTATATCGTATATGTAGATAATGTTATACGTTATATCCCATATGTAGATAACGTTTTACGTTATATCCTATATCCACATATCGATATACGTTATATCCTATATGTAGCTAACGTTTTACGTTATATCCTATATCTAGGTATCGTTATACGTTATATCCTATATGTAGATGTCGTTATACGTTATATCCAATATCTGCATATCGTTATACGTTATATCCTATATCTGCGTATCGTTATACGTTATATCCCATATGTAGATAACGTTTTACGTTATATTCTATATCTACGTATCGTTATACGTTATATCCTATATGTAGATGTCGTTATACGTTATATCCAATATCTGCATATCGTTATACGTTATATCCTATATCTACGTATCGTTATACGTTATATCCTATATGTAGATAACGTTTTACGTTATATCCTATATCTACGTATCGTTATACGTTATATCCTATATGTAGATGTCGTTATACGTTATATCCAATATCTGCATATCGTTATACGTTATATCCTATACCTACATATCGTTATACGTAATATCCTATATGTTGATATCGTTATACGTTATATCCAATATCTGCATATCGTTATACGTTATATCCTATATCTACGTATCGTTATACGTTATATCCTATATGTAGATAACGTTATACGTTATATCCTACGACTACATATCGTTATACGTTATATCCTATATGTAGATATCGTTTTTCGTTATATCCTATATCTACGAATTGTTGTACGTTATATCCTATGTCTACATATCGTTATACGTTATATCCTATATCTACATATCGTTATACGTTATATCCTATATGTATCTAACGTTTTACGTTATATCCTATATCTACGTATCGTTATACGTTATATCCTATATCTACATATCGTTATACGTTATATCCCATATGTAGATAACGTTTTACGTTATATCCTATATCTACGATTCGTTATACGATATATCCTATATGTAGATATCGTTATACGTTATATCCAATATCTGCATATCGTTATACGTTATATCCTATATCTACGTATCGTTATACGTTATATCCTATATGTAGATAACGTTATACGTTATATCCTACGTCTACATATCGTTATACGTTATATCCTATATCTACGTATCGTTATACGTTATATCCTATATGTAGATAACGTTATACGTTATATCCTACGTCTACATATCGTTATACGTTATATCCTATATGTAGATATCGTTATACGTTATATCCAATATCTGCATATCGTTATACGATATATCCTACATCTACGTATCGTTATACGATATATACTATGTCTACGTATCGTTATACGTTATATCCTATATCGACGAATCGTTATACGTTATATCCTACGTCTACATATCGTTATACGTTATATCCAATATCTGCAAATCGTTATACGTTATATCCCATATGTAGATAACGTTTTACGTTATATCCTATATCTACGTTTCGTTATACGATATATCCTATATGTAGATATCGTTATACGTTATATCCAATATCTGCATATCGTTATACATTATATCCTATATCTACGTATCGTTATACGTTATATCCTATATGTAGATAACGTTATACGTTATATCCTACGTCTACATATCGTTATACCTTATATCCTATATCTACGTACCGTTATACGTTATATCCTATATGTAGATAACGTTATACGTTATATCCTACGTCTACATATCGTTATACGTTATATCCTATATATACGTATCGTTATACGATATATCCTATATGTAGATATCGTTATACGTTATATCCAATATCTGCATATCGTTATACGTTATATCCTATATCTACATATCGTTATACGTTACATCCTATATCTGCATATCGTTATACGTTATATCCTATGTCTACATATCGTTATACGTTATATCCTATATCTACGAATCGTTATACGTTATATCCTATATCTACATATCGTTATACGTTATATCCCATATGTAGATAACGCTTTACGTTATATCCTATATCTACGTATCGTTATACGATATATCCTATATGTAGATATCGTTATTCGTAATATCCAATATCTGCATATCGTTATACGATATATCCTATATCTACGTATCGTTATACGTTATATACTATGTCTACGTATCGTTATACGTCATATCGTATATCTACATATCGTTATACGTTATATCCTATGTCTACATATCGTTATACGTTATATCCCATATGTAGATAACGTTTTACGTTATATCCTATATCTACATATCGTTATACGTTATATCCTCTATCTACGTATCGTTATACGTTATATCGTATATGTAGATAATGTTATACGTTATATCCCATATGTAGATAACGTTTTACGTTATATCCTATATCCACATATCGATATACGTTATATCCTATATGTAGCTAACGTTTTACGTTATATCCTATATCTAGGTATCGTTATACGTTATATCCTATATGTAGATGTCGTTATACGTTATATCCAATATCTGCATATCGTTATACGTTATATCCTATATCTGCGTATCGTTATACGTTATATCCCATATGTAGATAACGTTTTACGTTATATTCTATATCTACGTATCGTTATACGTTATATCCTATATGTAGATGTCGTTATACGTTATATCCAATATCTGCATATCGTTATACGTTATATCCTATATCTACGTATCGTTATACGTTATATCCTATATGTAGATAACGTTTTACGTTATATCCTATATCTACGTATCGTTATACGTTATATCCTATATGTAGATGTCGTTATACGTTATATCCAATATCTGCATATCGTTATACGTTATATCCTATATCTACGTATCGTTATACGTTATATCCTATATCTGCATATCGTTATACGTTATATCCTATATCTACGTATCGTTATACGTTATATCCTATATGTAGATAACGTTTTACGTTATATCCTATATCTACGTATCGTTATACGTTATATCCTATATGTAGATGTCGTTATACGTTATATCCAATATCTGCATATCGTTATACGTTACATCCTATATCTACGTATCGTTATACGTTATATCCTATATCTACATATCGTTATACGTTATATCCTATATGTATCTAACGTTTTTCGTTATATCCTATATCTACGTATCGTTATACGTTATATCCTATATCTACGTATCGTTATAAGTTATATCGTATATGTAGATAATGTTATACGTTACATCCCATATGTAGATAACGTTTTACGTTATATCCTATATCCACATATCGATATACGTTATATCCTATATGTAGATAACGTTTTACGTTATATCCTATATCTACGTATCGTTATTCGTTATATCCTATATGTAGATAACGTTATACGTTATATCCTACGTCTACATATCGTTATACGTTATATCCTATATGTAGATATCGTTCTACGTTATATCCTATATCTACGTATCGTTATACGTTATATCCTATATGTAGATAACGTTATACGTTATATCCTATATGTAGATATCGTTATTCGTTATATCCTATATCTACATATCGTTATACGTTATATCCTTTATCTACATATCGTTATACGATATATCCTATATGTAGATAACGTTTTACGTTATATACTATATCTACGTACCGTTATACGTTATATCCTATATCTACATATCGTTATACGTTATATCCTATATCTACGTATCGTTATACGATATATCCTATATGTAGATATCGTTATACGTTATATCCAATATCTGCATATCGTTATACGTTATATCCTACGTCTACATATCGTTATACGTTATATCCTATATGTAGATAACGTTATATAACGTTAGATATACGATATACGATATATAACGTTATATCCTATATCTACGTATCGTTATACGTTATATCCTATATCTACGTATCGTTATACGTTATACCCTATATGTAGATAACGTTATACGTTATATCCGACGTCATCATATCGTTATACGTTATATGCTATATGTAGATATCGTTATACGTTATATACTATATCTACATATCGTTATACGTCATATCCTATATCTACGTATCGTTATACGTTATATCCTATACCTACATATCGTTATACGTTATATCCTATATCTACATATCGTTATACGTTATATCCTATATCTACATATCGTTATACGTTATATCCTATGTCTACATATCGTTATACGTTATATCCTATATCTACGTATCGTTTTACGTTATATCCTATATCCACATATCGATATACGTTATATCCTATATGTACGTATCGTTATACGTTATATCCTATATGTAGATAACGTTTTACGTTATATATTATATCTACGTACCGTTATACGTTATATCCTATATCTACATATCGTTATACGTTATATCCTATATCTACATATCGTTATACGTTATATCCTATATCTACGTATCGTTATACGTTATATCGTATATGTAGATAATGTTATACGTTATATCCCATATGTAGATAACGTTTTACGTTATATCCTATACCTACATATCGTTATACGTTATATCCTATATCTACATATCGTTATACGTTATATCCTATATCTACATATCGTTATACGTTATATCCTATGTCTACATATCGTTATACGTTATATCCTATATCTACGAATCGTTTTACGTTATATCCTATATCTACGTATCGTTATACGTTATATACTATGTCTACGTATCGTTATACGTTATATCCTATATCTACATATCGTTATACGTTATATCCTATGTCTACATATCGTTATACGTTATGTACTATGTCTACGTATCGTTATACGTTATATCCTATATCTACGTATCGTTATACATTATAACGTATATGTAGATAACGTTATACCTTATATCCTACGTCTACATATCGATATACGTTATATCCTATATGTAGATATCGTTATACGTTATATCCTATATCTACATATCGTTATACGTTATATCCTATATGTAGATAACGTTTTACGTTATATACTATATCTACGTACCGTTATGCGTTATATCCTATATCCACATATCGATATACGTTATATCCTATATGTAGATAACGTTTTACGTTATATCCTATATCTACGTATCGTTATACGTTATATCCTATATGTAGATGTCGTTATACGTTATATCCTATATGTAGATAACGTTATACGTTATATCCTATATCTACGTATCGTTATACGTTATATCCTATATCTACGTATCGCTATACGTTATACCCTATATGTAGATAACGTTATACGTTATATCCTATATGTAGATAACGTTATACGTTATATACTATATCTACGTACCGTTATACGTTATATCCTATATCTACATATCGTTATACGTTATATCCTATATCTACGTATCGTTATACGTTATATCCTATATGTAGATAACGTTATACGTTATATCCTACGTCTACATATCGTTATACGTTATATCCTATATGTAGATAACGTTATACGTTATATCCTATATGTACGTATCGTTATACGTTATATCGTATATCTACATATCGTTATACGTTATATCCTATATCTACGTATCGTTATACGTTATATCCTATATGTAGATAACGTTATACGTTATATCCTACGTCTACATATCGTTATACGTTATATCCTATATGTAGATATCGTTATACGTTATATCCTATATCTACGTATCGTTATACGTCATATCCTATATGTAGATAACGTTATACATTATATCCTACGTCTACATATCGTTATACGTTATATCCTATATGTAGATATCGTTATACGTTATATCCTATATCTACATATCGTTATATGTTATATCCTATGTCTACATATCGTTATACGTTATATCCTATATGTAGATAACGTTTTACGTTATATCCTATATCTACATATCGTTATACGTTATATCCTATGTCTACATATCGTTATACGTTATATCCCATATGTAGATAACGTTTTACGTTATATCCTATATCTACATATCGTTATACGTTATATCCTATATGTAGATAACGTTTTACGTTATATACTATATCTACGTACCGTTATACGTTATATCCTATATCTACATATCGTTATACGTTATATCCTACATCTACATATCGTTATACGTTATATCCTATATCTACGTATCGTTATACGTTATATCGTATATGTAGATGTCGTTATACGTTATATCCAATATCTGCATATCGTTATACGTTATATCCTATATCTACGTATCGTTGTACGTTATATCCTATATCTGCATATCGTTATACGTTATATCCTATATCTACGTATCGTTATACGTTATATCCTATATGTAGATAACGTTTTACGTTATATCCTATATCTACGTATCGTTATACGTTATATCCTATATGTAGATGTCGTTATACGTTATATCCAATATCTGCATATCCTTATACGTTACATCCTATATCTACGTATCGTTATACGTTATATCCTATATCTACATATCGTTATACGTTATATCCTATATGTATCTAACGTTTTTCGTTATATCCTATATCTACGTATCGTTATACGTTATATCCTATATCTACGTATCGTTATAAGTTATATCGTATATGTAGATAATGTTATACGTTACATCCCATATGTAGATAACGTTTTACGTTATATCCTATATCCACATATCGATATACGTTATATCCTATATGTAGATAACGTTTTACGTTATATCCTATATCTACGTATCGTTATTCGTTATATCCTATATGTAGATAACGTTATACGTTATATCCTACGTCTACATATCGTTATACGTTATATCCTATATGTAGATATCGTTCTACGTTATATCCTATATCTACGTATCGTTATACGTTATATCCTATATGTAGATATCGTTATACGTTATATCCTATATGTAGATATCGTTATTCGTTATATCCTATATCTACATATCGTTATACGTTATATCCTATATCTACATATCGTTATACGATATATCCTATATGTAGATAACGTTTTACGTTATATACTATATCTACGTACCGTTATACGTTATATCCTATATCTACATATCGTTATACGTTATATCCTATATCTACGTATCGTTATACGATATATCCTATATGTAGATATCGTTATACGTTATATCCAATATCTGCATATCGTTATACGTTATATCCTACGTCTACATATCGTTATACGTTATATCCTATATGTAGATAACGTTATATAACGTTAGATATACGATATACGATATATAACGTTATATCCTATATCTACGTATCGTTATACGTTATATCCTATATCTACGTATCGTTATACGTTATACCCTATATGTAGATAACGTTATACGTTATATCCTACGTCATCATATCGTTATACGTTATATGCTATATGTAGATATCGTTATACGTTATATACTATGTCTACATATCGTTATACGTTATATCCTATATCTACGTATCGTTTTACGTTATATCCTATATCCACATATCGATATACGTTATATCCTATATGTACGTATCGTTATACGTTATATCCTATATGTAGATAACGTTTTACGTTATATATTATATCTACGTACCGTTATACGTTATATCCTATATCTACATACCGTTATACGTTATATCCTATATCTACATATCGTTATACGTTATATCCTATATCTACGTATCGTTATACGTTATATCGTATATGTAGATAATGTTATACGTTATATCCCATATGTAGATAACGTTTTACGTTATATCCTATACCTACATATCGTTATACGTTATATCCTATATCTACATATCGTTATACGTTATATCCTATATCTACATATCGTTATACGTTATATCCTATGTCTACATATCGTTATACGTTATATCCTATATCTACGAATCGTTTTACGTTATATCCTATATCTACGTATCGTTATACGTTATATACTATGTCTACGTATCGTTATACGTTATATCCTATATCTACATATCGTTATACGTTATATCCTATGTCTACATATCGTTATACGTTATGTACTATGTCTACGTATCGTTATACGTTATATCCTATATCTACGTATCGTTATACATTATAACGTATATGTAGATAACGTTATACCTTATATCCTACGTCTACATATCGATATACGTTATATCCTATATGTAGATATCGTTATACGTTATATCCTATATCTACATATCGTTATACGTTATATCCTATATGTAGATAACGTTTTACGTTATATACTATATCTACGTACCGTTATGCGTTATATCCTATATCCACATATCGATATACGTTATATCCTATATGTAGATAACGTTTTACGTTATATCCTATATCTACGTATCGTTATACGTTATATCCTATATGTAGATGTCGTTATACGTTATATCCTATATGTAGATAACGTTATACGTTATATCCTATATCTACGTATCGTTATACGTTATATCCTATATCTACGTATCGCTATACGTTATACCCTATATGTAGATAACGTTATACGTTATATCCTATATGTAGATAACGTTATACGTTATATACTATATCTACGTACCGTTATACGTTATATCCTATATCTACATATCGTTATACGTTATATCCTATATCTACGTATCGTTATACGTTATATCCTATATGTAGATAACGTTATACGTTATATCCTACGTCTACATATCGTTATACGTTATATCCTATATGTAGATAACGTTATACGTTATATCCTATATGTACGTATCGTTATACGTTATATCGTATATCTACATATCGTTATACGTTATATCCTATATCTACGTATCGTTATACGTTATATCCTATATGTAGATAACGTTATACGTTATATCCTACGTCTACATATCGTTATACGTTATATCCTATATGTAGATATCGTTATACGTTATATCCTATATCTACGTATCGTTATACGTCATATCCTATATGTAGATAACGTTATACATTATATCCTACGTCTACATATCGTTATACGTTATATCCTATATGTAGATATCGTTATACGTTATATCCTATATCTACATATCGTTATATGTTATATCCTATATCTACATATCGTTATACGTTATATCCTATATGTAGATAACGTTTTACGTTATATCCTATATCTACATATCGTTATACGTTATATCCTATGTCTACATATCGTTATACGTTATATCCCATATGTAGATAACGTTTTACGTTATATCCTATATCTACATATCGTTATACGTTATATCCTATATGTAGATAACGTTTTACGTTATATACTATATCTACGTACCGTTATACGTTATATCCTATATCTACATATCGTTATACGTTATATCCTACATCTACATATCGTTATACGTTATATCCTATATCTACGTATCGTTATACGTTATATCGTATATGTAGATAACGTTATACGTTATATCCCATATGTAGATAACGTTTTACGTTATATCCTATATCCACATATCGATATACGTTATATCCTATATGTAGATAACGTTTTACGTTATATCCTATATCTTCGTATCGTTATACGTTATATCCTATATGTAGATGTCGTTATACGTTATATCCAATATCTGCATATCGTTATACGTTATATCCTATATCTGCGTATCGTTATACGTTATATCCTATATCTACATATCGTTATACGTTATATCCTATATCTACATATCGTTATACGTTATATCCTATATCTACGTATCGTTATACGTTATATCCTATATGTAGATAACGTTATACGTTATATCCCATATGTAGATAACGTTTTACGTTATATCCTATATCCACATATCGATATACGTTATATCCTACATGTACGTATCGTTATACGTTATATCCTATATCTACGTATCGTTATACGTTATATCCTACGTCTACATATCGTTATACGTTATATCCTATATGTAGATATCGTTATACGTTATATCCTATATCTACGTATCGTTATACGTTATATCCTATATGTAGATAACGTTATACGTTATATCCCATATGTAGATAACGTTTTACGTTATATCCTATGTCCACATATCGATATACGTTATATCCTATATGTACGTATCGTTATGCGTTATATCCTATATCTACGTATCGTTATACGTTATATCCTATATCTACGTATCGTTATACGTTATATCCTATATGTAGATAACGTTATACGTTATATCCTACGTCTTCATATCGTTATACGTTATATCCTGTATGTAGATATCGTTATAGGTTATACACTATATCTACATATCGTTATACGTCATATCCTATATCTACGTATCGTTATACGTTATATCCTATACCTACATATCGTTATACGTTATATCCTATATCTACATATCGTTATACGTTATATCCTATATCTACGTATCGTTATACGTTATATCCTATATGTAGATAACGTTATACGTTATATCCTACGTCTACATATCGTTATACGTTATATCCTATATGTAGATATCGTTATACGTTATATCCTATATCTACATATTGTTATACGTTGTATCCTATATCTACGTACCGTTATACGTTATATCCTATATGTAGATAACGTTATACGTTATATCCTACGTCTACACATCGTTATAGTCATATCCTATATCTACGTATCGTTATACGTTATATCCTATACCTACATATCGTTATACGTTATATCCTATATCTACATATCGTTATACGTTATATCCTATATCTACGTATCGTTATACGTTATATCCTATATGTAGATAACGTTATACGTTATATCCTACGTCTACATATCGTTATACCTTATATCCTATATCTACGTACCGTTATACGTTATATCCTATATGTAGATAACGTTATACGTTATATCCTACGTCTACATATCGTTATACGTTATATCCTATATCTACGTACCGTTATACGTTATATCCTATATGTAGATAACGTTATACGTTATATCCTATATGTAGATAACGTTATACGTTATATCCTACGTCTACATATCGTTATACGTTATATCCTATATGTAGATAACGTTATACGTTATATCCTATATGTAGATAACGTTATACGTTATATCCTACGTCTACATATCGTTATACGTTATATCCCATATGTAGATAACGTTTTACGTTATATCCTATATCTACATATCGTTATACGTTATATCCTATATGTAGATAACGTTTTACGTTATATACTATATCTACGTACCGTTATACGTTATATCCTATATCTACATATCGTTATACGTTATATCCTATATCTACATATCGTTATACGTTATATCCTATATCTACGTATCGTTATACGTTATATCGTATATGTAGATAACGTTATACGTTATATCCCATATGTAGATAACGTTTTACGTTATATCCTATATCCACATATCGATATACGTTATATCCTATATGTAGATAACGTTTTACGTTATGTCCTATATCTACGTATCGTTATACGTTATATCCTATATGTAGATGTCGTTATACGTTATATCCAATATCTGCATATCGTTATACGTTATATCCTATATCTGCGTATCGTTATACGTTATATCCTATATCTACATATCGTTATACGTTATATCCTATATCTACATACCGTTATACGTTATATCCTATATGTACGTATCGTTATACGTTATATCCTATATCTACATATCGTTATACGTTATATCCTATATCTACATATCGTTATACGTTATATCCTATATCTACGTATCGTTAGACGTTATATCCTATATGTAGATAACGTTATACGTTATATCCTACGTCTACATATCGTTATACGTTATATCCTATATGTAGATATCGTTATACGTTATATCCTATATCTACGTATCGTTATACGTTATATCCCATATGTAGATAACGTTTTACCTTATATCCTATATGTACGTATCGTTATACGATATATCCTATATGTAGATAACGTTATACGTTATATCCTACGTCTACACATCGTTATAGTCATATCCTATATCTACGTATCGTTATACGTTATATCCCATATGTAGATAACGTTTTACGTTATATACTACATCTACGTACCGTTATACGTTATATCCTATATCTACATATCGTCATACGTCATATCCTATATGTAGATAACGTTATACGTTATATCCTACGTCTACATATCGTTATACGTTATATCCTATATGTAGATATCGTTATACGTTATATCCTATATCTACATATCGTTATACGTTATATCCTATATCTACATATCGTTATACGTTATATCCTATATGTAGATAACGTTTTACGTTATATCCTATATCTACATATCGTTATACGTTATATCCTATGTCTACATATCGTTATACGTTATATCCTATATGTAGATAACGTTTTACGTTATATCCTATATCTACATATCGTTATACGTTATATCCTATATGTAGATAACGTTTTACGTTATATACTATATCTACGTATCGTTATACGTTATATCCTATATGTAGATGTCGTTATACGTTATATCCAATATCTGCATACCGTTATACGTTATATCCTACGTCTACATATCGTTATACATTATATCCTATATGTAGATATCGTTATACGTTATATCCTATATCTACGTATCGTTATACGTTATATCCTATATCTACATATCGTTATACGTTATATCCTATATCTACATATCGTTATACGTTATATCCTATATGTAGATAACGTTTTACGTTATATCCTATATCCACATATCGATATACGTTATATCCTATATGTAGATAACGTTTTACGTTATATCCCATATCTACATATCGATATACGTTATATCCTATATCTACGTATCGTTACACGTTATATCCTGTATGTAGATGTCGTTATACGTTATATCCAATATCTGCATATCGTTATACGTTATATCCTATATCTGCGTATCGTTATACGTTATATCCTATATCTACATATCGTTATACGTTATATCCTATATCTACATATCGTTATGCGTTATATCCTATATCTACGTATCGTTATACGTTATATCCTATATGTAGATAACGTTATACGTTATATCCCATATGTAGATAACGTTTTACGTTATATCCTATATCCACATATCGATATACGTTATATCCTACAGGTACGTATCGTTATACGTTATATCCTATATCTACGTACCGTTATACGTTATATCCTATATCTACGTATCGCTATACGTTATACCCTATATGTAGATAACGTTATACGTTATATCCTACGTCATCATATCGTTATACGTTATATCCTATATGTAGATATCGTTATACGTTATATACTATATCTACATATCGTTATACGTTATATTCTATATCTACATATCGTTATACGTTATATCCTATGTCTACATATCGTTATACGTTATATCCTATATCTACGTATCGTTATACGTTATATCCTATATGTAGATAACGTTATACGTTATATCCCATATGTAGATAACGTTTTACGTTATATCCTATATCCACATATCGATATACGTTATATCCTACAGGTACGTATCGTTATACGTTATATCCTATATCTACGTACCGTTATACGTTATATCCTATTTCTACGTATCGCTATACGTTATACCCTATATGTAGATAACGTTATACGTTATATCCTACGTCATCATATCGTTATACGTTATATCCTATATGTAGATATCGTTATACGTTATATACTATATCTACATATCGTTATACGTTATATTCTATATCTACATATCGTTATACGTTATATCCTACGTCATCATATCGTTATACGTTATATCCTATATGTAGATATCGTTATACGTTATATACTATATCTACGTACCGTTATACGTTATATCCTATACCTACATATCGTTATATGTTATATCCTATATCTACATATCGTTATACGTTATATTCTATATCTACATATCGTTATACGTTATATCCTATGTCTACATATCGTTATACGTTATATCCTATATCTACGTATCGTTATACGTTATATCCTATATGTAGATAACGTTATACGTTATATCCCATATGTAGATAACGTTTTACGTTATATCCTATGTCCACATATCGATATACGTTATATCCTATATGTACGTATCGTTATACGTTATATCCTATAGCTACGTATCGTTATACGTTGTATCCTATATCTACGTATCGTTATACGTTATATCCTATATGTAGATAACGTTATACGTTATATCCTACGTCTTCATATCGTTATACGTTATATCCTATATGTAGATATCGTTATAGGTTATATACTATATCTACATATCGTTATACGTCATATCCTATATATACGTATCGTTATACGTTATATCCTATATGTAGATAACGTTATACGTTATATCCCATATGTAGATAACGTTTTACGTTATATCCTATATCCACATATCGATATACGTTATATCCTATATGTAGATAACGTTTTACGTTATGTCCTATATCTACGTATCGTTATACGTTATATCCTATATGTAGATGTCGTTATACGTTATATCCAATATCTGCATATCGTTATACGTTATATCCTATATCTGCGTATCGTTATACGTTATATCGTATATCTACATATCGTTATACGTTATATCCTATATCTACATATCGTTATACGTTATATCCTATATCTACGTATCGTTATACGTTATATCCTATATGTAGATAACGTTATACGTTATATCCTACGTCTACATATCGTTATACGTTATATCCTATATGTAGATAACGTTATACGTTATATCCTATATGTACGTATCGTTATACGTTATATCCTATATCTACATATCGTTATACGTTATATCCTATATCTACGTATCGTTATACGTTATATCCTATATGTAGATGTCGTTATACGTTATATCCAATATCTGCATATCGTTATACGTTATATCCTATATCTACGTATCGTTATACGTTATATCCTATATGTAGATAACGTTATACGTTATATCCTACGTCTACATATTGTTATACGTTATATCCTATATGTAGATAACGTTATACGTTATATCCTATATGTACGTATCGTTATACGTTATATCCTATATCTACATATCGTTATACGTTATATCCTATATCTACGTTTCGTTATACGTTATATCCTATATGTAGATAACGTTATACGTTATATCCTACGTCTACATATCGTTATACGTTATATCCTATATGTAGATATCGTTATACGTTATATCCTATATCTACGTATCGTTATACGTTATATCGTATATGTAGATAACGTTATACGTTATATCCCATATGTAGATAACGTTTTACGTTATATCCTATATCCACATATCGATATACGTTATATCCTATATGTAGATAACGTTTTACGTTATATCCTATATCTACGTATCGTTATACGTTATATCCTATATGTAGATGTGGTTATACGTTATATCCAATATCTGCATATCGTTATACGTTATATCCTATATGTAGATAACGTTATACGTTATATCCTACGTCTACATATCGTTATACGTTATATCCTATATGTAGATAACGTTATAAGTTATATCCTATATGTACGTATCGTTATAAGTTATATCCTATATGTAGATATCGTTATACGTTATATCCTATATCTACGTATCGTTATACGTCATATCCTATATGTAGATAACGTTATACGTTATATCCTACGTCTACATATCGTTATACGTTATATCCTATATGTAGATATCGTTATACGTTATATCCTATATCTACATATCGTTATACGTTATATCCTATATCTACATATCGTTATACGTTATATCCTATATGTAGATAACGTTTTACGTTATATCCTATATCTACATATCGATATACGTTATATCCTATATGTACGTATCGTTATACGTTATATCCTATATCTACGTATCGTTATACGTTGTATCCTATATCTACGTATCGTTATACGTTATATCCTATATGTAGATAACGTTATACGTTATATCCTACGTCTTCATATCGTTATACGTTATATCCTATATGTAGATATCGTTATAGGTTATATACTATATCTACATATCGTTATACGTCATATCCTATATATACGTATCGTTATACGTTATATCCTATATGTAGATAACGTTATACGTTATATCCCATATGTAGATAACGTTTTACGTTATATCCTATATCCACAGATCGATATACGTTATATCCTATATGTAGATAACGTTTTACGTTATGTCCTATATCTACGTATCGTTATACGTTATATCCTATATGTAGATGTCGTTATACGTTATATCCAATATCTGCATATCGTTATACGTTATATCCTATATCTGCGTATCGTTATACGTTATATCCTATATCTACATATCGTTATACGTTATATCCTATATCTACATATCGTTATACGTTATATCCTATATCTACGTATCGTTATACGTTATATCCTATATGTAGATAACGTTATACGTTATATCCTACGTCTACATATCGTTATACGTTATATCCTACATGTAGATAACGTTATACGTTATATCCTACGTCTACATATCGTTATACCTTATATCCTATATCTACGTACCGTTATACGTTATATCCTATATGTAGATAACGTTATACGTTATATCCTACGTCTACATATCGTTATACGTTATATCCTATATCTACGTACCGTTATACGTTATATCCTATATGTAGATAACGTTATACGTTATATCCTACGTCTACATATCGTTATACGTTATATCGTATATGTAGATAACGTTATACGTTATATCCTATATGTAGATAACGTTATACGTTATATCCTACGTCTACATATCGTTATACGTTATATCCCATATGTAGATAACGTTTTACGTTATATCCTATATCTACATATCGTTATACGTTATATCCTATATGTAGATGACGTTTTACGTTATATACTATATCTACGTACCGTTATACGTTATATCCTATATCTACATATCGTTTTACGTTATATCCTATATCTACATATCGTTATACGTTATATCCTATATCTACGTATCGTTATACGTTATATCGTATATGTAGATAACGTTATACGTTATATCCCATATCTACATACCGTTATACGTTATATCCTATATCTACGTATCGTTATACGTTATATCCTATATGTAGATAACGTTATACGTTATATCCTACGTCTACGTATCGTTATACGTTATATCCTATATGTAGATAACGTTATACGTTATATCCTATATGTACGTATCGTTATACGTTATATCCTATATCTACATATCGTTATAAGTTATATCCTATATCTACGTATCGTTATACGTTATATCCTATATGTAGATAACGTTATACGTTATATCCTACGTCTACACATCGTTATAGTCATATCCTATATCTACGTATCGTTATACGTTATATCCTATGTCTACATATCGTTATACGTTATATCCTATATGTAGATGTCGTTATACGTTATATCCAATATCTGCATACCGTTATACGTTATATCCTACGTCTACATATCGTTATACGTTATATCCTATATGTAGATATCGTTATACGTTATATCCTATATCTACGTATCGTTATACGTTATATCCTATATCTACATATCGTTATACGTTATATCCTATATCTACATATCGTTATACGTTATATCCTATATGTAGATAACGTTTTACGTTATATCCTATATCCACATATCGATATACGTTATATCCTATATGTAGATAACGTTTTACGTTATATCCCATATCTACATATCGTTATACGTTATATCCTATATCTACGTATCGTTACACGTTATATCCTATATGTAGATGTCGTTATACGTTATATCCAATATCTGCATATCGTTATACGTTATATCCTATATCTGCGTATCGTTATACGTTATATCCTATATCTACATATCGTTATACGTTATATCCTATATCTACATATCGTTATACGTTATATCCTATATCTACGTATCGTTATACGTTATATCCTATATGTAGATAACGTTATACGTTATATCCCACATGTAGATAACGTTTTACGTTATATCCTATATCCACATATCGATATACGTTATATCCTACAGGTACGTATCGTTATACGTTATATCCTATATCTACGTATCGTTATACGTTATATCCTATATCTACGTATCGCTATACGTTATACCCTATATGTAGATAACGTTATACGTTATATCCTACGTCATCATATCGTTATACGTTATATCCTATATGTAGATATCGTTATACGTTATATACTATATCTACATATCGTTATACGTCATATCCTATATCTACGTACCGTTATACGTTATATCCTATACCTACATATCGTTATATGTTATATCCTATATCTACATATCGTTATACGTTATATTCTATATCTACATATCGTTATACGTTATATCCTATGTCTACATATCGTTATACGTTATATCCTATATCTACGTATCGTTATACGTTATATCCTATATGTAGATAACGTTATACGTTATATCCCATATGTAGATAACGTTTTACGTTATATCCTATGTCCACATATCGATATACGTTATATCCTATATGTACGTATCGTTATACGTTATATCCTATATCTACGTATCGTTATATGTTGTATCCTATATCTACGTATCGTTATACGTTATATCCTATATGTAGATAACGTTATACGTTATATCCTACGTCTTCATATCGTTATACGTTATATCCTATATGTAGATATCGTTATAGGTTATATACTATATCTACATATCGTTATACGTCATATCCTATATATACGTATCGTTATACGTTATATCCTATATGTAGATAACGTTATACGTTATATCCCATATGTAGATAACGTTTTACGTTATATCCTATATCCACATATCGATATACGTTATATCCTATATGTAGATAACGTTTTACGTTATGTCCTATATCTACGTATCGTTATACGTTATATCCTATATGTAGATGTCGTTATACGTTATATCCAATATCTGCATATCGTTATACGTTATATCCTATATCTGCGTATCGTTATACGTTATATCCTATATCTACATATCGTTATACGTTATATCCTATATCTACATATCGTTATACGTTATATCCTATATCTACGTATCGTTATACGTTATATCCTATATGTAGATAACGTTATACGTTATATCCTACGTCTACATATCGTTATACGTTATATCCTATATGTAGATAACGTTATACGTTATATCCTATATGTACGTATCGTTATACGTTATATCCTATATCTACATATCGTTATACGTTATATCCTATATCTACGTATCGTTATACGTTATATCCTATATGTAGATGTCGTTATACGTTATATCCAATATCTGCATATCGTTATACGTTATATCCTATATCTGCGTATCGTTATACGTTATATCCTATATCTACATATCGTTATACGTTATATCCTATATCTACATATCGTTACACGTTATATCCTATATCTACGTATCGTTATACGTTATATCCTATATGTAGATAGCGTTATACGTTATATCCTACGTCTACGTATCGTTATACGTTATATCCTATATCTACGTATCGCTATACGTTATACCCTATATGTAGATAACGTTATACGTTATATCCTACGTCATCATATCGTTATACGTTATATCCTATATGTAGATATCGTTATACGTTATATACTATATCTACATATCGTTATACGTCATATCCTATATCTACGTATCGTTATACGTTATATCCTATACCTACATATCGTTATATGTTATATCCTATATCTACATATCGTTATACGTTATATTCTATATCTACATATCGTTATACGTTATATCCTATGTCTACATATCGTTATACGTTATATCCTATATCTACGTATCGTTATACGTTATATCCTATATGTAGATAACGTTATACGTTATATCCCATATGTAGATAACGTTTTACGTTATATCCTATGTCCACATATCGATATACGTTATATCCTATATGTACGTATCGTTATACGTTATATCCTATACCTACGTATCGTTATACGTTGTGTCCTATATCTACGTATCGTTATACGTTATATCCTATATGTAGATAACGTTATACGTTATATCCTACGTCTTCATATCGTTATACGTTATATCCTATATGTAGATATCGTTATAGGTTATATACTATATCTACATATCGTTATACGTCATATCCTATATATACGTATCGTTATACGTTATATCCTATATGTAGATAACGTTATACGTTATATCCCATATGTAGATAACGTTTTACGTTATATCCTATATCCACATATCGATATACGTTATATCCTACATGTACGTATCGTTATACGTTATATCCTATATCTACGTATCGTTATACGTTATATCCTATATCTACGTATCGCTATACGTTATACCCTATATGTAGATAACGTTATACGTTATATCCTACGTCATCATATCGTTATACGTTATATCCTATATGTAGATATCGTTATACGTTATATACTATATCTACATATCGTTATACGTCATATCCTATATCTACGTATCGTTATACGTTATATCCTATACCTACATATCGTTATACGTTATATCCTATATCTACATATCGTTATACGTTATATTCTATATCTACGTATCGTTATACGTTATATCCTATGTCTACATATCGTTATACGTTATATCCTATATCTACGTATCGTTATACGTTATATCCTATATGTAGATATCGTTATACGTTATATCCTATATCGACATATCGTTATAAGTTGTATCCTATATCTACGTATCGTTATACGTTATATCCTATATGTAGATAACGTTATACGTTATATCCTACGTCTACATATCGTTATACGTTATATCCTATATGTAGATATCGTTATACCTTATATCCTATATCTGCATATCGTTATACGTTACATCCTATATCTACGTATCGTTATACGTTATATCCTATATGTAGAT
Organism: Bombus hortorum; assembly: GCA_905332935.1. NCBI lineage: Eukaryota > Metazoa > Arthropoda > Insecta > Hymenoptera > Apidae > Bombus > Bombus hortorum. The sequence goes on from HG995192.1 coordinate 10,995,419, forward strand.
AACGTTATACGTTTTATCTCATATGTAGATAACGTTTTACGTTATATCCTATATCCACATATCGATATACGTTATATCCTATATGTAGCTAACGTTATACGTTATATCCTACGTCTACATTTCGTTATACGTTATATCCTATATGTAGATATCGTTATACGTTATATCCTATATCTACATATCGTTATACGTTGTATCCTATATCTACGTATCGTTATACGTTATATCCTATATGTAGATAACGTTATACGTTATATCCCATATGTAGATAACGTTTTACGTTATATCCTATGTCCACATATCGATATACGTTATATCCTATATGTACGTATCGTTATACGTTATATCCTATATCTACGTATCGTTATACGTTATATCCTATATGTAGATAACGTTATACGTTATATCCTACGTCTACATATCGTTATACGTTATATCCTATATGTAGATATCGTTATACGTTATATCCTATATCTACATATTGTTATACGTTGTATCCTATATCTACGTACCGTTATACATTGTATCCTATATGTAGATAACGTTTTACGTTATATCCTACGTCTACATATCGTTATACGTTATATCCTATATGTAGATATCGTTATACGTTATATCCTATATCTACATATCGTTATACGTTATATCCTATATCTACATATCGTTATATGTTATATCCTATATCTACATATCGTTATACGTTATATCCTATATGTAGATAACGTTTTACGTTATATCCTATATCTACATATCGTTATACGTTATATCCTATGTCTACATATCGTTATACGTTATATCCCATATGTAGATAACGTTTTACGTTATATCCTATATCTACATATCGTTATACGTTATATCCTATATGTAGATAACGTTTTACGTTATATACTATATCTACGAACCGTTATACGTTATATCCTATATCTACATATCGTTATACGTTATATCCAACATCTACATATCGTTATACGTTATATCCTATATCTACGTATCGTTATACGTTATATCGTATATGTAGATAACGTTATAGGTTATATCCCATATGTAGATAACGTTTTACGTTATATCCTATATCCACATATCGATATACGTTATATCCTATATGTAGATAACGTTTTACGTTATATCCTATATCTTCGTATCGTTATACGTTATATCCTATATGTAGATGTCGTTATACGTTATATCCAATATCTGCATATCGTTATACGTTATATCCTATATCTGCGTATCGTTATACGTTATATCCTATATCTACATATCGTTATACGTTATATCCTATATCTACATATCGTTATACGTTATATCCTATATCTACGTATCGTTATACGTTGTATCCTATATGTAGATAACGTTATACGTTATATCCCATATGTAGATAACGTTTTACGTTATATCCTATATCCACATATCGATATACGTTATATCCTATATGTACGTATCGTTATACGTTATATCCTATATCTACATATCGTTATACGTTATATCCTATATCTACATATCGTTATACGTTATATCCTATATCTACATATCGTTATACGTTATATCCTATATGTAGATAACGTTATACGTTATATCCTATATGTAGATATCGTTATACGTTATATCCTATATCTACGTATCGTTATACGTTATATCCCATATGTAAATAACGTTTTACGTTATATCCTATATCTACGTATCGTTATACGATATATCCTATATCTACGTATCGTTATACGTTATATCGTATATGTAGATAACGTTATAGGTTATATCCCATATGTAGATAACGTTTTACGTTATATACTATGTCTACGTATCGTTATACGTTATATCCTATATCTACATATCGTTATACGTTATATCCTATATCTACATATCGTTATATGTTATATCCTATATCTACATATCGTTATACGTTATATCCTATATGTAGATAACGTTTTACGTTATATCCTATATCTACATATCGTTATACGTTATATCCTATGTCTACATATCGTTATACGTTATATCCCATATGTAGATAACGTTTTACGTTATATCCTATATCTACATATCGTTATACGTTATATCCTATATGTAGATAACGTTTTACGTTATATACTATATCTACGAACCGTTATACGTTATATCCTATATCTACATATCGTTATACGTTATATCCAACATCTACATATCGTTATACGTTATATCCTATATCTACGTATCGTTATACGTTATATCGTATATGTAGATAACGTTATAGGTTATATCCCATATGTAGATAACGTTTTACGTTATATCCTATATCCACATATCGATATACGTTATATCCTATATGTAGATAACGTTTTACGTTATATCCTATATCTTCGTATCGTTATACGTTATATCCTATATGTAGATGTCGTTATACGTTATATCCAATATCTGCATATCGTTATACGTTATATCCTATATCTGCGTATCGTTATACGTTATATCCTATATCTACATATCGTTATACGTTATATCCTATATCTACATATCGTTATACGTTATATCCTATATCTACGTATCGTTATACGTTGTATCCTATATGTAGATAACGTTATACGTTATATCCCATATGTAGATAACGTTTTACGTTATATCCTATATCCACATATCGATATACGTTATATCCTATATGTACGTATCGTTATACGTTATATCCTATATCTACATATCGTTATACGTTATATCCTATATCTACATATCGTTATACGTTATATCCTATATCTACATATCGTTATACGTTATATCCTATATGTAGATAACGTTATACGTTATATCCTATATGTAGATATCGTTATACGTTATATCCTATATCTACGTATCGTTATACGTTATATCCCATATGTAAATAACGTTTTACGTTATATCCTATATCTACGTATCGTTATACGATATATCCTATATCTACGTATCGTTATACGTTATATCGTATATGTAGATAACGTTATAGGTTATATCCCATATGTAGATAACGTTTTACGTTATATACTATGTCTACGTATCGTTATACGTTATATCCTATATCTACATATCGTTATACGTTATATCCTATATCTACATATCGTTATATGTTATATCCTATATCTACATATCGTTATACGTTATATCCTATATGTAGATAACGTTTTACGTTATATCCTATATCTACATATCGTTATACGTTATATCCTATGTCTACATATCGTTATACGTTATATCCCATATGTAGATAACGTTTTACGTTATATCCTATATCTACATATCGTTATACGTTATATCCTATATGTAGATAACGTTTTACGTTATATACTATATCTACGAACCGTTATACGTTATATCCTATATCTACATATCGTTATACGTTATATCCAACATCTACATATCGTTATACGTTATATCCTATATCTACGTATCGTTATACGTTATATCGTATATGTAGATAACGTTATAGGTTATATCCCATATGTAGATAACGTTTTACGTTATATCCTATATCCACATATCGATATACGTTATATCCTATATGTAGATAACGTTTTACGTTATATCCTATATCTTCGTATCGTTATACGTTATATCCTATATGTAGATGTCGTTATACGTTATATCCAATATCTGCATATCGTTATACGTTATATCCTATATCTGCGTATCGTTATACGTTATATCCTATATCTACATATCGTTATACGTTATATCCTATATCTACATATCGTTATACGTTATATCCTATATCTACGTATCGTTATACGTTGTATCCTATATGTAGATAACGTTATACGTTATATCCCATATGTAGATAACGTTTTACGTTATATCCTATATCCACATATCGATATACGTTATATCCTATATGTACGTATCGTTATACGTTATATCCTATATCTACATATCGTTATACGTTATATCCTATATCTACATATCGTTATACGTTATATCCTATATCTACATATCGTTATACGTTATATCCTATATGTAGATAACGTTATACGTTATATCCTATATGTAGATATCGTTATACGTTATATCCTATATCTACGTATCGTTATACGTTATATCCCATATGTAAATAACGTTTTACGTTATATCCTATATCTACGTATCGTTATACGATATATCCTATATCTACGTATCGTTATACGTTATATCGTATATGTAGATAACGTTATAGGTTATATCCCATATGTAGATAACGTTTTACGTTATATACTATGTCTACGTATCGTTATACGTTATATCCTATATCTACATATCGTTATACGTTATATCCTATATCTACATATCGTTATATGTTATATCCTATATCTACATATCGTTATACGTTATATCCTATATGTAGATAACGTTTTACGTTATATCCTATATCTACATATCGTTATACGTTATATCCTATGTCTACATATCGTTATACGTTATATCCCATATGTAGATAACGTTTTACGTTATATCCTATATCTACATATCGTTATACGTTATATCCTATATGTAGATAACGTTTTACGTTATATACTATATCTACGAACCGTTATACGTTATATCCTATATCTACATATCGTTATACGTTATATCCAACATCTACATATCGTTATACGTTATATCCTATATCTACGTATCGTTATACGTTATATCGTATATGTAGATAACGTTATAGGTTATATCCCATATGTAGATAACGTTTTACGTTATATCCTATATCCACATATCGATATACGTTATATCCTATATGTAGATAACGTTTTACGTTATATCCTGTATCTTCGTATCGTTATACGTTATATCCTATATCTACGTATCGTTATACGTTATATCGTATATGTAGATAACGTTATAGGTTATATCCCATATGTAGATAACGTTTTACGTTATATACTATGTCTACGTATCGTTATACGTTATATCCTATATCTACATATCGTTATACGTTATATCCTATATCTACATATCGTTATATGTTATATCCTATATCTACATATCGTTATACGTTATATCCTATATGTAGATAACGTTTTACGTTATATCCTATATCTACATATCGTTATACGTTATATCCTATGTCTACATATCGTTATACGTTATATCCCATATGTAGATAACGTTTTACGTTATATCCTATATCTACATATCGTTATACGTTATATCCTATATGTAGATAACGTTTTACGTTATATACTATATCTACGAACCGTTATACGTTATATCCTATATCTACATATCGTTATACGTTATATCCAACATCTACATATCGTTATACGTTATATCCTATATCTACGTATCGTTATACGTTATATCGTATATGTAGATAACGTTATAGGTTATATCCCATATGTAGATAACGTTTTACGTTATATCCTATATCCACATATCGATATACGTTATATCCTATATGTAGATAACGTTTTACGTTATATCCTATATCTTCGTATCGTTATACGTTATATCCTATATGTAGATGTCGTTATACGTTATATCCAATATCTGCATATCGTTATACGTTATATCCTATATCTGCGTATCGTTATACGTTATATCCTATATCTACATATCGTTATACGTTATATCCTATATCTACATATCGTTATACGTTATATCCTATATCTACGTATCGTTATACGTTGTATCCTATATGTAGATAACGTTATACGTTATATCCCATATGTAGATAACGTTTTACGTTATATCCTATATCCACATATCGATATACGTTATATCCTATATGTACGTATCGTTATACGTTATATCCTATATCTACGTATCGTTATACGTTATATCCTACGTCTACATATCGTTATACGTTATATCCTATATGTAGATATCGTTATACGTTATATCCTATATCTACGTATCGTTATACGTTATATCCTATATGTAGATAAAGTTATACGTTATATCCCATATGTAGATAACGTTTTACGTTATATCCTATGTCCACATATCGATATACGTTATATCCTATATGTACGTATCGTTATACGTTATATCCTATATCTACGTATCGTTATACGTTATATCCTATATCTACGTATCGTTATACGTTATATCCTATATGTAGATAACGTTATACGTTATATCCTACGTCTTCATATCGTTATACGTTATATCCTATATGTAGATATCGTTATAGGTTATACACTATATCTACATATCGTTATACGTTATATCCTATATCTACATATCGTTATACGTTATATCCTATATCTACGTATCGTTATACGTTATATCCTATATGTAGATAACGTTATACGTTATATCCTACGTCTACATATCGTTATACGTTATATCCTATATGTAGATAACGTTATACGTTATATCCTATATCCACATATCGATATACGTTATATCCTATATGTAGATAACGTTTTACGTTATGTCCTATATCTACGTATCGTTATACGTTATATCCTATATGTAGATGTCGTTATACGTTATATCCAATATCTGCATATCGTTATACGTTATATCCTATATCTGCGTATCGTTATACGTTATATCCTATATCTACATATCGTTATACGTTATATCCTATATCTACATATCGTTATACGTTATATCCTATATCTACGTATCGTTATACGTTATATCCTATATGTACGTATCGTTATACGTTATATCCTACGTCTACATATCGTTATACGTTATATCCTATATGTAGATAACGTTATACGTTATATCCTATATGTACGTATCGTTATACGTTATATCCTATATCTACGTATCGTTATACGTTATATCCTATATGTAGATAACGTTATACGTTATATCCTACGTCTACATATCGTTATACGTTATATCCTATATGTAGATATCGTTATACGTTATATCCTATATCTACGTATCGTTATACGTTATATCCCATATGTAGATGACGTTTTACGTTATATCCTATATCTACGTATCGTTATACGATATATCCTATATGTAGATATCGTTATTCGTAATATCCAATATCTGCATATCGTTATACGATATATCCTATATCTACGTATCGTTATACGTTATATACTATGTCTACGTATCGTTATACGTTATATCCTATATCTACATATCGTTATACGTTATATCCTATGTCTACATATCGTTATACGTTATATCCCATATGTAGATAACGTTTTACGTTATATCCTATATCTACATATCGTTATACGTTATATCCTATATGTAGATAACGTTTTACGTTATATACTATATCTACGTACCGTTATACGTTATATCCTATATCTACATATCGTTATACGTTATATCCTATATCTACATATCGTTATACGTTATATCCTATATCTACGTATCGTTATACGTTATATCGTATATGTAGATAACGTTATACGTTATATCCCATATGTAGATAACGTTTTACGTTATATCCTATATCCACATATCGATATACGTTATATCCTATATGTAGATAACGTTTTACGTTATATCCTATATCTACGTATCGTTATACGTTATATCCTATATGTAGATGTCGTTATACGTTATATCCAATATCTGCATATCGTTATACGTTATATCCTATATGTAGATAACGTTATACGTTATATCCTACGTCTACATATCGTTATACGTTATATCCTATATGTAGATAACGTTATACGTTATATCCTATATGTACGTATCGTTATACGTTATGTCCTATATGTAGATATCGTTATACGTTATATCCTATATCTACGTATCGTTATACGTCATATCCTATATGTAGATAACGTTATACGTTATATCCTACGTCTACATATCGTTATACGTTATATCCTATATGTAGATATCGTTATACGTTATATCCTATATCTACATATCGTTATACGTTATATCCTATATCTACATGTCGTTATACGTTATATCCTATATCTACATATCGTTATACGTTATATCCTATATGTAGATAACGTTTTACGTTATATACTATATCTACGTACCGTTATACGTTATATCCTATATCTACATATCGTTATACGTTATATCCTATATCTACATATCGTTATACGTTATATCCTATATCTACGTATCGTTATACGTTATATCGTATATGTAGATAACGTTATACGTTATATCCCATATGTAGATAACGTTTTACGTTATATCCTATATCCACATATCGATATACGTTATATCCTATATGTAGATAACGTTTTACGTTATATCCTATATCTACGTATCGTTATACGTTATATCCTATATGTAGATGTCGTTATACGTTATATCCAATATCTGCATACCGTTATACGTTATATCCTACGTCTACATATCGTTATACGTTATATCCTATATGTAGATATCGTTATACGTTATATGCTATATCTACGTATCGTTATACGTTATATCCTATATCTACATGTCGTTATACGTTATATCCTATATCTACATATCGTTATACGTTATATCCTATATGTAGATAACGTTTTACGTTATATCCTATATCTACATATCGTTATACGTCATATCCTATGTCTACATGTCGCTATACGTTATATCCCATATGTAGATAACGTTTTACGTTATATCCTATATCTACATATCGTTATACGTTATATCCTATATGTAGATAACGTTTTACGTTATATACTATATCTACGTACCGTTATACGTTATATCCTATATCTACATATCGTTATACGATATATCCTATATCTACATATCGTTATAAGTTATATCCTATATCTACGTATCGTTATACGTTATATCGTATATGTAGATAACGTTATACGTTATATCCCATATGTAGATAACGTTTTACGTTATATCCTATATCCACATATCGATATACGTTATATCCTACAGGTACGTATCGTTATACGTTATATCCTATATCTACGTATCGTTATACGTTATATCCTATATCTACGTATCGCTATACGTTATACCCTATATGTAGATAACGTTATACGTTATATCCTACGTCATCATATCGTTATACGTTATATCCTATATGTAGATATCGTTATACGTTATATACTATATCTACATATCGTTATACGTCATATCCTATATCTACGTATCGTTATACGTTATATCCTATACCTACATATCGTTATATGTTATATCCTATATCTACATATCGTTATACGTTATATTCTATATCTACATATCGTTATACGTTATATCCTATGTCTACATATCGTTATACGTTATATCCTATATGTACGTATCGTTATACGTTATATCCTATATGTAGATAACGTTATACGTTATATCCCATATGTAGATAACGTTTTACGTTATATCCTATGTCCACATATCGATATACGTTATATCCTATATGTACGTATCGTTATACGTTATATCCTATATCTACGTATCGTTATACGTTATATTCTATATCTACATATCGTTATACGTTATATCCTATGTCTACATATCGTTATACGTTATATCCTATATGTACGTATCGTTATACGTTATATCCTATATGTAGATAACGTTATACGTTATATCCCATATGTAGATAACGTTTTACGTTATATCCTATGTCCACATATCGATATACGTTATATCCTATATGTAGATAACGTTTTACGTTATATACTATATCTACGTACCGTTATACGTTATATCCTATATCTACATATCGTTATACGTTATATCCTATATCTACATATCGTTATACGTTATATCCTATATCTACGTATCGTTATACGTTATATCGTATATGTAGATAACGTTATACGTTATATCCCATATGTAGATAACGTTTTACGTTATATCCTATATCCACATATCGATATACGTTATATCCTACAGGTACGTATCGTTATACGTTATATCCTATATCTACGTATCGTTATACGTTATATCCTATATCTACGTATCGCTATACGTTATACCCTATATGTAGATAACGTTATACGTTATATCCTACGTCATCATATCGTTATACGTTATATCCTATATGTAGATATCGTTATACGTTATATACTATATCTACATATCGTTATACGTCATATCCTATATCTACGTATCGTTATACGTTATATCCTATACCTACATATCGTTATATGTTATATCCTATATCTACATATCGTTATACGTTATATTCTATATCTACATATCGTTATACGTTATATCCTATGTCTACATATCGTTATACGTTATATCCTATATGTACGTATCGTTATACGTTATATCCTATATGTAGATATCGTTATACGTTATATACTATATCTACATATCGTTATACGTCATATCCTATATCTACGTATCGTTATACGTTATATCCTATACCTACATATCGTTATATGTTATATCCTATATCTACATATCGTTATACGTTATATTCTATATCTACATATCGTTATACGTTATATCCTATGTCTACATATCGTTATACGTTATATCCTATATGTACGTATCGTTATACGTTATATCCTATATGTAGATAACGTTATACGTTATATCCCATATGTAGATAACGTTTTACGTTATATCCTATGTCCACATATCGATATACGTTATATCCTATATGTACGTATCGTTATACGTTATATCCTATATCTACGTATCGTTATACGTTGTATCCTATATCTACGTATCGTTATACGTTATATCCTATATGTAGATAACGTTATACGTTATATCCTACGTCTTCATATCGTTATACGTTATATCCTATATGTAGATATCGTTATAGGTTATATACTATATCTACATATCGTTATACGTCATATCCTATATATACGTATCGTTATACGTTATATCCTATATGTAGATAACGTTATACGTTATATCCCATATGTAGATAACGTTTTACGTTATATCCTATATCCACATATCGATATACGTTATATCCTACATGTACGTATCGTTATACGTTATATCCTATATCTACGTATCGTTATACGTTATATCCTATATCTACGTATCGCTATACGTTATACCCTATATGTAGATAACGTTATACGTTATATCCTACGTCATCATATCGTTATACGTTATATCCTATATGTAGATATCGTTATACGTTATATACTATATCTACATATCGTTATACGTCATATCCTATATCTACGTATCGTTATACGTTATATCCTATACCTACATATCGTTATACGTTATATCCTATATCTACATATCGTTATACGTTATATTCTATATCTACATATCGTTATACGTTATATCCTATGTCTACATATCGTTATACGTTATATCCTATATCTACGTATCGTTATACGTTATATCCTATATGTAGATATCGTTATACGTTATATCCTATATCTACATATTGTTATACGTTGTATCCTATATCTACGTACCGTTATACGTTATATCCTATATGTAGATAACGTTATACGTTATATCCTATATGTAGATATCGTTATACGTTATATCCTATATGTAGATATCGTTATACGTTATATCCTATATCTACATATTGTTATACGTTGTATCCTATATCTACGTACCGTTATACGTTATATCCTATATGTAGATAACGTTATACGTTATATCCTACGTCTACATATCGTTATACGTTATATCCTATATGTAGATATCGTTATACGTTATATCCTATATCTACATATCGTTATACGTTATATCCTATATATACATATCGTTATACGTTATATCCTATATGTAGATAACGTTATACGTTATATCCTATATGTAGATATCGTTATACGTTATATCCTATATCTACGTATCGTTATACGTTATATCCCATATGTAGATAACGTTTTACGTTATATCCTATATCTACATATCGTTATACGTTATATCCTATATCTACGTATCGTTATACGTTATATCCTATATGTACGTATCGTTATACGTTATATCCTACGTCTACATATCGTTATACGTTATATCCTATATGTAGATAACGTTATACGTTATATCCTATATGTACGTATCGTTATACGTTATATCCTATATGTACGTATCGTTATACGTTATATCCTATATCTACATATCGTTATACGTTATATCCTATATCTACGTATCGTTATACGTTATATCCTACGTCTACATATCGTTATACGTTATATCCTATATGTAGATATCGTTATACGTTATATCCTATATCTACGTATCGTTATATGTTATATCCCATATGTAGATGACGTTTTACGTTATATCCTATATCTACGTATCGTTATACGATATATCCTATATGTAGATATCGTTATTCGTAATATCCAATATCTGCATATCGTTATACGATATATCCTATATCTACGTATCGTTATACGTTATATACTATGTCTACGTATCGTTATACGTTATATCCTATATCTACATATCGTTATACGTTATATCCTATGTCTACATATCGTTATACGTTATATCCCATATGTAGATAACGTTTTACGTTATATCCTATATCTACATATCGTTATACGTTATATCCTATATGTAGATAACGTTTTACGTTATATACTATATCTACGTACCGTTATACGTTATATCCTATATCTACATATCGTTATACGTTATATCCTATATCTACATATCGTTATACGTTATATCCTATATCTACGTATCGTTATACGTTATATCGTATATGTAGATAACGTTATACGTTATATCCCATATGTAGATAACGTTTTACGTTATATCCTATATCCACATATCGATATACGTTATATCCTATATGTAGATAACGTTTTACGTTATATCCTATATCTACGTATCGTTATACGTTATATCCTATATGTAGATGTCGTTATACGTTATATCCAATATCTGCATATCGTTATACGTTATATCCTATATGTAGATAACGTTATACGTTATATCCTACGTCTACATATCGTTATACGTTATATCCTATATGTAGATAACGTTATACGTTATATCCTATATGTACGTATCGTTATACGTTATGTCCTATATGTAGATATCGTTATACGTTATATCCTATATCTACGTATCGTTATACGTCATATCCTATATGTAGATAACGTTATACGTTATATCCTACGTCTACATATCGTTATACGTTATATCCTATATGTAGATATCGTTATACGTTATATCCTATATCTACATATCGTTATACGTTATATCCTATATCTACATATCGTTATACGTTATATCCTATATGTAGATAACGTTTTACGTTATATCCTACATCTACATATCGTTATACGTTATATCCTATGTCTACATATCGTTATACGTTATATCCTATATGTAGATAACGTTTTACGTTATATCCTATATCTACATATCGTTATACGTTATATCCTATATGTAGATAACGTTTTACGTTATATACTATATCTACGTACCGTTATACGTTATATCCTATATCTACATATCGTTATACGTTATATCCTATATCTACATATCGTTATACGTTATATCCTATATCTACGTATCGTTATACGTTATATCGTATATGTAGATAACGTTATACGTTATATCCCATATGTAGATAACGTTTTACGTTATATCCTATATCCACATATCGATATACGTTATATCCTATATGTAGATAACGTTTTACGTTATATCCTATATCTACGTATCGTTATACGTTATATCCTATATCTACATATCGTTATACGTTATATCCTATATGTAGATAACGTTTTACGTTATATCCTATATCTACATATCGTTATACGTCATATCCTATGTCTACATGTCGCTATACGTTATATCCCATATGTAGATAACGTTTTACGTTATATCCTATATCTACATATCGTTATACGTTATATCCTATATGTAGATAACGTTTTACGTTATATACTATATCTACGTACCGTTATACGTTATATCCTATATCTACATATCGTTATACGTTATATCCTATATCTACATATCGTTATAAGTTATATCCTATATCTACGTATCGTTATACGTTATATCGTATATGTAGATAACGTTATACGTTATATCCCATATGTAGATAACGTTTTACGTTATATCCTATATCCACATATCGATATACGTTATATCCTACAGGTACGTATCGTTATACGTTATATCCTATATCTACGTATCGTTATACGTTATATCCTATATCTACGTATCGCTATACGTTATACCCTATATGTAGATAACGTTATACGTTATATCCTACGTCATCATGTCGTTATACGTTATATCCTATATGTAGATATCGTTATACGTTATATAGTATATCTACATATCGTTATACGTCATATCCTATATCTACGTATCGTTATACGTTATATCCTATACCTACATATCGTTATATGTTATATCCTATATCTACATATCGTTATACGTTATATTCTATATCTACATATCGTTATACGTTATATCCTATGTCTACATATCGTTATACGGTATATCCTATATGTACGTATCGTTATACGTTATATCCTATATGTAGATAACGTTATACGTTATATCCCATATGTAGATAACGTTTTACGTTATATCCTATATCTACATATCGTTATACGTTATATCCTATATGTAGATAACGTTTTACGTTATATACTATATCTACGTACCGTTATACGTTATATCCTATATCTACATATCGTTATACGTTGTATCCTATATCTACATATCGTTATACGTTATACCCTATATCTACGTATCGTTATACGTTATATCGTATATGTAGATAACGTTATACGTTATATCCCATATGTAGATAACGTTTTACGTTATATCCTATATCCACATATCGATATACGTTATATCCTACAGGTACGTATCGTTATACGTTATATCCTATACCTACATATCGTTATATGTTATATCCTATATCTACATATCGTTATACGTTATATTCTATATCTACATATCGTTATACGTTATATCCTATGTCTACATATCGTTATACGTTATATCCTATATGTACGTATCGTTATACGTTATATCCTATATGTAGATAACGTTATACGTTATATCCCATATGTAGATAACGTTTTACGTTATATCCTATGTCCACATATCGATATACGTTATATCCTATATGTACGTATCGTTATACGTTATATCCTATATCTACGTATCGTTATACGTTGTATCCTATATCTACGTATCGTTATACGTTATATCCTATATGTAGATAACGTTATACGTTATATCCTACGTCTTCATATCGTTATACGTTATATCCTATATGTAGATATCGTTATAGGTTATATACTATATCTACATATCGTTATACGTCATATCCTATATATACGTATCGTTATACGTTATATCCTATATGTAGATAACGTTATACGTTATATCCCATATGTAGATAACGTTTTACGTTATATCCTATATCCACATATCGATATACGTTATATCCTACATGTACGTATCGTTATACGTTATATCCTATATCTACGTATCGTTATACGTTATATCCTATATCTACGTATCGCTATACGTTATACCCTATATGTAGATAACGTTATACGTTATATCCTACGTCATCATATCGTTATACGTTATATCCTATATGTAGATATCGTTATACGTTGTATACTATATCTACATATCGTTATACGTCATATCCTATATCTACGTATCGTTATACGTTATATCCTATACCTACATATCGTTATACGTTATATCCTATATCTACATATCGTTATACGTTATATTCTATATCTACATATCGTTATACGTTATATCCTATGTCTACATATCGTTATACGTTATATCCTATATCTACGTATCGTTATACGTTATATCCTATATGTAGATATCGTTATACGTTATATCCTATATCTACATATTGTTATACGTTGTATCCTATATCTACGTACCGTTATACGTTATATCCTATATGTAGATAACGTTATACGTTATATCCTATATGTAGATATCGTTATACGTTATATCCTATATGTAGATATCGTTATACGTTATATCCTATATCTACATATTGTTATACGTTGTATCCTATATCTACGTACCGTTATACGTTATATCCTATATGTAGATAACGTTATACGTTATATCCTACGTCTACATATCGTTATACGTTATATCCTATATGTAGATATCGTTATACGTTATATCCTATATCTACATATCGTTATACGTTATATCCTATATATACATATCGTTATACGTTATATCCTATATGTAGATAACGTTATACGTTATATCCTATATGTAGATATCGTTATACGTTATATCCTATATCTACGTATCGTTATACGTTATATCCCATATGTAGATAACGTTTTACGTTATATCCTATATCTACATATCGTTATACGTTATATCCTATATCTACGTATCGTTATACGTTATATCCTATATGTACGTATCGTTATACGTTATATCCTACGTCTACATATCGTTATACGTTATATCCTATATGTAGATAACGTTATACGTTATATCCTATATGTACGTATCGTTATACGTTATATCCTATATGTACGTATCGTTATACGTTATATCCTATATGTAGATGTCGTTATACGTTATATCCAATATCTGCATACCGTTATACGTTATATCCTACGTCTACATATCGTTATACGTTATATCCTATATGTAGATATCGTTATACGTTATATCCTATATCTACGTATCGTTATACGTTATATCCCATATGTAGATGACGTTTTACGTTATATCCTATATCTACGTATCGTTATACGATATATCCTATATGTAGATATCGTTATTCGTAATATCCAATATCTGCATATCGTTATACGTTATATCCTATATCTGCGTATCGTTATACGTTATATCCTATATCTACATATCGTTATACGTTATATCCTGTATCTACATATCGTTATACGTTATATCCTATATCTACGTATCGTTATACGTTATATCCTATATGTACGTATCGTTATACGTTATATCCTATATCTACATATCGTTATACGTTATATCCTATATCTACGTATCGTTATACGTTATATCCTATATGTAGATAACGTTATACGTTATATCCTACGTCTACATATCGTTATACGTTATATCCTATATGTAGATAACGTTATACGTTATATCCTACGTCTACATATCGTTATACGTTATATCCTATATCTACATATCGTTATACGTTATATCCTATATCTACGTATCGTTATACGTCATATCCTATATGTAGATAACGTTATACGTTATATCCTACGTCTACATATCGTTATACGTTATATCCTATATGTAGATATCGTTATACGTTATATCCTATATCTGCATATCGTTATACGTTATATCCTATATCTACATATCGTTATACGTTATATCCTATATGTAGACAACGTTATACGTTATATCCTATATGTAGATATCGTTATACGTTATATCCTATATCTACATATCGTTATACGTTATATCCTATATCTACATATCGTTATACGTTATATCCTATATGTAGACAACGTTATACGTTATATCCTATATGTAGATATCGTTATACGTTATATCCTATATCTACGTATCGTTATACGTTATATCCTATATCTACGTATCGTTATACGTTATATCCTATATGTAGATAACGTTATACGTTATATCCTACGTCTACATATCGTTATACGTTATATCCTATATGTAGATATCGTTATACGTTATATCCTATATCTACATATTGTTATACGTTGTATCCTATATCTACGTACCGTTATACGTTATATCCTATATGTAGATAACGTTATACGTTATATCCTATATGTAGATATCGTTATACGTTATATCCTATATGTAGATATCGTTATACGTTATATCCTATATCTACATATTGTTATACGTTGTATCCTATATCTACGTACCGTTATACGTTATATCCTATATGTAGATAACGTTATACGTTATATCCTACGTCTACATATCGTTATACGTTATATCCTATATGTAGATATCGTTATACGTTATATCCTATATCTACATATCGTTATACGTTATATCCTATATCTACATATCGTTATACGTTATATCCTATATCTACATATCGTTATACGTTATATCCTATATCTACATATTGTTATACGTTGTATCCTATATCTACGTACCGTTATACGTTATATCCTATATGTAGATAACGTTATACGTTATATCCTATATGTAGATATCGTTATACGTTATATCCTATATGTAGATATCGTTATACGTTATATCCTATATCTACATATTGTTATACGTTGTATCCTATATCTACGTACCGTTATACGTTATATCCTATATGTAGATAACGTTATACGTTATATCCTACGTCTACATATCGTTATACGTTATATCCTATATGTAGATATCGTTATACGTTATATCCTATATCTACATATCGTTATACGTTATATCCTATATCTACATATCGTTATACGTTATATCCTATATGTAGATAACGTTATACGTTATATCCTATATGTAGATATCGTTATACGTTATATCCTATATCTACGTATCGTTATACGTTATATCCCATATGTAGATAACGTTTTACGTTATATCCTATATCTACGTATCGTTATACGATATATCCTATATGTAGATATCGTTATTCGTAATATCCAATATCTGCATATCGTTATACGATATATCCTATATCTACGTATCGTTATACGTTATATACTATGTCTACGTATCGTTATTCGTTATATCCTATATCTACATATCGTTATACGTTATATCCTATGTCTACATATCGTTATACGTTATATCCCATATGAAGATAACGTTTTACGTTATATCCTATATCTACATATCGTTATACGTTATATCCTATATGTAGATAACGTTTTACGTTATATACTATATCTACGTACCGTTATACGTTATATCCTATATCTACATATCGTTATACGTTATATCCTATATCTACATATCGTTATACGTTATATCCTATATCTACGTAGCGTTATACGTTATATCGTATATGTAGATAACGTTATACGTTATATCCCATATGTACATAACGTTTTACGTTATATCCTATATCTACGTATCGTTATACGTTATATCCTATATGTAGATGTCGTTATACGTTATATCCAATATTTGCATATCGTTATACGTTATATCCTATATCTGCGTATCGTTATACGTTATATCCTATATCTACATATCGTTATACGTTATATCCTATATCTACATATCGTTATACGTTATATCCTATATCTACGTATCGTTATACGTTACATCCTATATGTAGATAACGTTATACGTTATATCCTACGTCTACATATCGTTATACGTTATATCCTATATGTAGATAACGTTATACGTTATATCCTATATGGACGTATCGTTATACGTTATATCCTATATCTACATATCGTTATACGTTATATCCTATATCTACGTATCGTTATACGTTATATCCTATATGTAGATAACGTTATACGTTATATCCTACGTCTACATATCGTTATACGTTATATCCTATATCTACATATCGTTATACGTTATATCCTATATCTACGTATCGTTATACGTCATATCCTATATGTAGATAACGTTATACGTTATATCCTACGTCTACATATCGTTATACGTTATATCCTATATGTAGATATCGTTATACGTTATATCCTATATCTACATATCGTTATACGTTATATCCTATATCTACATATCGTTATACGTTATATCCTATATGTAGATAACGTTATACGTTATATCGTATATGTAGATATCGTTATACGTTATATCCTATATCTACGTATCGTTATACGTTATATCGTATATGTAGATATCGTTATACGTTATATCCTATATCTACGTATCGTTATACGTTATATCCCATATGAAGATAACGTTTTACGTTATATCCTATATCTACATATCGTTATACGTTATATCCTATATGTAGATAACGTTTTACGTTATATACTATATCTACGTACCGTTATACGTTATATCCTATATCTACATATCGTTATACGTTATATCCTATATCTACATATCGTTATACGTTATATCCTATATCTACGTATCGGTATACGTGATATCCTATATGTAGATAACGTTAAACGTTATATTCTATATCTACGTATCGTTATACGTTATATCCTAGATCTACATATTGTTATACTTTATATCGTAAATCGACGTACCGTTATACGTTATATCCGAATGCTACGTATCGTTATACGATATATCGTATGTGTATATAACGTTATACGTTATATCCTATATCTGCGCATCGTTGTACGTTATATCCTACATCTACATACCCTTACACGTCATATCCTATGAGTAGATAACGTCATACGTTATATCCTATATCTCCGTATCGTTATACGTTATATCCTATATCTACATATCGTTATACGTTATATTTTATGTCTACACACCGTTATACGTTATATCCTATATCTCCGTATCGTTATACGTTATATCCTATATCTACATATCGTTATACGTTATATCCTATATCTACGTATCGTTATACGTTATATCCGATATCTCCGTATCGTTTTACGTTATATCCAATGTCTACATATAGTTATATGTTATATTCTATTTGCAGATAACGTTATACGTTATATCCTATATCTCCGTATCGTTATACGTTATATCCTATATCTACATATCGTTATACGTTATATCCTATAAGTAGATAACGTTATACATTGTATCCTATATCTCCGTATCGCTATACGTTATATCCTATATCTACATATCGCTATACGTTATATCCTATATGTATATAACGTTTTACGTTATATACTATATCTACGTATCGTTATACGTTATATCCTATATCTACATATCGTTATACGTTATATCCTATTTGTAGATAACGTTTTACGTTATATCCTATATCTACGAATCGTTATACGTTATATCCTATGTCTACATATCGTTATACGTTATATCCTACGTCTACATATCGTTATACGTTATATCCTATATGTAGATATCGTTATACGTTATATCCTACATCTACATATCGTTGTACGTTATATCCTATATCTACGTATCGTTATACGTTATATCCTATAACTACATATCGTTATACGTTATATCCTATATCTACATATCGTCATACGTTATATCCTATATCTACGAATCGTTATACGTTACACCCTATATGTAGATAACGTTATACGTTATATCCTACGTCTACATATCGTTATACGTTATATCCTATATGTAGGTAACGTTATACGTTATATCCTACGTCTACATATCGTTATACGTTATATCCTATCTGTAGATATCGTTATACGTTATATCCTACATCTACATATCGTTATACGTTATATCCTACATCTACATATCGTTATACGTTATATCCTATATCTACCTATCGTTATACGTTATATCCTATATCTACGTATCGTTATACGTTATTTCCTATATGTAGCTAACGATAGACGCTATATCCTACGTCTACATATCGTTATACGTTATATCCTATATCTACATAACGTTATACGTTATATCCTATATCTACATATCGCTATACGTTATATCCTAAATGTAGATAACGTTTTACGTTATATACTATATCTACATATCGTTATACGTTATATCCTATATCTACGTATCGTTATACGTTATATCCTATATGTAGATAATGTTATACGTTATATCCTACGTCTACATATCGTTACACGTTATATCCTATATGTAGATAACGTTATACGTTATATCCTATATGTACGTATCGTTATGCGTTATATCCTATATCTACATATCGTTATACGTTATATCCTATTTGTAGATAACGTTTTACGTTATATCCTATATCTACGAATCGTTATACGTTATATCCTATGTCTACATATCGTTATACGTTATATCCTATGTCTACATATCGTTATACGTTATATCCTATGTCTACATATCATTATACGTTATATCCTATATCTACGTATCGTTATACGTTATATCCTATACCTACCTATCGTTATACGTTATATCCTATATCTACGTATCGTTATACGTTATATCGTATATGTAGATAACGTTATACGTTATATCCTATTTGTAGATAACGTTTTACGTTATATCCTATATCTACATATCGTTATACGTTATATCCTATATGTAGATAACGTTTTACGTTATATCCTATATCTACGTATCGTTGTACGTTATATCCTATACCTACCTATCGTTATACGTTATATCCTGTATCTACATATCGTTATACGTTATATCCTACACCTACCTATCGTTATACGTTATATCCTATATCTACGTATCGTTATACGTTATATACTATGTCTACGTATCGTTATACGTTATATCCTATATCTACGTATCGTTATACGTTATATCGTATATGTAGATAACGTTATACGTTATATCCTACGTCTACATATCGTTATACGTTATATCCTACGTCTACATATCGTTATACGTTATATCCTATATGTAGATAACGTTATACGTTATATCCCATATGTAGATAACGTTTTACGTTATATCCTATGTCCACATATCGATATACGTTATATCCTATATGTACGTATCGTTATACGTTATATCCTATATCTACGTATCGTTATACGTTGTATCCTATATCTACGTATCGTTATACGTTATATCCTATATGTAGATAACGTTATACGTTATATCCTACGTCTTCATATCGTTATACGTTATATCCTATATGTAGATATCGTTATAGGTTATATACTATATCTACATATCGTTATACGTCATATCCTATATATACGTATCGTTATACGTTATATCCTATATGTAGATAACGTTATACGTTATATCCCATATGTAGATAACGTTTTACGTTATATCCTATATCCACATATCGATATACGTTATATCCTACATGTACGTATCGTTATACGTTATATCCTATATCTACGTATCGTTATACGTTATATCCTATATCTACGTATCGCTATACGTTATACCCTATATGTAGATAACGTTATACGTTATATCCTACGTCATCATATCGTTATACGTTATATCCTATATGTAGATATCGTTATACGTTGTATACTATATCTACATATCGTTATACGTCATATCCTATATCTACGTATCGTTATACGTTATATCCTATACCTACATATCGTTATACGTTATATCCTATATCTACATATCGTTATACGTTATATTCTATATCTACATATCGTTATACGTTATATCCTATGTCTACATATCGTTATACGTTATATCCTATATCTACGTATCGTTATACGTTATATCCTATATGTAGATATCGTTATACGTTATATCCTATATCTACATATTGTTATACGTTGTATCCTATATCTACGTACCGTTATACGTTATATCCTATATGTAGATAACGTTATACGTTATATCCTATATGTAGATATCGTTATACGTTATATCCTATATGTAGATATCGTTATACGTTATATCCTATATCTACATATTGTTATACGTTGTATCCTATATCTACGTACCGTTATACGTTATATCCTATATGTAGATAACGTTATACGTTATATCCTACGTCTACATATCGTTATACGTTATATCCTATATGTAGATATCGTTATACGTTATATCCTATATCTACATATCGTTATACGTTATATCCTATATATACATATCGTTATACGTTATATCCTATATGTAGATAACGTTATACGTTATATCCTATATGTAGATATCGTTATACGTTAT
Source organism: Bombus hortorum (assembly GCA_905332935.1). Classification (NCBI taxonomy): domain Eukaryota; kingdom Metazoa; phylum Arthropoda; class Insecta; order Hymenoptera; family Apidae; genus Bombus; species Bombus hortorum. The sequence continues at coordinate 11,018,864 of HG995192.1, forward strand.
ATCCTATATCTACGTATCGTTATACGTTATATCCCATATGTAGATAACGTTTTACGTTATATCCTATATCTACATATCGTTATACGTTATATCCTATATCTACGTATCGTTATACGTTATATCCTATATGTACGTATCGTTATACGTTATATCCTACGTCTACATATCGTTATACGTTATATCCTATATGTAGATAACGTTATACGTTATATCCTATATGTACGTATCGTTATACGTTATATCCTATATGTACGTATCGTTATACGTTATATCCTATATGTAGATGTCGTTATACGTTATATCCAATATCTGCATACCGTTATACGTTATATCCTACGTCTACATATCGTTATACGTTATATCCTATATGTAGATATCGTTATACGTTATATCCTATATCTACGTATCGTTATACGTTATATCCCATATGTAGATGACGTTTTACGTTATATCCTATATCTACGTATCGTTATACGATATATCCTATATGTAGATATCGTTATTCGTAATATCCAATATCTGCATATCGTTATACGTTATATCCTATATCTGCGTATCGTTATACGTTATATCCTATATCTACATATCGTTATACGTTATATCCTGTATCTACATATCGTTATACGTTATATCCTATATCTACGTATCGTTATACGTTATATCCTATATGTACGTATCGTTATACGTTATATCCTATATCTACATATCGTTATACGTTATATCCTATATCTACGTATCGTTATACGTTATATCCTATATGTAGATAACGTTATACGTTATATCCTACGTCTACATATCGTTATACGTTATATCCTATATGTAGATAACGTTATACGTTATATCCTACGTCTACATATCGTTATACGTTATATCCTATATCTACATATCGTTATACGTTATATCCTATATCTACGTATCGTTATACGTCATATCCTATATGTAGATAACGTTATACGTTATATCCTACGTCTACATATCGTTATACGTTATATCCTATATGTAGATATCGTTATACGTTATATCCTATATCTGCATATCGTTATACGTTATATCCTATATCTACATATCGTTATACGTTATATCCTATATGTAGACAACGTTATACGTTATATCCTATATGTAGATATCGTTATACGTTATATCCTATATCTACATATCGTTATACGTTATATCCTATATCTACATATCGTTATACGTTATATCCTATATGTAGACAACGTTATACGTTATATCCTATATGTAGATATCGTTATACGTTATATCCTATATCTACGTATCGTTATACGTTATATCCTATATCTACGTATCGTTATACGTTATATCCTATATGTAGATAACGTTATACGTTATATCCTACGTCTACATATCGTTATACGTTATATCCTATATGTAGATATCGTTATACGTTATATCCTATATCTACATATTGTTATACGTTGTATCCTATATCTACGTACCGTTATACGTTATATCCTATATGTAGATAACGTTATACGTTATATCCTATATGTAGATATCGTTATACGTTATATCCTATATGTAGATATCGTTATACGTTATATCCTATATCTACATATTGTTATACGTTGTATCCTATATCTACGTACCGTTATACGTTATATCCTATATGTAGATAACGTTATACGTTATATCCTACGTCTACATATCGTTATACGTTATATCCTATATGTAGATATCGTTATACGTTATATCCTATATCTACATATCGTTATACGTTATATCCTATATCTACATATCGTTATACGTTATATCCTATATGTAGATAACGTTATACGTTATATCCTATATGTAGATATCGTTATACGTTATATCCTATATCTACATATCGTTATACGTTATATCCTATATCTACGTATCGTTATACGTTATATCCTATATGTAGATAACGTTATACGTTATATCCTACGTCTACATATCGTTATACGTTATATCCTATATCTACATATCGTTATACGTTATATCCTATATCTACGTATCGTTATACGTCATATCCTATATGTAGATAACGTTATACGTTATATCCTACGTCTACATATCGTTATACGTTATATCCTATATGTAGATATCGTTATACGTTATATCCTATATCTACATATCGTTATACGTTATATCCTATATCTACATATCGTTATACGTTATATCCTATATGTAGACAACGTTATACGTTATATCCTATATGTAGATATCGTTATACGTTATATCCTATATCTACGTATCGTTATACGTTATATCCTATATCTACGTATCGTTATACGTTATATCCTATATGTAGATAACGTTATACGTTATATCCTACGTCTACATATCGTTATACGTTATATCCTATATGTAGATATCGTTATACGTTATATCCTATATCTACATATTGTTATACGTTGTATCCTATATCTACGTACCGTTATACGTTATATCCTATATGTAGATAACGTTATACGTTATATCCTATATGTAGATATCGTTATACGTTATATCCTATATGTAGATATCGTTATACGTTATATCCTATATCTACATATTGTTATACGTTGTATCCTATATCTACGTACCGTTATACGTTATATCCTATATGTAGATAACGTTATACGTTATATCCTACGTCTACATATCGTTATACGTTATATCCTATATGTAGATATCGTTATACGTTATATCCTATATCTACATATCGTTATACGTTATATCCTATATCTACATATCGTTATACGTTATATCCTATATGTAGATAACGTTATACGTTATATCCTATATGTAGATATCGTTATACGTTATATCCTATATCTACGTATCGTTATACGTTATATCCCATATGTAGATAACGTTTTACGTTATATCCTATATCTACGTATCGTTATACGATATATCCTATATGTAGATATCGTTATTCGTAATATCCAATATCTGCATATCGTTATACGATATATCCTATATCTACGTATCGTTATACGTTATATACTATGTCTACGTATCGTTATTCGTTATATCCTATATCTACATATCGTTATACGTTATATCCTATGTCTACATATCGTTATACGTTATATCCCATATGAAGATAACGTTTTACGTTATATCCTATATCTACATATCGTTATACGTTATATCCTATATGTAGATAACGTTTTACGTTATATACTATATCTACGTACCGTTATACGTTATATCCTATATCTACATATCGTTATACGTTATATCCTATATCTACATATCGTTATACGTTATATCCTATATCTACGTAGCGTTATACGTTATATCGTATATGTAGATAACGTTATACGTTATATCCCATATGTACATAACGTTTTACGTTATATCCTATATCTACGTATCGTTATACGTTATATCCTATATGTAGATGTCGTTATACGTTATATCCAATATTTGCATATCGTTATACGTTATATCCTATATCTGCGTATCGTTATACGTTATATCCTATATCTACATATCGTTATACGTTATATCCTATATCTACATATCGTTATACGTTATATCCTATATCTACGTATCGTTATACGTTATATCCTATATGTAGATAACGTTATACGTTATATCCTACGTCTACATATCGTTATACGTTATATCCTATATGTAGATAACGTTATACGTTATATCCTATATGGACGTATCGTTATACGTTATATCCTATATCTACATATCGTTATACGTTATATCCTATATCTACGTATCGTTATACGTTATATCCTATATGTAGATAACGTTATACGTTATATCCTACGTCTACATATCGTTATACGTTATATCCTATATCTACATATCGTTATACGTTATATCCTATATCTACGTATCGTTATACGTCATATCCTATATGTAGATAACGTTATACGTTATATCCTACGTCTACATATCGTTATACGTTATATCCTATATGTAGATATCGTTATACGTTATATCCTATATCTACATATCGTTATACGTTATATCCTATATCTACATATCGTTATACGTTATATCCTATATGTAGATAACGTTATACGTTATATCGTATATGTAGATATCGTTATACGTTATATCCTATATCTACGTATCGTTATACGTTATATCGTATATGTAGATATCGTTATACGTTATATCCTATATCTACGTATCGTTATACGTTATATCCCATATGAAGATAACGTTTTACGTTATATCCTATATCTACATATCGTTATACGTTATATCCTATATGTAGATAACGTTTTACGTTATATACTATATCTACGTACCGTTATACGTTATATCCTATATCTACATATCGTTATACGTTATATCCTATATCTACATATCGTTATACGTTATATCCTATATCTACGTATCGGTATACGTGATATCCTATATGTAGATAACGTTAAACGTTATATTCTATATCTACGTATCGTTATACGTTATATCCTAGATCTACATATTGTTATACTTTATATCGTAAATCGACGTACCGTTATACGTTATATCCGAATGCTACGTATCGTTATACGATATATCGTATGTGTATATAACGTTATACGTTATATCCTATATCTGCGCATCGTTGTACGTTATATCCTACATCTACATACCCTTACACGTCATATCCTATGAGTAGATAACGTCATACGTTATATCCTATATCTCCGTATCGTTATACGTTATATCCTATATCTACATATCGTTATACGTTATATTTTATGTCTACACACCGTTATACGTTATATCCTATATCTCCGTATCGTTATACGTTATATCCTATATCTACATATCGTTATACGTTATATCCTATATCTACGTATCGTTATACGTTATATCCGATATCTCCGTATCGTTTTACGTTATATCCAATGTCTACATATAGTTATATGTTATATTCTATTTGCAGATAACGTTATACGTTATATCCTATATCTCCGTATCGTTATACGTTATATCCTATATCTACATATCGTTATACGTTATATCCTATAAGTAGATAACGTTATACATTGTATCCTATATCTCCGTATCGCTATACGTTATATCCTATATCTACATATCGCTATACGTTATATCCTATATGTATATAACGTTTTACGTTATATACTATATCTACGTATCGTTATACGTTATATCCTATATCTACATATCGTTATACGTTATATCCTATTTGTAGATAACGTTTTACGTTATATCCTATATCTACGAATCGTTATACGTTATATCCTATGTCTACATATCGTTATACGTTATATCCTACGTCTACATATCGTTATACGTTATATCCTATATGTAGATATCGTTATACGTTATATCCTACATCTACATATCGTTGTACGTTATATCCTATATCTACGTATCGTTATACGTTATATCCTATAACTACATATCGTTATACGTTATATCCTATATCTACATATCGTCATACGTTATATCCTATATCTACGAATCGTTATACGTTACACCCTATATGTAGATAACGTTATACGTTATATCCTACGTCTACATATCGTTATACGTTATATCCTATATGTAGGTAACGTTATACGTTATATCCTACGTCTACATATCGTTATACGTTATATCCTATCTGTAGATATCGTTATACGTTATATCCTACATCTACATATCGTTATACGTTATATCCTACATCTACATATCGTTATACGTTATATCCTATATCTACCTATCGTTATACGTTATATCCTATATCTACGTATCGTTATACGTTATTTCCTATATGTAGCTAACGATAGACGCTATATCCTACGTCTACATATCGTTATACGTTATATCCTATATCTACATAACGTTATACGTTATATCCTATATCTACATATCGCTATACGTTATATCCTAAATGTAGATAACGTTTTACGTTATATACTATATCTACATATCGTTATACGTTATATCCTATATCTACGTATCGTTATACGTTATATCCTATATGTAGATAATGTTATACGTTATATCCTACGTCTACATATCGTTACACGTTATATCCTATATGTAGATAACGTTATACGTTATATCCTATATGTACGTATCGTTATGCGTTATATCCTATATCTACATATCGTTATACGTTATATCCTATTTGTAGATAACGTTTTACGTTATATCCTATATCTACGAATCGTTATACGTTATATCCTATGTCTACATATCGTTATACGTTATATCCTATGTCTACATATCGTTATACGTTATATCCTATGTCTACATATCATTATACGTTATATCCTATATCTACGTATCGTTATACGTTATATCCTATACCTACCTATCGTTATACGTTATATCCTATATCTACGTATCGTTATACGTTATATCGTATATGTAGATAACGTTATACGTTATATCCTATTTGTAGATAACGTTTTACGTTATATCCTATATCTACATATCGTTATACGTTATATCCTATATGTAGATAACGTTTTACGTTATATCCTATATCTACGTATCGTTGTACGTTATATCCTATACCTACCTATCGTTATACGTTATATCCTGTATCTACATATCGTTATACGTTATATCCTACACCTACCTATCGTTATACGTTATATCCTATATCTACGTATCGTTATACGTTATATACTATGTCTACGTATCGTTATACGTTATATCCTATATCTACGTATCGTTATACGTTATATCGTATATGTAGATAACGTTATACGTTATATCCTACGTCTACATATCGTTATACGTTATATCCTACGTCTACATATCGTTATACGTTATATCCTATATGTAGATAACGTTATACGTTATATCCTATATCTACGTATCGTTATACGCCATATCCTATGTCTACATATCGTTATACGTTATATCCTATGTCTACATATCGTTATACGTTATATCCTATATCTACGTATCGTTATACGTTATATCCTATATCTACGAATCGTTATACGTTATATCATATATCTACATATCGTTATACGTTATATCCTACGTCTACATATCGTTATACGTTATATCCTATATCTACATATCTTTATACGTTATATACTGTCTACGTACCGTTATACGTTATATCCTATAACTACATATCGTTATACGTTATATCCTATATCTACATATCGTTATACGTTATATCCTATATCTACGAATCGTTATACGTTATACCCTATATGTAGATAACGTTATACGTTATATCCTACGTCTACATATCGTTATACGTTATATCCTATATGTAGATATCGTTATACGTTATATCCTATATCTACGAATCGCTATACGTTATATCCTATGTCTACATATCGTTATACGTTATGTCCTATATCTACATATCGCTTTACGTTATATCCTATATGTAGATAACGTTTTACGTTATATCCTATATCTACGAATCGTTATACGTTATATCCTATGTCTACGTATCGTTATACGTTATATCCTATACCTACCTATCGTTATACGTTATATACTGTATCTACATATCGTTATACGTTATATCCTATTTGTAGATAACGTTTTACGTTATATCCTATATCTACGAATCGTTATACGTTATATCCTATGTCTACATATCGTTATACGTTATATCCTACGTCTACATATCGTTATACGTTATATCCTATATGTAGATATCGTTATACGTTATATCCTACATCTACATATCGTTGTACGTTATATCCCATATCTACGTATCGTTATACGTTATATCCTATAACTACATATCGTTATACGTTATATCCTATATCTACATATCGTTATACGTTATATCCTATATCTACGAATCGTTATACGTTACACCCTATATGTAGATAACGTTATACGTTATATCCTACGTCTACATATCGTTATACGTTATATCCTATATGTAGGTAACGTTATACGTTATATCCTACGTCTACATATCGTTATACGTTATATCCTATCTGTAGATATCGTTATACATTATATCCTACATCTACATATCGTTATACGTTATATCCTACATCTACATATCGATATACGTTATATCCTATATCTACCTATCGTTATACGTTATATCCTATATCTACGTATCGTTATACGTTATTTCCTATATGTAGCTAACGATAGACGCTATATCCTACGTCTACATATCGTTATACGTTATATCCTATATCTACATAACGTTATACGTTATATCCTACGTCTACATATCGTTATACGTTATATCCTAAATGTAGATAACGTTTTACGTTATATACTATATCTACATATCGTTATACGTTATATCCTATATCTACGTATCGTTATACGTTATATCCTATATGTAGATAATGTTATACGTTATATCCTACGTCTACATATCGTTACACGTTATATCCTATATGTAGATAACGTTATACGTTATATCCTATATGTACGTATCGTTATGCGTTATATCCTATATCTAAATACCGTTTTACGTTATATACTATATCTACATATCGTTATACGTTATATCCTATATGTAGATAACGTTTTACGTTATATACTATATCTACGTATCGTTATACGTTATATCCTATATCTACATATCGTTATACGTTATATCCTATTTGTAGATAACGTTTTACGTTATATCCTATATCTACGAATCGTTATACGTTATATCCTATGTCTACATATCGTTATACGTTATATCCTATGTCTACATATCATTATACGTTATATCCTATATCTACGTATCGTTATACGTTATATCCTATACCTACCTATCGTTATACGTTATATCCTATATCTACGTATCGTTATACGTTATATCCTATATCTACATATCGTTATACGTTATATCCTATTTGTAGATAACGTTTTACGTTATATCCTATATCTACATATCGTTATACGTTATATCCTATATGTAGATAACGTTTTACGTTATATCCTATATCTACGTATCGTTGTACGTTATATCCTATACCTACCTATCGTTATACGTTATATCCTGTATCTACATATCGTTATACGTTATATCCTACACCTACCTATCGTTATACGTTATATCCTATATCTACGTATCGTTATACGTTATATACTATGTCTACGTATCGTTATACGTTATATCCTATATCTACGTATCGCTTTACGTTATATCCTATATGTAGATAACGTTTTACGTTATATCCTATATCTACGAATCGTTATACGTTATATCCTATGTCTACGTATCGTTATACGTTATATCCTATACCTACCTATCGTTATACGTTATATACTGTATCTACATATCGTTATACGTTATATCCTATATCTACGTATCGTTATACGTTATATCCTATGTCTACATATCGTTATACGTTATATCCTATATCTACGTATCGTTATACGTTATATCCTATATCTACATATCGATATACGTTATATCCTATATGTAGATAACGTTTTACGTTATATCCTATATCTACATATCGTTATACGTTATATCCTATATGTAGATAACGTTATACGTTATATCCTATATCTATGTATCGTTATACGTTATATCCTATGTCTACATATCGTTATACGTTATATCCTATGTCTACGTATCGTTATACGATATATCCTATATCTACATATCGATATACGTTATATCCTATATGTAGATAACGTTTTACGTTATATCCTATATCTACATATCGTTATACGTTATATCCTATATGTAGATAACGTTTTACGTTATATACTATATCTACGTATCGTTATACGTTATATCCTATATGTACGTATCGTTATGCGTTATATCCTATATCTACATATCGTTATACGTTATATCCTATTTGTAGATAACGTTTTACGTTATATCCTATATCTACGAATCGTTATACGTTATATCCTATGTCTACATATCGTTATACGTTATATCCTATGTCTACATATCGTTATACGTTATATCCTATGTCTACATATCATTATACGTTATATCCTATATCTACGTATCGTTATACGTTATATCCTATACCTACCTATCGTTATACGTTATATCCTATATCTACGTATCGTTATACGTTATATCGTATATGTAGATAACGTTATACGTTATATCCTATTTGTAGATAACGTTTTACGTTATATCCTATATCTACATATCGTTATACGTTATATCCTATATGTAGATAACGTTTTACGTTATATCCTATATCTACGTATCGTTGTACGTTATATCCTATACCTACCTATCGTTATACGTTATATCCTGTATCTACATATCGTTATACGTTATATCCTACACCTACCTATCGTTATACGTTATATCCTATATCTACGTATCGTTATACGTTATATACTATGTCTACGTATCGTTATACGTTATATCCTATATCTACGTATCGTTATACGTTATATCGTATATGTAGATAACGTTATACGTTATATCCTACGTCTACATATCGTTATACGTTATATCCTACGTCTACATATCGTTATACGTTATATCCTATATGTAGATAACGTTATACGTTATATCCTATATCTACGTATCGTTATACGCCATATCCTATGTCTACATATCGTTATACGTTATATCCTATGTCTACATATCGTTATACGTTATATCCTATATCTACGTATCGTTATACGTTATATCCTATATCTACGAATCGTTATACGTTATATCATATATCTACATATCGTTATACGTTATATCCTACGTCTACATATCGTTATACGTTATATCCTATATCTACATATCTTTATACGTTATATACTGTCTACGTACCGTTATACGTTATATCCTATAACTACATATCGTTATACGTTATATCCTATATCTACATATCGTTATACGTTATATCCTATATCTACGAATCGTTATACGTTATACCCTATATGTAGATAACGTTATACGTTATATCCTACGTCTACATATCGTTATACGTTATATCCTATATGTAGATATCGTTATACGTTATATCCTATATCTACGAATCGCTATACGTTATATCCTATGTCTACATATCGTTATACGTTATGTCCTATATCTACATATCGCTTTACGTTATATCCTATATGTAGATAACGTTTTACGTTATATCCTATATCTACGAATCGTTATACGTTATATCCTATGTCTACGTATCGTTATACGTTATATCCTATACCTACCTATCGTTATACGTTATATACTGTATCTACATATCGTTATACGTTATATCCTATTTGTAGATAACGTTTTACGTTATATCCTATATCTACGAATCGTTATACGTTATATCCTATGTCTACATATCGTTATACGTTATATCCTACGTCTACATATCGTTATACGTTATATCCTATATGTAGATATCGTTATACGTTATATCCTACATCTACATATCGTTGTACGTTATATCCCATATCTACGTATCGTTATACGTTATATCCTATAACTACATATCGTTATACGTTATATCCTATATCTACATATCGTTATACGTTATATCCTATATCTACGAATCGTTATACGTTACACCCTATATGTAGATAACGTTATACGTTATATCCTACGTCTACATATCGTTATACGTTATATCCTATATGTAGGTAACGTTATACGTTATATCCTACGTCTACATATCGTTATACGTTATATCCTATCTGTAGATATCGTTATACATTATATCCTACATCTACATATCGTTATACGTTATATCCTACATCTACATATCGATATACGTTATATCCTATATCTACCTATCGTTATACGTTATATCCTATATCTACGTATCGTTATACGTTATTTCCTATATGTAGCTAACGATAGACGCTATATCCTACGTCTACATATCGTTATACGTTATATCCTATATCTACATAACGTTATACGTTATATCCTACGTCTACATATCGTTATACGTTATATCCTAAATGTAGATAACGTTTTACGTTATATACTATATCTACATATCGTTATACGTTATATCCTATATCTACGTATCGTTATACGTTATATCCTATATGTAGATAATGTTATACGTTATATCCTACGTCTACATATCGTTACACGTTATATCCTATATGTAGATAACGTTATACGTTATATCCTATATGTACGTATCGTTATGCGTTATATCCTATATCTAAATACCGTTTTACGTTATATACTATATCTACATATCGTTATACGTTATATCCTATATGTAGATAACGTTTTACGTTATATACTATATCTACGTATCGTTATACGTTATATCCTATATCTACATATCGTTATACGTTATATCCTATTTGTAGATAACGTTTTACGTTATATCCTATATCTACGAATCGTTATACGTTATATCCTATGTCTACATATCGTTATACGTTATATCCTATGTCTACATATCATTATACGTTATATCCTATATCTACGTATCGTTATACGTTATATCCTATACCTACCTATCGTTATACGTTATATCCTATATCTACGTATCGTTATACGTTATATCCTATATCTACATATCGTTATACGTTATATCCTATTTGTAGATAACGTTTTACGTTATATCCTATATCTACATATCGTTATACGTTATATCCTATATGTAGATAACGTTTTACGTTATATCCTATATCTACGTATCGTTGTACGTTATATCCTATACCTACCTATCGTTATACGTTATATCCTGTATCTACATATCGTTATACGTTATATCCTACACCTACCTATCGTTATACGTTATATCCTATATCTACGTATCGTTATACGTTATATACTATGTCTACGTATCGTTATACGTTATATCCTATATCTACGTATCGCTTTACGTTATATCCTATATGTAGATAACGTTTTACGTTATATCCTATATCTACGAATCGTTATACGTTATATCCTATGTCTACGTATCGTTATACGTTATATCCTATACCTACCTATCGTTATACGTTATATACTGTATCTACATATCGTTATACGTTATATCCTATATCTACGTATCGTTATACGTTATATCCTATGTCTACATATCGTTATACGTTATATCCTATATCTACGTATCGTTATACGTTATATCCTATATCTACATATCGATATACGTTATATCCTATATGTAGATAACGTTTTACGTTATATCCTATATCTACATATCGTTATACGTTATATCCTATATGTAGATAACGTTATACGTTATATCCTATATCTATGTATCGTTATACGTTATATCCTATGTCTACATATCGTTATACGTTATATCCTATGTCTACGTATCGTTATACGATATATCCTATATCTACATATCGATATACGTTATATCCTATATGTAGATAACGTTTTACGTTATATCCTATATCTACATATCGTTATACGTTATATCCTATATGTAGATAACGTTTTACGTTATATACTATATCTACGTATCGTTATACGTTATATCCTATATCTACATATCGTTATACGTTATATCTTATGTCTACATACCGTTATACGCTATATCCTATATCTACATATCGTTGTACGTTATATCCTATATGTAGGGAACGTTATTCGTTATATCCTACTTCTACATATTGTTATATGTTACATTCTATATGTAGATAACGTTATACGTTATATCCTATATCTCCGTATCGTTATACGTTATATCCTACATCTACGTATCGTTATACGTTATATCCTATATCTCCGTATCGTTATACGTTATATCCTATGTCTACATATCGTTATACGGTATATTTTATGTCTACATACCGTTATACTACATTTCCTATATCTACATATCGTTAAACGTTTTATCCGATCTGTAGAGAACGTTATACGTTATACCGTATATGTAGAATGCGTTATACGTTATATCCTATATCTGCATATCGTTATACGTAATATCCTATATCTACATATCGTTATAAGTCATATCCAATATCTCCGTTTCGGTATACGTTATATCCTATATCTACATATAGTTATACGTTATATCCTATATCTGCATATCGTTATACGTTATATCCTATATGCAGGTAACGTTATACGTTATATCCTCAATCTACGCATCGTTATACGTTATATCCTATATGTAGATAGCGTTATACGTTATATCCTATATCTACGTATCGTTATACGTTATATCATATATCTACATATCGTTATCCGTTATATCCTATACCTACGTATCGTTATACGTTATATCCCATATCTACATATCGTTATACGTTATATCCTATATCTACGTATCGTTATACGTTATATCCTATATCTATGCATCGTTATACGTTACATCCTACATCTACATATCGATACACGTCATATCCTATGAGTAGATAACGTCATACCTTATATCCTGTATCTACGTATCGTTATACGTTATATCCTATATCTATGCATAGTTATACGTTACATCCTACATCTACATATCGATACACGTCATATCCTATAAGTAGATAACGTCGTACCTTATATACTGTATCTACGTATCGTTATACGTTATATCCTATATCTATGCATCGTTATACGTTATATCCTATATCTAAGAATCGTTATACGTTATATCATATATCTACATATCGTTATCCGTTATATCCTATACCTACGTATCGTTATACGTTATATCCCATATCTGCATATCGTTATACGTTATATCCTATATCTACGTATCGTTATACGTTATATCCTATATCCATATACCGTTATACGTTATATCCTATATCTCCGTATCGTTATACGTTATATCCTATATCTCCGTATCGTTATACGTTATATCCTATATCTACATATCGTTATACGTGATATCCTTTATGTAGATAACGTTAAACGTTATATTCTATATCTACGTATCGTTATACGTAATATCCTATATCTACATATCGTTATAAGTCATATCCAATATCTCCGTTTCGGTATACGTTATGTCCTATATCTACATATAGTTATACGTTATATCCTACATCCACATATCGTTACACGTCATATCCTATGAGTAGATAACGTCATACGTTATATCCTATATCTCCGTATCGTTATACGTTATATCCTATATCTACATATCGTTATACGTTATATTTTATGTCTACACACCGTTATACGTTATATCCTATATCTCCGTATCGTTATACGTTATATCCTATATCTACATATAGTTATACGTTATATCCTATATCTACGTATCGTTATACGTTATATCCGATATCTCCGTATCGTTTTACGTTATATCCAATGTCTACATATAGTTATATGTTATATTCTATTTGCAGATAACGTTATACGTTATATCCTATATCTCCGTATCGTTATACGTTATATCCTATATCTACATATCGTTATACGTTATATCCTATAAGTAGATAACGTTATACATTGTATCCTATATCTCCGTATCGCTATACGTTATATCCTATATCTACATATCGCTATACGTTATATCCTATATGTATATAACGTTTTACTTTATATACTATATCTACGTATCGTTATACGTTATATCCTATATCTACATATCGTTATACGTTATATCCTATTTGTAGATAACGTTTTACGTTATATCCTATATCTACGAATCGTTATACGTTATATCCTATGTCTACATATCGTTATACGTTATATCCTACGTCTACATATCGTTATACGTTATATCCTATATGTAGATATCGTTATACGTTATATCCTACATCTACATATCGTTGTACGTTATATCCTATATCTACGTATCGTTATACGTTATATCCTATAACTACATATCGTTATACGTTATATCCTATATCTACATATCGTTATACGTTATATCCTATATCTACGAATCGTTATACGTTACACCCTATATGTAGATAACGTTATACGTTATATCCTACGTCTACATATCGTTATACGTTATATCCTATATGTAGGTAACGTTATACGTTATATCCTACGTCTACATATCGTTATACGTTATATCCTATCTGTAGATATCGTTATGCGTTATATCCTACATCTACATATCGTTATACGTTATATCCTACATCTACATATCGTTATACGTTATATCCTATATCTACCTATCGTTATACGTTATATCCTATATCTACGTATCGTTATACGTTATTTCCTATATGTAGCTAACGATAGACGCTATATCCTACGTCTACATATCGTTATACGTTATATCCTATATCTACATAACGTTATACGTTATATCCTATATCTACATATCGCTATACGTTATATCCTAAATGTAGATAACGTTTTACGTTATATACTATATCTACATATCGTTATACGTTATATCCTATATGTAGATAACGTTTTACGTTATATCCTATATCTACGTATCGTTGTACGTTATATCCTATACCTACCTATCGTTATACGTTATATCCTGTATCTACCTATCGTTATACGTTATATCGTATATGTAGATAACGTTATACGTTATATCCTACGTCTACATATCGTTATACGTTATATCCTACGTCTACATATCGTTATACGTTATATCCTATATGTAGATAACGTTATACGTTATATCCTATATCTACGTATCGTTATACGCCATATCCTATGTCTACATATCGTTATACGTTATATCCTATGTCTACATATCGTTATACGTTATATCCTATATCTACGTATCGTTATACGTTATATCCTATATCTACGAATCGTTATACGTTATATCATATATCTACATATCGTTATACGTTATATCCTACGTCTACATATCGTTATACGTTATATCCTATATCTACATATCTTTATACGTTATATACTGTCTACGTACCGTTATACGTTATATCCTATAACTACATATCGTTATACGTTATATCCTATATCTACATATCGTTATACGTTATATCCTATATCTACGAATCGTTATACGTTATACCCTATATGTAGATAACGTTATACGTTATATCCTACGTCTACATATCGTTATACGTTATATCCTATATGTAGATATCGTTATACGTTATATCCTATATCTACGAATCGCTATACGTTATATCCTATGTCTACATATCGTTATACGTTATGTCCTATATCTACATATCGCTTTACGTTATATCCTATATGTAGATAACGTTTTACGTTATATCCTATATCTACGAATCGTTATACGTTATATCCTACGTCTACGTATCGTTATACGTTATATCCTATACCTACCTATCGTTATACGTTATATACTGTATCTACATATCGTTATACGTTATATCCTATATCTACGTATCGTTATACGTTATATCCTATGTCTACATATCGTTATACGTTATATCCTATATCTACGTATCGTTATACGTTATATCCTATATCTACATATCGATATACGTTATATCCTATATGTAGATAACGTTTTACGTTATATCCTATATCTACATATCGTTATACGTTATATCCTATATGTAGATAACGTTATACGTTATATCCTATATCTATGTATCGTTATACGTTATATCCTATGTCTACATATCGTTATACGTTATATCCTATGTCTACGTATCGTTATACGTTATATCCTATATCTACATATCGATATACGTTATATCCTATATGTAGATAACGTTTTACGTTATATCCTATATCTACATATCGTTATACGTTATATCCTATATGTAGATAACGTTTTACGTTATATACTATATCTACGTATCGTTATACGTTATATCCTATATCTACATATCGTTATACGTTATATCCTATTTGTAGATAACGTTTTACGTTATATCCTATATCTACGAATCGTTATACGTTATATCCTATGTCTACATATCGTTATACGTTATATCCTATGTCTACATATCGTTATACGTTATATCCTATATCTACGTATCGTTATACGTTATATCCTATACCTACCTATCGTTATACGTTATATCCTATATCTACATATCGTTATACGTTATATCCTATATCTACGAATCGTTATACGTTATATCCTATGTCTACATATCGTTATACGTTATATCCTACATCTACATATCGTTATACGTTATATCCTACATCTACATATCGTTATACGTTATATCCTATATCTACGTATATTTATACGTTATATCCTATATGTAGATTTCTTTATACGTTATATCCTACGTCTACCTATCGTTATACGTTATATCCCATATGTAGATAACGTTATACGTTATATCCTATATGTACGTATCGTTATACGTTATATCCTATATCTAAATATCGTTATACTTTATATCCTATATCCACATATCGTTATACGTTATATACTATGTCTACGTATTGTTGTATGTTATATCCTATATGTAGATATCGTTATACGTTATATCCTATATCTACATATCGTTATACCTTATATCCTACGTCTACATATCGTTATACGTTATATCCTATATGTAGATATCGTTATACGTTATATCCTACATCTACATATCGTTATATCCTATATCTACGTATCGTTATACGTTATATCCTATATCTACATATCGTTATACGTTATATCCTATATCTACATATCGTTATACGTTATATCCTATATCTACGTATCGTTATACGTTATATCCTATATGTAGATAACGTTATACGTTATATCCTATATATATAGGTATCGTTATACGTGATATCCTATATGTAGATAACGTTTTACGTTATATGCTATATCTAAGTATCGCTATACGTTATATCCTATATGTAGATAACGTTTTACGTTATATACTATATCTACGTATCGTTATACGTTATATCCTATATCTACATATCGTTATACGTTATATCCTATATCTACGTATCGTTATACGTTATATCCTATATCTACGAATCGTTATACGTTATATCCTATATCTACATACCGTTATACGTTATATCCTACGTCTACATATCGTTATACGTTATATCCTATATGTAGATATCGTTATACGTTATATCCTACATCTACATATCGTTATACGTTATATCCTATATCTACGTACCGTTATACGTTATATCCTATATCTACATATCGTTATAAGTTATATCCTATATCTACATATCGATATACGTTTTATCCTATATCTACGTATCGATATAAGTTATATCCTATATGTAGATAACGTTATACCTTATATCCTACGTCTACATATCGTTATACGTTATATCCTATATGTAGATAACGTTATACGTTATATCCCACGTCTACATATCGTTATACGTTATATCCTATCTGTAGATATCGTTATACGTTATATCCTGCATCTAAATATCGTTTTACGTTATATACTATATCTACATATCGTTATACGTTATATCCTATATGTAGATAACGTTTTACGTTATATCCTATATCTACGTATCGTTATACGTTATATCCTATCTGTAGATATCGTTATACGTTATATCCTACATCTACATATCGTTATACGTTATATCCTACATCTACATATCGTTATACGTTATATCCTATATCTACATATCGTTATACCTTATATCCTACGTCTACATATCGTTATACGTTATATCCTATATGTAGATATCGTTATACGTTATATCCTACATCTACATATCGTTATATCCTATATCTACGTATCGTTATACGTTATATCCTATATCTACATATCGTTATACGTTATATCATATATCTACATATCGTTATACGTTATATCCTATATCTACGTATCGTTATACGTTATATCCTATATGTAGATAACGTTATACGTTATATCCTATATATATAGGTATCGTTATACGTGATATCCTATATGTAGATAACGTTTTACGTTATATGCTATATCTAAGTATCGCTATACGTTATATCCTATATGTAGATAACGTTTTACGTTATATACTATATCTACGTATCGTTATACGTTATATCCTATATCTACATATCGTTATACGTTATATCCTATATCTACGTATCGTTATACGTTATATCCTATATCTACGAATCGTTATACGTTATATCCTATATCTACATACCGTTATACGTTATATCCTACGTCTACATATCGTTATACGTTATATCCTATATGTAGATATCGTTATACGTTATATCCTACATCTACATATCGTTATACGTTATATCCTATATCTACGTACCGTTATACGTTATATCCTATATCTACATATCGTTATAAGTTATATCCTATATCTACATATCGATATACGTTTTATCCTATATCTACGTATCGATATAAGTTATATCCTATATGTAGATAACGTTATACCTTATATCCTACGTCTACATATCGTTATACGTTATATCCTATATGTAGATAACGTTATACGTTATATCCCACGTCTACATATCGTTATACGTTATATCCTATCTGTAGATATCGTTATACGTTATATCCTGCATCTAAATATCGTTTTACGTTATATACTATATCTACATATCGTTATACGTTATATCCTATATGTAGATAACGTTTTACGTTATATCCTATATCTACGTATCGTTATACGTTATATCCTATCTGTAGATATCGTTATACGTTATATCCTACATCTACATATCGTTATACGTTATATCCTACATCTACATATCGTTATACGTTATATCCTATATCTACATATCGTTATACGTTATATCCTATATCTACGTATCGTTATACGTTATATCCTATATGTAGATAACGTTATACGCTATATCCTACGTCTACATATCGTTATACGTTATATCCTATATGTAGATATCGTTATACGTTATATCCTACATCTACATATCGTTATACGTTATATCCTATATGTAGATATCGTTATACGTTATATCCTACATCTACATATCGTTATACGTTATATCCTATATCTACGTATCGTTATACGTTATATCCTATATGTAGATAACGTTATACGTTATATCCTACATCTACATATCGTTATACGTTATATCCTACATCTACATATCGTTATACGTTATATCCTACATCTACATATCGTTATACGTTATATCCTATATCTACATATCGTTATACGTTATATCCTATATCTACGTATCGTTATACGTTATATCCTATATGTAGATAACGTTATACGTTATATCCCACGTCTACATATCGTTATACGTTATATCCTATCTGTAGATATCGTTATACGTTATATCCTGCATCTAAATATCGTTTTACGTTATATACTATATCTACATATCGTTATACGTTATATCCTATATGTAGATAACGTTTTACGTTATATCCTATATCTACGTATCGTTATACGTTATATCCTATATGTAGATATCGTTATACGTTATATCCTACATCTACATATCGTTTTACGTTATATACTATATCTACGTATCGTTATACGTTATATCCTATATCTACATATCGTTATACGTTATATCCTATTTGTAGATAACGTTTTACGTTATATCCTATTTGTAGATAACGTTTTACGTTATATCCTATATCTACGAATCGTTATACGTTATATCCTATGTCTACATATCGTTATACGTTATATCCTATGTCTACATATCGTTATACGTTATATCCTATATCTACGTATCGTTATACGTTATATCCTATATCTACGTACCGTTATACGTTATATCCTATATCTACATATCGTTATAAGTTATATCCTATATCTACATATCGATATACGTTTTATCCTATATCTACGTATCGATATAAGTTATATCCTATATGTAGATAACGTTATACCTTATATCCTACGTCTACATATCGTTATACGTTATATCCTATATGTAGATAACGTTATACGTTATATCCCACGTCTACATATCGTTATACGTTATATCCTATCTGTAGATATCGTTATACGTTATATCCTGCATCTAAATATCGTTTTACGTTATATACTATATCTACATATCGTTATACGTTATATCCTATATGTAGATAACGTTTTACGTTATATCCTATATCTACGTATCGTTATACGTTATATCCTATCTGTAGATATCGTTATACGTTATATCCTACATCTACATATCGTTATACGTTATATCCTACATCTACATATCGTTATACGTTATATCCTATATCTACATATCGTTATACCTTATATCCTACGTCTACATATCGTTATACGTTATATCCTATATGTAGATATCGTTATACGTTATATCCTACATCTACATATCGTTATATCCTATATCTACGTATCGTTATACGTTATATCCTATATCTACATATCGTTATACGTTATATCCTATATCTACATATCGTTATACGTTATATCCTATATCTACGTATCGTTATACGTTATATCCTATATGTAGATAACGTTATACGTTATATCCTATATATATAGGTATCGTTATACGTGATATCCTATATGTAGATAACGTTTTACGTTATATGCTATATCTAAGTATCGCTATACGTTATATCCTATATGTAGATAACGTTTTACGTTATATACTATATCTACGTATCGTTATACGTTATATCCTATATCTACATATCGTTATACGTTATATCCTATATCTACGTATCGTTATACGTTATATCCTATATCTACGAATCGTTATACGTTATATCCTATATCTACATACCGTTATACGTTATATCCTACGTCTACATATCGTTATACGTTATATCCTATATGTAGATATCGTTATACGTTATATCCTACATCTACATATCGTTATACGTTATATCCTATATCTACGTACCGTTATACGTTATATCCTATAACTACATATCGTTATAAGTTATATCCTATATCTACATATCGATATACGTTTTATCCTATATCTACGTATCGATATAAGTTATATCCTATATGTAGATAACGTTATACCTTATATCCTACGTCTACATATCGTTATACGTTATATCCTATATGTAGATAACGTTATACGTTATATCCCACGTCTACATATCGTTATACGTTATATCCTATCTGTAGATATCGTTATACGTTATATCCTGCATCTAAATATCGTTTTACGTTATATACTATATCTACATATCGTTATACGTTATATCCTATATGTAGATAACGTTTTACGTTATATCCTATATCTACGTATCGTTATACGTTATATCCTATCTGTAGATATCGTTATACGTTATATCCTACATCTACATATCGTTATACGTTATATCCTACATCTACATATCGTTATACGTTATATCCTATATCTACATATCGTTATACGTTATATCCTATATCTACGTATCGTTATACGTTATATCCTATATGTAGATAACGTTATACGCTATATCCTACGTCTACATATCGTTATACGTTATATCCTATATGTAGATATCGTTATACGTTATATCCTACATCTACATATCGTTATACGTTATATCCTATATGTAGATATCGTTATACGTTATATCCTACATCTACATATCGTTATACGTTATATCCTATATCTACGTATCGTTATACGTTATATCCTATATGTAGATAACGTTATACGTTATATCCTACATCTACATATCGTTATACGTTATATCCTACATCTACATATCGTTATACGTTATATCCTACATCTACATATCGTTATACGTTATATCCTATATCTACATATCGTTATACGTTATATCCTATATCTACGTATCGTTATACGTTATATCCTATATGTAGATAACGTTATACGTTATATCCCACGTCTACATATCGTTATACGTTATATCCTATCTGTAGATATCGTTATACGTTATATCCTGCATCTAAATATCGTTTTACGTTATATACTATATCTACATATCGTTATACGTTATATCCTATATGTAGATAACGTTTTACGTTATATCCTATATCTACGTATCGTTATACGTTATATCCTATATGTAGATATCGTTATACGTTATATCCTACATCTACATATCGTTTTACGTTATATACTATATCTACGTATCGTTATACGTTATATCCTATATCTACATATCGTTATACGTTATATCCTATTTGTAGATAACGTTTTACGTTATATCCTATTTGTAGATAACGTTTTACGTTATATCCTATATCTACGAATCGTTATACGTTATATCCTATGTCTACATATCGTTATACGTTATATCCTATGTCTACATATCGTTATACGTTATATCCTATATCTACGTATCGTTATACGTTATATCCTATATGTAGATAACGTTATACGTTATATCCTATATATATAGGTATCGTTATACGTGATATCCTATATGTAGATAACGTTTTACGTTATATGCTATATCTACGAATCGTTATACGTTATATCCTATGTCTACATATCGTTATACGTTATATCCTATATCTACGTATCGTTATACGTTATATCCTATATGTAGATAACGTTATACGTTATATCCTATATATATAGGTATCGTTATACGTGATATCCTATATGTAGATAACGTTTTACGTTATATGCTATATCTACGAATCGTTATACGTTATATCCTATATCTACATATCGTTATACGTTATATCCTATTTGTAGATAACGTTATACGTTATATCCTATTTGTAGATAACGTTTTACGTTATATCCTATATCTACGAATCGTTATACGTTATATCCTATGTCTACATATCGTTATACGTTATATCCTATGTCTACATGTCGTTATACGTTATATCCTATATCTACGTATCGTTATACGTTATATCCTATATCTACGAATCGTTATACGTTATATCCTATATCTACATATCGTTATACGTTATATCCTACGTCTACATATCGTTATACGTTATATCCTATATGTAGATATCGTTATACGTTATATCCTACATCTGCATATCGTTATACGTTATATCCTATATCTACGTATCGTTATACGTTATATCCTATATCTACATATCGTTATACGTTATATCCTATATCTACATATCGTTATACGTTTTATCCTATATCTACGTATCGTTGTAAGTTATATCCTATATGTAGATAACGTTATACGTTATATCCTACGTCTATATATCGTTATACGTTATATCCTATATGTAGATAACGTTATACGTTATATCCTACGTCTACATATCGTTATACGTTATATCCTATCTGTAGATATCGTTATACGTTATATCCTACATCTAAATATCGTTTTACGTTATATACTATATCTACATATCGTTATAAGTTATATCCTATATGTAGATAACGTTTTACGTTATATACTATATCTACATATCGTTATACGTTATATCCTATATCTACATATCGTTATACGTTATATCCTATTTGTAGATAACGTTTTACGTTATATCCTATATCTACGAATCGTTATACGTTATATCCTATGTCTACATATCGTTATACGTTATATCCTATGTCTACATATCATTATACGTTATATCCTATATGTAGATATCGTTATACGTTATATCCTATATCAACGTATCGATATACGTTATATCCTATATGTAGATAACGTTATACGTTATATCCTATATCTATGTATCGTTATACGTTATATCCTATATGTAGATAACGTTTTACGTTATATCCTACGTCTATATATCGTTATACGTTATATCCTATATGTAGATAACGTTATACGTTATATCCTATATGTACGTATCGTTATACGTTATATCCTATATCTAAATATCGTCATACTTTATATCCTATATCCACATATCGTTATACGTTATATACTATGTCTACGTATTGTTGTATGTTATATCCTATATGTAGATATCGTTATACGTTATATCCTATATCTACATATCGTTATACCTTATATCCTACGTCTACATATCGTTATACGTTATATCCTATATGTAGATATCGTTATACGTTATATCCTACATCTACATATCGTTATATCCTATATCTACGTATCGTTATACGTTATATCCTATATCTACATATCGTTATACGTTATATCCTATATCTACATATCGTTATACGTTATATCCTATATCTACGTATCGTTATACGTTATATCCTATATGTAGATAACGTTATACGTTATATCCTATATATATAGGTATCGTTATACGTGATATCCTATATGTAGATAACGTTTTACGTTATATGCTATATCTAAGTATCGCTATACGTTATATCCTATATGTAGATAACGTTTTACGTTATATACTATATCTACGTATCGTTATACGTTATATCCTATATCTACATATCGTTATACGTTATATCCTATATCTACGTATCGTTATACGTTATATCCTATATCTACGAATCGTTATACGTTATATCCTACGTCTACATATCGTTATACGTTATATCCTATATGTAGATATCGTTATACGTTATATCCTACATCTACATATCGTTATACGTTATATCCTATATCTACGTACCGTTATACGTTATATCCTATATCTACATATCGTTATAAGTTATATCCTATATCTACATATCGATATACGTTTTATCCTATATCTACGTATCGATATAAGTTATATCCTATATGTAGATAACGTTATACCTTATATCCTACGTCTACATATCGTTATACGTTATATCCTATATGTAGATAACGTTATACGTTATATCCCACGTCTACATATCGTTATACGTTATATCCTATCTGTAGATATCGTTATACGTTATATCCTGCATCTAAATATCGTTTTACGTTATATACTATATCTACATATCGTTATACGTTATATCCTATATGTAGATAACGTTTTACGTTATATCCTATATCTACGTATCGTTATACGTTATATCCTATCTGTAGATATCGTTATACGTTATATCCTACATCTACATATCGTTATACGTTATATCCTACATCTACATATCGTTATACGTTATATCCTATATCTACATATCGTTATACGTTATATCCTATATCTACGTATCGTTATACGTTATATCCTATATGTAGATAACGTTATACGCTATATCCTACGTCTACATATCGTTATACGTTATATCCTATATGTAGATATCGTTATACGTTATATCCTACATCTACATATCGTTATACGTTATATCCTATATGTAGATATCGTTATACGTTATATCCTACATCTACATATCGTTATACGTTATATCCTATATCTACGTATCGTTATACGTTATATCCTATATGTAGATAACGTTATACGTTATATCCTACATCTACATATCGTTATACGTTATATCCTACATCTACATATCGTTATACGTTATATCCTACATCTACATATCGTTATACGTTATATCCTATATCTACATATCGTTATACGTTATATCCTATATCTACGTATCGTTATACGTTATATCCTATATGTAGATAACGTTATACGTTATATCCCACGTCTACATATCGTTATACGTTATATCCTATCTGTAGATATCGTTATACGTTATATCCTGCATCTAAATATCGTTTTACGTTATATACTATATCTACATATCGTTATACGTTATATCCTATATGTAGATAACGTTTTACGTTATATCCTATATCTACGTATCGTTATACGTTATATCCTATATGTAGATATCGTTATACGTTATATCCTACATCTACATATCGTTTTACGTTATATACTATATCTACGTATCGTTATACGTTATATCCTATATCTACATATCGTTATACGTTATATCCTATTTGTAGATAACGTTTTACGTTATATCCTATTTGTAGATAACGTTTTACGTTATATCCTATATCTACGAATCGTTATACGTTATATCCTATGTCTACATATCGTTATACGTTATATCCTATGTCTACATATCGTTATACGTTATATCCTATATCTACGTATCGTTATACGTTATATCCTATATGTAGATAACGTTATACGTTATATCCTATATATATAGGTATCGTTATACGTGATATCCTATATGTAGATAACGTTTTACGTTATATGCTATATCTAAGTATCGCTATACGTTATATTCTATATGTAGATAACGTTTTACGTTATATACTATATCTACGTAACGTTATACGTTATATCCTATATCTACATATCGTTATACGTTATATCCTATTTGTAGATAACGTTATACGTTATATCCTATTTGTAGATAACGTTTTACGTTATATCCTATATCTACGAATCGTTATACGTTATATCCTATGTCTACATATCGTTATACGTTATATCCTATGTCTACATGTCGTTATACGTTATATCCTATATCTACGTATCGTTATACGTTATATCCTATATCTACGAATCGTTATACGTTATATCCTATATCTACATATCGTTATACGTTATATCCTACGTCTACATATCGTTATACGTTATATCCTATATGTAGATATCGTTATACGTTATATCCTACATCTGCATATCGTTATACGTTATATCCTATATCTACGTATCGTTATACGTTATATCCTATATCTACATATCGATATACGTTATATCCTATATGTAGATAACGTTATACGTTATATCCTATATCTATGTATCGTTATACGTTATATCCTATATGTAGATAACGTTATACGTTATATCCTACGTCTATATATCGTTATACGTTATATCCTATATGTAGATAACGTTATACGTTATATCCTACGTCTACATATCGTTATACGTTATATCCTATCTGTAGATATCGTTATACGTTATATCCTACATCTAAATATCGTTTTACGTTATATACTATATCTACATATCGTTATAAGTTATATCCTATATGTAGATAACGTTTTACGTTATATACTATATCTACATATCGTTATACGTTATATACTATATCTACATATCGTTATACGTTATATACTATATCTACATATCGTTATACGTTATATCCTATATCTATGTATCGTTATACGTTATATCCTATATCTACGTATCGCTATACGTTATATCCTATATCTACGAATCGTTATACGTTATATCCTATATCTACATATCGTTATAAGTTATATCCTATATCTACATATCGATATACGTTTTATCCTATATCTACGTATCGTTATAAGTTATATCCTATATGTAGATAACGTTATACGTTATATCCTACGTCTACATATCGTTATACGTTATATCCTATATGTAGATAACGTTATACGTTATATCCCACGTCTACATATCGTTATACGTTATATCCTATCTGTAGATATCGTTATACGTGATATCCTATATCTACGTATCGTTATACGTTATATCCTATCTGTAGATATCGTTATACGTTATATCCTACATCTACAAATCGTTATACGTTATATCCTACATCTACATATCGTTATACGTTATATCCTATATCTACATATCGTTATACGTTATATCCTATATCTACGTATCGTTATACGTTATATCCTATATGTAGATAACGTTATACGCTATATCCTACGTCTACATATCGTTATACGTTATATCCTATATGTAGATATCGTTATACGTTATATCCTACATCTACATATCGTTATACGTTATATCCTATATCTACGTATCGATATACGTTATATCCTATATGTAGATAACGTTATACGTTATATCCTATATCTATGTATCGTTATACGTTATATCCTATATGAAGATAACGTTTTACGTTATATCCTATATCTACGTATCGCTATACGTTATATCCTATATGTATATAACGTTTTACGTTATATACTATATCTACGTATCGTTATACGTTATATCCTATATCTACATATCGTTATACGTTATATCCTATTTGTAGATAACGTTTTACGTTATATCCTATATCTACGAATCGTTATACGTTATATCCTATGTCTACATATCGTTATACGTTATATCCTATGTCTACATATCATTATACGTTATATCCTATATCTACGTATCGTTATACGTTATATCCTATATCTACGAATCGTTATACGTTATATCCTATATCTACATATCGTTATACGTTATATACTACGTCTACATATCGTTATACGTTATATCCTATATCTACATATCGTTATACGTTATATCCTATATCTACGTATCGTTATACGTTATATCCTATATGTAGATAACGTTATACGCTATATCCTACGTCTACATATCGTTATACGTTATATCCTATATGTAGATATCGTTATACGTTATATCCTACATCTACATATCGTTATACGTTATATCCTATATCAACGTATCGATATACGTTATATCCTATATGTAGATAACGTTATACGTTATATCCTATATCTATGTATCGTTATACGTTATATCCTATATGTAGATAACGTTTTACGTTATATCCTATATCTACGTATCGCTATACGTTATATCCTATATGTATATAACGTTTTACGTTATATACTATATCTACGTATCGTTATACGTTATATCCTATATCTACATATCGTTATACGTTATATCCTATTTGTAGATAACGTTTTACGTTATATCCTATATCTACGAATCGTTATACGTTATATCCTATGTCTACATATCGTTATACGTTATATCCTATGTCTACATATCATTATACGTTATATCCTATATCTACGTATCGTTATACGTTATATCCTATATCTACGAATCGTTATACGTTATA
The DNA here is from genome assembly GCA_905332935.1 of Bombus hortorum. NCBI lineage: Eukaryota > Metazoa > Arthropoda > Insecta > Hymenoptera > Apidae > Bombus > Bombus hortorum. Next base: position 11,048,965 of record HG995192.1, read on the forward strand.
TCCTATATCTACATATCGTTATACGTTATATACTACGTCTACATATCGTTATACGTTATATCCTATATGTAGATATTGTTATACGTTGTATCCTACATCTACATATCGTTATACGTTATATCCTATGTCTACATATCGTTATACGTTATATCCTATATCTACGTATCGTTATACGTTATATCCTATATCTACATATCGTTATACGTTATATCCTATATCTACGTATCTTTATACGTTATATCCTATATCTACATATCGTTATACGTTATATCCTATATCTACATATCGTTATACGTTATATCCTATATCTACGTATCGTTATACGTTATATCCTATATGTAGATAACGTTATACGTTATATCCTATATATATAGGTATCGTTATACGTGATATCCTATATGTAGATAACGTTTTACGTTATATGCTATATCTAAGTATCGCTATACGTTATATCCTATATGTAGATAACGTTTTACGTTATATACTATATCTACGTATCGTTATACGTTATATCCTATATCTACATATCGTTATACGTTATATCCTATATCTACGTATCGTTATACGTTATATCCTATATCTACGAATCGTTATACGTTATATCCTACGTCTACATATCGTTATACGTTATATCCTATATGTAGATATCGTTATACGTTATATCCTACATCTACATATCGTTATACGTTATATCCTATATCTACGTACCGTTATACGTTATATCCTATATCTACATATCGTTATAAGTTATATCCTATATCTACATATCGATATACGTTTTATCCTATATCTACGTATCGATATAAGTTATATCCTATATGTAGATAACGTTATACCTTATATCCTACGTCTACATATCGTTATACGTTATATCCTATATGTAGATAACGTTATACGTTATATCCCACGTCTACATATCGTTATACGTTATATCCTATCTGTAGATATCGTTATACGTTATATCCTGCATCTAAATATCGTTTTACGTTATATACTATATCTACATATCGTTATACGTTATATCCTATATGTAGATAACGTTTTACGTTATATCCTATATCTACGTATCGTTATACGTTATATCCTATCTGTAGATATCGTTATACGTTATATCCTACATCTACATATCGTTATACGTTATATCCTACATCTACATATCGTTATACGTTATATCCTATATCTACATATCGTTATACGTTATATCCTATATCTACGTATCGTTATACGTTATATCCTATATGTAGATAACGTTATACGCTATATCCTACGTCTACATATCGTTATACGTTATATCCTATATGTAGATATCGTTATACGTTATATCCTACATCTACATATCGTTATACGTTATATCCTATATGTAGATATCGTTATACGTTATATCCTACATCTACATATCGTTATACGTTATATCCTATATCTACGTATCGTTATACGTTATATCCTATATGTAGATAACGTTATACGTTATATCCTACATCTACATATCGTTATACGTTATATCCTACATCTACATATCGTTATACGTTATATCCTACATCTACATATCGTTATACGTTATATCCTATATCTACATATCGTTATACGTTATATCCTATATCTACGTATCGTTATACGTTATATCCTATATGTAGATAACGTTATACGTTATATCCCACGTCTACATATCGTTATACGTTATATCCTATCTGTAGATATCGTTATACGTTATATCCTGCATCTAAATATCGTTTTACGTTATATACTATATCTACATATCGTTATACGTTATATCCTATATGTAGATAACGTTTTACGTTATATCCTATATCTACGTATCGTTATACGTTATATCCTATATGTAGATATCGTTATACGTTATATCCTACATCTACATATCGTTTTACGTTATATACTATATCTACGTATCGTTATACGTTATATCCTATATCTACATATCGTTATACGTTATATCCTATTTGTAGATAACGTTTTACGTTATATCCTATTTGTAGATAACGTTTTACGTTATATCCTATATCTACGAATCGTTATACGTTATATCCTATGTCTACATATCGTTATACGTTATATCCTATGTCTACATATCGTTATACGTTATATCCTATATCTACGTATCGTTATACGTTATATCCTATATGTAGATAACGTTATACGTTATATCCTATATATATAGGTATCGTTATACGTGATATCCTATATGTAGATAACGTTTTACGTTATATGCTATATCTAAGTATCGCTATACGTTATATTCTATATGTAGATAACGTTTTACGTTATATACTATATCTACGTAACGTTATACGTTATATCCTATATCTACATATCGTTATACGTTATATCCTATTTGTAGATAACGTTATACGTTATATCCTATTTGTAGATAACGTTTTACGTTATATCCTATATCTACGAATCGTTATACGTTATATCCTATGTCTACATATCGTTATACGTTATATCCTATGTCTACATGTCGTTATACGTTATATCCTATATCTACGTATCGTTATACGTTATATCCTATATCTACGAATCGTTATACGTTATATCCTATATCTACATATCGTTATACGTTATATCCTACGTCTACATATCGTTATACGTTATATCCTATATGTAGATATCGTTATACGTTATATCCTACATCTGCATATCGTTATACGTTATATCCTATATCTACGTATCGTTATACGTTATATCCTATATCTACATATCGATATACGTTATATCCTATATGTAGATAACGTTATACGTTATATCCTATATCTATGTATCGTTATACGTTATATCCTATATGTAGATAACGTTATACGTTATATCCTACGTCTATATATCGTTATACGTTATATCCTATATGTAGATAACGTTATACGTTATATCCTACGTCTACATATCGTTATACGTTATATCCTATCTGTAGATATCGTTATACGTTATATCCTACATCTAAATATCGTTTTACGTTATATACTATATCTACATATCGTTATAAGTTATATCCTATATGTAGATAACGTTTTACGTTATATACTATATCTACATATCGTTATACGTTATATACTATATCTACATATCGTTATACGTTATATACTATATCTACATATCGTTATACGTTATATCCTATATCTATGTATCGTTATACGTTATATCCTATATCTACGTATCGCTATACGTTATATCCTATATCTACGAATCGTTATACGTTATATCCTATATCTACATATCGTTATAAGTTATATCCTATATCTACATATCGATATACGTTTTATCCTATATCTACGTATCGTTATAAGTTATATCCTATATGTAGATAACGTTATACGTTATATCCTACGTCTACATATCGTTATACGTTATATCCTATATGTAGATAACGTTATACGTTATATCCCACGTCTACATATCGTTATACGTTATATCCTATCTGTAGATATCGTTATACGTTATATCCTATATCTACGTATCGTTATACGTTATATCCTATCTGTAGATATCGTTATACGTTATATCCTACATCTACAAATCGTTATACGTTATATCCTACATCTACATATCGTTATACGTTATATCCTATATCTACATATCGTTATACGTTATATCCTATATCTACGTATCGTTATACGTTATATCCTATATGTAGATAACGTTATACGCTATATCCTACGTCTACATATCGTTATACGTTATATCCTATATGTAGATATCGTTATACGTTATATCCTACATCTACATATCGTTATACGTTATATCCTATATCTACGTATCGATATACGTTATATCCTATATGTAGATAACGTTATACGTTATATCCTATATCTATGTATCGTTATACGTTATATCCTATATGAAGATAACGTTTTACGTTATATCCTATATCTACGTATCGCTATACGTTATATCCTATATGTATATAACGTTTTACGTTATATACTATATCTACGTATCGTTATACGTTATATCCTATATCTACATATCGTTATACGTTATATCCTATTTGTAGATAACGTTTTACGTTATATCCTATATCTACGAATCGTTATACGTTATATCCTATGTCTACATATCGTTATACGTTATATCCTATGTCTACATATCATTATACGTTATATCCTATATCTACGTATCGTTATACGTTATATCCTATATCTACGAATCGTTATACGTTATATCCTATATCTACATATCGTTATACGTTATATACTACGTCTACATATCGTTATACGTTATATCCTATATCTACATATCGTTATACGTTATATCCTATATCTACGTATCGTTATACGTTATATCCTATATGTAGATAACGTTATACGCTATATCCTACGTCTACATATCGTTATACGTTATATCCTATATGTAGATATCGTTATACGTTATATCCTACATCTACATATCGTTATACGTTATATCCTATATCAACGTATCGATATACGTTATATCCTATATGTAGATAACGTTATACGTTATATCCTATATCTATGTATCGTTATACGTTATATCCTATATGTAGATAACGTTTTACGTTATATCCTATATCTACGTATCGCTATACGTTATATCCTATATGTATATAACGTTTTACGTTATATACTATATCTACGTATCGTTATACGTTATATCCTATATCTACATATCGTTATACGTTATATCCTATTTGTAGATAACGTTTTACGTTATATCCTATATCTACGAATCGTTATACGTTATATCCTATGTCTACATATCGTTATACGTTATATCCTATGTCTACATATCATTATACGTTATATCCTATATCTACGTATCGTTATACGTTATATCCTATATCTACGAATCGTTATACGTTATATCCTATATCTACATATCGTTATACGTTATATACTACGTCTACATATCGTTATACGTTATATCCTATATGTAGATATTGTTATACGTTGTATCCTACATCTACATATCGTTATACGTTATATCCTATGTCTACATATCGTTATACGTTATATCCTATATCTACGTATCGTTATACGTTATATCCTATATCTACATATCGTTATACGTTATATCCTATATCTACATATCGTTATACGTTATATCCTATATCTACATATCGATATACGTTATATCCTATATGTAGATAACGTTATACGTTATATCCTACGTCTACATATCGTTATACGTTATATCCTATATGTAGATAACGTTATACGCTATATCCTACGTCTACATATCGTTATACGTTATATCCTATATCTACATAACGTTATACGTTATATCCTATATCTACATATCGTTATACGTTATATCCTATATGTAGATAACGTTTTACGTTATATAGTATATCTACATATCGTTATACGTTATATCCTATATCTACGTATCTTTATACGTTATATCCTATATGTAGATAATGTTATACGTTATATCCTACGTCTACATATCGTTATACGTTATATCCTATATGTAGATAACGTTTTACGTTATATACTATATCTACATATCGTTATACGTTATATCATATATCTACGTATCGTTATTCGTTATATCCTATATCTAGATAATGTTATACGTTATATCCTACGTCTACATATCGTTATACGTTATATCCTATATGTAGATAACGTTATACGTTATATCCTATATGTACGTATCGTTATACGTTATATCCTATATCTAAATATCGTTTTACGTTATATACTATATCTAGATATCGTTATACGTTATATCCTATATGTTGATAACGTTTTACGTTATATACTATATCTACATATCGTTATACGTTATATCCTATATCTACGTATCGTTATACGTTATATCCTATATCTATGTATCGTTATACGTTATATCCTATATGTAGATAACGTTTTACGTTATACCCTATATCTACGTATCGTTATACGTTATATCCTATATGTTGATAATGTTATACGTTATATCCTACGTCTACATATCGTTATACGTTATATCCTATATGTAGATAACGTTATACGTTATATCCTATATCTACGTATCGTTATACGTTATATCCTATATCTACATATCGTTATACGTTATATCCTATATGTAGATATCGTTATAAGTTATATCCTACATCTACATATCGTTATACGTTATATCCTATCCGTAGATATCGTTATACGTTATATCCTACGTCTACATATCGTTATACGTTATGTCCTATATGTAGATATCGTTATACGTTATATCCTACATCTACATATCGTTATACGTTATATCATACATCTACATATCGTTATACGTTATATCCTATATCTACATATCGTTATACGTTATATCCTATATGTAGATATCGTTATAAGTTATATCCTACATCTACATATCGTTATACGTTATATCCTATCCGTAGATATCGTTATACGTTATATCCTACGTCTACATATCGTTATACGTTATGTCCTATATGTAGATATCGTTATACGTTATATCCTACATCTACATATCGTTATACGTTATATCATTCATCTACATATCGCTATACGTTATATCCTATATCTACATATCGTTATACGTTATATCCTACGTCTACGTATCGTTATACGTTATATCCTATATGTAGATAACGTTATACGATATATCCTATATGTAGATAACGTTTTACGTTATATACTCTATCTACATAACGTTATACGTTATATCCTATATCTACATATCGTTATACGTTATATCCTATATGTAGATAACGTTTTACGTTATATCCTATATGTAGATAACGTTTTACGTTATATCCTATATCTACGTATATTTATAAGTTATATCCTATATGTAGATAACTTTATACGTTATATCCTACGTCTACATATCGTTATACGTTATATGCTATATGTAGATAACGTTATACGTTATATCCTACGTCTACATATCGTTATACGTTATATCCTATCTGTAGATATCGTTATACGTTATATCCTACATCTAAATATCGTTTTACGTTATATACTATATCTACATATCGTTATAAGTTATATCCTATATGTAGATAACGTTTTACGTTATATACTATATCTACATATCGTTATACGTTATATACTATATCTACATATCGTTATACGTTATATACTATATCTACATATCGTTATACGTTATATCCTATATCTATGTATCGTTATACGTTATATCCTATATCTACGTATCGCTATACGTTATATCCTATATCTACGAATCGTTATACGTTATATCCTATATCTACATATCGTTATAAGTTATATCCTATATCTACATATCGATATACGTTTTATCCTATATCTACGTATCGTTATAAGTTATATCCTATATGTAGATAACGTTATACGTTATATCCTACGTCTACATATCGTTATACGTTATATCCTATATGTAGATAACGTTATACGTTATATCCCACGTCTACATATCGTTATACGTTATATCCTATCTGTAGATATCGTTATACGTTATATCCTATATCTACGTATCGTTATACGTTATATCCTATCTGTAGATATCGTTATACGTTATATCCTACATCTACAAATCGTTATACGTTATATCCTACATCTACATATCGTTATACGTTATATCCTATATCTACATATCGTTATACGTTATATCCTATATCTACGTATCGTTATACGTTATATCCTATATGTAGATAACGTTATACGCTATATCCTACGTCTACATATCGTTATACGTTATATCCTATATGTAGATATCGTTATACGTTATATCCTACATCTACATATCGTTATACGTTATATCCTATATCTACGTATCGATATACGTTATATCCTATATGTAGATAACGTTATACGTTATATCCTATATCTATGTATCGTTATACGTTATATCCTATATGAAGATAACGTTTTACGTTATATCCTATATCTACGTATCGCTATACGTTATATCCTATATGTATATAACGTTTTACGTTATATACTATATCTACGTATCGTTATACGTTATATCCTATATCTACATATCGTTATACGTTATATCCTATTTGTAGATAACGTTTTACGTTATATCCTATATCTACGAATCGTTATACGTTATATCCTATGTCTACATATCGTTATACGTTATATCCTATGTCTACATATCATTATACGTTATATCCTATATCTACGTATCGTTATACGTTATATCCTATATCTACGAATCGTTATACGTTATATCCTATATCTACATATCGTTATACGTTATATACTACGTCTACATATCGTTATACGTTATATCCTATATCTACATATCGTTATACGTTATATCCTATATCTACGTATCGTTATACGTTATATCCTATATGTAGATAACGTTATACGCTATATCCTACGTCTACATATCGTTATACGTTATATCCTATATGTAGATATCGTTATACGTTATATCCTACATCTACATATCGTTATACGTTATATCCTATATCAACGTATCGATATACGTTATATCCTATATGTAGATAACGTTATACGTTATATCCTATATCTATGTATCGTTATACGTTATATCCTATATGTAGATAACGTTTTACGTTATATCCTATATCTACGTATCGCTATACGTTATATCCTATATGTATATAACGTTTTACGTTATATACTATATCTACGTATCGTTATACGTTATATCCTATATCTACATATCGTTATACGTTATATCCTATTTGTAGATAACGTTTTACGTTATATCCTATATCTACGAATCGTTATACGTTATATCCTATGTCTACATATCGTTATACGTTATATCCTATGTCTACATATCATTATACGTTATATCCTATATCTACGTATCGTTATACGTTATATCCTATATCTACGAATCGTTATACGTTATATCCTATATCTACATATCGTTATACGTTATATACTACGTCTACATATCGTTATACGTTATATCCTATATGTAGATATTGTTATACGTTGTATCCTACATCTACATATCGTTATACGTTATATCCTATGTCTACATATCGTTATACGTTATATCCTATATCTACGTATCGTTATACGTTATATCCTATATCTACATATCGTTATACGTTATATCCTATATCTACATATCGTTATACGTTATATCCTATATCTACATATCGATATACGTTATATCCTATATGTAGATAACGTTATACGTTATATCCTACGTCTACATATCGTTATACGTTATATCCTATATGTAGATAACGTTATACGCTATATCCTACGTCTACATATCGTTATACGTTATATCCTATATCTACATAACGTTATACGTTATATCCTATATCTACATATCGTTATACGTTATATCCTACGTCTACATATCGTTATACGTTATATCCTATATGTAGATAACGTTATACGTTATATCCTATATGTACGTATCGTTATACGTTATATCCTATATCTAAATATCGTTTTACGTTATATACTATATCTAGATATCGTTATACGTTATATCCTATATGTTGATAACGTTTTACGTTATATACTATATCTACATATCGTTATACGTTATATCCTATATCTACGTATCGTTATACGTTATATCCTATATCTATGTATCGTTATACGTTATATCCTATATGTAGATAACGTTTTACGTTATACCCTATATCTACGTATCGTTATACGTTATATCCTATATGTTGATAATGTTATACGTTATATCCTACGTCTACATATCGTTATACGTTATATCCTATATGTAGATAACGTTATACGTTATATCCTATATCTACGTATCGTTATACGTTATATCCTATATCTACATATCGTTATACGTTATATCCTATATGTAGATATCGTTATAAGTTATATCCTACATCTACATATCGTTATACGTTATATCCTATCCGTAGATATCGTTATACGTTATATCCTACGTCTACATATCGTTATACGTTATGTCCTATATGTAGATATCGTTATACGTTATATCCTACATCTACATATCGTTATACGTTATATCATACATCTACATATCGTTATACGTTATATCCTATATCTACATATCGTTATACGTTATATCCTATATGTAGATATCGTTATAAGTTATATCCTACATCTACATATCGTTATACGTTATATCCTATCCGTAGATATCGTTATACGTTATATCCTACGTCTACATATCGTTATACGTTATGTCCTATATGTAGATATCGTTATACGTTATATCCTACATCTACATATCGTTATACGTTATATCATTCATCTACATATCGCTATACGTTATATCCTATATCTACATATCGTTATACGTTATATCCTACGTCTACGTATCGTTATACGTTATATCCTATATGTAGATAACGTTATACGATATATCCTATATGTAGATAACGTTTTACGTTATATACTCTATCTACATAACGTTATACGTTATATCCTATATCTACATATCGTTATACGTTATATCCTATATGTAGATAACGTTTTACGTTATATCCTATATGTAGATAACGTTTTACGTTATATCCTATATCTACGTATATTTATAAGTTATATCCTATATGTAGATAACTTTATACGTTATATCCTACGTCTACATATCGTTATACGTTATATGCTATATGTAGATAACGTTATACGTTATATCCTATATCTACGTATCGTTATACGTTATATCCTATATCTACATATCGATATACGTTATATCCTATATGTAGATAACGTTTTACGTTATATCCTATATGTAGATAACGTTTTACGTTATATCATATATCTACGTATCGTTATTCGTTATATCCTATATGTAGATAATGTTATACGTTATATCCTACGTCTACATATCGTTATACGTTATATCCTATATGTAGATAACGTTATACGTTATATCCTATATGTACGTATCGTTATACGTTATATCCTATATCTAAATATCGTTTTACGTTATATACTATATCTAGATATCGTTATACGTTATATCCTATATGTTGATAACGTTTTACGTTATATACTATATCTACATATCGTTATACGTTATATCCTATATCTACGTATCGTTATACGTTATATCCTATATCTATGTATCGTTATACGTTATATCCTATATGTAGATAACGTTTTACGTTATATCCTATATCTACGTATCGTTATACGTTATATCCTATGTCTACATATCGTTATACGTTATATCCTATATCTACGTATCGTTATACGTTATATCCTATATCTACGAATCGTTATACGTTATATCCTATATCTACATATCGTTATACGTTATATCCTACATCTACATATCGTTATACGTTATATCCTATATCTACGTATCGTTATACGTTATATCCTATATCTACATATCGTTATACGTTATATCCTATATCTATGTATCGTTATACGTTATATCCTATATGTAGATAACGTTTTACGTTATATCCTATATCTACGTATCGCTATACGTTATATCCTATATGTATATAACGTTTTACGTTATATACTATATCTACGTATCGTTATACGTTATATCCTATATCTACATATCGTTATACGTTATATCCTATTTGTAGATAACGTTTTACGTTATATCCTATATCTACGAATCGTTATACGTTATATCCTATGTCTACATATCGTTATACGTTATATCCTATGTCTACATATCGTTATACGTTATATCCTATATCTACGTATCGTTATACGTTATATCCTATATCTACGAATCGTTATACGTTATATCCTATATCTACATATCGTTATACGTTATATACTACGTCTACATATCGTTATACGTTATATCCTATATGTAGATATCGTTATACGTTATATCCTACATCTTCATATCGTTATACGTTATATCCTATATCTACATATCATTATACGTTATATCCTATATCTACATATCGTTATACGTTATATCCTATATCTACGTATCGTTATACGTTATATCCTATATGTAGATAACGTTATACCTTATATCCTACGTCTACATATCGTTATACGTTATATCCTATATGTAGATAACGTTATACGTTATATCCTACGTCTATATATCGTTATACGTTATATCCTATATGTAGATAACGTTATACGCTATATCCTACGTCTACATATCGTTATACGTTATATCCTATATCTACATAACGCTATACGTTATATCCTATATCTACATATCGTTATACGTTATATCCTATATGTAGATAACGTTTTACGTTATATACTATATCTACATATCGTTATACGTTATATCCTATATCTACGTATCTTTATACGTTATATCCTATATGTAGATAATGTTATACGTTATATCCTACGTCTACATATCGTTATACGTTATATCCTATATGTAGATAACGTTTTACGTTATATGCTATATCTACATATCGTTATACGTTATATCCTATATCTACGTATCGTTATACGTTATATCCTATATGTAGATAATGTTATACGTTATATCCTACGTCTACATATCGTTATACGTTATATCCTATATGTAGATAACGTTATACGTTATATCCTATATGTACGTATCGTTATACGTTATATCCTATATCTAAATACCGTTTTACGTTATATACTATATCTACATATCGTTATACGTTATATCCTATATGTAGATAACGTTTTACGTTATATACTATATCTACATATCGTTATACGTTATATCCTATATCTACATATCGTTATACGTTATATCCTATATCTATGTATCGTTATACGTTATATCCTATATGTAGATAACGTTTTACGTTATATCCTATATCTACGTATCGTTATACGTTATATCCTATATGTAGATAATGTTATACGTTATATCCTACGTCTACATATCGTTATACGTTATATCCTATATGTAGATAACGTTATACGTTATATCCTATATCTACGTATCGTTATACGTTATATCCTATATGTAGATAACGTTATACGTTATATCCTATATGTAGATATCGTTATACGTTATATCCTACATCTACATATCGTTATACGTTATATCCTATGTCTACATATCGTTATACGTTATATCCTATATCTACGTATCGTTATACGTTATATCCTATATCTACATATCATTATACGTTATATCCTATATCTACATATCGTTATACGTTATATCCTATATCTACGTATCGTTATACGTTATATCCTATATGTAGATAACGTTATACGTTATATCCTACGTCTACATATCGTTATACGTTATATCCTATATGTAGATAACGTTATACGTTATATCCTACGTCTATATATCGTTATACGTTATATCCTATATGTAGATAACGTTATACGCTATATCCTACGTCTACATATCGTTATACGTTATATCCTATATCTACATAACGATATACGTTATATCCTATATCTACATATCGTTATACGTTGTATCCTATATGTAGATAACGTTTTACGTTATATACTATATCTACATATCGTTATACGTTATATCCTATATCTACGTATCTTTATACGTTATATCCTATATGTAGATAATGTTATACGTTATATCCTACGTCTACATATCGTTATACGTTATATCCTATATGTAGATAACGTTTTACGTTAAATGCTATATCTACATATCGTTATACGTTATATCCTATATCTACGTATCGTTATACGTTATATCCTATATGTAGATAATGTTATACGTTATATCCTACGTCTACATATCGTTATACGTTATATCCTATATGTAGATAACGTTATACGTTATATCCTATATCTACGTATCGTTATACGTTATATCCTATATCTACGAATCGTTATACGTTATATCCTATATCTACATATCGTTATACGTTATATACTACGTCTACATATCGTTATACGTTATATCCTATATGTAGATAACGTTATACGCTATATCCTACGTCTACATATCGTTATACGTTATATCCTACGTCTACATATCGTTATACGTTATATCCTATATGTAGATAACGTTATACGTTATATCCTATATCTACGTATCGTTATACGTTATATCCTATATGTAGATAACGTTATACGTTATATCCTATATGTAGATATCGTTATACGTTATATCCTACATCTACATATCGTTATACGTTATATCCTATGTCTACATATCGTTATACGTTATATCCTATATCTACGTATCGTTATACGTTATATCCTATATCTACATATCATTATACGTTATATCCTATATCTACATATCGTTATACGTTATATCCTATATCTACGTATCGTTATACGTTATATCCTATATGTAGATAACGTTATACGTTATATCCTACGTCTACATATCGTTATACGTTATATCCTATATGTAGATAACGTTATACGTTATATCCTACGTCTATATATCGTTATACGTTATATCCTATATGTTGATAACGTTATACGCTATATCCTACGTCTACATATCGTTATACGTTATATCCTATATCTACATAACGATATACGTTATATCCTATATCTACATATCGTTATACGTTGTATCCTATATGTAGATAACGTTTTACGTTATATACTATATCTACATATCGTTATACGTTATATCCTATATCTACGTATCTTTATACGTTATATCCTATATGTAGATAATGTTATACGTTATATCCTACGTCTACATATCGTTATACGTTATATCCTATATGTAGATAACGTTTTACGTTAAATGCTATATCTACATATCGTTATACGTTATATCCTATATCTACGTATCGTTATACGTTATATCCTATATGTAGATAATGTTATACGTTATATCCTACGTCTACATATCGTTATACGTTATATCCTATATGTAGATAACGTTATACGTTATATCCTATATGTACGTATCGTTATACGTTATATCCTATATCTAAATACCGTTTTACGTTATATACTATATCTACATATCGTTATACGTTATATCCTATATGTAGATAACGTTTTACGTTATATACTATATCTACATATCGTTATACGTTATATCCTATATCTACATATCGTTATACGTTATATCCTATATCTATGTATCGTTATACGTTATATCCTATATGTAGATAACGTTTTTCGTTATATCCTATATCTACGTATCGTTATACGTTATATCCTATATGTAGATAATGTTATACGTTATATCCTACGTCTACATATCGTTATACGTTATATCCTATATGTAGATAACGTTATACGTTATATCCTATATCTACGTATCGTTATACGTTATATCCTATATGTAGATAACGTTATACGTTATATCCTATATGTAGATATAGTTATACGTTATATCCTACATCTACATATCGTTATACGATATATCCTATATCTACGTATCGTTATACGTTATATCCTATATCTACGAATCGTTATACGTTATATCCTATATCTACATATCGTTATACGTTATATACTACGTCTACATATCGTTATACGTTATATCCTATATGTAGATAACGTTATACGCTATATCCTACGTCTACATATCGTTATACGTTATATCCTATATCTACATAACGTTATACGTTATATCCTATATCTACGTATCGTTATACGTTATATCCTATATGTAGATAACGTTATACGCTATATCCTACGTCTACATATCGTTATACTTTATATCCTATATGTAGATATCGTTATACGTTATTTCCTACATCTACATATCGTTATACGTTATATCCTATATCTACGTATCGTTATACGTTATATCCTATATGTTGATAACGTTATACGTTATATCCTATATCTATGTATCGTTATACGTTATATCCTATATGTAGATAACGTTTTACGTTATATACTATATCTACGTATCGTTATACGTTATATCCTATATGTAGATAATGTTATACGTTATATCCTACGTCTACATATCGTTATACGTTATATCCTATATGTAGATAACGTTATACGTTATATCCTATATCTACGTATCGTTATACGTTATATCCTATATGTAGATAACGTTGTACGTTATATCCTATATGTAGATATCGTTATACGTTATATCCTACATCTACATATCGTTATACGTTATATCCTATATCTACGTACCGTTATACGTTATATCCTATATCTACGAATCGTTATACGTTATATCCTATATCTACATATCGTTATACGTTATATACTACGTCTACATATCGTTATACGTTATATCCTATATGTAGATAACGTTATACGATATATCCTACGTCTACATATCGTTATACGTTATATCCTATATCTACATAACGTTATACGTTATATCCTATATCTACGTATCGTTATACGTTATATCCTATATGTAGATAACGTTATACGCTATATCCTACGTCTACATATCGTTATACTTTATATCCTATATGTAGATATCGTTATACGTTATTTCCTACATCTACATATCGTTATACGTTATATCCTATATCTACGTATCGTTATACGTTATATCCTATATGTAGATAACGTTATACGTTATATCCTATATCTATGTATCGTTATACGTTATATCCTATATGTAGATAACGTTTTACGTTATATCCTATATCTACGTATCGCTATACGTTATATCCTATATGTATATAACGTTTTACGTTATATACTATATCTACGTATCGTTATACGTTATATCCTATATCTACATATCGTTATACGTTATATCCTATTTGTAGATACCGTTTTACGTTATATCCTATATCTACGAATCGTTATACGTTATATCCTATGTCTACATATCGTTATACGTTATATCCTATGTCTACATATCGTTATACGTTATATCCTATATCTACGTATCGTTATACGTTATATCCTATATCTACGAATCGTTATACGTTATATCCTATATCTACATATCGTTATACGTTATATACTACGTCTACATATCGTTATACGTTATATCCTATATGTAGATATCGTTATACGTTATATCCTACATCTACATATCGTTATACGTTATATCCTATGTCTACATATCGTTATACGTTATATCCTATATCTACGTATCGTTATACGTTATATCCTATATCTACATATCATTATACGTTATATCCTATATCTACATATCGTTATACGTTATATCCTATATCTACGTATCGTTATACGTTATATCCTATATGTAGATAACGTTATACGTTATATCCTACGTCTACATATCGTTATACGTTATATCCTATATGTAGCTAACGTTATACGTTATATCCTACGTCTATATATCGTTATACGTTATATCCTATATGTAGATAACGTTATACGCTATATCCTACGTCTACATATCGTTATACGTTATATCCTATATCTACATAACGTTATTCGTTATATCCTATATCTACATATTGTTATACGTTATATCCTATATGTAGATAACGTTTTACGTTATATACTATATCTACATATCGTTATACGTTATATCCTATATCTACGTATCTTTATACGTTATATCCTATATGTAGATAATGTTATACGTTATATCCTACGTCTACATATCGTTATACGTTATACCCTATATGTAGATAACGTTTTACGTTATATGCTATATCTACATATCGTTATACGTTATATCCTATATCTACGTATCGTTATACGTTATATCCTATATGTAGATAATGTTATACGTTATATCCTACGTCTACATATCGTTATACGTTATATCCTATATGTAGATAACGTTATACGTTATATCCTATATGTACGTATCGTTATACGTTATATCCTATATCTAAATACCGTTTTACGTTATATACTATATCTACATATCGTTATACGTTATATCCTATATGTAGATAACGTTTTACGTTATATACTATATCTACATATCGTTATACGTTATATCCTATATCTACATATCGTTATACGTTATATCCTATATCTATGTATCGTTATACGTTATATCCTATATGTAGATAACGTTTTACGTTATATCCTATATCTACGTATCGTTATACGTTATATCCTATATGTAGATTATGTTATACGTTATATCCTACGTCTACATATCGTTATACGTTATATCCTATATGTAGATAACGTTATACGTTATATCCTATATCTACGTATCGTTATACGTTATATCCTATATGTAGATAACGTTTTACGTTATATGCTATATCTACATATCGTTATACGTTATATCCTATATCTACGTATCGTTATACGTTATATCCTATATGTAGATAATGTTATACGTTATATCCTACGTCTACATATCGTTATACGTTATATCCTATATGTAGATAACGTTATACGCTATATCCTATATCTACGTATCGCTATACGTTATATCCTATATGTATATAACGTTTTACGTTATATACTATATCTACGTATCGTTATACGTTATATCCTATATCTACATATCGTTATACGTTATATCCTATTTGTAGATAACGTTTTACGTTATATCCTATATCTACGAATCGTTATACGTTATATCCTATGTCTACATATCGTTATACGTTATATCCTATGTCTACATATCGTTATACGTTATATCCTATATCTACGTATCGTTATACGTTATATCCTATATCTACGAATCGTTATACGTTATATCCTATATCTACATATCGTTATACGTTATATACTACGTCTACATATCGTTATACGTTATATCCTATATGTAGATATCGTTATACGTTATATCCTACATCTACATATCGTTATACGTTATATCCTATGTCTACATATCGTTATACGTTATATCCTATATCTACGTATCGTTATACGTTATATCCTATATCTACATATCGTTATACGTTATATCCTATATCTACATATCGTTATACGTTATATCCTATATCTACGTATCGTTATACGTTATATCCTATATGTAGATAACGTTATACGTTATATCCTACGTCTACATATCGTTATACGTTATATCCTATATGTAGATAACGTTATACGTTATATCCTACGTCTACATATCGTTATACGTTATATCCTATATGTAGATAACGTTATACGCTATATCCTACGTCTACATATCGTTATACGTTATATCCTATATCTACATAACGTTATACGTTATATCCTATATCTACATATCGTTATACGTTATATCCTATATGTAGATAACGTTTTACGTTATATACTATATCTACATATCGTTATACGTTATATCCTACATCTACGTATCTTTATACGTTATATCCCATATGTAGATAATGTTATACGTTATATCCTACGTCTACATATCGTTATACGTTATATCCTATATGTAGATAACGTTTTACGTTATATACTATATCTACATATCGTTATACGTTATATCATATATCTACGTATCGTTATTCGTTATATCCTATATGTAGATAATATTATACGTTATATCCTACGTCTACATATCGTCATACGTTATATCCTATATGTAGATAACGTTATACGTTATATCCTATATGTACGTATCGTTATACGTTATATCCTACACCTACATATCGTTATACGTTATATCCTATATCTACGTATCGTTATACGTTATATCCTATATGTAGATAACGTTATACGTTATATCCTATATCTACATATCGTTATACGTTATATCCTATATGTAGATAACGTTTTACGTTATATACTATATCTACATATCGTTATACGTTATATCCTACATCTACGTATCTTTATACGTTATATCCCATATGTAGATAATGTTATACGTTATATCCTACGTCTACATATCGTTATACGTTATATCCTATATGTAGATAACGTTTTACGTTATATACTATATCTACATATCGTTATACGTTATATCATATATCTACGTATCGCTATACGTTATATCCTATATGTATATAACGTTTTACGTTATATACTATATCTACGTATCGTTATACGTTATATCCTATATCTACATATCGTTATACGTTATATCCTATTTGTAGATAACGTTTTACGTTATATCCTATATCTACGAATCGTTATACGTTATATCCTATGTCTACATATCGTTATACGTTATATCCTATGTCTACATATCGTTATACGTTATATCCTATATCTACGTATCGTTATACGTTATATCCTATATCTACATATCATTATACGTTGTATCCTATATCTACATATCGTTATACGTTATATCCTATATCTACGTATCGTTATACGTTGTATCCTATATCTACATATCGTTATACGTTATATCCTATATCTACGTATCGTTATACGTTATATCCTATATGTAGATAACGTTATACGCTATATCCTACGTCTACATATCGTTATACGTTATATCCTATATCTACGTATCGTTATACGTTATATCCTATATGTAGATAACGTTATTCGTAATATCCTATATCTACATATCGTTATACGTTATATCCTATATCTACGTATCGTTATACGTTATATCCTATATGTAGATAATGTTATACGTTATATCCTACGTCTACATATCGTTATACGTTATATCCTATATGTAGATAACGTTATACGTTATATCCTATATGTACGTATCGTTATACGTTATATCCTATATCTAAATACCGTTTTACGTTATATACTATATCTACATATCGTTATACGTTATATCCTATATGTAGATAACGTTTTACGTTATATACTATATCTACATATCGTTATACGTTATATCCTATATCTACATATCGTTATACGTTATATCCTATATCTATGTATCGTTATACGTTATATCCTATATGTAGATAACGTTTTACGTTATATCCTATATCTACGTATCGTTATACGTTATATCCTATATGTAGATAATGTTATACGTTATATCCTACGTCTACATATCGTTATACGTTATATCCTATATGTAGATAACGTTATACGTTATATCCTATATCTACGTATCGTTATACGTTATATCCTATATGTAGATAACGTTATACGTTATATCCTATATGTAGATATCGTTATACGTTGTATCCTACATCTACATATCGTTATACGTTATATCCTATATCTACGTATCGTTATACGTTATATCCTATATCTACGAATCGTTATACGTTATATCCTATATCTACATATCGTTATACGTTATATACTACGTCTACATATCGTTATACGTTATATTCTATATGTAGATAACGTTATACGCTATATCCTACGTCTACATATCGTTATACGTTATATCCTATATCTACATAACGTTATACGTTATATCCTATATCTACGTATCGTTATACGTTATATCCTATATGTAGATAACGTTATACGCTATATCCTACGTCTACATATCGTTATACTTTATATCCTATATGTAGATATCGTTATACGTTATTTCCTACATCTACATATCGTTATACGTTATATCCTATATCTACGTATCGTTATACGTTATATCCTATATGTAGATAACGTTATACGTTATATCCTATATCTATGTATCGTTATACGTTATATCCTATATGTAGATAACGTTATACGTTATATCCTATATGTAGATAACGTTTTACGTTATATACTATATCTACATAACGTTATACGTTATATACTATATCTACGTATCGTTATACGTTATATCCTATATCTACATATCGTTATACGTTATATCCTATTTGTAGATAACGTTTTACGTTATATCCTATATCTACGAATCGTTATACGTTATATCCTATGTCTACATATCGTTATACGTTATATCCTATATCTACATAACGATATACGTTATATCCTATATCTAAATATCGTTTTACGTTATATACTATATCTACATATCGTTATACGTTATATCCTATATGTAGATAACGTTTTACGTTATATACTATATCAACATATCGTTATACGTTATATCCTATATCTACATATCGTTATACGTTATATCCTATATGTAGATATCGTTATAAGTTATATCCTACATCTACATATCGTTATACGTTATATCCTATATGTAGATAACGTTTTACGTTATATCCTATATCTACATATCGTTATACGTTATATCCTATATCTACATATCGTTATACGTTATATCCTATATGTAGATATCGTTATACGTTATTTCCTACATCTACATATCGTTATACGTTATATCCTATATCTACGTATCGTTATACGTTATATCCTATATGTAGATAACGTTATACGTTATATCCTATATCTATGTATCGTTATACGTTATATCCTATATGTAGATAACGTTATACGTTATATCCTATATGTAGATAACGTTTTACGTTATATACTATATCTACATAACGTTATACGTTATATACTATATCTACGTATCGTTATACGTTATATCCTATATCTACATATCGTTATACGTTATATTCTATATGTAGATAACGTTATACGCTATATCCTACGTCTACATATCGTTATACGTTATATCCTATATCTACATAACGTTATACGTTATATCCTATATCTACATAACGTTATACGTTATATACTATATCTACGTATCGTTATACGTCATATCCTATATCTACATATCGTTATACGTTATATCCTATATCTACGTATCGTTATACGTTATATCCTATATGTAGATAACGTTATACGTTATATCCTACGTCTATATATCGTTATACGTTATATCCTATATGTAGATAACGTTATACGTTATATCCTACGTCTATATATCGTTATACGTTATATCCTATATGTAGATAACGTTATACGCTATATCCTACGTCTACATATCGTTATACGTTATATCCTATATCTACATAACGTTATTCGTTATATCCTATATCTACATATCGTTATACGTTATATCCTATATGTAGATAACGTTTTACGTTATATACTATATCTACATATCGTTATACGTTATATCCTATATCTACGTATCTTTATACGTTATATCCTATGTCTACATATCGTTATACGTTATATCCTATATCTACGTATCGTTATACGTTATATCCTATATCTACGAATCGTTATACGTTATATCCTATATCTACATATCGTTATACGTTATATACTACGTCTGCATATCGTTATATGTTATATCCTATATGTAGATATCGTTATACGTTATATCCTACATCTACATATCGTTATACGTTATATCCTATATCTACGTATCGTTATACGTTATATCCTATATAGATAACGTTATACGCTATATCCTACGTCTACATATCGTTATACGTTATATCCTATGTCTACATATCGTTATACGTTATATCCTATATCTACGTATCGTTATACGTTATATCCTATATCTACGTATCGTTATACGTTATATCCTATATCTACCTATCGTTATACGTTATATCCTATATGTAGATAACGTTATACGTTATATCCTATATGTAGATAACGTTTTACGTTATATACTATATCTACATAACGTTATACGTTATATACTATATCTACGTATCGTTATACGTTATATCCTATATCTACATATCGTTATACGTTATATTCTATATGTAGATAACGTTATACGCTATATCCTACGTCTACATATCGTTATACGTTATATCCTATATCTACATAACGTTATACGTTATATCCTATATCTACATAACGTTATACGTTATATACTATATCTACGTATCGTTATACGTCATATCCTATATCTACATATCGTTATACGTTATATCCTATATCTACGTATCGTTATACGTTATATCCTATATGTAGATAACGTTATACGTTATATCCTACGTCTATATATCGTTATACGTTATATCCTATATGTAGATAACGTTATACGTTATATCCTACGTCTATATATCGTTATACGTTATATCCTATATGTAGATAACGTTATACGCTATATCCTACGTCTACATATCGTTATACGTTATATCCTATATCTACATAACGTTATTCGTTATATCCTATATCTACATATCGTTATACGTTATATCCTATATGTAGATAACGTTTTACGTTATATACTATATCTACATATCGTTATACGTTATATCCTATATCTACGTATCTTTATACGTTATATCCTATGTCTACATATCGTTATACGTTATATCCTATATCTACGTATCGTTATACGTTATATCCTATATCTACGAATCGTTATACGTTATATCCTATATCTACATATCGTTATACGTTATATACTACGTCTGCATATCGTTATATGTTATATCCTATATGTAGATATCGTTATACGTTATATCCTACATCTACATATCGTTATACGTTATATCCTATGTCTACACATCGTTATACGTTATATCCTATATCTACGTATCGTTATACGTTATATCCTATATCTATATATCATTATACGTTATATCCTATATCTACATATCGTTATACGTTATATCCTATATCTACGTATCGTTATACGTTATATCCTATATAGATAACGTTATACGCTATATCCTACGTCTACATATCGTTATACGTTATATCCTATGTCTACATATCGTTATACGTTATATCCTATATCTACGTATCGTTATACGTTATATCCTATATCTACGTATCGTTATACGTTATATCCTATATCTACCTATCGTTATACGTTATATCCTATATCTACATATCGTTATACGTTATATCCTATATCTACGTATCGTTATACGTTATATCCTATATGTAGATAACGTTATACGTTATATCCTATATCTATGTATCGTTATACGTGATATCCTATATGTAGATAACGTTTTACGTTATATCCTATATCTACGTATCGCTATACGTTATATCCTATATGTAGATACCGTTTTACGTTATATACTATATCTACGTATCGTTATACGTTATATCCTATATCTACATATCGTTATACGTTATATCCTATTTGTAGATAACGTTTTACGTTATATCCTATATCTACGAATCGTTATACGTTATATCCTATGTCTACATATCGTTATACGTTACATCCTATGTCTACATATCGTTATACGTTATATCCTATATCTACGTACCGTTATACGTTATATCCTATATCTACGAATCGTTATACGTTATATCCTATATCTACCTATCGTTATACGTTATATCCTATATCTACGTATCGTTATACGTTATATCCTATATCTACGTATCGTTATACGTCATATCCTATATCTACCTATCGTTATACGTTATATCCTATATCTACATATCGTTATACGTTATATCCTATATCTACGTATCGTTATACGTTATATCCTATATGTAGATAACGTTATACGTTATATCCTATATCTATGTATCGTTATACGTGATATCCTATATGTAGATAACGTTTTACGTTATATCCTATATCTACGTATCGCTATACGTTATATCCTATATGTAGATACCGTTTTACGTTATATACTATATCTACGTATCGTTATACGTTATATCCTATATCTACATATCGTTATACGTTATATCCTATTTGTAGATAACGTTTTACGTTATATCCTATATCTACGAATCGTTATACGTTATATCATATGTCTACATATCGTTATACGTTATATCCTATGTCTACATATCGTTATACGTTATATCCTATATCTACGTATCGTTATACGTTATATCCTATATCTACGAATCGTTATACGTTATATCCTATATCTACATATCGTTATACGTTATATCCTACGTCTACATATCGTTATACGTTATATCCTATATGTAGATATCGTTATACGTTATATCCTACATCTACATATCGTTATACGTTATATCCTATATCTACGTATCGTTATACGTTATATCCTATATCTACATATCGTTATACGTTATATCCTATATCTATGTATCGTTATACGTTATATCCTATATGTAGAAAACGTTTTACGTTATATCCTATATCTACGCATCGCTATACGTTATATCCTATATCTACGTATCGTTATACGTTATATCCTATATGTAGATAACGTTATACGTTATATCCTATATGTAGATAACGTTTTACGTTATATACTATATCTACATAACGTTATACGTTATATACTATATCTACGTATCGTTATACGTTATATCCTATATCTACATATCGTTATACGTTATATTCTATATGTAGATAACGTTATACGCTATATCCTACGTCTATATATCGTTATACGTTATATCCTATATGTAGATAACGTTATACGTTATATCCTACGTCTATATATCGTTATACGTTATATCCTATATGTAGATAACGTTATACGCTATATCCTACGTCTACATATCGTTATACGTTATATCCTATATCTACATAACGTTATTCGTTATATCCTATATCTACATATCGTTATACGTTATATCCTATATGTAGATAACGTTTTACGTTATATACTATATCTACATATCGTTATACGTTATATCCTATATCTACGTATCTTTATACGTTATATCCTATGTCTACATATCGTTATACGTTATATCCTATATCTACGTATCGTTATACGTTATATCCTATATCTACGAATCGTTATACGTTATATCCTATATCTACATATCGTTATACGTTATATACTACGTCTGCATATCGTTATATGTTATATCCTATATGTAGATATCGTTATACGTTATATCCTACATCTACATATCGTTATACGTTATATCCTATGTCTACACATCGTTATACGTTATATCCTATATCTACGTATCGTTATACGTTATATCCTATATCTATATATCATTATACGTTTTATCCTATATCTACATATCGTTATACGTTATATCCTATATCTACGTATCGTTATAAGTTATATCCTATATGTAGATAACGTTATACGCTATATCCTACGTCTACATATCGTTATACGTTATATCCTATGTCTACATATCGTTATACGTTATATCCTATATCTACGTATCGTTATACGTTATATCCTATATCTACGTGTCGTTATACGTTATATCCTATATCTACCTATCGTTATACGTTATATCCTATATCTACATATCGTTATACGTTATATCCTATATCTACGTATCGTTATACGTTATATCCTATATGTAGATAACGTTATACGTTATATCCTATATCTATGTATCGTTATACGTGATATCCTATATGTAGATAACGTTTTACGTTATATCCTATATCTACGTATCGCTATACGTTATATCCTATATGTAGATACCGTTTTACGTTATATACTATATCTACGTATCGTTATACGTTATATCCTATATCTACATATCGTTATACGTTATATCCTATTTGTAGATAACGTTTTACGTTATATCCTATATCTACGAATCGTTATACGTTATATCCTATGTCTACATATCGTTATACGTTACATCCTATGTCTACATATCGTTATACGTTATATCCTATATCTACGTACCGTTATACGTTATATCCTATATCTACGAATCGTTATACGTTATATCCTATATCTACCTATCGTTATACGTTATATCCTATATCTACGTATCGTTATACGTTATATCCTATATCTACGTATCGTTATACGTTATATCCTATATCTACCTATCGTTATACGTTATATCCTATATCTACATATCGTTATACGTTATATCCTATATCTACGTATCGTTATACGTTATATCCTATATGTAGATAACGTTATACGTTATATCCTATATCTATGTATCGTTATACGTGATATCCTATATGTAGATAACGTTTTACGTTATATCCTATATCTACGTATCGCTATACGTTATATCCTATATGTAGATACCGTTTTACGTTATATACTATATCTACGTATCGTTATACGTTATATCCTATATCTACATATCGTTATACGTTATATCCTATTTGTAGATAACGTTTTACGTTATATCCTATATCTACGAATCGTTATACGTTATATCATATGTCTACATATCGTTATACGTTATATCCTATGTCTACATATCGTTATACGTTATATCCTATATCTACGTATCGTTATACGTTATATCCTATATCTACGAATCGTTATACGTTATATCCTATATCTACATATCGTTATACGTTATATCCTACGTCTACATATCGTTATACGTTATATCCTATATGTAGATATCGTTATACGTTATATCCTACATCTACATATCGTTATACGTTATATCCTATATCTACGTATCGTTATACGTTATATCCTATATCTACATATCGTTATACGTTATATCCTATATCTATGTATCGTTATACGTTATATCCTATATGTAGAAAACGTTTTACGTTATATCCTATATCTACGTATCGCTATACGTTATATCCTATATCTACGTATCGTTATACGTTATATCCTATGTCTACGAATCGTTATACGTTATATCCTATATCTACCTATCGTTATACGTCATATCCTATATCTACGTATCGTTATACGTTATATCCTATATCTACATATCGTTATACGTTATATCCTACGTCTACATATCGTTATACGTTATATCCTATGTCTACATATCGTTATACGTTATATCCTATATCTACGTATCGTTATACGTTATATCCTATATCTACGTCTCGTTATACGTTATATCCTATATCTACCTATCGTTATACGTTATATCCTATATCTACATATCGTTATACGTTATATCCTATATCTACGTATCGTTATACGTTATATCCTATATGTAGATAACGTTATACGTTATATCCTATATCTATGTATCGTTATACGTGATATCCTATATGTAGATAACGTTTTACGTTATATCCTATATCTACGTATCGCTATACGTTATATCCTATATGTAGATACCGTTTTACGTTATATACTATATCTACGTATCGTTATACGTTATATCCTATATCTACATATCGTTATACGTTATATCCTATTTGTAGATAACGTTTTACGTTATTTCCTATATCTACGAATCGTTATACGTTATATCCTATGTCTACATATCGTTATACGTTATATCCTATGTCTACATATCGTTATACGTTATATCCTATATCTACGTATCGTTATACGTTATATCCTATGTCTACGAATCGTTATACGTTATATCCTATATCTACCTATCGTTATACGTCATATCCTATATCTACGTATCGTTATACGTTATATCCTATATCTACGTATCGTTATACGTTATATCCTATATCTACCTATCGTTATACGTTATATCCTATATCTACATATCGTTATACGTTATATCCTATATCTACGTATCGTTATACGTTATATCCTATATGTAGATAACGTTATACGTTATATCCTATATCTATGTATCGTTATACGTTATATCCTATATCTATGTATCGTTATACGTTATATCCTATATGTAGAAAACGTTTTACGTTATATCCTTTATCTACGTATCGCTATACGTTATATCCTATATGTATATAACGTTTTACGTTATATACTATATCTACGTATCGTTATACGTTATATCCTATATCTACATATCGTTATACGTTATATCCTATTTGTAGATAACGTTTTACGTTATATCCTATATCTACGAATCGTTATACGTTATATCCTATGTCTACATATCGTTATACGTTATATCCTATATCTACATATCGTTATACGTTATATCCTATATCTATGTATCGTTATACGTTATATCCTATATGTAGATAACGTTTTACGTTATATCCTATATCTACGTATCGCTATACGTTATATCCTATATGTATATAACGTTTTACGTTATATACTATATCTACGTATCGTTATACGTTATATCCTATATCTACATATCGTTATACGTTATATCCTATTTGTAGATAACGTTTTACGTTATATCCTATATCTACGAATCGTTATACGTTATATCCTATGTCTACATATCGTTATACGTTATATCCTATATCTACATATCGTTATACGTTATATCCTATATCTATGTATCGTTATACGTTATATCCTATATGTAGATAACGTTTTACGTTATATCCTATATCTACGTATCGCTATACGTTATATCCTATATGTATATAACGTTTTACGTTATATACTATATCTACGTATCGTTATACGTTATATCCTATATCTACATATCGTTATACGTTATATCCTATTTGAAGATAACGTTTTACGTTATATCCTATATCTACGAATCGTTATACGTTATATCCTATGTCTACATATCGTTATACGTTATATCCTATGTGTACATATCGTTATACGTTATATCCTATATCTACGTATCGTTATACGTTATATCCTATATCTACGAATCGTTATACGTTATATCCTATATCTACATATCGTTATACGTTATATCCTATGTCTACATATCGTTATACGTTATATCCTATATCTACGTATCGTTATATGTTATATCCTATATCTACATATCCTTATACGTTATATCCTATATCTACATATCGTTATACGTTATATCCTATATCTACGTATCGTTATACGTTATATCCTATATGTAGATAACGTTATACGTTATATCCTACGTCCACATATCGTTATACGTTATATCCTATATGTAGATAACGTTATACGTTATATCCTACGTCTACATATCGTTATACGTTATATCCTATATGTAGATAACGTTATACGCTATATCCTACGTCTACATATCGTTATACGTTATATCCTATGTCTACATATCGTTATACGTTATATCCTATATCTACGTATCGTTATACGTTATATCCTATATCTACGTATCGTTATACGTTATATCCTATATCTACCTATCGTTATACGTTATATCCTATATCTACATATCGTTATACGTTATATCCTATATCTACGTATCGTTATACGTTATATCCTATATGTAGATAACGTTATACGTTATATCCTATATCTATGTATCGTTATACGTGATATCCTATATGTAGATAACGTTTTACGTTATATCCTATATCTACGTATCGCTATACGTTATATCCTATATGTAGATACCGTTTTACGTTATATACTATATCTACGTATCGTTATACGTTATATCCTATATCTACATATCGTTATACGTTATATCCTATTTGTAGATAACGTTTTACGTTATATCCCATATCTACGAATCGTTATACGTTATATCCTATGTCTACATATCGTTATACGTTATATCCTATGTCTACATATCGTTATACGTTATATCCTATATCTACGTATCGTTATACGTTATATCCTATATCTACGAATCGTTATACGTTATATCCTATATCTACCTATCGTTATACGGTATATCCTATATCTACGTATCGTTATACGTTATATCCTATATCTACGTATCGTTATACGTTATATCTTATATCTACGTATCGTTATACGTTATATCCTATATCTACGAATCGTTATACGTTATATCCTATATCTACATATCGTTATACGTTATATCCTACGTCTACATATCGTTATACGTTATATCCTATATGTAGATATCGTTATACGTTATATCCTACATCTACATATCGTTATACGTTATATCCTATATCTACGTATCGTTATACGTTATATCCTATATCTACATATCGTTATACGTTATATCCTATATGTAGATATCGTTATACGTTATATCCTACATCTACATATCGTTATACGTTATATCCTATATCTATGTATCGTTATACGTTATATCCTATATGTAGAAAATGTTTTACGTTATATCCTATATCTACGTATCGCTATACGTTATATCCTATATGTATATAACGTTTTACGGTATATACTATATCTACGTATCGTTATACGTTATATCCTATATCTACATATCGTTATACGTTATATCCTATTTGTAGATAACGTTTTACGTTATATCCTATATCTACGAATCGTTATACGTTATATCCTATGTCTACATATCGTTATACGTTATATCCTATATCTACATATCGTTATACGTTATATCCTATATCTATGTATCGTTATACGTTATATCCTATATGTAGATAACGTTTTACGTTATATCCTATATCTACGTATCGCTATACGTTATATCCTATATGTATATAACGTTTTACGTTATATACTATATCTACGTATCGTTATACGTTATATCCTATATCTACATATCGTTATACGTTATATCCTATTTGTAGATAACGTTTTACGTTATATCCTATATCTACGAATCGTTATACGTTTTATCCTATGTCTACATATCGTTATACGTTATATCCTATGTGTACATATCGTTATACGTTATATCCTATATCTACGTATCGTTATACGTTATATCCTATATGTAGATAACGTTATACGTTATATCCTATATCTATGTATCGTTATACGTTATATTCTATATCTATGTATCGTTATACGTTATATCCTATATGTATATAACGTTTTACGTTATATACTATATCTACGTATCGTTATACGTTATATCCTATATCTACATATCGTTATACGTTATATCCTATTTGTAGATAACGTTTTACGTTATATCCAATATCTACGAATCGTTATACGTTATATCCTATGTCTACATATCGTTATACGTTATATCCTATATCTACATATCGTTATACGTTATATCCTATATCTATGTATCGTTATACGTTATATCCTATATGTAGATAACGTTTTACGTTATATCCTATATCTACGTATCGCTATACGTTATATCCTATATGTATATAACGTTTTACGTTATATACTATATCTACGTACCGTTATACGTTATATCCTATATCTACATATCGTTATACGTTATATCCTATGTGTACATATCGTTATACGTTATATCCTATATCTACGTATCGTTATACGTTATATCCTATATCTACGAATCGTTATACGTTATATCCTATATCTACATATCGTTATACGTTATATACTACGTCTACATATCGTTATATGTTATATCCTATATGTAGATATCGTTATACGTTATATCCTACATCTACATATCGTTATACGTTATATCCTATGTCTACATATCGTTATACGTTATATCCTATATCTAAGTATCGTTATACGTTATA
Source organism: Bombus hortorum (assembly GCA_905332935.1). Taxonomy (NCBI): domain Eukaryota; kingdom Metazoa; phylum Arthropoda; class Insecta; order Hymenoptera; family Apidae; genus Bombus; species Bombus hortorum. The sequence goes on from HG995192.1 coordinate 11,081,485, forward strand.
TCGTATATCTACATATCATTATACGTTATATCCTATATCTACATATCGTTATACGTTATATCCTATATCTACGTATCGTTATACGTTATATCCTATATGTAGATAACGTTATACGTTATATCCTACGTCTACATATCGTTATACGTTATTTCCTATATGTAGATAACGTTATACGTTATATCCTACGTCTACATATCGTTATACGTCATATCCTATATGTAGATAACGTTATACGCTATATCCTACGTCTACATATCGTTATACGTTATATGCTATGTCTACATATCGTTATACGTTATATCCTATATCTACGTATCGTTATACGTTATATCCTATATCTACGTATCGTTATACGTTATATCCTATATCTACCTATCGTTATACGTTATATCCTATATCTACATATCGTTATACGTTATATCCTATATCTACGTATCGTTATACGTTATATCCTATATGTAGATAACGTTATACGTTATATCCTATATCTATGTATCGTTATACGTGATATCCTATATGTAGATAACGTTTTACGTTATATCCTATATCTACGTATCGCTATACGTTATATCCTATATGTAGATACCGTTTTACGTTATATACTATATCTACGTATCGTTATACGTTATATCCTATATCTACATATCGTTATACGTTATATCCTATTTGTAGATAACGTTTTACGTTATATCCTATATCTACGAATCGTTATACGTTATATCCTATGTCTACATATCGCTATACGTTATATCCTATGTCTACATATCGTTATACGTTATATCCTATATCTACGTATCGTTATACGTTATATCCTATATCTACGAATCGTTATACGTTATATCCTATATCTACCTATCGTTATACGTTATATCCTATATCTACGTATCGTTATACGTTATATCCTATATCTACGTATCGTTATACGTTATATCCTATATCTACGTATCGTTATACGTTATATCCTATATCTACGAATCGTTATACGTTATATCCTATATCTACCTATCGTTATACGTTATATCCTACGTCTACATATCGTTATACGTTATATCCTATATGTAGATATCGTTATACGTTATATCCTACATCTACATATCGTTATACGTTATATCCTATATCTACGTATCGTTATACGTTATATCCTATATCTACATATCGTTATACGTTATATCCTATATCTATGTATCGTTATACGTTATATCCCATATGTAGATAACGTTTTACGTTATATCCTATATCTACGTATCGATATACGTTATATCCTATATGTATATAACGTTTTACGTTGTATACTATATCTACGTATCGTTATACGTTATATCCTATATCTACATATCGTTATACGTTATATCCTGTTTGTAGATAACGTTTTACGTTATATCCTATACCTACGAATCGTTATACGTTATATCCTATGTCTACATATCGTTATACGTTATATCCTATGTCTACATATCGTTATACGTTATATCCTATATGTAGATAACGTTATACGTTATATCCTATATCTATGTATCGTTATACGTGATATCCTATATGTAGATAACGTTTTACGTTATATCCTATATCTACGTATCGCTATACGTTATATCCTATATGTAGATACCGTTTTACGTTATATACTATATCTACGTATCGTTATACGTTATATCCTATATCTACATATCGTTATACGTTATATCCTATTTGTAGATAACGTTTTACGTTATATCCCATATCTACGAATCGTTATACGTTATATCCTATGTCTACATATCGTTATACGTTATATCCTATGTCTACATATCGTTATACGTTATATCCTATATCTACGTATCGTTATACGTTATATCCTATATCTACGAATCGTTATACGTTATATCCTATATCTACCTATCGTTATACGGTATATCCTATATCTACGTATCGTTATACGTTATATCCTATATCTACGTATCGTTATACGTTATATCTTATATCTACGTATCGTTATACGTTATATCCTATATCTACGAATCGTTATAAGTTATATCCTATATCTACATATCGTTATACGTTATATCCTACGTCTACATATCGTTATACGTTATATCCTATATGTAGATATCGTTATACGTTATATCCTACATCTACATATCGTTATACGTTATATCCTATATCTACGTATCGTTATACGTTATATCCTATATCTACATATCGTTATACGTTATATCCTATATGTAGATATCGTTATACGTTATATCCTACATCTACATATCGTTATACGTTATATCCTATATCTATGTATCGTTATACGTTATATCCTATATGTAGAAAATGTTTTACGTTATATCCTATATCTACGTATCGCTATACGTTATATCCTATATGTATATAACGTTTTACGTTATATACTATATCTACGTATCGTTATACGTTATATCCTATATCTACATATCGTTATACGTTATATCCTATTTGTAGATAACGTTTTACGTTATATCCTATATCTACGAATCGTTATACGTTATATCCTATGTCTACATATCGTTATACGTTATATCCTATATCTACATATCGTTATACGTTATATCCTATATCTATGTATCGTTATACGTTATATCCTATATGTAGATAACGTTTTACGTTATATCCTATATCTACGTATCGCTATACGTTATATCCTATATGTATATAACGTTTTACGTTATATACTATATCTACGTATCGTTATACGTTATATCCTATATCTACATATCGTTATACGTTATATCCTATTTGTAGATAACGTTTTACGTTATATCCTATATCTACGAATCGTTATACGTTTTATCCTATGTCTACATATCGTTATACGTTATATCCTATGTGTACATATCGTTATACGTTATATCCTATATCTACGTATCGTTATACGTTATATCCTATATGTAGATAACGTTATACGTTATATCCTATATCTATGTATCGTTATACGTTATATTCTATATCTATGTATCGTTATACGTTATATCCTATATGTATATAACGTTTTACGTTATATACTATATCTACGTATCGTTATACGTTATATCCTATATCTACATATCGTTATACGTTATATCCTATTTGTAGATAACGTTTTACGTTATATCCAATATCTACGAATCGTTATACGTTATATCCTATGTCTACATATCGTTATACGTTATATCCTATATCTACATATCGTTATACGTTATATCCTATATCTATGTATCGTTATACGTTATATCCTATATGTAGATAACGTTTTACGTTATATCCTATATCTACGTATCGCTATACGTTATATCCTATATGTATATAACGTTTTACGTTATATACTATATCTACGTACCGTTATACGTTATATCCTATATCTACATATCGTTATACGTTATATCCTATGTGTACATATCGTTATACGTTATATCCTATATCTACGTATCGTTATACGTTATATCCTATATCTACGAATCGTTATACGTTATATCCTATATCTACATATCGTTATACGTTATATACTACGTCTACATATCGTTATATGTTATATCCTATATGTAGATATCGTTATACGTTATATCCTACATCTACATATCGTTATACGTTATACCCTATGTCTACATATCGTTATACGTTATATCCTATATCTAAGTATCGTTATACGTTATATCGTATATCTACATATCATTATACGTTATATCCTATATCTACATATCGTTATACGTTATATCCTATATCTACGTATCGTTATACGTTATATCCTATATGTAGATAACGTTATACGTTATATCCTACGTCTACATATCGTTATACGTTATTTCCTATATGTAGATAACGTTATACGTTATATCCTACGTCTACATATCGTTATACGTCATATCCTATATGTAGATAACGTTATACGCTATATCCTACGTCTACATATCGTTATACGTTATATCCTATGTCTACATATCGTTATACGTTATATCCTATATCTACGTATCGTTATACGTTATATCCTATATGTAGATAACGTTATACGTTATATCCTATATCTATGTATCGTTATACGTTATATTCTATATCTATGTATCGTTATACGTTATATCCTATATGTATATAACGTTTTACGTTATATACTATATCTACGTATCGTTATACGTTATATCCTATATCTACATATCGTTATACGTTATATCCTATTTGTAGATAACGTTTTACGTTATATCCAATATCTACGAATCGTTATACGTTATATCCTATGTCTACATATCGTTATACGTTATATCCTATATCTACATATCGTTATACGTTATATCCTATATCTATGTATCGTTATACGTTATATCCTATATGTAGATAACGTTTTACGTTATATCCTATATCTACGTATCGCTATACGTTATATCCTATATGTATATAACGTTTTACGTTATATACTATATCTACGTACCGTTATACGTTATATCCTATATCTACATATCGTTATACGTTATATCCTATGTGTACATATCGTTATACGTTATATCCTATATCTACGTATCGTTATACGTTATATCCTATATCTACGAATCGTTATACGTTATATCCTATATCTACATATCGTTATACGTTATATACTACGTCTACATATCGTTATATGTTATATCCTATATGTAGATATCGTTATACGTTATATCCTACATCTACATATCGTTATACGTTATACCCTATGTCTACATATCGTTATACGTTATATCCTATATCTAAGTATCGTTATACGTTATATCGTATATCTACATATCATTATACGTTATATCCTATATCTACATATCGTTATACGTTATATCCTATATCTACGTATCGTTATACGTTATATCCTATATGTAGATAACGTTATACGTTATATCCTACGTCTACATATCGTTATACGTTATTTCCTATATGTAGATAACGTTATACGTTATATCCTACGTCTACATATCGTTATACGTCATATCCTATATGTAGATAACGTTATACGCTATATCCTACGTCTACATATCGTTATACGTTATATCCTATGTCTACATATCGTTATACGTTATATCCTATATCTACGTATCGTTATACGTTATATCCTATATGTAGATAACGTTATACGTTATATCCTATATCTATGTATCGTTATACGTGATATCCTATATGTAGATAACGTTTTACGTTATATCCTATATCTACGTATCGCTATACGTTATATCCTATATGTAGATACCGTTTTACGTTATATACTATATCTACGTATCGTTATACGTTATATCCTATATCTACATATCGTTATACGTTATATCCTATTTGTAGATAACGTTTTACGTTATATCCTATATCTACGAATCGTTATACGTTATATCCTATGTCTACATATCGCTATACGTTATATCCTATGTCTACATATCGTTATACGTTATATCCTATATCTACGTATCGTTATACGTTATATCCTATATCTACGAATCGTTATACGTTATATCCTATATCTACCTATCGTTATACGTTATATCCTATATCTACGTATCGTTATACGTTATATCCTATATCTACGTATCGTTATACGTTATATCCTATATCTACGTATCGTTATACGTTATATCCTATATCTACGAATCGTTATACGTTATATCCTATATCTACCTATCGTTATACGTTATATCCTACGTCTACATATCGTTATACGTTATATCCTATATGTAGATATCGTTATACGTTATATCCTACATCTACATATCGTTATACGTTATATCCTATATCTACGTATCGTTATACGTTATATCCTATATCTACATATCGTTATACGTTATATCCTATATCTATGTATCGTTATACGTTATATCCCATATGTAGATAACGTTTTACGTTATATCCTATATCTACGTATCGATATACGTTATATCCTATATGTATATAACGTTTTACGTTGTATACTATATCTACGTATCGTTATACGTTATATCCTATATCTACATATCGTTATACGTTATATCCTGTTTGTAGATAACGTTTTACGTTATATCCTATACCTACGAATCGTTATACGTTATATCCTATGTCTACATATCGTTATACGTTATATCCTATGTCTACATATCGTTATACGTTATATCCTATATCTACGTATCGTTATACGTTATATCCTATATCTACGAATCGTTATACGTTATATCCTATATCTACATATCGTTATACGTTATATACTACGTCTACATATCGTTATACGTTATATCCTATATCTACATATCATTATACGTTATATCCTATATCTACATATCGTTATACGTTATATCCTATGTCTACATATCGTTATACGTTATATCCTACATCTACAAATCGTTATACGTTATATCCTACATCTACATAACGTTATACGTTATATCCTATATCTAAATATCGTTATACTTTATATCCTATATCCACATATCGTTATACGTTATATACTATGTCTACGTATCGTTATACGTTATATCCTATATGTAGATATCGTTATACGTCATATCCTATATCTACGTATCGCTATACGTTATATCCTATATGTATATAACGTTTTACGTTATATACTATATCTACGTACCGTTATACGTTATATCCTATATCTACATATCGTTATACGTTATATCCTATGTGTACATATCGTTATACGTTATATCCTATATCTACGTATCGTTATACGTTATATCCTATATCTACGAATCGTTATACGTTATATCCTATATGTAGATAACGTTTTACGTTATATCCTATATCTACGTATCGCTATACGTTATATCCTATATGTATATAACGTTTTACGTTATATACTATATCTACGTACCGTTATACGTTATATCCTATATCTACATATCGTTATACGTTATATCCTATGTGTACATATCGTTATACGTTATATCCTATATCTACGTATCGTTATACGTTATATCCTATATCTACGAATCGTTATACGTTATATCCTATATCTACATATCGTTATACGTTATATACTACGTCTACATATCGTTATATGTTATATCCTATATGTAGATATCGTTATACGTTATATCCTACATCTACATATCGTTATACGTTATATCCTATGTCTACATATCGTTATACGTTATATCCTATATCTAAGTATCGTTATACGTTATATCGTATATCTACATATCATTATACGTTATATCCTATATCTACATATCGTTATACGTTATATCCTATATCTACGTATCGTTATACGTTATATCCTATATGTAGATAACGTTATACGTTATATCCCACGTCTACATATCGTTATACGTTATTTCCTATATGTAGATAACGTTATACGTTATATCCTACGTCTACATATCGTTATACGTCATATCCTATATGTAGATAACGTTATACGCTATATCCTACGTCTACATATCGTTATACGTTATATCCTATGTCTACATATCGTTATACGTTATATCCTATATCTACGTATCGTTATACGTTATATCCTATATCTACGTATCGTTATACGTTATATCCTATATCTACCTATCGTTATACGTTATATCCTATATCTACATATCGTTATACGTTATATCCTATATCTACGTATCGTTATACGTTATATCCTATATGTAGATAACGTTATACGTTATATCCTATATCTATGTATCGTTATACGTGATATCCTATATGTAGATAACGTTTTACGTTATATCCTATATCTACGTATCGCTATACGTTATATCCTATATGTAGATACCGTTTTACGTTATATACTATATCTACGTATCGTTATACGTTATATCCTATATCTACATATCGTTATACGTTATATCCTATTTGTAGATAACGTTTTACGTTATATCCTATATCTACGAATCGTTATACGTTATATCCTATGTCTACATATCGCTATACGTTATATCCTATGTCTACATATCGTTATACGTTATATCCTATATCTACGTATCGTTATACGTTATATCCTATATCTACGAATCGTTATACGTTATATCCTATATCTACCTATCGTTATACGTTATATCCTATATCTACGTATCGTTATACGTTATATCCTATATCTACGTATCGTTATACGTTATATCCTATATCTACGTATCGTTATACGTTATATCCTATATCTACGAATCGTTATACGTTATATCCTATATCTACCTATCGTTATACGTTATATCCTACGTCTACATATCGTTATACGTTATATCCTATATGTAGATATCGTTATACGTTATATCCTACATCTACATATCGTTATACGTTATATCCTATATCTACGTATCGTTATACGTTATATCCTATATCTACATATCGTTATACGTTATATCCTATATCTATGTATCGTTATACGTTATATCCCATATGTAGATAACGTTTTACGTTATATCCTATATCTACGTATCGATATACGTTATATCCTATATGTATATAACGTTTTACGTTGTATACTATATCTACGTATCGTTATACGTTATATCCTATATCTACATATCGTTATACGTTATATCCTGTTTGTAGATAACGTTTTACGTTATATCCTATACCTACGAATCGTTATACGTTATATCCTATGTCTACATATCGTTATACGTTATATCCTATGTCTACATATCGTTATACGTTATATCCTATATCTACGTATCGTTATACGTTATATCCTATATCTACGAATCGTTATACGTTATATCCTATATCTACATATCGTTATACGTTATATACTACGTCTACATATCGTTATACGTTATATCCTATATCTACATATCATTATACGTTATATCCTATATCTACATATCGTTATACGTTATATCCTATGTCTACATATCGTTATACGTTATATCCTACATCTACAAATCGTTATACGTTATATCCTACATCTACATAACGTTATACGTTATATCCTATATCTAAATATCGTTATACTTTATATCCTATATCCACATATCGTTATACGTTATATACTATGTCTACGTATCGTTATACGTTATATCCTATATGTAGATATCGTTATACGTCATATCCTATATCTACATATCGTTATACCTTATATCCTACGTCTACATATCGTTATACGTTATATCCTATATGTAGATATCGTTAAACGTTATATCCTACATCTACATATCGTTATACGTTATATCCTATATCTACGTATCGTTATACGTTATATCCTATATCTACGTATCGTTATACGTTATATCCTACATCTACCTATCGTTATACGTTATATCCTATATCTACATATCGTTATACGTTATATCCTATATCTACGTATCGTTATACGTTATATCCTATATGTAGATAACGTTATACGTTATATCCTATATCTATGTATCGTTATACGTGATATCCTATATGTAGATAACGTTTTACGTTATATCCTATATCTACGTATCGCTATACGTTATATCCTATATGTAGATACCGTTTTACGTTATATACTATATCTACGTATCGTTATGCGTTATATCATATATCTACATATCGTTATACGTTATATCCTATTTGTAGATAACGTTTTACGTTATATCCTATATCTACGAATCGTTATACGTTATATCCTATGTCTACATATCGTTATACGTTACATCCCATGTCTACATATCATTATACGTTATATCCTACGTCTACATATCGTTATACGTTATATCCTATATGTAGATATCGTTATACGTTATATCCTACATCTACATATCGTTATACGTTATATCCTATATCTACGTATCGTTATACGTTATATCCTATATCTACATATCGTTATACGTTATATCCTATATCTATGTATCGTTATACGTTATATCTTACATCTACATATCGTTATACGTTATATCCTATATCTACGTATCGTTATACGTTATATCCTATATCTACATATCGTTATACGTTATATCCTATATCTATGTATCGTTATACGTTATATCCTATATGTAGATAACGTTTTACGTTATATCCTATATCTACGTGTCGCTACACGTTATATCCTATATGTATATAACGTTTTACGTTATATACTATATCTACGTATCGTTATACGTTATATCCTATATCTACATATCGTTATACGTTATATCCTATTTGTAGATAACGTTTTACGTTATATCCTATATCTACGAATCGTTATACGTTATATCCTATGTCTACATATCGTTATACGTTATATCCTATGTCTACATATCGTTATACGTTATATCCTATATCTACGTATCGTTATACGTTATATCCTATATCTACGAATCGTTATACGTTATATCCTATATGTAGAAAACGTTATACGTTATATCCTACGTCTACATATCGTTATACGTTATATCCTATATGTAGATAACGTTATACGCTATATCCTACGTCTACATATCGTTATACGTTATATCCTATGTCTACATATCGTTATACGTTATATCCTATATCTACGTATCGTTATACGTTATATCCTATATCTACGTATCGTTATACGTTATATCCTATATCTACATATCATTATACGTTATATCCTATATCTACATATCGTTATACGTTATATCCTATATCTACGTATCGTTATACGTTATATCCTATATGTAGATATCGTTATACGTTATATCCTACATCTACATATCGTTATACGTTATATCCTATGTCTACATATCGTTATACGTTATATCCTATATCTACGTATCGTTATACGTTATATCCTATATTTACATATCATTATACGTTATATCCTATATCTACATATCGTTATACGTTATATCCTATATCTACGTATCGTTATACGTTATATCCTATATGTAGATAACGTTATACGTTATATCCTACGTCTACATATCGTTATACGTTATATCCTATATGTAGAAAACGTTATACGTTATATCCTACGTCTACATATCGTTATACGTTATATCCTATATGTAGATAACGTTATACGCTATATCCTACGTCTACATATCGTTATACGTTATATCCTATGTCTACATATCGTTATACGTTATATCCTATATCTACGTATCGTTATACGTTATATCCTATATCTACGTATCGTTATACGTTATATCCTATATCTACGTATCGTTATACGTTATATCCTATATGTAGATAACGTTATACGTTATATCCTATATCTATGTATCGTTATACGTGATATCCTATATGTAGATAACGTTTTACGTTATATCCTATATCTACGTATCGCTATACGTTATATCCAATATGTAGATACCGTTTTACGTTATATACTATATCTACGTATCGTTATACGTTATATCCTATATCTACATATCGTTATACGTTATATCCTATTTGTAGATAACGTTTTACGTTATATCCTATATCTACGAATCGTTATACGTTATATCCTATGTCTACATATCGTTATACGTTATATCCTATGTCCACATATCGTTATACGTTATATCCTATATCTACGTATCGTTATACGTTATATCCTATATCTACGAATCGTTATACGTTATATCCTACATCTACATATCGTTATACGTTATATCCTATATCTACGTATAGTTATACGTTATATCCTATATCTACATATCGTTATACGTTATATCCTATATCTATGTATCGTTATACGTTATATCCTATATGTAGATAACGTTTTACGTTATATCCTATATCCTCGTATCGCTATACGTTATATCCTATATCTACATATCGTTATACGTTTTATACTACGTCTACATATCGTTATATGTTATATCCTATATGTAGATAACGTTATACGTTATATCCTACGTCTACATATCGTTATACGTTATATCCTATATGTAGAAAACGTTATACGTTATATCCTACGTCTACATATCGTTATACGTTATATCCTATATGTAGATAACGTTATACGCTATATCCTACGTCTACATATCGTTATACGTTATATCCTATGTCTACATATCGTTATACGTTATATCCTATATCTACGTATCGTTATACGTTATATCCTATATCTACGTATCGTTATACGTTATATCCTATATCTACGTATCGTTATACGTTATATCCTATATGTAGATAACGTTATACGTTATATCCTATATCTATGTATCGTTATACGTGATATCCTATATGTAGATAACGTTTTACGTTATATCCTATATCTACGTATCGCTATACGTTATATCCTATATGTAGATACCGTTTTACGTTATATACTATATCTACGTATCGTTATACGTTATATCCTATATCTACATATCGTTATACGTTATATCCTATTTGTAGATAACGTTTTACGTTATATCCTATATCTACGAATCGTTATACGTTATATCCTATATCTACGAATCGTTATACGTTATATCCTATGTCTACATATCGTTATACGTTATATCCTATGTCCACATATCGTTATACGTTATATCCTATATCTACGTATCGTTATACGTTATATCCTATATCTACGAATCGTTATACGTTATATCCTACATCTACATATCGTTATACGTTATATCCTATATCTACGTATAGTTATACGTTATATCCTATATCTACATATCGTTATACGTTATATCCTATATCTATGTATCGTTATACGTTATATCCTATATGTAGATAACGTTTTACGTTATATCCTATATCCTCGTATCGCTATACGTTATATCCTATATCTACATATCGTTATACGTTTTATACTACGTCTACATATCGTTATATGTTATATCCTATATGTAGATATCGTTATACGTTATATCCTACATCTACATATCGTTATACGTTATATCCTATGTCTACATATCGTTATACGTTATATCCTATTTCTACGTATCGTTATACGTTACATCCTATATCTACATATCATTATACGTTATATCCTATATCTACATATCGTTATACGTTATATCCTATATCTACGTATCGTTATACGTTATATCCTATATGTAGATAACGTTATACGTTATATCCTACGTCTACATATCGTTATACGTTATATCCCATATGTAGATAACGTTATACGTTATATCCTACGTCTACATATCGTTATACGTTATATCCTATATGTAGATAACGTTATACGCTATATCCTACGTCTACATATCGTTATACGTTATATCCTATATCTACATAACGTTATACGTTATATCCTATATCTACATATCGTTATACGTTATATCCTATATGTAGATAACGTTTTACGTTATATACTATATCTACATATCGTTATACGTTATATCCTATATCTACGTATCTTTATACGTTATAACCTATATGTAGATAATGTTATACGTTATATCCTACGTCTACATATCGTTATACGTTATATCCTATATGTAGATAACGTTTTACGTTATATACTATATCTACATATCGTTATACGTTATATCCTATATCTACGTATCGTTATACGTTATATCCTATATGTAGATAATGTTATACGTTATATCCTACGTCTACATATCGTTATACGTTATATCCTATATGTAGATAACGTTATACGTTATATCCTATATGTACGTATCGTTATACGTTATATCCTATATCTAAATACCGTTTTACGTTATATACTATATCTACATATCGTTATACGTTATATCCTATATGTAGATAACGTTTTACGTTATATACTATATCTACATATCGTTATACGTTATATCCTATATCTACATATCGTTATACGTTATATCCTATATGTAGATAACGTTATACGTTATATCCTATATGTAGATAACGTTTTACGTTATATCCTATATCTACGTATCGTTATACGTTATATCCTATATGTAGATAATGTTATACGTTATATCCTACGTCTACATATCGTTATACGTTATATCCTATATGTAGATAACGTTATACGTTATATCCTATATCTACGTATCGTTATACGTTATATCCTATATGTAGATAACGTTATACGTTATATCCTATATGTAGATATCGTTATACGTTATATCCTACATCTACATATCGTTATACGTTATATCCTATATCTACGTATCGTTATACGTTATATCCTATATCTACGAATCGTTATACGTTATATCCTATATCTACATATCGTTATACGTTATATACTACGTCTACATATCGTTATACGTTATATCCTATATGTAGATATCGTTATACGTTATATCCTACATCTACATATCGTTATACGTTATATCCTATGTCTACATATCGTTATACGTTATATCCTATATCTACGTATCGTTATACGTTATATCCTATATCTACATATCCTTATACGTTATATCCTATATCTACATATCGTTATACGTTATATCCTATATCTACGTCTCGTTATACGTTATATCCTATATGTAGATAACGTTATACGTTATATCCTACGTCTACATATCGTTATACGTTATATCCTATATGTAGATAACGTTATACGTTATATCGTATATCTACGTATCGTTATACGTTATATCCTATATGTAGATAACGTTTTACGTTATATCCTATATCTACGTATCGCTATACGTTATATCCTATATGTATATAACGTTTTACGTTATATACTATATCTACGTATCGTTATACGTTATATCCTATATGTAGATAACGTTATACGTTATATCCTACGTCAACATATCGTTATACGTTATATCCTATATGTAGATAACGTTATACGCTATATCCTACGTCTACATATCGTTATACGTTATATCCTATATCTACATAACGATATACGTTATATCCTATATCTACATATCGTTATACGTTATATCCTATATGTATATAACGTTTTACGTTATATACTATATCTACATATCGTTATACGTTATATCCTATATCTACGTATCTTTATACGTTATATCCTATATGTAGATAATGTTATACGTTATATCCTACGTCTACATATCGTTATACGTTATATCCTATATGTAGATAACGTTTTACGTTATATCCTATATCTACGTATCGCGATACGTTATATCCTATATGTATATAACGTTTTACGTTATATACTATATCTACGTATCGTTATACGTTATATCCTATATCTACATATCGTTATACGTTATATCCTATTTGTAGATAACGTTTTACGTTATATCCTATATCTACGAATCGTTATACGTTATATGCTATGTCTACATATCGTTATACGTTATATCCTATGTCTACATATCGTTATACGTTATATCCTATATCTACGTATCGTTATACGTTATATCCTATATCTACGAATCGTTATACGTTATATCCTATATCTACATATCGTTATACGTTATATACTACGTCTACATATCGTTATACGTTATATCCTATATGTAGATATCGTTATACGTTATATCCGACATCTACATATCGTTATACGTTATATCCTATGTCTACATATCGTTATACGTTATATCCTATATCTACGTATCGTTATACGTTATATCCTATATCTACATATCATTATACGTTATATCCTATATCTACATATCGTTATACGTTATATCCTATATCTACGTATCGTTATACGTTATATCCTATATGTAGATAACGTTATACGTTATATCCTACGTCTACATATCGTTATACGTTATATCCTATATGTAGATAACGTTATACGTTATATCCTACGTCTACATATCGTTATACGTTATATCCTATATGTAGATAACGTTATACGCTATATCCTACGTCTACATATCGTTATACGTTATATCCTATATCTACATAACGTTATACGTTATATCCTATATCTACATATCGTTATACGTTATATCCTATATGATGATAACGTTTTACGTTATATACTATATCTACATATCGTTATACGTTATATCCTATATCTACGTATCTTTATACGTTATATCCTATATGTAGATAATGTTATACGTTATATCCTACGTCTACATATCGTTATACGTTATATCCTATATGTAGATAACGTTTTACGTTATATACTATATCTACATATCGTTATACGTTATATCCTATATCTACGTATCGTTATACGTTATATCCTATATGTAGATAACGTTATACGTTATATCCTATATCTATGTATCGTTATACGTTATATCCTATATGTAGATAACGTTATACGTTATATCCTATATGTAGATATCGTTATACGTTATATCCTACATCTACATATCGTTATACGTTATATCCTATATCTACGTATCGTTATACGTTATATCCTACGTCTACATATCGTTATACGTTATATCCTATATGTAGATAACGTTATACGTTATATCCTACGTCTACATATCGTTATACGTTATATCCTATATGTAGATAATGTTATACGTTATATCCTACGTCTACATATCGTTATACGTTATATCCTATATGTAGATAACGTTATACGTTATATCCTATATGTACGTATCGTTATACGTTATATCCTATATGTAGATAACGTTATACGTTATATCCTATATGTAGATATCGTTATACGTTATATCCTACATCTACATATCGTTATACGTTGTATCCTATATCTACGTATCGTTATACGTTATATCCTATATGTAGATAACGTTATACGTTATATCCTACGTCTACATATCGTTATACGTTATATCCTATATGTAGATAATGTTATACGTTATATCCTATGTCTACATATCGTTATACGTTATATCCTATATGTAGATAACGTTATACGTTATATCCTACGTCAACATATCGTTATACGTTATATCCTATATGTAGATAACGTTATACGCTATATCCTACGTCTACATATCGTTATACGTTATATCCTATATCTACATAACGATATACGTTATATCCTATATCTACATATCGTTATACGTTATATCCTATATGTAGATAACGTTTTACGTTATATACTATATCTACATATCGTTATACGTTATATCCTATATCTACGTATCTTTATACGTTATATCCTATATGTAGATAATGTTATACGTTATATCCTACGTCTACATATCGTTATACGTTATATCCTATATGTAGATAACGTTTTACGTTATATCCTATATCTACGTATCGCTATACGTTATATCCTATATGTATATAACGTTTTACGTTATATACTATATCTACGTATCGTTATACGTTATATCCTATATCTACATATCGTTATACGTTATATCCTATTTGTAGATAACGTTTTACGTTATATCCTATATCTACGAATCGTTATACGTTATATCCTATATCTACATATCGTTATACGTTATATACTACGTCTACATATCGTTATACGTTATATCCTATATGTAGATATCGTTATACGTTATATCCGGCATCTACATATCGTTATACGTTATATCCTATGTCTACATATCGTTATACGTTAATTCTATATCTACGTATCGTTATACGTTATATCCTGTATCTACATATCATTATACGTTATATCCTATATCTACATATCGTTATACGTTATATCCTATATCTACGTATCGTTATACGTTATATCCTATATGTAGATAACGTTATACGTTATATCCTACGTCTACATATCGTTATACGTTATATCCTATATGTAGATAACGTTATACGTTATATCCTACGTCTACATATCGTTATACGTTATATCCTATATGTAGATAACGTTATACGCTATATCCTACGTCTACATATCGTTATACGTTATATCCTATATCTACATAACGTTATACGTTATATCCTATATCTACATATCGTTATACGTTATATCCTATATGATGATAACGTTTTACGTTATATACTATATCTACATATCGTTATACGTTATATCCTATATCTACGTATCTTTATTCGTTATATCCTATATGTAGATAATGTTATACGTTATATCCTACGTCTACATATCGTTATACGTTATATCCTATATGTAGATAACGTTTTACGTTATATACTATATCTACATATCGTTATACGTTATATCCTATATCTACGTATCGTTATACGTTATATCCTATATGTAGATAACGTTATACGTTATATCCTATATCTATGTATCGTTATACGTTATATCCTATATGTAGATAACGTTATACGTTATATCCTATATGTAGATATCGTTATACGTTATATCCTACATCTACATATCGTTATACGTTATATCCTATATCTACGTATCGTTATACGTTATATCCTACGTCTACATATCGTTATACGTTATATCCTATATCTACGTATCGTTATTCGTTATATCCTATATGTAGATAATGTTATACGTTATATCCTACGTCTACATATCGTTATACGTTATATCCTATATGTAGATAACGTTATACGTTATATCCTATATCTACGTATCGTTATACGTTATATCCTATATCTATGTATCGTTACACGTTATATCCTATATGTAGATAACGTTTTACGTTATATCCTATATCTACGTATCGTTATACGTTATATCCTATATGTAGATAATGTTATACGTTATATCCTACGTCTACATATCGTTATACGTCATATGCTATATGTAGATAACGTTATACGTTATATCCTATATCTATGTATCGTTATACGTTATATCCTATATGTAGATAACGTTATACGTTATATCCTATATGTAGATATCGTTATACGTTATATCCTACATCTACATATCGTTATACGTTATATCCTATATCTACGTATCGTTATACGTTATATCCTATATCTACATATCGTTATACGTTATATCCTATATCTACATATCGTTATACGTTATATCCTATATCTAAATATCGTTTTACGTTATATACTATATCTACATATCGTTATACGTTATATCCTATATGTAGATAACGTTTTACGTTATATACTATATCAACATATCGTTATACGTTATATCCTATATCTACATACCGTTATACGTTATATCCTATATGTAGATATCGTTATAAGTTATATCCTACATCTACATATCGTCATACGTTATATCCTATCCGTAGATATCGTTATACGTTATATCCTACGTCTACATATCGTTATACGTTTTGTCCTATATGTAGATTCCGTTATACGTTGTATCCTATATCTACGTATCGTTATACGGTATATCCTATATGCAGATAATGTTATACGTTATATCCTACGTCTACATATCGTTATACGTTATATCCTATATGTAGATAACGTTTTACGTTATATCCTATATCTACGTATCGTTATACGTTATATCCTATATGTAGATAATGTTATACGTTATATCCTACGTCTACATATCGTTATACGTTATATGCTATATGTAGATAACGTTATACGTTATATCCTATATCTATGTATCGTTATACGTTATATCCTATATGTAGATAACGTTATACGTTATATCCTATATCTACGTATCGTTATACGTTATATCCTATATCTATGTATCGTTATACGTTATATCCTATATGTAGATAACGTTTTACGTTATATCCTATATGTAGATAACGTTTTACGTTATATCCTATATCTACGTATCGTTATACGTTATATCCTATATGTAGATAATGTTATACGTTATATCCTACGTCTACATATCGTTATACGTTATATGCTATATGTAGATAACGTTATACGTTATATCCTATATCTATGTATCGTTATACGTTATATCCTATATGTAGATAACGTTATACGTTATATCCTATATGTAGATATCGTTATACGTTATATCCTATATGTAGATAACGTTTTACGTTATATCCTATATCTACGTATCGTTATACGTTATATCCTATATGTAGATAATGTTATACGTTATATCCTACGTCTACATATCGTTATACGTTATATGCTATATGTAGATAACGTTATACGTTATATCCTATATCTATGTATCGTTATACGTTATATCCTATATGTAGATAACGTTATACGTTATATCCTATATGTAGATATCGTTATACGTTATATCCTACATCTACATATCGTTATACGTTATATCCTATATCTACGTATCGTTATACGTTATATCCTATATCTACATATCGTTATACGTTATATCCTATATCTACATATCGTTATACGTTATATCCTATATCTAAATATCGTTTTACGTTATATACTATATCTACATATCGTTATACGTTATATCCTATATGTAGATAACGTTATACTCTATATCCTACGTCTACATATCGTTATACGTTATATCCTATATCTACATAACAATATACGTTATATCCTATATCTAAATATCGTTTTACGTTATATACTATATCTACATATCGTTATACGTTATATCCTATATGTAGATAACGTTTTACGTTATATACTATATCAACATATCGTTATACGTTATATCCTATATCTACATATCGTTATACGTTATATCCTATATGTAGATATCGTTATAAGTTATATCCTACATCTACATATCGTTATACGTTATATCCTATCCGTAGATATCGTTATACGTTATATCCTACGTCTACATATCGTTATACGTTATGTCCTATATGTAGATATCGTTATACGTTATATCCTACATCTACATATCGTTATACGTTATATCATACATCTACATATCGTTATACGTTATATCCTACGTCTACGTATCGTTATACGTTATATCCTATATGTAGATAACGTTATACGTTATATCCTATATGTAGATAACGTTTTACGTTATATACTATATCTACATAACGTTATACGTTATATCCTATATCTACATATCGTTATACGTTATATCCTATATGTAGATAACGTTTTACGTTATATACTATATCTACATATCGTTATACGTTATATCCTATATGTAGATAATGTTATACGTTATATCCTACGTCTACACATCGTTATACGTTATATCCTATATCTACGTATCGTTATTCGTTATATCCGATATCTACGTATCGTTATTCGTTATATCCTATATCTACATATCGTTATACGTTATATACTACGTCTACATATCGTTATACGTTATATCCTATATGTAGATATCGTTATACGTTATATCCTACATCTACATATCGTTATACGTTATATCCTATGTCTACATATCGTTATACGTTATATCCTATATCTACGTATCGTTATACGTTATATCCTATATCTACATATCATTATACGTTATATCCTATATCTACATATCGTTATACGTTATATCCTATATCTACGTATCGTTATACGTTATATCCTATATGTAGATAACGTTATACGTTATATCCTATATGTAGATAACGTTATACGTTATATCCTACGTCTACATATCGTTATACGTTATATCCTATATGTAGATAACGTTATACGTTATATCCTACGTCTACATATCGTTATACGTTATATCCTATATGTAGATAACGTTATACGCTATATCCTACGTCTTCATATCGTTATACGTTATATCCTATATCTACATAACGTTATACGTTATATCCTATATCTACATATCGTTATACGTTATATCCTATATGATGATAACGTTTTACGTTATATACTATATCTACATATCGTTATACGTTATATCCTATATCTACGTATCTTTATACGTTATATCCTATATGTAGATAATGTTATACGTTATATCCTACGTCTACATATCGTTATACGTTATATCCTATATGTAGATAACGTTTTACGTTATATACTATATCTACATATCGTTATACGTTATATCCTATATCTACGTATCGTTATTCGTTATATCCTATATGTAGATAATGTTATACGTTATATCCTACGTCTACATATCGTTATACGTTATATCCTATATCTACGTATCGTTATTCGTTATATCCTATATCTACGTATCGTTATTCGTTATATCCTATATCTACATATCGTTATACGTTATATACTACGTCTACATATCGTTATACGTTATATCCTATATGTAGATATCGTTATACGTTATATCCTACATCTACATATCGTTATACGTTATATCCTATGTCTACATATCGTTATACGTTATATCCTATATCTACGTATCGTTATACGTTATATCCTATATCTACATATCGTTATACGTTATATCCTATATGATGATAACGTTTTACGTTATATACTATATCTACATATCGTTATACGTTATATCCTATATCTACGTATCTTTATACGTTATATCCTATATGTAGATAATGTTATACGTTATATCCTACGTCTACATATCGTTATACGTTATATCCTATATGTAGATAACGTTTTACGTTATATACTATATCTACATATCGTTATACGTTATATCCTATATCTACGTATCGTTATTCGTTATATCCTATATGTAGTTAATGATATACGTTATATCCTACGTCTACATATCGTTATACGTTATATCCTATATCTACGTATCGTTATTCGTTACATCCTATATGTAGATAATGTTATACGTTATATCCTACGTCTACATATCGTTATACGTTATATCCTATATGTAGATAACGTTATACGTTATATCCTATATCTACGTATCGTTATACGTTATATCCTATATCTATGTATCGTTATACGTTATATCCTATATGTAGATAACGTTTTACGTTATATCCTATATCTACGTATCGTTATACGTTATATCCTATATGTAGATAATGTTATACGTTATATCCTACGTCTACATATCGTTATACGTTATATGCTATATGTAGATAACGTTATACGTTATATCCTATATCTATGTATCGTTATACGTTATATCCTATATGTAGATAACGTTATACGTTATATCCTATATGTAGATATCGTTATACGTTATATCCTACATCTACATATCGTTATACGTTATATCCTATATCTACGTATCGTTATACGTTATATCCTATATCTACATATCGTTATACGTTATATCCTATATCTACATATCGTTATACGTTATATCCTATATCTAAATATCGTTTTACGTTATATACTATATCTACATATCGTTATACGTTATATCCTATATGTAGATAACGTTATACTCTATATCCTACGTCTACATATCGTTATACGTTATATCCTATATCTACATAACAATATACGTTATATCCTATATCTAAATATCGTTTTACGTTATATACTATATCTACATATCGTTATACGTTATATCCTATATGTAGATAACGTTTTACGTTATATACTATATCAACATATCGTTATACGTTATATCCTATATCTACATATCGTTATACGTTATATCCTATATGTAGATATCGTTATAAGTTATATCCTACATCTACATATCGTTATACGTTATATCCTATCCGTAGATATCGTTATACGTTATATCCTACGTCTACATATCGTTATACGTTATGTCCTATATGTAGATATCGTTATACGTTATATCCTACATCTACATATCGTTATACGTTATATCATACATCTACATATCGTTATACGTTATATCCTACGTCTACGTATCGTTATACGTTATATCCTATATGTAGATAACGTTATACGTTATATCCTATATGTAGATAACGTTTTACGTTATATACTATATCTACATAACGTTATACGTTATATCCTATATCTACATATCGTTATACGTTATATCCTATATGTAGATAACGTTTTACGTTATATACTATATCTACATATCGTTATACGTTATATCCTATATGTAGATAATGTTATACGTTATATCCTACGTCTACACATCGTTATACGTTATATCCTATATCTACGTATCGTTATTCGTTATATCCTATATCTACGTATCGTTATTCGTTATATCCTATATCTACATATCGTTATACGTTATATACTACGTCTACATATCGTTATACGTTATATCCTATATGTAGATATCGTTATACGTTATATCCTACATCTACATATCGTTATACGTTATATCCTATGTCTACATATCGTTATATGTTATATCCTATATCTACGTATCCTTATACGTTATATCCTACGTCTACGTATCGTTATACGTTATATCCTATATGTAGATAACGTTATACGTTATATCCTATATGTAGATAACGTTTTACGTTATATACTATATCTACATAACGTTATACGTTATATCCTATATCTACATATCGTTATACGTTATATCCTATATGTAGATAACGTTTTACGTTGTATACTATATCTACATATCGTTATACGTTATATCCTATATGTAGATAATGTTATACGTTATATCCTACGTCTACACATCGTTATACGTTATATCCTATATGTAGGTAACGTTATACGTTATATCCTATATGTACGTATCGTTATACGTTATATCCTATATCTAAATATCGTTTTACGTTATATACTATATCTACATATCGTTATACGTTGTATCCTATATGTAGATAACGTTTTACGTTATATACTATATCAACATATCGTTATACGTTATATCATATATCTACATACCGTTATACGTTATAGCCTATATGTAGATATCGTTATACGTTATATCCTACATCTACATATCGTTATACGTTATATCCTATCTGTAGATACCGTTATACGTTATATCCTACGTCTACATATCGTTATACGTTATATCCTATATGTAGATAACGTTTTACGTTATATCCTATATCTACATATCGTTATACGTTATATCCTATATGTAGATAACGTTTTACGTTATATCCTATATCTACGTATCGTTATACGTTATATCCTATACCTACCTATCGTTATACGTTATATAATGTATCTACATATCGTTATACGTTATATCCTATATCTACGTATCGTTATACTTTATATCCTATGTCTACATATCGTTATACGTTATATCCTATATCTACGTATCGTTATACGTTATATCCTATATCTACATATCGATATACGTTATATCCTATATGTAGATAACGTTTTACGTTATATCCTATATCTACATATCGTTATACGTTATATCCTATATGTAGATAACGTTATGCGTTATATCCTATATCTATGTATCGTTATACGTTATATCCTATATGTAGATAACGTTTTACGTTATATCCTATATCTACGTATCGCTATACGTTATATCCTATATGTAGATAACGTTTTACGTTATATCCTACATCTACATATCGTTATACGTTATATCCTATATCTACGTATATTTATACGTTATATCCTATATGTAGATAACTTTATACGTTATATCCTACGTCTACATATCGTTATACGTTATATCCTATATGTAGATATCGTTATACGTTATATCCTACATCTACATATCGTTATACGTTATATCCTATATCTACGTATCGTTATACGTAATATCCTATATCTACCTATCGTTATACGTTATATCCTATATCTACATATCGTTATACGTTATATCCTATATCTACGTATCGTTATACGTTATATCCTATATGTAGATAACGTTATACGTTATATCCTATATCTATGTATCGTTATACGTGATATCCTATATGTAGATAACGTTTTACGTTATATCCTATATCTACGTATCGCTATACGTTATATCCTATATGTAGATACCGTTTTACGTTATATACTATATCTACGTATCGTTATACGTTATATCCTATATCTACATATCGTTATACGTTATATCCTATTTGTAGATAACGTTTTACGTTATATCCTATATCTACGAATCGTTATACGTTATATCCTATGTCTACATATCGTTATACGTTATATCCTATGTCTACATATCGTTATACGTTATATCCTATATCTACGTATCGTTATACGTTATATCCTACGTCTACATATCGTTATACGTTATATCCTATCTGTAGATATCGTTATACGTTATATCCTACATCTAAATATCGTTTTACGTTATAGACTATATCTACATATCGTTATACGTTATATCCTATATGTAGATAACGTTTTACGTTATATACTATATCAACATATCGTTATACGTTATATCCTATATCTACATATCGTTATACGGTATATCCTATATGTAGATAACGTTTTACGTTATATACTATATCAACATATCGTTATACGTTATATCCTATATCTACATATCGTTATACGTTATATCCTATATGTAGATATCGTTATAAGTTATATCCTACATCTACATATCGTTATACGTTATATCCTATATGTAGATATCGTTATACGTTATATCCTACATCTACATATCGTTATACGTTATATCCTATATCTACGTATCGTTATACGTTATATCCTATATCTACATATCGTTATACGTTATATCCTATATCTACATATCGTTATACGTTTTATCCTATATCTACGTATCGTTATACGTTATATCCTACGTCTACATATCGTTATACGTTATATCCTATATGTAGATAACGTTATACGTTATATCCTACGTCTACATATCGTTATACGTTATATCCTATCTGTAGATATCGTTATACGTTATATCCTACATCTAAATATCGTTTTACGTTATATACTATATCTACATATCGTTATACGTTATATCCTATATGTAGATAACGTTTTACGTTATATACTATATCTACATATCGTTATACGTCATATCCTATATCTACATATCGTTATACGTTATATCCTATATCTATGTATCGTTATACGTTATATCCTATATCTACGTATCGCTATACGTTATATCCTATATGTAGATAATGTTATACGTTATATCCTACGTCTACATATCGTTATACGTTATATCCTATATGTAGATAACGTTATACGTTATATCCTATATCTACGTATCGTTATACGTTATATCCTATATGTAGATAACGTTATACTCTATATCCAACGTCTACATATCGTTATACGTTATATCCTATATCTACATAACAATATACGTTATATCCTATATCTAAATATCGTTTTACGTTATATACTATATCTACATATCGTTATACGTTATATCCTATATGTAGATAACGTTTTACGTTATATACTATATCAACATATCGTTATACGTTATATCCTATATCTACATATCGTTATACGTTATATCCTATATGTAGATATCGTTATAAGTTATATCCTACATCTACATATCGTTATACGTTATATCCTATATGTAGATAACGTTATACGTTATATCCTACATCTATGTATCGTTATACGTTATATCCTATATGTAGATAACGTTTTACGTTATATCCTATATCTACGTATCGCTATACGTTATATCCTATATGTATATAACGTTTTACGTTATATCTTATATGTATATAACGTTTTACGTTATATCCTATATCTACGAATCGTTATACGTTATATCCTATGTCTACATATCGTTATACGTTATATCCTATATCTACGTATCGTTATACGTTATATCCTATGTCTACATATCGTTATACGTTATATCCTATATCTACGTATCGTTATACGTTATATCCTATATCTACATATCATTATACGTTATATCTACGTATCGTTATACGTTATATCCTATATGTAGATAACGTTATACGTTATATCCTATATCTATGTATCGTTATACGTGATATCCTATATGTAGATAACGTTTTACGTTATATCCTATATCTACGTATCGCTATACGTTATATCCTATATGTAGATACCGTTTTACGTTATATACTATATCTACGTATCGTTATACGTTATATCCTATATCTACATATCGTTATACGTTATATCCTATTTGTAGATAACGTTTTACGTTATATCCTATATCTACGAATCGTTATACGTTATATCCTATGTCTACATATCGTTATACGTTATATCCTATGTCTACATATCGTTATACGTTATATCCTATATCTACGTATCGTTATACGTTATATCCTATATCTACGAATCGTTATACGTTATATCCTATATCTACATATCGTTATACGTTATATCCTATATGTAGATAACGTTATACGTTATATCCTACGTCTACATATCGTTATACGTTATATCCTATCTGTAGATATCGTTATACGTTATATCCTACATCTAAATATCGTTTTACGTTATAGACTATATCTACATATCGTTATACGTTATATCCTATATGTAGATAACGTTTTACGTTATATACTATATCAACATATCGTTATACGTTATATCCTATATCTACATATCGTTATACGGTATATCCTATATGTAGATAACGTTTTACGTTATATACTATATCAACATATCGTTATACGTTATATCCTATATCTACATATCGTTATACGTTATATCCTATATGTAGATATCGTTATAAGTTATATCCTACATCTACATATCGTTATACGTTATATCCTATATGTAGATATCGTTATACGTTATATCCTACATCTACATATCGTTATACGTTATATCCTATATCTACGTATCGTTATACGTTATATCCTATATCTACATATCGTTATACGTTATATCCTATATCTACATATCGTTATACGTTTTATCCTATATCTACGTATCGTTATACGTTATATCCTACGTCTACATATCGTTATACGTTATATCCTATATGTAGATAACGTTATACGTTATATCCTACGTCTACATATCGTTATACGTTATATCCTATCTGTAGATATCGTTATACGTTATATCCTACATCTAAATATCGTTTTACGTTATATACTATATCTACATATCGTTATACGTTATATCCTATATGTAGATAACGTTTTACGTTATATACTATATCTACATATCGTTATACGTCATATCCTATATCTACATATCGTTATACGTTATATCCTATATCTATGTATCGTTATACGTTATATCCTATATCTACGTATCGCTATACGTTATATCCTATATGTAGATAATGTTATACGTTATATCCTACGTCTACATATCGTTATACGTTATATCCTATATGTAGATAACGTTATACGTTATATCCTATATCTACGTATCGTTATACGTTATATCCTATATGTAGATAACGTTATACTCTATATCCAACGTCTACATATCGTTATACGTTATATCCTATATCTACATAACAATATACGTTATATCCTATATCTAAATATCGTTTTACGTTATATACTATATCTACATATCGTTATACGTTATATCCTATATGTAGATAACGTTTTACGTTATATACTATATCAACATATCGTTATACGTTATATCCTATATCTACATATCGTTATACGTTATATCCTATATGTAGATATCGTTATAAGTTATATCCTACATCTACATATCGTTATACGTTATATCCTATATGTAGATAACGTTATACGTTATATCCTACATCTATGTATCGTTATACGTTATATCCTATATGTAGATAACGTTTTACGTTATATCCTATATCTACGTATCGCTATACGTTATATCCTATATGTATATAACGTTTTACGTTATATCTTATATGTATATAACGTTTTACGTTATATCCTATATCTACGAATCGTTATACGTTATATCCTATGTCTACATATCGTTATACGTTATATCCTATATCTACGTATCGTTATACGTTATATCCTATGTCTACATATCGTTATACGTTATATCCTATATCTACGTATCGTTATACGTTATATCCTATATCTACATATCATTATACGTTATATCCTATATCTACATATCGTTATACGTTATATCCTATATCTACGTATCGTTATACGTTATATCCTATATCTACATATCGTTATACGTTATATGCTATATCTACGTATCGTTATACATTATATCCTATATGTTGATAACGTTATACGTTATATCCTACGTCTACATATCGTTATACGTTATATCCTATATGTAGATAACGTTATACGTTATATCCTACGTCTACATATCGTTATACGTTATATCCTATATGTAGATAACGTTATACGCTATATCCTACGTCTACATATCGTTATACGTTATATCCTATATCTACATAACGTTATACGTTATATCCTATATCTACATATCGTTATACGTTATATCCTATATGTAGATAAAGTTTTACGTTATATACTATATCTACATATCGTTATACGTTATATCCTATATGTAGATAATGTTATACGTTATATCCTACGTCTACATATCGTTATACGTTATATCCTATATGTAGATAACGTTTTACGTTACATACTATATCTACATATCGTTATACGTTATATCCTATATCTACGTATCGTTATACGTTATATCCTATATGTAGATAATGTTATACGTTATATCCTACGTCTACATATCGTTATACGTTATATCCTATATGTAGATAACGTTATACGTTATATCCTACATCTACATATCGTTATACGTTATATCCTATATCTACGTATCGTTATACGTTATATCCTATATCTATGTATCGTTATATGTTATATCCTATATGTAGATAACGTTTTACGTTATATCCTATATGTAGATAACGTTTTACGTTATATCCTATATCTACGTATCGCTATACGTTATATCCTATATGTATATAACGTTTTACGTTATATCTTATATGTATATAACGTTTTACGTTATATCCTATATCTACGAATCGTTATACGTTATATCCTATATCTACATATCGTTATACGTTATATACTACGTCTAC
Source organism: Bombus hortorum (assembly GCA_905332935.1). NCBI lineage: Eukaryota > Metazoa > Arthropoda > Insecta > Hymenoptera > Apidae > Bombus > Bombus hortorum. The sequence goes on from HG995192.1 coordinate 11,111,579, forward strand.
ATATCGTTATACGTTATATCCTATATGTAGATATCGTCTTACGTTATATCCTACATCTACATATCGTTATACGTTATATCCTATGTCTACATATCGTTATACGTTATATCCTATCTGTAGATATCGTTATACGTTATATCCTACATCTAAATATCGTTTTACGTTATATACTATATCTACATATCGTTATACGTTATATCCTATATGTAGATAACGTTTTACGTTATATACTATATCTACATATCGTTATACGTTATATCCTATATCTACATATCGTTATACGTTATATCCTATATCTATGTATCGTTATACGTTATATCCTATATCTACGTATCGCTATACGTTATATCCTATATGTAGATAATGTTATACGTTATATCCTACGTCTACATATCGTTATACGTTATATCCTATATGTAGATAACGTTATACGTTATATCCTATATCTACGTATCGTTATACGTTATATCCTATCTGTAGATATCGTTATACGTTATATCCTACATCTACATATCGTTATACGTTATATCCTACATCTACATATCGTTATACGTTATATCCTATATCTACATATCGTTATACGTTATATCCTATATCTACGTATCGTTATACGTTATATCCTATATCTACGTATCGTTATACGTTATATCCTATATGTAGATAACGTTATACGCTATATCCTACGTCTACATATCGTTATACGTTATATCCTATATGTAGATATCGTTATACGTTATATCCTATATCTACGTATCGTTATACGTTATATCCTATATGTAGATAACGTTATACGTTATATCCTACATCTATGTATCGTTATACGTTATATCCTATATGTAGATAACGTTTTACGTTATATCCTATATCTACGTATCGCTATACGTTATATCCTATATGTATATAACGTTTTACGTTATATCTTATATGTATATAACGTTTTACGTTATATCCTATATCTACGAATCGTTATACGTTATATCCTATATCTACATATCGTTATACGTTATATACTACGTCTACATATCGTTATACGTTATATCCTATATGTAGATATCGTTATACGTTATATCCTACATCTACATATCGTTATACGTTATATCCTATGTCTACATATCGTTATACGTTATATCCTATATCTACGTATCGTTATACGTTATATCCTATATCTACATATCGTTATACGTTATATCCTATATCTACATATCATTATACGTTATATCCTATTTCTACATATCGTTATACGTTATATCCTATATCTACGTATCGTTATACGTTATATCCTATATGTTGATAACGTTATACGTTATATCCTACGTCTACATATCGTTATACGTTATATCCTATATGTAGATAACGTTATACGTTATATCCTACGTCTACATATCGTTATACGTTATATCCTATATGTAGATAACGTTATACGCTATATCCTACGTCTACATATCGTTATACGTTATATCCTATATCTACATAACGTTATACGTTATATCCTATATCTACATATCGTTATACGTTATATCCTATATGTAGATAAAGTTTAAGTTATATACTATATCTACATATCGTTATACGTTATATCCTATATGTAGATAATGTTATACGTTATATCCTACGTCTACATATCGTTATACGTTATATCCTATATGTAGATAACGTTTTACGTTATATACTATATCTACATATCGATATACGTTATATCCTATATCTACGTATCGTTATACGTTATATCCTATATGTAGATAATGTTATACGTTATATCCTACGTCTACATATCGTTATACGTTATATCCTATATGTAGATAACGTTATACGTTATATCCTACATCTACATATCGTTATACGTTATATCCTATATCTGCATATCGTTATACGTTATATCCTATATGTAGATAACGTTATACGTTATATCCTATATCTATGTATCGTTATACGTTATATCCTATATGTAGATAACGTTTTACGTTATATCCTATATCTACGTATCGCTATACGTTATATCCTATATGTATATAACGTTTTACGTTATATCTTATATGTATATAACGTTTTACGTTATATCCTATATCTACGAATCGTTATACGTTATATCCTATATCTACATATCGTTATACGTTATATACTACGTCTACATTTCGTTATACGTTATATCCTATATGTAGATATCGTTATACGTTATATCCTACATCTACATATCGTTATACGTTATATCCTATGTCTACATATCGTTATACGTTATATCCTATATCTACGTATCGTTATACGTTATATCCTATATCTACATATCATTATACGTTATATCCTATATCTACATATCGTTATACGTTATATCCTATATCTACGTATCGTTATACGTTATATCCTATATGTTGATAACGTTATACGTTATATCCTACGTCTACATATCGTTATACGTATATCCTATATCTACATAACGTTATACGTTATATCCTATATCTACATATCGTTATACGTTATATCCTATATGTAGATAACGTTTTACGTTATATACTATATCTACATATCGTTATACGTTATATCCTATATGTAGATAATGTTATACGTTATATCCTACGTCTACATATCGTTATACGTTATATCCTATATGTAGATAACGTTTTACGTTATATACTATATCTACATATCGTTATACGTTATATCCTATATCTACGTATCGTTATACGTTATATCCTATATGTAGATAATGTTATACGTTATATCCTACGTCTACATATCGTTATACGTTATATCCTATATGTAGATAACGTTATACGTTATATCCTATATGTACGTATCGTTATACGTTATATCCTATATGTAGATAACGTTATACGCTATATCCTACGTCTACATATCGTTATACGTTATATCCTATATGTAGATATCGTTATACGTTATATCCTATATCTACGTATCGTTATACGTTATATCCTATATGTAGATAACGTTATACGTTATATCCTACATCTATGTATCGTTATACGTTATATCCTATATGTAGATAACGTTTTACGTTATATCCTATATCTACGTATCGCTATACGTTATATCCTATATGTATATAACGTTTTACGTTATATCTTATATGTATATAACGTTTTACGTTATATCCTATATCTACGAATCGTTATACGTTATATCCTATATCTACATATCGTTATACGTTATATACTACGTCTACATATCGTTATACGTTATATCCTATATGTAGATATCGTTATACGTTATATCCTACATCTACATATCGTTATACGTTATATCCTATGTCTACATATCGTTATACGTTATAACCTATATCTACGTATCGTTATACGTTATATCCTATATCTACATATCATTATACGTTATATCCTATTTCTACATATCGTTATACGTTATATCCTATATCTACGTATCGTTATACGTTATATCCTATATGTTGATAACGTTATACGTTATATCCTACGTCTACATATCGTTATACGTTATATCCTATATGTAGATAACGTTATACGTTATATCCTACGTCTACATATCGTTATACGTTATATCCTATATGTAGATAACGTTATACGCTATATCCTACGTCTACATATCGTTATACGTTATATCCTATATCTACATAACGTTATACGTTATATCCTATATCTACATATCGTTATACGTTATATCCTATATGTAGATAATGTTATACGTTATATCCTACGTCTACATATCGTTATACGTTATATCCTATATGTAGATAACGTTTTACGTTATATACTATATCTACATATCGATATACGTTATATCCTATATCTACGTATCGTTATACGTTATATCCTATATGTAGATAATGTTATACGTTATATCCTACGTCTACATATCGTTATACGTTATATCCTATATGTAGATAACGTTATACGTTATATCCTACATCTACATATCGTTATACGTTATATCCTATATCTGCATATCGTTATACGTTATATCCTATATGTAGATAACGTTATACGTTATATCCTATATCTATGTATCGTTATACGTTATATCCTATATGTAGATAACGTTTTACGTTATATCCTATATCTACGTATCGCTATACGTTATATCCTATATGTATATAACGTTTTACGTTATATCTTATATGTATATAACGTTTTACGTTATATCCTATATCTACGAATCGTTATACGTTATATCCTATATCTACATATCGTTATACGTTATATACTACGTCTACATATCGTTATACGTTATATCCTATATGTAGATATCGTTATACGTTATATCCTACATCTACATATCGTTATACGTTATATCCTATATCTACATATCGTTATACGTTATATCCTATATCTACGTATCGTTATACGTTATATCCTATATGTTGATAACGTTATACGTTATATCCTACGTCTACATATCGTTATACGTATATCCTATATCTACATAACGTTATACGTTATATCCTATATCTACATATCGTTATACGTTATATCCTATATGTAGATAACGTTTTACGTTATATACTATATCTACATATCGTTATACGTTATATCCTATATGTAGATAATGTTATACGTTATATCCTACGTCTACATATCGTTATACGTTATATCCTATATGTAGATAACGTTTTACGTTATATACTATATCTACATATCGTTATACGTTATATCCTATATCTACGTGTCGTTATACGTTATATCCTATATGTAGATAATGTTATACGTTATATCCTACGTCTACATATCGTTATACGTTATATCCTATATGTAGATAACGTTATACGTTATATCCTATATGTACGTATCGTTATACGTTATATCCTATATCTAAATACCGTTTTACGTTATATACTATATCTACATATCGTTATACGTTATATCCTATATGTAGATAACGTTTTACGTTATATACTATATCTACATATCGTTATACGTTATATCCTATATCTACATATCGTTATACGTTATATCCTATATCTATGTATCGTTATACGTTATATCCTATATGTAGATAACGTTTTACGTTATATCCTATATCTACGTATCGTTATACGTTATATCCTATATGTAGATAATGTTATACGTTATATCCTACGTCTACATATCGTTATACGTTATATCCTATATGTAGATAACGTTATACGTTATATCCTATATCTACGTATCGTTATACGTTATATCCTATATGTAGATGACGTTATACGTTATGTCCTATATGTAGATATCGTAATACGTTATATCCTACATCTACATATCGTTATACGTTATATCCTATATCTACGTATCGTTATACGTTATATCCTATATCTACATAACGATATACGTTATATCCTATATCTAAATATCGTTTTACGTTATATACTATATCTACATATCGTTATACGTTATATCCTATATGTAGATATCGTTATACGTTATATCCTACATCTACATATCGTTATACGTTATATCCTATATCTACGTATCGTTATACGTTATATCCTATATCTACATATCGTTATACGTTATATCCTATATCTACATATCGTTATACGTTATATCCTATATCTACGTATCGTTATACGTTATATCCTATATGTAGATAACGTTATACTCTATATCCTACGCCTACATATCGTTATAAGTTATATCCTATATCTACATAACGATATACTTTATATCCTATATCTAAATATCGTTTTACGTTATATACTATATCTACATATCGTTATACGTTATATCCTATCCGTAGATATCGTTATACGTTATATCCTACGTCTACATATCGTTATACGTTATGTCCTATATGTAGATATCGTTATACGTTATATCCTACATCTACATATCGTTATACGTTATATCATACATCTACATATCGTTATATGTTATATCCTATATCTACATATCGTTATACGTTATATCCTACGTCTACGTATCGTTATACGTTATATCCTATATGTAGATAACGTTTTACGTTATATACTATATCTACATATCGTTATACGTTATATCCTATATCTACATATCGTTATACGTTATATCCTATATCTATGTATCGTTATACGTTATATCCTATATGTAGATAACGTTTTACGTTATATCCTATATCTACGTATCGTTATACGTTATATCCTATATGTAGATAATGTTATACGTTATATCCTACGTCTACATGTCGTTATACGTTATATCCTATATGTAGATAACGTTATATGTTATATCCTATATCTACGTATCGTTATACGTTATATCCTATATGTAGATGACGTTATACGTTATGTCCTATATGTAGATATCGTAATACGTTATATCCTACATCTACATATCGTTATACGTTATATCCTATATCTACGTATCGTTATACGTTATATCCTATATCTACATAACGATATACGTTATATCCTATATCTAAATATCGTTTTACGTTATATACTATATCTACATATCGTTATACGTTATATCCTATATGTAGATATCGTTATACGTTATATCCTACATCTACATATCGTTATACGTTATATCCTATATCTACGTATCGTTATACGTTATATCCTATATCTACATATCGTTATACGTTATATCCTATATCTACATATCGTTATACGTTATATCCTATATCTACGTATCGTTATACGTTATATCCTATATGTAGAAAACGTTATACTCTATATCCTACGCCTACATATCGTTATAAGTTATATCCTATATCTACATAACGATATACTTTATATCCTATATCTAAATATCGTTTTACGTTATATACTATATCTACATATCGTTATACGTTATATCCTATCCGTAGATATCGTTATACGTTATATCCTACGTCTACATATCGTTATACGTTATGTCCTATATGTTGATATCGTTATACGTTATATCCTACATCTACATATCGTTATACGTTATATCATACATCTACATATCGTTATATGTTATATCCTATATCTACATATCGTTATACGTTATATCCTACGTCTACGTATCGTTATACGTTATATCCTATATGTAGATAACGTTATACGTTATATCCTATATGTAGATAACGTTTTACGTTATATACTATATCTACATAACGTTATACGTTATATCCTATATCTACATATCGTTATACGTTATATCCTATATGTAGATAACGTTTTACGTTATATACTATATCTACATATCGTTATACGTTATATCCTATATGTAGATAACGTTATACGTTATATCCTGTATGTAGATAACGTTTTACGTTATATACTATATCTACATAACGTTATACGTTATATCCTATATGTAGATAATGTTATACGTTATATCCTACGTCTACACATCGTTATACGTTATATCCTATATGTAGATAACGTTATACTTTATATCCTATATGTACGTATCGTTATACGTTATATCCTATATGTAGATAATGTTATACGTTATATCCTACGTCTACACATCGTTATACGTTATATCCTATATATAGATAACGTTATACTTTATATCCTATATGTACGTATCGTTATACGTTATATCCTATATCTAAATATCGTTATACGTTATATCCTCTATCTACATATCGTTATACGTTATATCCTACATCTACATATCGTTATACGTTATATCCTATATCTACGAATCGTTATACGTTATATCCTATGTCTACATATCGTTATACGTTATATCCTATATGTAGATAACGTTTTACGTTATATCCTCTATCTACATATCGTTATACGTTATATCCTATATCTACATATCGTTATACGTTATATCCTCTATCTACATATCGTTATACGTTATATCCTATATCTACATATCGTTATACGTTATATCCTATATCTACATAACGATATACGTTATATCCTATATCTAAATATCGTTTTACGTTATATACTATATCTACATATCGTTATACGTTATATCCTATATGTAGATATCGTTATACGTTATATCCTACATCTACATATCGTTATACGTTATATCCTATATCTACGTATCGTTATACGTTATATCCTATATCTACATATCGTTATACGTTATATCCTATATCTACATATCGTTATACGTTATATCCTATATCTACGTATCGTTATACGTTATATCCTATATGTAGATAACGTTATACTCTATATCCTACGCCTACATATCGTTATAAGTTATATCCTATATCTACATAACGATATACTTTATATCCTATATCTAAATATCGTTTTACGTTATATACTATATCTACATATCGTTATACGTTATATCCTATCCGTAGATATCGTTATACGTTATATCCTACGTCTACATATCGTTATACGTTATGTCCTATATGTAGATATCGTTATACGTTATATCCTACATCTACATATCGTTATACGTTATATCATACATCTACATATCGTTATATGTTATATCCTATATCTACATATCGTTATACGTTATATCCTACGTCTACGTATCGTTATACGTTATATCCTATATGTAGATAACGTTTTACGTTATATACTATATCTACATATCGTTATACGTTATATCCTATATCTACATATCGTTATACGTTATATCCTATATCTATGTATCGTTATACGTTATATCCTATATGTAGATAACGTTTTACGTTATATCCTATATCTACGTATCGTTATACGTTATATCCTATATGTAGATAATGTTATACGTTATATCCTACGTCTACATATCGTTATACGTTATATCCTATATGTAGATAACGTTATATGTTATATCCTATATCTACGTATCGTTATACGTTATATCCTATATGTAGATGACGTTATACGTTATGTCCTATATGTAGATATCGTAATACGTTATATCCTACATCTACATATCGTTATACGTTATATCCTATATCTACGTATCGTTATACGTTATATCCTATATCTACATAACGATATACGTTATATCCTATATCTAAATATCGTTTTACGTTATATACTATATCTACATATCGTTATACGTTATATCCTATATGTAGATATCGTTATACGTTATATCCTACATCTACATATCGTTATACGTTATATCCTATATCTACGTATCGTTATACGTTATATCCTATATCTACATATCGTTATACGTTATATCCTATATCTACATATCGTTATACGTTATATCCTATATCTACGTATCGTTATACGTTATATCCTATATGTGGATAACGTTATACTCTATATCCTACGCCTACATATCGTTATAAGTTATATCCTATATCTACATAACGATATACTTTATATCCTATATCTAAATATCGTTTTACGTTATATACTATATCTACATATCGTTATACGTTATATCCTATCCGTAGATATCGTTATACGTTATATCCTACGTCTACGTATCGTTATACGTTATATCCTATATGTAGATAACGTTATACGTTATATCCTATATGTAGATAACGTTTTACGTTATATCCTATATCTACATAACGATATACTTTATATCCTATATCTAAATATCGTTTTACGTTATATACTATATCTACATATCGTTATACGTTATATCCTATCCGTAGATATCGTTATACGTTATATCCTACGTCTACATATCGTTATACGTTATGTCCTATATGTAGATATCGTTATACGTTATATCCTACATCTACATATCGTTATACGTTATATCATACATCTACATATCGTTATATGTTATATCCTATATCTACATATCGTTATACGTTATATCCTACGTCTACATATCGTTATACGTTATATCCTATATCTACATATCGTTATACGTTATATCCTATATCTACGTATCGTTATACGTTATATCCTATATGTAGATAACGTTATACGTTATATCCTACGTCTACATATCGTTATACGTTATGTCCTATATGTAGATATCGTTATACGTTATATCCTACATCTACATATCGTTATACGTTATATCATACATCTACATATCGTTATATGTTATATCCTATATCTACATATCGTTATACGTTATATCCTACGTCTACGTATCGTTATACGTTATATCCTATATGTAGATAACGTTATACGTTATATCCTATATGTAGATAACGTTTTACGTTATATACTATATCTACATAACGTTATACGTTATATCCTATATGTAGATAATGTTATACGTTATATCCTACGTCTACACATCGTTATACGTTATATCCTATATGTAGATAACGTTATACTTTATATCCTATATGTACGTATCGTTATACGTTATATCCTATATGTAGATAATGTTATACGTTATATCCTACGTCTACACATCGTTATACGTTATATCCTATATATAGATAACGTTATACTTTATATCCTATATGTACGTATCGTTATACGTTATATCCTATATCTAAATATCGTTTTACGTTATATACTATATCTACATATCGTTATACGTTGTATCCTATATGTAGATAACGTTTTACGTTATATACTATATCAACATATCGTTATACGTTATATCCTATATCTACATATCGTTATACGTTATAGCCTATATGTAGATATCGTTATACGTTATATCCTACATCTACATATCGTTATACGTTATATCCTATCTGTAGATATCGTTATACGTTATATCCTACGTCTACGTATCGTTATACGTTATATCCTATATGTAGATAACGTTATACGTTATATCCTATATCTACGTAACGTTATACGTTATATCCTATCTGTAGATATCGTTATACGTTATATCCTACATCTACATATCGTTATACGTTATATCCTACATCTACATATCGTTATACGTTATATCCTATATCTACATATCGTTATACGTTATATCCTATATCTACGTATCGTTATACGTTATATCCTATATGTAGATAACGTTATACGCTATATCCTACGTCTACATATCGATATACGTTATATCCTATATGTAGATATCGTTATACGTTATATCCTACGTCTACATATCGTTATACGTTATATCCTATATGTAGATAACGTTATACGTTATATCCTACATCTACATATCGTTATACGTTATATCCTATCTGTAGATATCGTTATACGTTATATCCTACGTCTACATATCGTTATACGTTATATCCTATATGTAGATAACGTTTTACGTTATATACTATATCAACATATCGTTATACGTTATATCCTATATCTACATATCGTTATACGTTATATCCTATATGTAGATATCGTTATAAGTTATATCCTACATCTACATATCGTTATAAGTTATATCCTATCTGTAGATTTCGTTATACGTTATATCCTACGTCTACATATCGTTATACGTTATGTCCTATATGTAGATATCGTTATACGTTATATCCTACATCTACATATCGTTATACGTTATATCCTACATCTACATATCGTTATACGTTATATCCTATCTGTAGATATCGTTATACGTTATATCCTATATCTACGTATCGTTATACGTTATATCCTATATCTACATATCGATGTACGTTATATCCTATATCTAGATATCGTTATACGTTATATCCTACATCTACATATCGTTATACGTTATATCCTATCTGTAGATATCGTTATACGTTATATCCTACATCTACATATCGTTATACGTTATATCCTACATCTACATATCGTTAAACGTTATATCCTATCTGTAGATATCGTTATACGTTATATCCTACGTCTACATATCGTTATACGTTATATCCTATATGTAGATAACGTTTTACGTTATATACTATATCAACATATCGTTATACGTTATATCCTATATCTACATATCGTTATACGTTATATCCTATATGTAGATAACGTTTTACGTTATATACTATATCAACATATCGTTATACGTTATATCCTATATCTACATATCGATATACATTATGTCCTATATGTAGATAACGTTTTACGTTATATCCTATATCTACATATCGTTTTGCGTTATATCCTATATGTAGATAACGTTTTACGTTATATCCTACATCTACGTATCGTTATTCGTTATATCCTATACCTACCTATCGTTATACGTTATATCCTGTATCTACATATCGTTATACGTTATATCCTATATCTACGTATCGTTATACGTTATATCCTATGTCTACATATCGTTATACGTTATATCCTACATCTACATATCGTTATACGTTATATCCTACATCTACATATCGTTATACGTTATATCGTATCTGTAGATATCGTTATACGTTATATCCTACATCTACATATCGTTATACGTTATATCCTACATCTACATATCGTTATACGTTATATCCTATCTGTAGATATCGTTATACGTTATATCCTACGTCTACATATCGTTATACGTTATATCCTATATGTAGATAACGTTTTACGTTATATCCTATATCTACATATCGTTATACGTTATATCCTATATCTAAATATCGATGTACGTTATATCCTATATCTACATATCGTTATACGTTATGTCCTATATCTACATATCGTTATACGTTATATCCTATATGTAGATAACGTTTTACGTTATATCCTATATCTACGTATCGTTATACGTTATATCCTATACCTACCTATCGTTATACGTTATATCCTATATCTACGTATCGTTATACGTTATATCCTATATGTAGGTAACGTTTTACATTATATCCTATATCTACGAATCGTTATACGTTATATCCTATGTCTACATATCGTTATACGTTATATCCTATATGTAGATAACGTTTTACGTTATATCCTATATCTACGAATCGTTATACGTTATATCCTATGTCTACGTATCGTTATACGTTATATCCTCTATCTACATATCGTTATACGTTATATCCTATATCTACATATCGTTATACGTTATATCCTATATCTACATAACGATATACGTTATATCCTATATCTAAATATCGTTTTACGTTATATACTATATCTACATATCGTTATACGTTATATCCTATATGTAGATATCGTTATACGTTATATCCTACATCTACATATCGTTATACGTTATATCCTATATCTACGTATCGTTATACGTTATATCCTATATCTACATATCGTTATACGTTATATCCTATATCTACATATCGTTATACGTTATATCCTATATCTACGTATCGTTATACGTTATATCCTATATGTAGATAACGTTATACTCTATATCCTACGCCTACATATCGTTATAAGTTATATCCTATATCTACATAACGATATACTTTATATCCTATATCTAAATATCGTTTTACGTTATATACTATATCTACATATCGTTATACGTTATATCCTATCCGTAGATATCGTTATACGTTATATCCTACGTCTACATATCGTTATACGTTATGTCCTATATGTAGATATCGTTATACGTTATATCCTACATCTACATATCGTTATACGTTATATCATACATCTACATATCGTTATATGTTATATCCTATATCTACATATCGTTATACGTTATATCCTACGTCTACGTATCGTTATACGTTATATCCTATATGTAGATAACGTTTTACGTTATATACTATATCTACATATCGTTATACGTTATATCCTATATCTACATATCGTTATACGTTATATCCTATATCTATGTATCGTTATACGTTATATCCTATATGTAGATAACGTTTTACGTTATATCCTATATCTACGTATCGTTATACGTTATATCCTATATGTAGATAATGTTATACGTTATATCCTACGTCTACATATCGTTATACGTTATATCCTATATGTAGATAACGTTATATGTTATATCCTATATCTACGTATCGTTATACGTTATATCCTATATGTAGATGACGTTATACGTTATGTCCTATATGTAGATATCGTAATACGTTATATCCTACATCTACATATCGTTATACGTTATATCCTATATCTACGTATCGTTATACGTTATATCCTATATCTACATAACGATATACGTTATATCCTATATCTAAATATCGTTTTACGTTATATACTATATCTACATATCGTTATACGTTATATCCTATATGTAGATATCGTTATACGTTATATCCTACATCTACATATCGTTATACGTTATATCCTATATCTACGTATCGTTATACGTTATATCCTATATCTACATATCGTTATACGTTATATCCTATATCTACATATCGTTATACGTTATATCCTATATCTACGTATCGTTATACGTTATATCCTATATGTAGATAACGTTATACTCTATATCCTACGCCTACATATCGTTATAAGTTATATCCTATATCTACATAACGATATACTTTATATCCTATATCTAAATATCGTTTTACGTTATATACTATATCTACATATCGTTATACGTTATATCCTATCCGTAGATATCGTTATACGTTATATCCTACGTCTACATATCGTTATACGTTATGTCCTATATGTAGATATCGTTATACGTTATATCCTACATCTACATATCGTTATACGTTATATCATACATCTACATATCGTTATATGTTATATCCTATATCTACATATCGTTATACGTTATATCCTACGTCTACGTATCGTTATACGTTATATCCTATATGTAGATAACGTTATACGTTATATCCTATATGTAGATAACGTTTTACGTTATATACTATATCTACATAACGTTATACGTTATATCCTATATCTACATATCGTTATACGTTATATCCTATATGTAGATAACGTTTTACGTTATATACTATATCTACATATCGTTATACGTTATATCCTATATGTAGATAACGTTATACGTTATATCCTGTATGTAGATAACGTTTTACGTTATATACTATATCTACATAACGTTATACGTTATATCCTATATGTAGATAATGTTATACGTTATATCCTACGTCTACACATCGTTATACGTTATATCCTATATGTAGATAACGTTATACTTTATATCCTATATGTACGTATCGTTATACGTTATATCCTATATGTAGATAATGTTATACGTTATATCCTACGTCTACACATCGTTATACGTTATATCCTATATATAGATAACGTTATACTTTATATCCTATATGTACGTATCGTTATACGTTATATCCTATATCTAAATATCGTTTTACGTTATATACTATATCTACATATCGTTATACGTTGTATCCTATATGTAGATAACGTTTTACGTTATATACTATATCAACATATCGTTATACGTTATATCCTATATCTACATATCGTTATACGTTATAGCCTATATGTAGATATCGTTATACGTTATATCCTACATCTACATATCGTTATACGTTATATCCTATCTGTAGATATCGTTATACGTTATATCCTACGTCTACGTATCGTTATACGTTATATCCTATATGTAGATAACGTTATATGTTATATCCTATATCTACGTAACGTTATACGTTATATCCTATCTGTAGATATCGTTATACGTTATATCCTACATCTACATATCGTTATACGTTATATCCTACATCTACATATCGTTATACGTTATATCCTATATCTACATATCGTTATACGTTATATCCTATATCTACGTATCGTTATACGTTATATCCTATATGTAGATAACGTTATACGCTATATCCTACGTCTACATATCGATATACGTTACATCCTATATGTAGATATCGTTATACGTTATATCCTACGTCTACATATCGTTATACGTTATATCCTATATGTAGATAACGTTATACGTTATATCCTACATCTACATATCGTTATACGTTATATCCTATCTGTAGATATCGTTATACGTTATATCCTACGTCTACATATCGTTATACGTTATATCCTATATGTAGATAACGTTTTACGTTATATACTATATCAACATATCGTTATACGTTATATCCTATATCTACATATCGTTATACGTTATATCCTATATGTAGATATCGTTATAAGTTATATCCTACATCTACATATCGTTATAAGTTATATCCTATCTGTAGATTTCGTTATACGTTATATCCTACGTCTACATATCGTTATACGTTATGTCCTATATGTAGATATCGTTATACGTTATATCCTACATCTACATATCGTTATACGTTATATCCTACATCTACATATCGTTATACGTTATATCCTATCTGTAGATATCGTTATACGTTATATCCTATATCTACGTATCGTTATACGTTATATCCTATATCTACATATCGATGTACGTTATATCCTATATCTAGATATCGTTATACGTTATATCCTACATCTACATATCGTTATACGTTATATCCTATCTGTAGATATCGTTATACGTTATATCCTACATCTACATATCGTTATACGTTATATCCTACATCTACATATCGTTATACGTTATATCCTATCTGTAGATATCGTTATACGTTATATCCTACGTCTACATATCGTTATACGTTATATCCTATATGTAGATAACGTTTTACGTTATATACTATATCAACATATCGTTATACGTTATATCCTATATCTACATATCGTTATACGTTATATCCTATATGTAGATAACGTTTTACGTTATATACTATATCAACATATCGTTATACGTTATATCCTATATCTACATATCGATATACATTATGTCCTATATGTAGATAACGTTTTACGTTATATCCTATATCTACATATCGTTTTGCGTTATATCCTATATGTAGATAACGTTTTACGTTATATCCTACATCTACGTATCGTTATTCGTTATATCCTATACCTACCTATCGTTATACGTTATATCCTGTATCTACATATCGTTATACGTTATATCCTATATCTACGTATCGTTATACGTTATATCCTATGTCTACATATCGTTATACGTTATATCCTACATCTACATATCGTTATACGTTATATCCTACATCTACATATCGTTATACGTTATATCGTATCTGTAGATATCGTTATACGTTATATCCTACATCTACATATCGTTATACGTTATATCCTACATCTACATATCGTTATACGTTATATCCTATCTGTAGATATCGTTATACGTTATATCCTACGTCTACATATCGTTATACGTTATATCCTATATGTAGATAACGTTTTACGTTATATACTATATCAACATATCGTTATACGTTATATCCTATATCTACATATCGATATACATTATGTCCTATATGTAGATAACGTTTTACGTTATATCCTATATCTACATATCGTTTTGCGTTATATCCTATATGTAGATAACGTTTTACGTTATATCCTACATCTACGTATCGTTATTCGTTACATCCTATACCTACCTATCGTTATACGTTATATCCTGTATCTACATATCGTTATACGTTATATCCTATATCTACGTATCGTTATACGTTATATCCTATGTCTACATATCGTTATACGTTATATCCTATATCTACGTATCGTTATACGTTATATCCTATATCTACATATCGATATACGTTATATCCTATATGTAGATAGCGTTATACTTTATATCCTATATATACGTATCGTTATACGTTATATCCTATATGTAGATAACGTTTTACGTTATATCCTATATCTACGTATCGTTATACGTTATATCCTATATGTAGATAACGTTTTACGTTATATACTATATCTACGTATCGTTATACGTTATATCCTATATCTACATATCGTTATACGTTATATCCTATATCTACATATCGATGTACGTTATATCCTATATCTAGATATCGTTATACGTTATGTCCTATATCTACATATCGTTATACGTTATATCCTATATGTAGATAATGTTTTACGTTATATCCTATATCTACGAATCGTTATACGTTATATCCTATGTCTACATATCGTTATACGTTATATCCTATATCTACGTATCGTTATACGTTATATCCTATATGTAGATAACGTTTTACGTTATATCCTATATCTACGTATCGTTATACGTTATATCCTATATGTAGATAACGTTTTACGTTATATACTATATCTACGTATCGTTATACGTTATATCCTATATCTACATATCGTTATACGTTATATCCTATATCTACATATCGATGTACGTTATATCCTATATCTACATATCGTTATACGTTATGTCCTATATCTACATATCGTTATACGTTATATCCTATATGTAGATAACGTTTTACGTTTTATCCTATATCTACGAATCGTTATACGTTACATCCTATGTCTACATATCGTTATACGTTATATCCTATATCTACGTATCGTTATACGTTATATCCTATATCTACATATCGTTATACGTTATATCCTATATCTAAATATCGATGTACGTTATATCCTATATCTACATATCGTTATACGTTATGTCCTATATCTACATATCGTTATACGTTATATCCTATATGTAGATAACGTTTTACGTTATATCCTATATCTACGTATCGTTATACGTTATATCCTATACCTACCTATCGTTATACGTTATATCCTATATCTACGTATCGTTATACGTTATATCCTATATGTAGGTAACGTTTTACGTTATATCCTATATCTACGAATCGTTATACGTTATATCCTATGTCTACATATCGTTATACGTTATATCCTATATGTAGATAACGTTTTACGTTATATCCTATATCTACGAATCGTTATACGTTATATCCTATGTCTACGTATCGTTATACGTTATATCCTCTATCTACATATCGTTATACGTTATATCCTATATCTACATATCGTTATACGCGGCCGCCGCGCATGGCGCCACCCCCGACGGGCCGCCGTGCAAGACCTCCTGGTCCCCCGACCAGGCGATTTGGCGGTACCGCGACGCCGAACCGACCGACGCCTTAAACCCACCGGACGGCGGAGTGGTCCGAGTTCGCCTGGATGTGTCGTGCCCACGTCCCCCACTCCGCCGCCGACAACCCATTTTTTCCGGATGGGAATCGCGTTCTCTCACACGCTCCGCCGCCTCCTTCCGCCACATCACCTGCTCGCAAAATGTGGCGACCGCCTTCCGGCTACTCTGGTTCGCCAACAGCGCACCGAACACCGCCGACGGCGAGAGGTCACCCCCTGTCTCAGCAAGGAGGGCGCGGCGAGGTAACGTCCACGCCGATCAGTGCTGCAGCGTGTGCTGTGCCGAGTCCACTCGCTCGTTGCAATGGTGGCAACGCGCTGATACCTCCCGTCCTATCCTGTGCAGGTGCTCACCGAAGCATCCATGCTCGGTAATTAACTCTGTCGCCCTATAGGTTAGGGCGGGCCCGCCGCCATCCAACTAATCGTCCCAGTTTGGCAGGACGGCTCGAACGGGGGGAAACCCGCGAGCAGCGACGCCGCCGTTGCCGAGAGGGTGCGATACACTCTCACCGTTCTCACGGCCACCGTACGATGCAGTCTCCTGAGCAGCATGAGGCTGCGACGATTGGCCAACACGCTCGCAGCCCAGATCGGAGCACCGTACAGGAGCCTCGATCGTACAACCCCGGCGTATAGCCGGCGCACTCCGACGCCCGGTCCGCCGAGCCTAGGCAACAGACGCCCCAAGGTGTTGGCTGTAGCCTCGGCCGATGGTACCAGACGCTCGAAGTGATCGCCAAAGGTCCTGTCGAGAGTCGGACCCAGATACTTCATCCGTGTACCGACCTCGACATCGGCCCCTCCCAACCGCAGCCGGTAGCCCGCCGGAGGTGTCCCGTGATCGGCCCTCTTGCGTTACCAAACCTAATCCCCCAACGATGTCCAACGGTGTCCCACGGTGAGGTCGAGTCTAGATCATGCACAATTCCATTAGTGGCTTTTGGCGATCCGAATTGGACTGGTGCGTAGTTCTTAGCTTGGTATCGTTTTCTAAACATTAATCAACTGATTAATTTTTGGAAAACGATACCAATTACCAGGTCTCACCACGGGGAGGTGACTACGCACGAGACCCGCCCATGAGTTATTTAACATTATGCATCGGTCTCGACATTCGACCTACTGGCAAGAATGTCCAGTTCTAACTCTACTTGATCATGGGCCTGCGTAAAGAGATAGTTATTTCGTAGCGAAGCACCTATCTCCTACGCAGCTGTTACACTGATCTTCACAAACGTAAGACAAAGCATACATAACGCAGCATCCATGTCCCACACAATGATTACATCGGTCGGTACAAATATCGTACAGTAATTCGCATCCCTACTGCCAGCATTCGGTATCAAAGACACATTTATCTAACTGGGAACGAAGGAAAGAAAATGAAGCTACTGACACTGTATGTATCATTTCGTGTCGTGCAGAATGGACATACGAGTCGCTGTACTAAACTGTTTAGCGTTCTACTTTTGGGACACTATAACATATTGAAGAAATGGAAAAGTTATAATCTGTAACATGACCTCAATAAGCTTCCCTTAAAAATGGGCAAACAAGAAGCCCGATCAATCTGACGATAAAAAAAATCGCGGCGCGCCCGAAACGAACGAGATCGCGATCTCTCGAAAGAACTAACAAACCAACGCGACGTACCCCCGTACACGAGATAACCTCAAAGTTCAGCAGAAGCCCCAAGAATTGACCGTAACTCGATTCCTGCTTCGCCGTTCGAAACTTACACGTGTCGCGGTCGATGCAGCCGACCGATGATGCCAGCGATCCGCTGGTGATCCAGCCGTGGATCCAGCACATAGGCCGGCAACTTAACACACTCCAACTGAACATGTGGAACCCGGGGAGGGGTCGCTGAACAGGATTACGAAGGCAAGGCCCCAACTGCACAGTGGGACCCACCCCCGCGGGGCCGAACAGGATTACGGAGGACGTGAAATTGCAGGTCCCTGACCGAGTACCGAAGTACCAATCGGAGAGGACTGCGGATCCAGGACTGAATCTCCAACAGATTCGCAAGCATCACCGACGCGACGACAACTCCCGTGATCCGATGCAAACGTCGGACAGTCATCGAGCAGTCACCAGGACAGCGGTGTCCTTGGGGCGACTTACGAATCCAAAGAGTTGTCTAGTGAACGTTGACCCGAACGTACCCGGAATACGCGCGAGCGAATACGGCACGCGATAGTTTGAAAGAACTAAGTGACCGCGAACCGATAATTCGCAAGTATAATTTCTCCAGTGTTGTAAGCGAGGGGAGAGAGTCGAGATTTCCTCCTTTTCGTTCCAGGATGGATAAGTATCGTTGTACAGAATGGGCTAACAATGCACTTAACGTAGGTATCTAGCTTACGATTATTTAAGGCTAAAACGCACGCATCCCACGGTGTTCAACGGTGTTCAACGGTGTTCAATGATGTCCCACGGCGTCCCACGGTGTCCAACGTTGTCCCACGGTGTTCAACGTCGTCCAACGTCGTCCAACGTCGTCCAACGGTGTCCAACGAGGTCCCACGGAGTCCAACGGTGTCCCACGGTGTCCAACGGTGTCCAGCGGTGTCCAACGGTGTCCCACGGTGTCCCACGGTGTCCCACGGTGTCCCACGGTGTCCCACGGTGTCCCACGTTGTCCCACGTTGTCCCACGGTGTCCTACGGTGTCCAACGTTGTCCCACGGTGTCCAACGTTGTCCCACGGTGTTCCACGGTGTCCAACGTTGTCCCACGGTGTCCCACGGTGTCCCACGGTGTCCCACGGTGTCCAACGTCGTTCAACGTCGTCCCACGGTGTCCTACGGTGCAGTACAGTCTAGATCGTCCAAAAATTTCTTCGTGGCTTTTCGTGATCCAAACTGCACAGTATTAACGTGGTTCTTAGCTTGGTATCGAATTATTGTGCAATGTTTGTACTAATCAATGTAGTCTTTTTCCAAAAATCAACCATCTGATTAATCTTCGGAAACGATTACATCGATTAGCTCAAACATTGTCCATTAATTCGCAATCGTACTGGCAACATTCGGTATCAAAGATACATTTGTCTAACCTGGAACGAGAGAAGGAAAATGAAGCTATTGACACTGCATATAAAATTGAGCGTTTTGCAAAAGAGACATACGACTCGTTGTACTAAACTGACGAAGATGTCGACAAGTTATATACTCCAACGTGACTGTAATATGCTTCTTTTGAAAATGGGAAAATAGGAAGAAACATGAACATTCAGACAATGAAAGAAAAATCATTTGAGTATCTAGGATACATATTTAATATGCTATGAAATGTTCAAATATGTAACTGAAATGTGATTTCTGTAAATTGATAAATCTGAAACAAACTTATTTACTGGATATGGCATATGAAAGAAACAGGCATCTTTAAAACGAAAACATTTTATACATGAAAAATAAACTACTAATAATGGTCCATTATAGATCAAATTACTATTGATAAATTTTAGCAAATATAGAGAATCATTTGTATCTTTTTAATCGAAACTAGGCTTACATTGAAAAGAAGAATTTTAAGTAATTGAATTTAAACTGAATTAAAAATTGAAAAGATCATTTCGAATAACTAAGATGAGAGAAAACCCGATTACTATAAAATCACTTGCTTTGTCTTTTAACTTTTAATAGTACCTGTTATTTCCTACAACAACATAATGACTTGCAACATAGTGATCCGAAAGATATGTGCATAAACTTTTGTTTCATGGAAATGAAATTCGAATATTTATAAAATTCTACATTACTGTTAAAAGATAGAAGATATCGCGGTGGAAAAAATTCTAAAAGTTATGATTCTAAGAACGAACAATCGCCAGCATTTATTCCAATTGCAATGAATTAAATTTTAAAAAATATTTCAAGCCTTCATAACAACATTAAGATATTTCTTTATAATACTTTGTTACGCATGAAATCGCTCACAATTTCATACATGTAAATATATATACATATTATACATTCGTAATAAAGTTCTGTCTTTTAGCAATTATGGTAACGTTAACGCTGACAAAGGAGTATGTCTTATAGCAGTATTTTCAGTAATAAACGTAGTAATAAGAGGTGCATTAATAGGGGGCGCTGAAAAAGAAACAAAGCAGTAGCCAGAAGGGCTACTACAATTCGATTGGCTTCCACTCTATATAAACCCGATCAACACGCCGAGAGTGGAACTGAATATTCTTGTTTCGCAACGCTAATTTACTACTAATATTTATGAAGCAGAATAAAATAAAACGCGACGAGTGCTTTGTTATATCTGCAATATCAATTAATCTACTATTAAAAAAAAAAAAAAAAAAAAGGAAGAAAAGTCTGAAAATTCCCGAAATTTGAGACGCAACGCTAATAAGTATAAATCTACGCACTCGTATGTAAGCAATACGCAACACTAATAGCGAGAGATCGTAGTGCAACCATTTAGGAGGTTGCTTATGAACGATCACACTTGCACAGCTCTTGCAGCTGTATCGTGTGATCCAGGAACAGTGTCCGACAAATGCAGTCGGAGGGTTTGGGCATTTTATAAACGCAACTCTACTTAAGAAAACGCGATCATTCGTTATCGCAACGCTAAAAGGAAAAATAAGTAGAACTCGCGATGGAACAATATCGCAACGCTAACTCTTATAGTGAATTTTATGAAAATTACTATTTACTATATGAAAAAGCTACTTCAAATATTCTGATATTGCTACTTGCAATACTATAGAATTAATTGAAAACTAACATTTTTATAATTTAATTTTAAACAATAGAAAACAGGATAAATTTTGATACGTATAGTTTAGTAAGTATAAGAAATTCTAAATATGCATAATAAAATTTGCAAAAGACAATCGCGATATCGTAATTCGCAACTCTAAAGCAAACGCGATTATCATTTTATCGCAATTCTAATCCAAATCGTAATCATTTTCTCGCCACACTATTAAAAATCCGCGATGTTATTTCGCAACTCTAATACAACCCGTAATTAATTTATCGCGACAATAATAAGAAAAATCGCGATTTGCCCAATGGGACGATGGACCGATATATACATCGGTCAAGAAGCAAAGACTACTACTACTACTAATACTACTACTACTACTACAAATACTAAAAGCGAGCATAGTGACAAAGTAGTAACAATAATGACTTTCCATGCTCTGGATGACCCAGAGGATGGGGAGCCATTAGTAGTTGCCCTCTTGAGTGGCAGTTTGCCGGGCCTCTTCGGCTTATAGCCTCTTCTTTCTTCGGGCGCAATGCCCGCTGAAACTTAAATCTAAGCTCGAGTCTTCTAAATCGCAAACAAAAGAAAAAACTTATAAAGGTGAAATAAAGACATAAACCGCGGAAGCTGATTGGAGTGCACATGGACTGACCAACGATCACAGTGGTGATTGTTGCCCACTCGCATGTGCGTGCTCGAGCAATAAACGTTCGTTTCGAAACCGACTCGCGACCACGACCGCGAAATTCGAAAAATCGAAAGACAAAACCAGAGACGAGAGCATGCTCTACTCGTGCCAGTTTCACCGTCGATTTTTCAAATTAGATTTCCAGAAACAGGTTGGTCACACGAAAACGTGCCTACCCGACCAGAGACTGTGCCAACCTGCCCGGCCCTACCTACTTACAATTAACAGACATACCAGAAAGTATACTACCTATCCTACCTAGCGCTATATTTAAAAAATAGCAAAACGGGCACACCAACACAATCACTCCACGGTTCTCACACAAACGCTCGGGCGCAAAGATCCTACACTAGAGAGGACGTCCCGGGACGCCTCCGACACCCGAGCTTAGCAAACATGTACACTCTAAGGTACGTACCTTTTTCCTGAAATCGACTGACGAAGGTTAGCGACCATTGCGTAAAACGTGATAAAACACGTCTGAGGAAATGATATCGTTAAAATAAATGTAAATAAACTTGGAATTATAATTGTAATTTATTACAATTTATTACAATATTAAAAGCGTGGTTACACTTAATCGCGTAAATGATATTATCACAAATTGTGATTGTATCGAGACGTAAATTGAATCGATATATATCTCGAAATTTTTAATATTTGAAGTTTTAACGAATGAAAAAAGCGACGCAATTCCACGGCCTAACAACACGCACACATAATGTGGAAAATACGTCGTGCACGATACACTAACGCATCGTCAGTCGCTGAGAAATTATTAGATTACTTAATTCTAGGTCATCGTGCCCAATGTCTTTCTCCCATTCAAGTAGCACCTGGGCACGTGAATGAGATCCTGACAATGGGCACGGAAAGGGTTAAACCTGAAAATCCTGATCTAAAAAGATGATTAGTTTGTGCAATTTTTATTTAACGGACTAACGTTCTTTGATTTTATATTTTACTACTTCGTTTTTGATTAAATCTACTTTATTAATTTAATAGTAACTAAGTAACTCTATTTTATTAATTTAATAAATCAGAAGAAAATTTTAATATTGCAAAAAAGGCAGCGTTAATTGAAAAAGACTGAGACTCGATCAAATGGAATAATTGACTGTAAATATATTACTAAGAAAGAAATAATCTCAGGCGATCTCATTATCAAAGCATATACTCGAAATTGCGGAAGCAGTGTTGAAAATTATTGCTTTGATTCAAAGATCTGCCTGTCGCGAACTGTCTTCTTGCACGTAAAATTTCATTCTTGTACGGGAAAAAATGAATTTTAGCTCATATTTTAAATTCTAGCCGAAATGAAATCAACGAAAGTGACTTAATATTGTCACCATCAATTCATTGCTTAAAATCAAGTATATGTATGTCATACAGGTATATTCGTGTAGATTTGCCATTCGCAAATATTCATACGGAATATTAACATGCATATTTCTAAATAACACGAATATATTCTCAAGTGCATATGTTTAACCTAATTATTATAATCGCGATGTGCAAGAAGACCTATCCTAAACTAATAAATTTCTAAAAAGAATGTTACTACTCACGGGTATAAAAAATACCCGCGGTCACTATGCTCGCAAAAAATTCTACGTAATACAACCAGTCACCCGTGCCGATTCGGACCTTTCGTCCTACGACATGATTGAGTGACCGGAGGAACAAAAATGCATGCGACTCACCGTTCGAAGCGGAGAAACAGAGGACGTTGCTATGTATGCTGCGCCATCCCAGGGAATATCATCAGGAAGACTAACATCAGGCAGGAACCGTGTAAGGTCCAGTGGTGGAAATGGAGGTTGCGAGAAATCTGTTACAGAACAAAACACGATGAGCGATTGCTGATTATTTAAAAAGTTGGATATAGTGAAAAATGAAGGTTTGTTAACTTTAGTAACTTTAGTAGTAATAAAGATTGAAAATCTAATAAACTCTGATAAGTATAAAAACTGAAACTCTAATGTGAAAGTTTAAAGTCTCAAAATTAAGAATCTAATGATTTCTGAAGTATGTTAGTCATTTGTTTCATAATTCGGTATTAAGACTTTAACACTTATTCTATTTTAATGAAAGAATAACCTCAGAAAATGCCAACCTCCCAAATTTTCAATCGAATTGTATTTCTTAATTGATAGTGATTAAAGAAAAATATACAGAATAGACATAATTGAAGTACGATATGTAAAAATACTTACATTCTTGGCTTTTCAGCCACCATTGGAGCATTCATAAGAAGACAAAGAAGTTGAAGCTATGATATGTCTATAACAAAACATAAAATATCATTAATATCGTTAATACATAATAAGAAACATGGAACTTTAGCAATAATAAAGACTATACTCTAATAAGTATGTAAATTGTTCGAGAATAAAACATTCAGTGATTTTTGATACGTATCAGACAGTTTTATTGTACTTTAATGTTAAGACTTTAAGACTTTATTTCAATTAAAAAGGACATTTACAACTTTCTACATTATCAATCACTTTTGTTTTATAATTAACAATATTTCAAACAATATATACCAAATAGAACAAATTGAAATACAATATCTAAAACTACTTACATTCTTGAGCTCCTGGAGAGGCTTTATCCTCTTGAGGGAGGCACTGACTCTAATACCGAAAACGAATATTCAAAAAAATAAATATATAAAAAAAAAAAAATAAATAAAAGACTACGTTACCGCGACCGCTTAAATTATGATCGGCGAAAAAGAACTCTAATATCGCGTACAAATTTGATTCATAAAATTTTCTTACTTTCGCGTGTGATTATTCGATCGAATTTAATCAAAGCTATCGTGATTTTAAAATATTGAAAAGTAACTATTGCGTAGCAAACACTGACTCTACGACCGCATTGCGCGCGGTCACAAATATTCCCTGAAAATAAAGTTGTTTAAGGGCGGGCGTGGGTGGGGTGGAAAAGAAGCGAAACGTCGTTTCGACAATTTTCTTCTTTTTCCTATCAAACGTTTATTTAGAAAATACTGCTACTTTTTTACACTTAAAAATTATTATTAGGAAATTGGAACAAGTTTGAAAAATATTATTTAGTTGAAAATTATAAGATATTTCTCGATAGCGAACAAATGTTTACGAATACCGTGAATGCAATGCAATCGTTTACAAGAATTATACTGTTCGCAATTGGAATATATACTGTGAATTTTCGTTATTAGAATACGAAATATATATTCCACTAATACACTATAGTCGCGTGTTATAAATATTGGAAAATATTTGCAAGAATTCAAAAGTTCGCCATTAAATATACTTAAAGAATACTGTACAAACGCGCGCGAAACCTTGTTTCTTTGTTTTCCTTGTTACTTTTATGTTATCTCTGCTATCGATAAATAACGTACACAAAAAATAACTAGAAATTAAAACAAATGTATAAAATAATTAAATGAAACCACTGTCAAATTCAAATTTTATTATATAAGTTTACGAAAGAGCCTAATATTAGAAGTTAATATAGTAACAGTATCATTTAGTAAATAGACGACTGAAGAGAAATTAAAACAGAAAGTTTCAGACAACCACTTAATTTCATTATCTTAATGTTCAATGAATCGTTAAATAAACGTGTATTAATTAAACCATATTAATTTTACACAACAGCAAAAACGAAATTAAGAAACGACGCCACCGAAAGTACGCCCTCAATAGATTAGCGTTAGTAACGAGAGAGAATCTTCCCTTAAAAATGGGGAAACAAGAAGACGCCGGAACAAACAGACAATGAAAGAAAAATCGCGGCGCGAACTCGTTCGTTCGTGACATTTCGAAAGAATCAATGGACTCACGCGACGCATTCCCGTGCACAAAATAACCGCAAGATTCAGTGGAAAAGAAGAATAGATTTTTACATTTCGTTCCAAGTCAGATAGGTATGATTGTACAGAATGTGCTCAGAATGGATTTGACAGAGTGAAGACATATCCCACGGTGTCCAACGACGCACAACGGTGTCCAACGGTGTCCAACGGTGTCCAACGGTGTCCAACGGTGTCCAACGGCGTCCAACGGCGTCCAACGGTGTCCAACGGTGTCCAACGGTGTCCCACGGTGTCCAACGGTGTCCAACGGTGTCCCACGGTGTCCAACGGTGTCCCACGGTGCAATCCAGTTTAGATCATCCAAAATTCGCTTAGTGGTTTTTGGTGACCCAAACTGGACTGGTGCGTAGTTCTTAGCTTGGTATCGTTTTCTAAACATTAATCAACTGATTAATTTTTGGAAAACGATACCAATTATCAGGTCTCACCACGGGGAGGTGACTACGCACGAGACCCGCCCATGAGTTATTTAACATTATGCATCGGTCTCGACATTCAACCTATTGGCAAAAATGTCGAGCTCTGACTCTACTTGATCATGGGCCTGCGTAAAGGGATAGTTATTTCGTATTTAACCTAACCGCGAAACACCTATCTCCTACGCAGCAGTTACACGAATTTATTACAAAACAGTTAACAATTATTATAAACAATTTATTACGAAACAGTTACAAACGTAAAACAAAGCATACACAACGCAATATCTATCTCCCACACAACGCAACATGTATCTCACACACAACGATTACATCGATCAGTACAAACATCGTACAATAATTCGCAGCCCTATCGGCAACATTCCGTATCAAAGATACATTTGTCCAACTTGGAACGAAAGAGCCCGATGGAAAAGTAGCTCGAACAATCAGACGATGAAAGAAAAATCGCAACGCGGCCGGAAGGGACGAAATCACGATCTCTCGAAAGAACTAACAAACCTACGTAACGTACCCCCGTGCACCAGATAACCCTAAGGTTCAGCGGAAAGCCCAAGCATTGACCTTCGCTCGATTCCTGTCACGTCGTTTGAAACTTATCACGGTCGATGGCACTTACCGATAATACCATTGTCCAGCAAATGGGCCTGCAATTTAGCACACTCCAACTGAACATGTGGACACCGGGGAGGGGCCGCTGAACAGGATTACAAAGGCAAGGCCCCAACTGAACAGTGGGGCCCACCCCCGCGGAGCCGAACAGGATTACGGAGGACGTTAAATGCAGGTCCCTGTCCGAGTACCGAAGTACCAATCG
Organism: Bombus hortorum; assembly: GCA_905332935.1. Taxonomy (NCBI): domain Eukaryota; kingdom Metazoa; phylum Arthropoda; class Insecta; order Hymenoptera; family Apidae; genus Bombus; species Bombus hortorum. The sequence continues at coordinate 11,140,741 of HG995192.1, forward strand.
GACAGGATTGCAGACGTGCGACTCAAGCGTCAACACATTCACTGGTATCACCAGCGCGATGACAACTCCCGCGATTCGAGACAAACGACGAGCAGTCGTCGAGTAGTCACCAAGACAGAGGTGTCCTTGGGGCGACTTACGAATCCAAAGAGTTGTCCAGTGCACGTTGACCCGCACGTACCCGGAATACGCGCGAGCGAGTACGCCACGCGACAGTTTGAAAGAACTGAGCGACCGTGAACCGATAAATCGTGGGAACAATTTTTCCAGTGTGGTAAGATTTCTATTTTTCGTTCCAAGATGGACAAGTATCTTTGTACAGAATGAGCTTACAATGCACATAACATAGGTGTCTATCTTATGATTAATTAAGGTTAAAACGCACGCATCCTACGATGTCCCGCGATGTTCCACGGTGCTCCCGCGGGGGGGGGGGGGTACTAGTCCAGTCTAGATCTCCAAAACTATTTTGGATGATCACGACCGGACTATATTCAAGTAGTTTTTAGCTTGATATTGTTTTTCAAATAATAATACTAATATTTAAAATAGTGATTGGTGTATTATTATTTGGAAAACGATACCAATTACCGGGACCCACCACGAGGAGGTAACTACGCTCGGGTCCCATTTACATAAAGAGTTTTTAAGCATTGAAAACAGAGATGTAAAATTATTTTATGACAAAGAAGTAGCGTGTATTGAAATTTATTAATGAGAATAGCCGTAGTACGTGGATCCGCATAATCATAATTAAATATTGAACTTACCATCGAAGAAAAGAAACCATGCAAGGTACCAATTGTAGCGCGTGTGGATGAATGATGAGATGTCGTTGCCCTCGATGAAATTGCACTTGCTTCCTTGATTCCATGAATACGGTGTTGTTTCCTTGGTTTTGAGCAGACATGGAAAATTACATCCTATCCATAGACACTCAATAGGTACACTCTGCGTTACCACTGGTTTCATGTGAAACAGTGAAATGAGAAATTAAAAACTGTATTAAAAATTAAAAAATAATGCTATATAGAAATAAAATAGGACTTCAGGGACTTGAAGGATTTAGTTAATATTAAATAAAACAAAATAAATAATTAATGGCTTAAATGTTGTAAATTAATGGCTTAAATGTTGTAAATTAATGGCTTAAATGTTGTAAATTAATGGCTTAAATGTTGTAAATTAATGGCTTAAATGTTGTAAATTAATGGCTTAAATGTTGTAAATTAATGGCTTAAATGTAGTAAATTAATGGCTTAAATGTTGTAAATTAATGGCTTAAATGTTGTAAATTAATGGCTCAAATGTTGTAAATTAATGGCTTAAATGTTGTAAATTAATGGCTTAAATGTTGTAAATTAATGTCTTAAATGTTGTAAATTAATGGCTTAAATGTTGTAAATTAATGGCTTAAATGTTGTAAATTAATGGCTTAAATGTTGTAAATTAATGGCTTAAATGTTGTAAATTAATGGCTTAAATGTTGTAAATTAATGGCTTAAATGTTGTAAATTAATGGCTTGAATGTTGTAAATTAATTGCTTAAATGTTGTAAATTAATAGCTTAAATGTTGTAAATTAATGTCTTAAATGTTGTAAATTAATAGCTTAAATGTTGTAAATTAATGGCTTAAATGTTGTAAATTAATTGCTTAAATGTTGTAAATTAATAGCTTAAATGTTGTAAATTAATGGCTTAAATGTTGTAAATTAATGGCTTAAATGTTATAAATTAATAGCTTAAGTATTGTAAATTAATGGTTTAGACGTTATAAACTACCAGTTCAATGTTATTATTTGATATTTTTTCTTTGTTTATCTTATATTTAAACTCTTCTTCGATGTTCACTCTCTGGGAGCTCAGGCACGAAAGAGTTCACGCGCGACTTGCGTGTTCCTTATATAACTTTACAAGGTGTCGGGATGTCATTCAAACGGTAACGATGTTTTAACATTGCAAAAGACGGTTTTTCCTTTATAACAAAATCAAATTGAACATTTTCTTAATTTTTACCGTAAATTGGCGCCTGCAAAGATTTAATACGGTATCTATTTTTATCATTTTAACAGTTTCTACAAGCTAAGACTATATTAACACTTCTTTTATACTAATTTTCGACTATCAATTAGTTTGAACAAAAAGGGGAAAAAAGCCTAACGGCAGTCGTTGACGTTACCGTGAAATAAGTTAAGGTATTAAATAATCAGACAGATAAAATTCATATTAAGCATTATATTATATTATCGATATTCGTTCATTTACTCTTTCTAATTACAAAATAAAATGTTCTTTTTTCTTGAATAACACCTACATCACTGTCTGCGATATTTAAAATTCTTATTTAATGCTTACTTAAAAATCTGGTTCCTTTTTAATTCCTCTCAAGTTGAACGAGTAAATTTACTCGATATAGTTGTAACATAAAATGACTTTTTTCTTCAATACCGCCTGCATCCCTGTACGTGATACAGATTAATTGTGTAGCGAATAACATGAATTAATTGACTGTACTCGCCGTTAGGTATTTCTTCGTTAGATCTATCAAAGGATCTATTAGGCTATTAGCGGGAGACTTATCGATTACTTGAAGAATGGTTTGATTGTTATAAACCAATGTAATAAATGTTGTTAATTAATGTTTCAATTGCTGAAAATTAATAGTTTACTTCTTACTAATTAGTTACTTAAATGTTGTTAATTATTGGTTGGATTGTTATAAATTAATGGTTTAAAAGTTGTTGATTAATTGTTTGATTGTTATAAATTAATGGTATAACTGTTATTAAGTAATGGCTTAAATATAATGCTTTAATTGTTCTTAAGTAATGGTTTAAATGTTGTTAATTACCGGGTTGATTGTTTATTAATGCTTTAATTGTTATTAATTAATAGGTTTAATGTTATAAGTTTTTATAGTTTAAATGTTGTAAATTGATGTTTTAAATATAATAAATAAATGTTCTGAATGTTGTTAGTTAATAGTTTAAATGTTATAAATATATGTTTTAAATGTTGTTAACTAATGGTTTCATTGTCGTAAATTAATGTTATAAATGTATTAAATTTATAGTTTAAATGTCCTAAATTAATTGTCTGAATGTTGCAAATTAATGGTTTAAAGGTATAAAGTAACAGTTTAAATGTTGTAAATTAATGGCTTAGATGTTGTAAATTAATGGCTTAAATGTTATAAATTAATAGCATAAATGTTATAAATCAATGGCTTAAGTGTTATAAAATAATGGCTTAAATGTACTAAATTAATAGCTTAAATGTTGTAAATTAATAGCTTAAATGTATAATATAACAGTTTAAATGGTTTAAATTAATGGCTTCAATGTTGTAAATTAATAGCTTAAATGTTATAAATTAATAGCTTAAATGTTGTAAATTAATAGCTTAAATGTTCGAAATTAATAGCTTATATGTATAAAATAACAATTTAAATGTTTTAAATTAATGGTTTAAATGTTGTAAATTAATGGCTTAAGTGTTGTAAATTAATGGCTTAGATGTTGTAAATTAATTACTTAAGTATCGTAAATTAGTGGCTTAGGCGTTATAAATTACCAGTTTCAATGTTATTGTTTGATACATTTTTTATTTACCTTATATTTAAATTCTTCTTCAATGTTCACTCTCCGGGAATTCAAGCACGAAAGAGCTCGCGCGCGACTTGCGTGTTCCTTATATAACTTCACAAGGTGTCAGGATGTCAATCAAACGGTAACGATGTTTTGACATTGCAGAAGGCGGTTTTTCCGTTATAACAAAATCAAATTGAACAATTTCTTAATTTTTATCGTAAATTCGCGTCTTTAACGATTTAACACGATATCCATTTTTATCATTTTAATAGTTTCTGCAAACTAAGACTAAATTCACACATTTTTGATACTAGTTTTCGACTATCGATTAGTTTGTACATAAAGGGAAAAAAGTTACTGTGAAATAAGTTAAGGTATTAAATAATCAGACAGGTAAAATTCATATTAAGCATTATATTCTATTATCGATATTCGTTCATTTACTCGTGCTAATTACAAAATAAAATGTTCTTTTCTCTTGAATATCACCTACATCACTGTCTGCTATATTTAAAATTCTTATTTAATGCTTACTTACAAGTCAGGTACCTTTTTAATTCCTTTGAAGCTAAACAAGTAAATTTACTCGTTATAGTTGTAACATAAAATGGCATATTTTCTTCAATATCGTCTGCATTGCAACAATATGAATTAATTGGCTGTAATCGCCGTTAGGTACTTCTTAGTTAGATCTATCAAAGGATGTATTAGTCTATTAGCGAGAGAATTATTGATTCCTTGAAGAACGGTTTCATTGTTATAAATTAATGTTTCAAATGTTGTTAATATAAGTTTCAATTGTTATAAATTAATAGTCTAAATGTTATTAATTAGTTGTTTAAATGTTGCTAATTATTGGTTGAATTGTTATAAATTAAAGGTATAATTGTTATTAAGTAGTGGCTTAAATATTATAAATTACTGCTATAATTGTTCTTATGAAACGGTTTAAATGTTGTTAATTAACGGTTTGATAGTTTATTAATGCCTTAATTGTTATTCATTAATTGGTTTAATGTTATATATTTATAGTTTAAATGTTATAAATTAATGTTCTAAATGCAATAAATAATTTTTCTGAATGTTGTTAATTAATAGTTTAAATGCTACAGGTATATGTTTTAAATGTAGTTAACTAATGATTCCATTGAAAATTCATGTTATAAATGTATTAAATTTATAGTTTAAATGATATAAATTAATAGTCTGAATGTTGCAATTTAATGGTTTAAAGGTATAAAGTAATAGTTTAAATGTAGTAAATTAATAGCTTAAATGTTAATAAATTACGCTAACTTACTATTAATATTTATGAATTAGAAAATATTACTACTGCTACTACTACGACTATTACTACTGAGTGATCGTTGCCCACTCGCATGTGCGTGCTCGAGCAATAAACGTACGTTTCGACCTACACTAGGACTACCTACACTATATCCCCGTATCGTTATACGTTATATCCTATATATACGTACCATTATACGTTATATCCTATATGTCGATATCGTTATACGTTATATCCAATATCTGCATATCGTTAAACGTTATATCATATATCTACATATCGTTATACGTTATATACTATGTCTACGTATCGTTATACGTTATATCCTATATCTACGTATCGTTATACGTTATATCCTATATGTAGATAACGTTATACGTTATATCCTACGTCTACATGTCGTTATACGTCATATCCTACATGTAGATATCGTTATACGTTATATCCTATATCTACATATCGTTATACGTTATATCCTATATCTACATATCGTTATACGTTATATCCTATATCTACATATCGTTATACGTTATATCCTATATCTACGTATCGTTAAACGTTATATCCTATATGTAGATAACGTTATACGTTATATCCTATATCTACATATCGTTATACGTTATATCCTATATGTAGATATCGTTATACGTTATATCCTATATGTAGATAACGTTATACGTTATATCCTACATCTACATATCGTTATACGTTATATCCTATATGTACATATCGTTATACGTTATATCCTATATCTACGTATCGTTATACGTTATATCCTATATGTAGATAACGTTATACGTTATATCCTACGTCTACATATCGTTACACGTTATATCCTATATCTAGATAACGTTATACGTTATATCCTATATGTACGTATCGTTATACGTTGTATCCTATATCTCCGTATCGTTATACGTTATATCCTATATGTACACAACGTTATACGTTATATCCTACATCTACATATCGTTATACGTTATATCCTATGTGTACATATCGTTATACGTTATATCCAATATCTGCATATCGTTATACGTTATATCCTATATCTACATATCGTTATACGTTATACCCTATATCTACATATCGTTATACGTTATACCCTATATCTACATATCGTTATACGTTACATCCTATATCTACGTATCGTTATACGTTATATACTATGTCTACGTATCGTTATACGTTATATCCTATATCTACGTATCGTTATACGTTATATCGTATATGTAGATAACGTTATACGTTATATCCTACGTCTACATATCGTTATACGTTATATCCTATATGTGGATATCGTTATACGTTATATCCTATATCTGCATATCGTTATACGGTATATCCTATATCTACATATCGTTATACGTTATATCCTATATCTACATATCGTTATACGTTATATCCTATATCTACGTATCGTTATACGTTATGTCCTACACTTACCTATCGTTATACGTTATATCCTATATCTACATCCGTTATACGTTATATCCTATATCTACGTATCGTTATACGTTGTATCCTATATGTAGATAACGTTATAAGTTATATCCTATATCTACGTTTCGTTATACGTTATATCCTATATGTAGATAACGTTTTACGTTATATCCTATATTTACGTATCGTTATACGATATATCCTATATGTAGATATCGTTATACGTTATATCCAATATCTGCATATCGTTATACGTTATATCCTATATCTACGTATCGTTATACGTTATATCCTATATCTACATACCGTTATACGTTATATCCTATATCTACATATCGTTATACGTTATATCCTATATCTACGTATCGTTATACGTTATATCCTATATGTAGATAACGTTTTACGTTATATCCTATATCTACGTATCGTTATACGTTATATCCTCTATGTAGATGTCGTTATATGTTATATCCAATATCTGCATATCGGTATACGTTATATCCTATATCTACGTATCGTTATACGTTATATCCTACGTGTACATATTGTATTTTCGCACGTTCGCGGGGAGACGCGATCTCGAAGAAGCGCGCCAACGAGAGTCGTAAATTCTCGTTACGATTAACTAATCGACGCCACGAATCGTACGATCCCTTATTTCTTGTGGGATAATAAGGGTAGTTAAATTGAATGTGACACTGGTTTTAACAGGTTAATATATATTTCACCGAACCAACAACTTATGTGTAATAAAATAATGAATGTACGAACAACGACGAGTGAGTACGACCTGAGACTCTTTTAGTATCGTTGCGTTGACCGATTGTATTCGACTTGACCGAGAGTTGTAGACGACTGACTGACTCGAGGGAATAGAAATGCTTGACTCGAGGCGTTGGCAACCCAGCTGTAGACTTGTGACTCTGAGTTGTAGACGACTGGTGACGAACTGCCCTTGTGGTGCCTCGGAGGAAAGCTTGGTGTGGGTGTGCCCCTTGACCGAAGAACGCGGATTCGTTGTTCACACTTTTCTTCCAGGAAGTGAGGGTAATGATCCGCGATGCCGATTGGTTATGACCCACTCTAATGAACAGGAGATGAAGAAGACTCCCACCAACGTAGAGCGGGGGTGGACTTTGTTCCCGACGAGAAAACAGCCTTTTCCGAGTGACATGTGTTAGCCTTTTCCGTCTGGGAACTGTCCGCTTTCTCCGGTCCGCTTTCTCCGTGATTCTTTAGAGCACCTAATAAATTCAAGGACTTTTCCAAGACCCAGCCATAAACTGAAAATACTTATAGAATTAGAGAATTCTCCAGACATGTGACTTGACGGGCAAACATGTCTGGAAACAATCAAGCTAAGAGTTGACGGTTTATGGTGGGCCCGTGGGTCTATTGAGAGCCGGGACGACCGTTGGGTGGCCGCTGGCTGCCAGGTAGCGAGGGATGGCGTGCAGATGCCCCACGCGACGTAACATCCTCCCCCCGTTGAGAGGGTACCGATCAAATTGATGAGGTGGAGTGTGGCTCGTGATCGGGTCGAATGGGTAATGGAACGAGCTTTTTCACGCCTCGATCCAAAACGCTTTTCGCCGTCCGAACTGTGGCCGTTCGGATGATGCCGTCGGGGCCTGGATGGACCTTGATGACCCGGCCCAAAGGCCACTGCATTGAGGGTACGTTGTCTTCTCGGAGGATAACGATCGTGCCCTCTCGAATGCTGTGTCCACCCTTGATCCACTTGTTGCGGTTGACCAACTCGTTCAGATATTCCTTGTGCCAGCGGCTCCAGAAATGCTGTTTGAGCTGTTGAAGATGTTGCCATCTGGAGAGCCGGTTGGGTGGGGTGTCTCTGAAATCTCGCTCCCGCGAACTCATTAGTGACTCGCCAATGAGGAAATGACCAGGAGTGAGGACAAGGAGGTCATTCGGATCAGAGGATATTGGGGTTAGCGGTCGTGAATTAAGGATTGCTTCCACCTCGATTATAAAAGTATTGAATTGTTCGGCTGTGAGTAGCTCGTTGCCGACGGTGCGTCTGAGGTGGCGTTTGAATGACTTTACCGCCGCTTCCCATAGACCCCCGAAGTGCGGGGACTGAGGGGGGATGAAGCGCCATTCGATTTGCTTGTCGGCAAGGAATGTAGTTACCTTCTCGTTATGATCATCCGATTTGAGTAACTCGTGGAGCTCCTTCAATTCGTTGTTGGCGCCGATGAAGTTTGTGCCGTTATCGGAATGGATCGTCGAACAAAACCCTCGTCGTGCGATGAATCGACGAAGAGCGGCGATGAAGGCTTCGCTCGTGAGATCGCCAACGAGCTCGATGTGCACCGCCTTAACTGCTAGGCATACGAAGATGGCTACGTATACCTTGACCTGGCGGCGGTTACGATCTCGTTTCTCCTTTATGTAAAATGGACCACAATAGTCGACGCCGACGTTAGTGAATGGTCGGGATTCCGTTACTCGAGCCTCCGGCAGGTTTCCCATGATGTAGTCTACTGGTGGTGGATGAGCACGACAACAGCGTACGCAACCCTTGATCGTGCGCCATACTTGACTTCTGCCATCGATGGGCCAGTAACGTCGCCTCACTGCATATAATGTAGCCTGTGTACCTGCATGCATGCTGATCTTATGCTCGTTTTCGATTATGAGCGATGTGGTAGGGGCTTTGGGCAGTATGATCGGATGTTTTTGCGTGAAGGCCATCGGTGCTTGACTCAGTCGGCCGCCGACGCGCAATATTCCTGACTCATCTAGGAATGGATTGAGTCGTTGGAGTTTCCCACTGACCGGCAGGTTTCGATTTTTCCGGAGCGTTGCTATTTCTTCTTGAAAGTGTATTCGCTGTAGAAGCAGAATGAGTCGATCGTGCGAAACCTGTAGTTCTTTTACGGTAAGTGCTGACGATCGGTTTTGGCCGTGTTTCCACCGAAGACAGCGAGCAGCGATGCGAACTAACCTTGGCCACGATGAAAATCTGTCTAGGAGATTGTTGCTGACAGGAGTTGTGGCGAGACACGTTGCTGCTTTCCTTTCTGGTAAGTTGGCCAGAGGTGTTGGATTCCACACAGGCCAGCATTCTTCTGATTGCTGCAACCATCGTGGTCCAGTTTGCCAAATAGAAGGTCGCAGAAAGTCTTCGGGTGATTGTCCCCGAGAAATTAGGTCCGCAGGATTGTCACTGGTGGGGACATGACGCCACTCGGTGACGCTTGTTTTCCTCTGAATCTCAGCTACTCGATTTGCGACGAAGGTCTTCATGGTATGTGGAGACGCGTTGATCCAATGGAGCACAATCGTGGAATCCGTCCAGTAAACGGTGCGAGTTATTTCAACCTGTAATGCTTGTCGTATGGTTGCAATTAAAGATGTTAGTAGATATGCACCGCTCAGCTCCAGTCGTGGAATGGTTTGCGATTTGAGTGGAGCTACCTTCGATTTCGCCGTGAGTAAGCATGTCTGGATACGTCCGTGAGGATCGAGAGACCTCAGATAGACACAGGCTCCGTATGCCCTTTCGCTGGCGTCGCAGAAGCCGTGGAGCTCGATCTCAGCAGCTGATTTTATTATGGTCTTGCGTGGGAACCGAATCTCATTAAGCAATGATAGTTGAGTATAATATCGGTCCCACTCGGAATGCAAGTCCGCTGGGAGGGACTCGTCCCAGTCGACCTTTAACGACCAAACTCGTTGAAGTAGAATCTTCGCTCGAACGATTACTGGCGCGAGCAAACCTAGTGGGTCGTAGATCCTGGCGATCACCGAACTGATGGATCGCTTTGTGACCCGAGAGGTATTGGCGTTGGCTTCGACCGAGTAAAGTATCGCATCCTCCCTGGAATCCCAAAATATGCCGAGTGTTTTTAGGGTTTGAGACTCACCTAATTGTAACCTTCGACTTGTATCTTGATCGGATAGCCCCTGGAGTATGCTCTGGTCGTTGGAAGCCCATTTTCGAATGTGGAGACCGGCTGATTGGAGAAGGTCGGTTAGTTCCCCTCTGAGGGACAGTGCCTCTTCTTTCGTGTCAGCTCCGGTGAGGGCGTCATCGACGTAGAAGTCTCGTCGCAGAGCCGATGACGCTCGTGGAAATCGATGTCCTTCATCGTCTGCCAACTGCTTGAGACACCGTAGGGCCAGGTATGGAGCTGCCGATAGCCCGAACGTCACGGTGTTGAGTTGGTAGGTCTCAATTTCCCCATTCTTGTTACGCCAAACGATTTTCTGATATCGTCGGTCCTCTGGTCGCACCAGGAATTGCATGTACATCTTCTCAATGTCCCCCGTGAGTACATACTGATGAATGCGAAATCTAAGAAGGATATCGAATAGATCCTCTTGTAGCTTGATCCCTGTATACAGCGTATCGTTCAAGGAGACTCCGGTGCTGCTCGCAGCTGATCCGTCGAACACGACACGGAGTTTTGTTGTTTCGCTCGTTGACTTCGTTACGCCGTGATGTGGTAGATAATACCCGCTGTCATCGGCGCTGTCGTTGTTGATTTTGGACATGTATCCCCGATCCAGGTAGTCCTGTACTACCGCTCGATAATCGGCTTCATACCGTCTGTCTCGCTGGAATCGGCGGTTGAGGGACGCGAGTCGTTTCATCGCTAACGCCTTGGAGGATCCAAGCGACGGGAGCCGGTCGTTGAATGGGAGGGCGACGATGTATCGCCCTTCGCTGTTGCGTCGGACGTGAGCTCTGAAATGCTCTTCGCATCGTCGCTCTGCTTCTGATCTGTGTTGGATCGGAGGTCCTTCGTAGATTTCCCAAAACCGCGTGAGATCTTCTTGCAGAGCCGTTGTGGATGCATGGAACGAGTTTGTTGCGGTTTGGGAAGTAGGACTCCCCCCGATTACCCAGCCGAATCGTGTCTTCTGTAAGCGCAGTTCCGCTTCGTCCGGTCGCGTCAGGTTGATTTGTCCGACGCACATCGAAGCGAGTGTTGCCCCTGAGCTTAATAAGACATCGATCGAGGAAGGCACATGAAATCGTGGATCGGCCAGCTTGATATTTTTGGGTATATCAAGCGCCGCGCGATCGATGTGTTGGCTTGGGATCAGGGTTGTTATGGCTGGAATGATGAGGAACGTTAACGTTTGCTCATACTTGCCGTCTGTAGAGGTAATCGTAGCCGTTATGAATCGCCGTGCCGTCGTGGTTAAGGTGTCGAGGACTCCAATTGGGACCGAACACTTCCTTTGCCTTATTCCGAGGGACTTTGCAAGTTTTTCAGTAACGAAGTTCATGCTGGATCCAGTATCGAGGAGCGCACGGCACTGGATCGGTTGCTGATTGCTGTTTAACATGTGAACTTGCGCTGTCGTTATTACATCATTGCATAATACCTCGGAAACTGCTGGTCTTGTACTCTCGGTCCTTCTCGGAGTCCTGGATTCCTGGCGTCATTGTTTGTGAGAGTTTGTCCGCCTCGGACTGCCGGATAGCCTTGGGGGCGAATTCGTCAGTGTTGTCCCTGAGTTGCGTTTTGTCGCAGATTTCCGCTTACCAGTGGACGATGGGGGTGAGGCTTTTCTCCTGCTTGACGAGGAGGAACTACGGCTCGAGGTGGAGGAGTTCGACCTCGACGACTGTTTTTCCAGGTGTAGCATGGTGTGATGTCGTCCTCCGCATATCCGACATGCGCCGGCATGACAATCATGCGCCGTGTGCCCTCTTTTCAGGCAATTCAAGCACAAGGATGCCCTTTTAGCGTCATTCAAGCGTTTACTTACGCTTTTGGCCTTGAATGCATCGCATCGCCAGATGGGGTGCTGTCCTTGGCAGGAGTGGCAGGTTGATTGAACCTGCGATGCGGTGTATACGTGTCCTCGTGGCTTCTGTCGACGGACTCGCTTAGGTTCTTCTTCTGATCCTCGTGTCTGTTTAACGATGGTAGTCGGTCTGTTACTTCGTGCCAGTCTTTCAAGGAAACTCAAGAACTGCTCATATTTAGGCAATTCTTTGTCCGGGAGAGTCATTTCCCATTGACTCCGGATGTTCGCTGATACCTTTGAAAGCAAAAGGCTGTATATCATGGCACTGGTGTCGGAATAGGATTCGCCTAACTTGGTCAATGCACAGATGTGTTGTTTAAACGTATGTACCAAGTGGCTTAATTCCGCTGACGAGTTTCCGGTAAGAGTCGGATACTCGATTAGAGCCATGCAGTGGCTAACATTGGTGTCTCGTGGGCACTCGTAAGTCTCCTTGAGAATCCTCATAGCGTCATCATAGTTTGTGTTGTTGAGGGGTAACGCCTCTAGGCAATTTGCCGCTTCTCCGTGGAGCGCAGCCCGAAGGTAGTGAAATTTTTGGACATCCGTGAGGAGAGGGTTCTGATCTACCGTTGAGCAAAATGTGTCGTGAAATGTGCTCCATTTTTCGAAGCTTCCGTCGAAAGTAGGGAGCCGGAGATCCGGTAGTTTAATCGCTATTGGATTCGAGGTCGCGGATGTATCACCGCTGTGGGTACTTACAGGTATCGATTGGGTCGATTTTTGCTCTTCCAGTATTAGCTTCGTCAAGCAAGCTCCCAGGGATACGTAGGTGCGTAACGTATCTGTTTCCAACGCGGGATCTCCTTCGTTATGATCGTCCAACTCCTCTTGGGCGAGTCGGAACCGTTTCCACTCTTCCTCGAGTTGGGTTTGATATTGTGTCAAGAGGCAAACGTCATGCTCTTCAGCCTGTTTATAGTGGTCGATGTCGCTCTTGATGGCATTGATAGTGCCGAGGTATTTATCGCGTTTTTGCCGCATAGAGTTGAGCTTTGCTGGGGTTGGCATGATTCGTGATGCAGATCGACTTGCGTGAATAGAACCTTCTGTTGCTGGTTTCGATGTGGACAGGTGGCACTATGTGATCACTAATAAGTTCACTTTTCACTGGCACGTAATCCGTTCACGGTTCACTTTGATCCGGCTCGAAGGACCATGTATTTTCGCACGTTCGCGGGGAGACGCGATCTCGAAGAAGCGCGCCAACGAGAGTCGTAAATTCTCGTTACGATTAACTAATCGACGCCACGAATCGTACGATCCCTTATTTCTTGTGGGATAATAAGGGTAGTTAAATTGAATGTGACACTGGTTTTAACAGGTTAATATATATTTCACCGAACCAACAACTTATGTGTAATAAAATAATGAATGTACGAACAACGACGAGTGAGTACGACCTGAGACTCTTTTAGTATCGTTGCGTTGACCGATTGTATTCGACTTGACCGAGAGTTGTAGACGACTGACTGACTCGAGGGAATAGAAATGCTTGACTCGAGGCGTTGGCAACCCAGCTGTAGACTTGTGACTCTGAGTTGTAGACGACTGGTGACGAACTGCCCTTGTGGTGCCTCGGAGGAAAGCTTGGTGTGGGTGTGCCCCTTGACCGAAGAACGCGGATTCGTTGTTCACACTTTTCTTCCAGGAAGTGAGGGTAATGATCCGCGATGCCGATTGGTTATGACCCACTCTAATGAACAGGAGATGAAGAAGACTCCCACCAACGTAGAGCGGGGGTGGACTTTGTTCCCGACGAGAAAACAGCCTTTTCCGAGTGACATGTGTTAGCCTTTTCCGTCTGGGAACTGTCCGCTTTCTCCGGTCCGCTTTCTCCGTGATTCTTTAGAGCACCTAATAAATTCAAGGACTTTTCCAAGACCCAGCCATAAACTGAAAATACTTATAGAATTAGAGAATTCTCCAGACATGTGACTTGACGGGCAAACATGTCTGGAAACAATCAAGCTAAGAGTTGACGGTTTATGGTGGGCCCGTGGGTCTATTGAGAGCCGGGACGACCGTTGGGTGGCCGCTGGCTGCCAGGTAGCGAGGGATGGCGTGCAGATGCCCCACGCGACGTAACACATATCGTTATACGTTATATCCTATATGTAGATATCGTTATACGTTATATCCTATATCTACATATCGTTATACGTTATATCCTATATGTAGATAATGTTATACGTTATATCCTACATCTACATATCGTTATACGTTGTATCCTATATGTACGTAACGTTATACGTTATATCCTATATGTAGATAACGTTATACGTTATATCTCATATGTAGATAACGTTTTACGTTATATACTATATCTACGTATCGTTATACGTTATCTCTTATATGTAGATAACGTTTTACGTTATATCCTATATCTACATATCGTTGTACGTTATATCCTATATCAACGTATCGTTATACGTCATATCCTATATGTAGATATCGTTATACGTTATATCCTATATCGACATATCGTTATAAGTTGTATCCTATATCTACGTATCGTTATACGTTATATCCTATATGTAGATAACGTTATACGTTATATCCTACGTCTACATATCGTTATACGTTATATCCTATATGTAGATATCGTTATACGTTATATCCTATATCGACATATCGTTATAAGTTGTATAGTATATCTACGTATCGTTATACGTTATATCCTATATGTAGATAACGTTATGCGTTATATCCTACATCTACATATCGTTATACGTTATATCCTATATGTAGATAACGTTATACGTTATATCCTATATCTACGTATCGTTATACAATATATCCTATGTCTACATATCGTTATACGTTATATCCTATATCTACATATCGTTAAACGTTATATCCTATATGTAGATATCGTTATACCTTATATCCTATATCTGCATATCGTTATACGTTATATCCTATATCTACGTATCGTTATACGTTATATCCTATATGTAGATAACGTTATACGTTATATCTCATATGTAGATAACGTTTTACGTTATATCCTATATCCACATATCGATATACGTTATATCCTATATGTAGCTAACGTTATACGTTATATCCTACGTCTACATTTCGTTATACGTTATATCCTATATGTAGATATCGTTATACGTTATATCCTATATCTACATATCGTTATACGTTGTATCCTATATCTACGTATCGTTATACGTTATATCCTATTTGTAGATAACGTTATACGTTATATCCTACATCTACATATCTTATACGTTATATCCTATATCTACATATCGTTATACGTTATATCCTATATCTACGTATCGTTATACCTTAAATCCTATATGTAGATAACGTTATATGTTATATCCTACGTCTACATGTCGTCATACGTTATATCCTATATGTAGATAACGTTATGCGTTATATCCTATATGTACGTATCGTTATACGTTATATCCTATATCTAAATATCGTTATACGTTATATCCTATATCCACATATCGATATACTTTATATCCTATATGTCGATAACGTTTTACGTTATATCCTATATCTACATATCGTTATATGTTATATCCTATATGTTGATAAGGTTATACGTTATATCCTACGTCTACATATCGTTATACGTTATATCCTATATGTAGATATCCTTATACGTTATATCCTATATCTACATATCGTTATACGTTATATCCTATATCTACGTATCGTTATACGTTATATCCTGTACCTACATATCGTTATACGTTTTATCCTATATCTACATATCGTTATACGTTATATCCTATATGTAGATAACGTTTTACGTAATATACTATATCTACGTATCGTTATACGTTATATCCTAAATCTACATATCGTTATACGTTATATCATATATCTACATTTCGTCATACGTTATATCCTATATCTACGTATCGTTATACGTTATATCCTATATGTAGATAACGTTATACGTTATATCCTACGTCTACATATCGTTATACGTTATATCCTATATGTAGATATCGTTATACGTTATATCCTATATCTACGTATCGTTATACGTTATATCCTATATGTAGATAACGTTATACGTTATATCCTACGTCTACATATCGTTATACGTTATATCCTATATCTAGATAACGTTATACGTTATATCCTATATGTACGTATCGTTATACGTTGTATCCTATATCTCCGTATCGTTATACGTTATATCCTATATGTACACAACGTTATACGTTATATCCTACATCTACATATCGTTATACGTTATATCCTATATCGACATATCGTTATAAGTTGTATCCTATATCTACGTATCGTTATACGTTATATCCTATATGTAGATAACGTTATACGTTATATCCTACGTCTACATATCGTTATACGTTATATCCTATATGTAGATATCGTTATACGTTATATCCTATATCGACATATCGTTATAAGTTGTATAGTATATCTACGTATCGTTATACGTTATATCCTATATGTAGATAACGTTATGCGTTATATCCTACATCTACATATCGTTATACGTTATATCCTATATGTAGATAACGTTATACGTTATATCCTATATCTACGTATCGTTATACAATATATCCTATGTCTACATATCGTTATACGTTATATCCTATATCTACATATCGTTAAACGTTATATCCTATATGTAGATATCGTTATACCTTATATCCTATATCTGCATATCGTTATACGTTATATCCTATATCTACGTATCGTTATACGTTATATCCTATATGTAGATAACGTTATACGTTATATCTCATATGTAGATAACGTTTTACGTAATATCCTATATCCACATACCGATATACGTTATATCCTATATGTAGCTAACGTTATACGTTATATCCTACGTCTACATTTCGTTATACGTTATATCCTGTATGTAGATATCGTTATACGATATATCCTATATCGACATATCGTTATAAGTTGTATAGTATATCTACGTATCGTTATACGTTATATCCTATTTGTAGATAACGTTATACGTTATATCCTACATCTACATATCTTATACGTTATATCCTATATCTACATATCGTTATACGTTATATCCTATATCTACGTATCGTTATACCTTAAATCCTATATGTAGATAACATTATATGTTATATCCTACGTCTACATGTCGTCATACGTTATATCCTATATGTAGATAACGTTATGCGTTATATCCTATATGTACGTATCGTTATACGTTATATCCTATATCTAAATATCGTTATACGTTATATCCTATATCCACATATCGATATACTTTATATCCTATATGTCGATAACGTTTTACGTTATATCCTATATCTACATATCGTTATATGTTATATCCTATATGTTGATAAGGTTATACGTTATATCCTTTTTTTTTTTTTTTTTTTTTTTTGCGGGAGGAGGGGAAAATGCTTTACGCATACCCAGTGATCCGAATCGCTGGGTTATGTGGGACTCGGCAGATGTCGTCGCCATACCCACTAAAAACCCCTCCTCCTTCTACCCCTGCTGCGTGGTCAGACAACCCCGGCAAACCATAGGCATTCATCAGGGTGATACGTTATATCCTACGTCTACATATCGTTATACGTTATATCCTATATGTAGATATCCTTATACGTTATATCCTATATCTACATATCGTTATACGTTATATCCTATATCTACGTATCGTTATACGTTATATCCTGTACCTACATATCGTTATACGTTTTATCCTATATCTACATATCGTTATACGTTATATCCTATATGTAGATAACGTTATACGTTATATCCTATATCTACGTATCGTTATACGTTATATCCTATATGTAGATAACGTTATACGTTATATCCTACGTCTACATATCGTTATACGTTATATCCTATATCTAGATAACGTTATACGTTATATCCTATATGTACGTATCGTTATACGTTGTATCCTATATCTCCGTATCGTTATACGTTATATCCTATATGTACACAACGTTATACGTTATATCCTACATCTACATATCGTTATACGTTATATCCTATATCGACATATCGTTATAAGTTGTATCCTATATCTACGTATCGTTATACGTTATATCCTATATGTAGATAACGTTATACGTTATATCCTACGTCTACATATCGTTATACGTTATATCCTATATGTAGATATCGTTATACGTTATATCCTATATCGACATATCGTTATAAGTTGTATAGTATATCTACGTATCGTTATACGTTATATCCTATATGTAGATAACGTTATGCGTTATATCCTACATCTACATATCGTTATACGTTATATCCTATATGTAGATAACGTTATACGTTATATCCTATATCTACGTATCGTTATACAATATATCCTATGTCTACATATCGTTATACGTTATATCCTATATCTACATATCGTTAAACGTTATATCCTATATGTAGATATCGTTATACCTTATATCCTATATCTGCATATCGTTATACGTTATATCCTATATCTACGTATCGTTATACGTTATATCCTATATGTAGATAACGTTATACGTTATATCTCATATGTAGATAACGTTTTACGTAATATCCTATATCCACATACCGATATACGTTATATCCTATATCTACGTATCGTTATACGTTATATCCTATATCTACATACCGTTATACGTTATATCCTATATCTACATATCGTTATACGTTATATCCTATATCTACGTATCGTTATACGTTATATCCTATATGTAGATAACGTTTTACGTTATATCCTATATCTACGTATCGTTATACGTTATATCCTCTATGTAGATGTCGTTATATGTTATATCCAATATCTGCATATCGGTATACGTTATATCCTATATCTACGTATCGTTATACGTTATATCCTACGTGTACATATCGTTATACGTTATATCCTATATGTAGATATCGTTATACGTTATATCCTATATCTACATATCGATATACGTTATATCGTATATGTAGATAATGTTATACGTTATATCCTACATCTACATATCGTTATACGTTGTATCCTATATGTACGTAACGTTATACGTTATATCCTATATGTAGATAACGTTATACGTTATATCTCATATGTAGATAACGTTTTACGTTATATACTATATCTACGTATCGTTATACGTTATCTCTTATATGTAGATAACGTTTTACGTTATATCCTATATCTACATATCGTTATACGTTATATCCTATATCAACGTATCGTTATACGTCATATCCTATATGTAGATATCGTTATACGTTATATCCTATATCGACATATCGTTATAAGTTGTATCCTATATCTACGTATCGTTATACGTTATATCCTATATGTAGATAACGTTATACGTTATATCCTACGTCTACATATCGTTATACGTTATATCCTATATGTAGATATCGTTATACGTTATATCCTATTTCGACATATCGTTATAAGTTGTATAGTATATCTACGTATCGTTATACGTTATATCCTATATGTAGATAACGTTATGCGTTATATCCTACATCTACATATCGTTATACGTTATATCCTATATGTAGATAACGTTATACGTTATATCCTATATCTACGTATCGTTATACAATATATCCTATGTCTACATATCGTTATACGTTATATCCTATATCTACATATCGTTATACCTTATATCCTATATCTGCATATCGTTATACGTTATATCCTACATCTACATATCGTTATACGTTATATCCTATATCTACATATCGTTATACGTTATATCCTATATCTACGTATCGTTATACCTTAAATCCTTTATGTAGATAACGTTATATGTTATATCCTACGTCTACATGTCGTCATACGTTATATCCTATATGTAGATAACGTTATGCGTTATATCCTATATGTACGTATCGTTATACGTTATATCCTATATCTAAATATCGTTATACGTTATATCCTATATCCACATATCGATATACTTTATATCCTATATGTCGATAACGTTTTACGTTATATCCTATATCTACATATCGTTATATGTTATATCCTATATGTTGATAAGGTTATACGTTATATCCTACGTCTACATATCGTTATACGTTATATCCTATATGTAGATATCCTTATACGTTATATCCTATATCTACATATCGTTATACGTTATATCCTATATCTACGTATCGTTATACGTTATATCCTGTACCTACATATCGTTATACGTTTTATCCTATATCTACATATCGTTATACGTTATATCCTATATGTAGATAACGTTTTACGTAATATACTATATCTACGTATCGTTATACGTTATATCCTATATCTACATATCGTTATACGTTATATCATATATCTACATTTCGTCATACGTTATATCCTATATCTACGTATCGTTATACGTTATATCCTATATGTAGATAACGTTATACGTTATATCCTACGTCTACATATCGTTATACGTTATATCCTATATGTAGATATCGTTATACGTTATATCCTATATCTACATATCGTTATACGTTATATCCTATATCTACATATCGTTATACGTTATATCCTGTACCTACATATCGTTATACGTTATATCCTATATCTACGTATCGTTATACGTTATATCCTATATGTAGATAACGTTATACGTTATATCCTACGTCTACATATCGTTATACGTTATATCCTATATCTAAATTTCGTTTTACGTTATATCCTATATCTACATATCGTTATATGTTATATCCTATATATTGATAAGGTTATACGTTATATCCTACGTCTACATATCGTTATACGTTATATCCCATATGTAGATATCGTTATACGTTATATCCTATATCTACATATCGTTATACGTTATATCCTATATGTAGATATCGGTATACGTTATAACCTATATCTACATATCGTTATACATTATATCCTATATCTACGTATCGTTATACGTTATATCCTATACCTACATATCGTTATACGTTATATCATATATCTACATATCGTTATACGTTATATCCTATATCTACGTATCGTTATACGTTATGTCCTATACCTACCTATCGTTATACGTTATATCCTATATCTACATCCGTTATACGTTATATCCTATATCTACGTTTCGTTATACGTTATATCCTATATGTAGTTAACGTTTTACGTTATATCCTATATTTACGTATCGTTATACGTTATATCCTATATCTACATATCGTTATACGTTATATCCTATATCTACGTATCGTTATACGTTATGTCCTATATGTAGATACCGTTTTACGTTATACACTATATCTACGTATCGCTATACTTTATATCCTATATCAACATATCGTTACACGTTATATCCTATATCTACATATCGTTATACGTTATATCATATATCTACATATCGTTATACGTTATATCCTATATCTACGTATCGTTATACGTTGTATCCTATATGTAGATAACGTTATACGTTATATCCTACTTCTACATATCGTTATACGTTATATCCTATATCTACATATCGTTATACGTTATATCCTATATCTACATATCGTTATACGTTGTATCCTATATCTACGTATCGTTATACGTTATATCCTATATGTAGATAACGTTATACGTTATATCCTATATCTACATACCGTTATACGTTATATCCTATATGTAGATAACGTTATACGTTATATCCTATATGTAGATAACGTTTTACGTTATATCCTATATCTACGTATCGTTATACGTTATATCCTCTATGTAGATGTCGTTATATGTTATATCCAATATCTGCATATCGGTATACGTTATATCCTATATCTACGTATCGTTATACGTTATGTCCTATACCTACCTATCGTTATACGTTATATCCTATATCTACATCCGTTATACGTTATATCCTATATCTACGTATCGTTATACGTTGTATCCTATATGTAGATAACGTTATACGTTATATCCTATATCTACGTTTCGTTATACGTTATATCCTATATGTAGATAACGTTTTACGTTATATCCTATATTTACGTATCGTTATACGTTATATCCTATATGTAGATATCGTTATACGTTATATCCAATATCTGCATATCGTTATACGTTATATCCTATATCTACGTATCGTTATACGTTATATCCTATATCTACATACGGTTATACGTTATTTCCTATATCTACATATCGTTATAAGTTATATCCTATATCTACGTATCGTTATACGTTATATCCTATATGTAGATAACGTTTTACGTTATATCCTATATCTACGTATCGTTATACGTTATATCCTCTATGTAAATGTCGTTATATGTTATATCCAATATCTGCATATCGGTATACGTTATATCCTATATCTACGTATCGTTATACGTTATATCCTACGTGTACATATCGTTATACGTTATATCCTATATGTAGATATCGTTATACGTTATATCCTATATCTACATATCGTTATACGTTATATCCTATATGTAGATAATGTTATACGTTATATCCTACATCTACATATCGTTATACGTTGTATCCTATATGTACGTATCGTTATACGTTATATCCTATATGTAGATAACGTTATACGTTATATCTCATATGTATATAACGTTTTACGTTATATACTATATCTACGTATCGTTATACGTTATCTCTTATATGTAGATAACGTTTTACGTTATATCCTATATCTACATATCGTTATACGTTATATCCTATATCAACGTATCGTTATACGTCATATCCTATATGTAGATATCGTTATACGTTATATCCTATATCGACATATCGTTATAAGTTGTATCCTATATCTACGTATCGTTATACGTTATATCCTATATGTAGATAACGTTATACGTTATATCCTACGTCTACATATCGTTATACGTTATATCCTACATGTAGATATCGTTATACGTTATATCCTATAACGACATATCGTCATAAGTTGTATAGTATATCTACGTATCGTTATACGTTGTATCCTATATGTAGATAACGTTATGCGTTATATCCTACATCTACATATCGTTATACGTTATATCCTATATGTAGATAACGTTATACGTTATATCCTATATCTACGTATCGTTATACAATATATCCTATGTCTACATATCGTTATACGTTATATCCTATATCTACGTATCGTTATACGTTATATCCTATTTGTAGATAACGTTATACGTTATATCCTACATCTACATATCGTTATACGTTATATCCTATATCTACATATCGTTATACGTTGTATCCTATATGTACGTATCGTTATACGTTATATCCTATATGTAGATAACGTTATACGTTATATCTCATATGTAGATAACGTTTTACGTTATATCCTATATCCACATATCGATATACGTTATATCCTATATGTAGCTAACGTTATACGTTATATCCTACGTCTACATTTCGTTATACGTTATATCCTATATGTAGATATCGTTATACGTTATATCCTATATCTACATATCGTTATACGTTGTATCCTATATCTACGTATCGTTATACGTTATATCCTATTTGTAGATAACGTTATACGTTATATCCTACATCTACATATCGTTATACGTTATATCCTATATCTACATATCGTTATACGTTATATCCTATATCTACGTATCGTTATACCTTAAATCCTATATGTAGATAACGTTATATGTTATATCCTACGTCTACATGTCGTCATACGTTATATCCTATATGTAGATAATGTTATGCGTTATATCCTATATGTACGTATCGTTATACGTTATATCCTATATCTAAATATCGTTATACGTTATATCCTATATCCACATATCGATATACTTTATATCCTATATGTCGATAACGTTTTACGTTATATCCTATATCTACATATCGTTATATGTTATATCCTATATGTTGATAAGGTTATACGTTATATCCTACGTCTACATATCGTTATACGTTATATCCTATATGTAGATATCCTTATACGTTATATCCTATATCTACATATCGTTATACGTTATATCCTATATGTAGATAATGTTGTACGTTATATCCTACATCTACATATCGTTATACGTTGTATCCTATATGTACGTATCGTTATACGTTATATCCTATATGTAGATAACGTTATACGTTATATCTCATATGTAGATAACGTTTTACGTTATATACTATATCTACGTATCGTTATACGTTATCTCTTATATGTAGATAACGTTTTACGTTATACCCTATATCTACATATCGTTATACGTTATATCCTATATCAACGTATCGTTATACGTCATATCCTATATGTAGAAATCGTTATACGTTATATCCTATATCGACATATCGTTATAAGTTGTATCCTATATCTACGTATCGTTATACGTTATATCCTATATCTACATATCGTTAAACGTTATATCCTATAAGTAGATATCGTTATACCTTATATCCTATATCTGCATATCGTTATACGTTATATCCTATATCTACATATCGTTAAACGTTATATCCTATAAGTAGATATCGTTATACCTTATATCCTATATGTCGATAACGTTTTACGTTATATCCTATATCTACATATCGTTATATGTTATATCCTATATGTTGATAAGGTTATACCTTATATCCTATATCTACGTATCGTTATACCTTAAATCCTATATGTAGATAACGTTATATGTTATATCCTACGTCTACATGTCGTCATACGTTATATCCTATACGTAGATAACGTTATGCGTTATATCCTATATGTACGTATCGTTATACGTTATATCCTATATCTAAATATCGTTTTACGTTATATCCTATATCTACATATCGTTATATGTTATATCCTATATGTTGATAAGGTTATACGTTATATCCTACGTCTACATATCGTTATACGTTATATCCCATATGTAGATATCGTTATACGTTATATCCTATATCTACATATCGTTATACGTTATATCCTATATGTAGATATCGGTATACGTTATAACCTATATCTACATACCGTTATACGTTATATCCTATATCTACGTATCGTTATACGTTATATCCTATACCTACATACCGTTATACGTTATATCCTATATCTACATAACGTTATACGTTATATCCTATATGTAGATACCGTTTTACGTTATACACTATATCTACGTATCGCTATACTTTATATCCTATATCAACATATCGTTATACGTTATATCCTATATCTACATATCGTTATACGTTATATCATATATCTACATATCGTTATACGTTATATCCTATATCTACGTATCGTTATACGTTGTGTCCTATATGTAGATAATGTTATACGTTATATCCTACGTCTACATATCGTTATACGTTATATCCTATATCTACATATCGTTATACGTTATATCCTATATCTACATATCGTTATACGTTGTATCCTATATCTACGTATCGCTATACGTTATATCCTATATGTAGATAACGTTATACGTTATATCCTATATCTACATACCGTTATACGTTATATCCTATATGTAGATAACGTTATACGTTATATCCTACATCTACATATCGTTATACGTTATATCCTATCTGTAAATATCGTTATACGTTATATCCAATATCTTTATATCGTTATACGTTATATCCTATATCTAGATAACGTTATACGTTATATCCTATATGTACGTATCGTTATACGTTGTATCCTATATCTCCGTATCGTTATACGTTATATCCTATATGTACGCAACGTTATACGTTATATCCTACATCTACATATCGTTATACGTTATATCCTATCTGTAGATATCGTTATACGTTATATCCAATATCTGCATATCGTTATACGTTATATCCTATATCTACATATCGTTATACGTTATACCCTATATCTACATATCGTTATACGTTACATCCTATATCTACGTATCGTTATACGTTATATACTATGTCTACGTATCGTTATACGTTATATCCTATATCTACGTATCGTTATACGTTATATCGTATATGTAGATAACGTTATACGTTATATCCTACGTCTACATATCGCTATACGTTATATCCTATATGTAGATATCGTTATACGCTATATCCTACATCTACATATCGTTATACGTTATATCCTATATGTGGATATCGTTATACGTTATATCCTATATCTGCATATCGTTATACGGTATATCCTATATCTACATATCGTTATACGTTATATCCTATATCTACATATCGTTATACGTTATATCCTATATCTACGTATCGTTATACGTTATGTCCTATACCTACCTATCGTTATAAGTTATATCCTATATCTACATCCGTTATACGTTATATCCTATATCTACGTATCGTTATACGTTGTATCCTATATGTAGATAACGTTATACGTTATATCCTATATCTACGTTTCGTTATACGTTATATCCTATATGTAGATAACGTTTTACGTTATATCCTATATTTACGTATCGTTATACGTTATATCCTATATGTAGATATCGTTATACGTTATATCCAATATCTGCATATCGTTATACGTTATATCCTATATCTACGTATCGTTATACGTTATATCCTATATCTACATACCGTTATACGTTATATCCTATATCTACATATCGTTATACGTTATATCCTATATCTACGTGTCGTTATACGTTATATCCTATATGTAGATAACGTTTTACCTTATATCCTACATCTACATATCGTTATACGTTGTATCCTATATGTACGTATCGTTATACGTTATATCCTATATGTCGATAACGTTATACGTTATATCTCATATGTAGATAACGTTTTACGTTATATACTATATCTACGTATCGTTATACGTTATCTCTTATATGTAGATAACGTTTTACGTTATATCCTATATCTACATATCGTTATACGTTATATCCTATATCAACGTATCGTTATACGTCATATCCTATATGTAGATATCGTTATACGTTATATCCTATATCGACATATCGTTATAAGTTGTATCCTATATCTACGTATCGTTATACGTTATATCCTATATGTAGATAACGTTATACGTTATATCCTACGTCTACATATCGTTATACGTTATATCCTATATGTAGATATCGTTATACGTTATATCCTATATCGACATATCGTTATATGTTGTATAGTATATCTACGTATCGTTATACGTTATATCCTATATGTAGATAACGTTATACGTTATATCCTACATCTACATATCGTTATACGTTATATCCTATATGTAGATAACGTTATACGTTATATCCTATATCTACGTATCGTTATACAATATATCCTATGTCTACATATCGTTATACGTTATATACTATATCTACATATCGTTAAACGTTATATCCTATATGTAGATATCGTTATACCTTATATCCTATATCTGCATATCGTTATACGTTATATCCTACATCTACGTATCGTTATACGTTATATCCTATATGTAGATAACGTTATACGTTATATCTCATATGTAGATAACGTTTTACGTTATATCCTATATCCACATATCGATATACGTTATATCCAATATGTAGCTAACGTTATACGTTATATCCTACGTCTACATTTCGTTATACGTTATATCCTATATGTAGATATCGTTATACGTTATATCCTATATCTACATATCGTTATACGTTGTATCCTATATCTACGTATCGTTATACGTTATATCTCATATGTAGATAACGTTTTACGTTATATACTATATCTACGTATCGTTATACGTTATCTCTTATATGTAGATAACGTTTTACGTTATATCCTATATCTACATATCGTTATACGTTATATCCTATATCAACGTATCGTTATACGTCATATCCTATATGTAGATATCGTTATACGTTATATCCTATATCGACATATCGTTATAAGTTGTATCCTATATCTACGTATCGTTATACGTTATATCCTATATGTAGATAACGTTATACGTTATATCCTACGTCTACATATCGTTATACGTTATATCCTATATGTAGATATCGTTATACGTTATATCCTATATCGACATATCGTTATATGTTGTATAGTATATCTACGTATCGTTATACGTTATATCCTATATGTAGATAACGTTATACGTTATATCCTACATCTACATATCGTTATACGTTATATCCTATATGTAGATAACGTTATACGTTATATCCTATATCTACGTATCGTTATACAATATATCCTATGTCTACATATCGTTATACGTTATATCCTATATCTACATATCGTTAAACGTTATATCCTATATGTAGATATCGTTATACCTTATATCCTATATCTGCATATCGTTATTTGTTATATCCTACATCTACGTATCGTTATACGTTATATCCTATATGTAGATAACGTTATACGTTATATCTCATATGTAGATAACGTTTTACGTTATATCCTATATCCACATATCGATATACGTTATATCCAATATGTAGCTAACGTTATACGTTATATCCTACGTCTACATTTCGTTATACGTTATATCCTATATGTAGATATCGTTATACGTTATATCCTATATCTACATATCGTTATATGTTGTATAGTATATCTACGTATCGTTATACGTTATATCCTATATGTAGATAACGTTATACGTTATATCCTACATCTACATATCGTTATACGTTATATCCTATATGTAGATAACGTTATACGTTATATCCTATATCTACGTATCGTTATACAATATATCCTATGTCTACATATCGTTATACGTTATATCCTATATCTACATATCGTTAAACGTTATATCCTATATGTAGATATCGTTATACCTTATATCCTATATCTGCATATCGTTATTTGTTATATCCTACATCTACGTATCGTTATACGTTATATCCTATATGTAGATAACGTTATACGTTATATCTCATATGTAGATAACGTTTTACGTTATATCCTATATCCACATATCGATATACGTTATATCCAATATGTAGCTAACGTTATACGTTATATCCTACGTCTACATTTCGTTATACGTTATATCCTATATGTAGATATCGTTATACGTTATATCCTATATCTACATATCGTTATACGTTGTATCCTATATCTACGTATCGTTATACGTTATATCCTATTTGTAGATAACGTTATACGTTATATCCTACATCTACATATCGTTATACGTTATATCCTATATCTACATATCGTTATACGTTATATCCTATATCTACGTATCGTTATACCTTAAATCCTATATGTAGATAACGTTATATGTTATATCCTACGTCTACATGTCGTCATACGTTATGTCCTATATGTAGATAACGTTATGCGTTATATCCTATATGTACGTATCGTTATACGTTATATCCTATATCTAAATATCGTTATACGTTATATCCTATATCCACATATCGATATACTTTATATCCTATATGTCGATAACGTTTTACGTTATATCCTATATCTACATATCGTTATATGTTATATCCTATATGTTGATAAGGTTATACGTTATATCCTACGTCTACATATCGTTATACGTTATATCCTATATGTAGATATCCTTATACGTTATATCCTATATCTACATATCGTTATACGGTATATCCTATATCTACGTATCGTTATACGTTATATCCTGTACCTACATATCGTTATACGTTATATCCTATATCTACATATCGTTATACGTTATATCCTATATGTAGATAACGTTTTACGTAATATACTATATCTACGTATCGTTATACGTTATATCCTATATCTACATATCGTTATACGTTATATCATATATCTACATTCTTCATACGTTATATCCTATATCTACATATCGTTATACGTTATATCCTATATGTAGATAACGTTTTACGTAATATACTATATCTACGTATCGTTATACGTTATATCCTATATCTACATATCGTTATACGTTATATCATATATCTACATTCTTCATACGTTATATCCTATATCTACATATCGTTATACGTTATATCCTATATCTACGTATCGTTATACGTTATGTCCTATACCTACCTATCGTTATACGTTATATCCTATATCTACATCCGTTATACGTTATATCCTATATCTACGTATCGTTATACGTTGTATCCTATATGTAGATAACGTTATACGTTATATCCTATATCTACGTTTCGTTATACGTTATATCCTATACCTACATACCGTTATACGTTATATCCTATATCTACATATCGTTATACGTTATATCCTATACCTACATACCGTTATACGTTATATCCAATATCTGCATATCGTTATACGTTATATCCAATATCTACGTATCGTTATGCGTTATATACTATATCTACGTATCGCTATACTTTATATCCAATATCAACATATCGTTATACGTTATATCCTATATCTACATATCGTTATACGTTATATCCTATATCTACATATCGTTATACGTTATATCCTATATCTACGTATCGTTATGCGTTATATACTATGTCTACGTATCGTTATACGTTATATCCTATATCTACGTATCGTCATACGTTATATCGTATATGTAGATAACGTTATACGTTATATCCTACGTCTACATATCGTTATACGTTATATCCTATACCTACATACCGTTATACGTTATATTCAATATCTGCATATCGTTATACGTTATATCCAATATCTACGTATCGTTATGCGTTATATACTATATCTACGTATCGCTATACTTTATATCCTATATCAACATATCGTTATACGTTATATCCTATATCTACATATCGTTATACGTTATATCCTATATCTACATATCGTTATACGTTATATCCTATACCTACATACCGTTATACGTTATATCCTATATCTACATATCGTTATACGTTATATCCTATATGTAGATAACGTTATACGTTATATCCTACGTCTACATATCGTTATACGTTGTATCCTATATGTAGATATCGTTATACGTTATATCCTATATCTACATATCGTTATACGTTGTATCCTATATGTAGATAACGTTATACGTTATATCCTACGTCTACTTATCGTTATACGTTATATCCTATATGTAGATATCGTTATACGTTATATCCTATATCTACATATCGTTATACGTTGTATCCTATATCTACGTATCGTTATACGTTGTATCCTATATGTAGATATCGCTATACGTTATATCCTATATCTACATATCGTTATACGTTGTATCCTATATGTAGATAACATTATACGTTATATCCTACGTCTACATATCGTTATACGTTATATCCTATATGTAGATATCGTTATACGTTATATCCTATATCTACATATCGTTATACGTTGTATCCTATATCTACGTATCGTTATACGTTATATCCTATATGTAGATAACGTTATACGTTATATCCTACGTCTACATATCGTTATACGTTGTATCCTATATGTAGATATCGTTATACGTTATATCCTATATCTACATATCGTTATACGTTGTATCCTATATGTAGATAACGTTATACGTTATCTCCTACGTCTACTTATCGTTATACGTTATATCCTATATGTAGATATCGTTATACGTTATATCCTATATCTACATATCGTTATACGTTATATCATATATCTACGTATCGTTATACGTTATATCCTATATGTAGATAACGTTATACGTTATATCCTACGTCTATATATCGTTATACGTTATATCCTATATGTAGATATCGTTATACGTTATATCCTAT
This sequence comes from Bombus hortorum, assembly GCA_905332935.1. Classification (NCBI taxonomy): domain Eukaryota; kingdom Metazoa; phylum Arthropoda; class Insecta; order Hymenoptera; family Apidae; genus Bombus; species Bombus hortorum. The sequence goes on from HG995192.1 coordinate 11,172,380, forward strand.
ATCTACGTATCGTTATATGTTATATCCTATATGTAGATATCGTTATACGTTATATCCTATATCTACATATCGTTATACGTTGTATCCTATATCTACGTATCGTTATACTTTATATCCTATATGTAGATAACGGTATACGTTATATCCTATACCTACATACCGTTATACGTTATATCCTATATCTTCATATCGTTATACGTTATATCCTATATGTAGATATCGTTATACGTTATATACTATGTGTACGTATCGTTATACGTTATATCCTATATCTACGTATCGTTATACGTTATATCCTATATCTACGTATCGTTATACGTTATATCCTATATGTAGATAACGTTATACGTTATATCCTATACCTACATACCGTTATACGTTATATCCTATATCTACATATCGTTATACGTTATATCCTATATGTAGATAACGTTTTACGTTATATACTATATCTACGTATCGTTATGCGTTATATCCTATATCTACACATCGTTATACGTTATATCCTATATCTACATATCGTTATACGTTATATCCTATATCTACGTATCGTTATACGTTATATCCAATATGTAGAAACGTTATACGTTATATCCTACGTCTACATATCGTTATGCGTTATATCCTATATCTACATATCGTTATACGTTATATCCTATATCTACGTATCGTTATATGTTATATCCTATATGTAGATATCGTTATACGTTATATCCTATATCTACATATCGTTATACGTTATATCCTATATCTACATATCGTTATACGTTATATCATATATCTACATATCGTTATACGTTATATCCTATATCTACGTATCGTTATATGTTATATCCTATATGTAGATATCGTTATACGTTATATCCTATATCTACATATCGTTATACGTTGTATCCTATATCTACGTATCGTTATACTTTATATCCTGTATGTAGATAACGGTATACGTTATATCCAATATCTGCATATCGTTATAAGTTATATCCTATATCTACGTATCGTTATACGTTGTATCCTATATCTACGTATCGTTATACGTTATATTCTATATGTAGATATCGTTATACGTTATATCCTATATCTACATATCGTTATACGTTATATCCTATATCTACGTATCGTTATACGTTATATCCTATACCTACATATCGTTATACGTAATATCCTATATGTTGATATCGTTATACGTTATATCCAATATCTGCATATCGTTATACGTTATATCCTATATCTACGTATCGTTATACGTTATATCCTATATGTAGATAACGTTATACGTTATATCCTACGACTACATATCGTTATACGTTATATCCTATATGTAGATATCGTTTTTCGTTATATCCTATATCTACGAATCGTTGTACGTTATATCCTATGTCTACATATCGTTATACGTTATATCCTATATCTACATATCGTTATACGTTATATCCTATATGTATCTAACGTTTTACGTTATATCCTATATCTACGTATCGTTATACGTTATATCCTATATCTACATATCGTTATACGTTATATCCCATAATTAGATAACGTTTTACGTTATATCCTATATCTACGATTCGTTATACGATATATCCTATATGTAGATATCGTTATACGTTATATCCAATATCTGCATATCGTTATACGTTATATCCTATATCTACGTATCGTTATACGTTATATCCTATATGTAGATAACGTTATACGTTATATCCTACGTCTACATATCGTTATACGTTATATCCTATATCTACGTATCGTTATACGTTATATCCTATATGTAGATAACGTTATACGTTATACCCTACGTCTACATATCGTTATACGTTATATCCTATATGTAGATATCGTTATACGTTATATCCAATATCTGCATATCGTTATACGATATATCCTACATCTACGTATCGTTATACGATATATACTATGTCTACGTATCGTTATACGTTATATCCTATATCTACGTATCGTTATACGTTATATCCTATACCTACATACCGTTATACGTTATATCCTATATCTACATGTCGTTATACTTTATATCCTATACGTAGATAACGTTATACGTTATATCCTACGTCTACATATCGTTATACGTTGTATCCTATATGTAGATATCGCTATACGTTATATCCTATATCTACATATCGTTATACGTTGTATCCTATATGTAGATAACATTATACGTTATATCCTACGTCTACATATCGTTATACGTTATATCCTATATGTAGATATCGTTATACGTTATATCCTATATCTACATATCGTTATACGTTGTATCCTATATCTACGTATCGTTATACGTTATATCCTATATGTAGATAACGTTATACGTTATATCCTACGTCTACATATCGTTATACGTTGTATCCTATATGTAGATATCGTTATACGTTATATCCTATATCTACATATCGTTATACGTTGTATCCTATATGTAGATAACGTTATACGTTATCTCCTACGTCTACTTATCGTTATACGTTATATCCTATATGTAGATATCGTTATACGTTATATCCTATATCTACATATCGTTATACGTTATATCATATATCTACGTATCGTTATACGTTATATCCTATATGTAGATAACGTTATACGTTATATCCTACGTCTATATATCGTTATACGTTATATCCTATATGTAGATATCGTTATACGTTATATCCTATATCTACGTATCGTTATATGTTATATCCTATATGTAGATATCGTTATACGTTATATCCTATATCTACATATCGTTATACGTTGTATCCTATATCTACGTATCGTTATACTTTATATCCTATATGTAGATAACGGTATACGTTATATCCTATACCTACATACCGTTATACGTTATATCCTATATCTACATATCGTTATACGTTATATCCTATATGTAGATATCGTTATACGTTATATACTATGTGTACGTATCGTTATACGTTATATCCTATATCTACGTATCGTTATACGTTATATCCTATATCTACGTATCGTTATACGTTATATCCTATATGTAGATAACGTTATACGTTATATCCTATACCTACATACCGTTATACGTTATATCCTATATCTACATATCGTTATACGTTATATCCTATATGTAGATAACGTTTTACGTTATATACTATATCTACGTATCGTTATGCGTTATATCCTATATCTACACATCGTTATACGTTATATCCTATATCTACATATCGTTATACGTTATATCCAATATGTAGAAACGTTATACGTTATATCCTACGTCTACATATCGTTATGCGTTATATCCTATATGTAGATATCGTTATACGTTATATCCTATAACTACATATCGTTATACGTTGTATCTTATATCTACGTATCGTTATACGTTATATCCTATATGTAGATAACGTTATACGTTATATCCTACATCTTCATATCGTTATACGTTATATCCTATATCTACATATCGTTATACGTTATATCCTATATCTACGTATCGTTATATGTTATATCCTATATGTAGATATCGTTATACGTTATATCCTATATCTACATATCGTTATACGTTGTATCCTATATCTACGTATCGTTATACTTTATATCCTGTATGTAGATAACGGTATACGTTATATCCAATATCTGCATATCGTTATAAGTTATATCCTATATCTACGTATCGTTATACGTTGTATCCTATATCTACGTATCGTTATACGTTATATTCTATATGTAGATATCGTTATACGTTATATCCTATATCTACATATCGTTATACGTTATATCCTATATCTACGTATCGTTATACGTTATATCCTATACCTACATATCGTTATACGTAATATCCTATATGTTGATATCGTTATACGTTATATCCAATATCTGCATATCGTTATACGTTATATCCTATATCTACGTATCGTTATACGTTATATCCTATATGTAGATAACGTTATACGTTATATCCTACGACTACATATCGTTATACGTTATATCCTATATGTAGATATCGTTTTTCGTTATATCCTATATCTACGAATCGTTGTACGTTATATCCTATGTCTACATATCGTTATACGTTATATCCTATATCTACATATCGTTATACTTTATATCCTATACGTAGATAACGTTATACGTTATATCCTACGTCTACATATCGTTATACCTTATATCCTATATCTACGTACCGTTATACGTTATATCCTATATGTAGATATCGTTATACGTTATATCCTACGTCTACATATCGTTATACGTTATATCCTATATATACGTATCGTTATACGATATATCCTATATGTAGATATCGTTATACCTTATATCCAATATCTGCATATCGTTATACGTTATATCCTATATCTACATATCGTTATACGTTACATCCTATATCTGCATATCGTTATACGTTATATCCTATGTCTACATATCGTTATACGTTATATCCTATATCTACGAATCGTTATACGTTATATCCTATATCTACATATCGTTATACGTTATATCCCATATGTAGATAACGTTTTACGTTATATCCTATATCTACGTATCGTTATACGATATATCCTATATGTAGATATCGTTATTCGTAATATCCAATATCTGCATATCGTTATACGATATATCCTATATCTACGTATCGTTATACGTTATATACTATGTCTACGTATCGTTATACGTTATATCGTATATCTACATATCGTTATACGTTATATCCTATGTCTACATATCGTTATACGTTATATCCCATATGTAGATAACGTTTTACGTTATATCCTATATCTACATATCGTTATACGTTATATCCTATATGTAGATAACGTTTTACGTTATATCCTATATGTAGATATCGTTATACGTTATATCCTATATCTACGTATCGTTATATGTTATATCCTATATGTAGATATCGTTATACGTTATATCCTATATCTACATATCGTTATACGTTGTATCCTATATCTACGTATCGTTATACTTTATATCCTATATGTAGATAACGGTATACGTTATATCCAATATCTGCATATCGTTATAAGTTATATCCTATATCTACGTATCGTTATACGTTGTATCCTATATCTACGTATCGTTATACGTTATATTCTATATGTAGATATCGTTATACGTTATATCCTATATCTACATATCGTTATACGTTATATCCTATATCTACGTATCGTTATACGTTATATCCTATACCTACATATCGTTATACGTAATATCCTATATGTTGATATCGTTATACGTTATATCCAATATCTGCATATCGTTATTCGTTATATCCTATATCTACGTATCGTTATACGTTATATCCTATATGTAGATAACGTTATACGTTATATCCTACGACTACATATCGTTATACGTTATATCCTATATGTAGATATCGTTTTTCGTTATATCCTATATCTACGAATCGTTGTACGTTATATCCTATATCTAAATTTCGTTTTACGTTATATCCTATATCTACATATCGTTATATGTTATATCCTATATGTTGATAAGGTTATACGTTATATCCTACGTCTACATATCGTTATACGTTATATCCCATATGTAGATATCGTTATACGTTATATCCTACGTCTACATATCGTTATACGTTATATCCTATATATCTAAATTTCGTTTTACGTTATATCCTACATCTACATATCGTTATATGTTATATCCTATATGTTGATAAGGATATACGTTATATCCTACGTCTACATATCGTTATACGTTATATCCCATATGTAGATATCGTTATACGTTATATCCTATATCTACATATCGTTATACGTTATATCCTATATGTAGATATCGGTATACGTTATAACCTATATCTACATATCGTTATACATTATATCCTATATCTACGTATCGTTATACGTTATATCCTATACCTACATATCGTTATACGTTATATCATATATCTACATATCGTTATACGTTATATCCTATATCTACGTATCGTTATACGTTATGTCCTATACCTACCTATCGTTATACGTTATATCCTATATCTACATCCGTTATACGTTATATCCTATATCTACGTTTCGTTATACGTTATATCCTATATGTAGTTAACGTTTTACGTTATATCCTATATTTACGTATCGTTATACGTTATATCCTATATCTACATATCGTTATACGTTATATCCTATATCTACGTATCGTTATACGTTATGTCCTATATGTAGATACCGTTTTACGTTATACACTATATCTACGTATCGCTATACTTTATATCCTGTATCAACATATCGTTATACGTTATATCCTATATCTACATATCGTTATACGTTATATCATATATCTACATATCGTTATACGTTATATCCTATATCTACGTATCGTTATACGTTGTATCCTATATGTAGATAACGTTATACGTTATATCCTACTTCTACATATCGTTATACGTTATATCCTATATCTACATATCGTTATACGTTATATCCTATATCTACATATCGTTATACGTTGTATCCTATATCTACGTATCGTTATACGTTATATCCTATATGTAGATAACGTTATACGTTATATCCTATATCTACATACCGTTATACGTTATATCCTATATGTAGATAACGTTATACGTTATATCCTATATCTACATATCGTTATACGTTATATCCTATATCTACATATCGTTATACGTTATATCCTATATCTACATATCGTTATACGTTATATCATATATCTACATATCGTTATACGTTATATCCTATATCTACGTATCGTTATACGTTATATCCAATATGTAGAAACGTTATACGTTATATCCAATATCTGCATATCGTTATACGTTATATCCTATATCTACGTATCGTTATACGTTATATCCTATATGTAGATAACGTTATACGTTATATCCTACGACTACATATCGTTATACGTTATATCCTATATGTATCTAACGTTTTACGTTATATCCTATATCTACGTATCGTTATACGTTATATCCTATATCTACATATCGTTATACGTTATATCCCATATGTAGATAACGTTTTACGTTATATCCTATATCTACGATTCGTTATACGATATATCCTATATGTAGATATCGTTATACGTTATATCCAATATCTGCATATCGTTATACGTTATATCCTATATCTACGTATCGTTATACGTTATATCCTATATGTAGATAACGTTATACGTTATATCCTACGTCTACATATCGTTATACGTTATATCCTATATTTACGTATCGTTATACGTTATATCCTATATGTAGATAACGTTATACGTTATATCCTACGTCTACATATCGTTATACGTTATATCCTATATGTAGATATCGTTATACCTTATATCCTATATGTCGATAACGTTTTACGTTATATCCTATATCTACATATCGTTATATGTTATATCCTATATGTTGATAAGGTTATACCTTATATCCTATATCTACGTATCGTTATACCTTAAATCCTATATGTAGATAACGTTATATGTTATATCCTACGTCTACATGTCGTCATACGTTATATCCTATACGTAGATAACGTTATGCGTTATATCCTATATGTACGTATCGTTATACGTTATATCCTATATCTAAATATCGTTTTACGTTATATCCTATATCTATATATCGTTATATGTTATATCCTATATGTTGATAAGGTTATACGTTATATCCTACGTCTACATATCGTTATACGTTATATCCCATATGTAGATATCGTTATACGTTATATCCTATATCTACATATCGTTATACGTTATATCCTATATGTAGATATCGGTATACGTTATAACCTATATCTACATACCGTTATACGTTGTATCCTATATCTACGTATCGTTATACGTTATATCCTATACCTACATACCGTTATACGTTATATCCTATATCTACATAACGTTATACGTTATATCCTATATGTAGATACCGTTTTACGTTATACACTATATCTACGTATCGCTATACTTTATATCCTATATCAACATATCGTTATACGTTATATCCTATATCTACATATCGTTATACGTTATATCATATATCTACATATCGTAATACGTTATATCCTATATCTACGTATCGTTATACGTTGTGTCCTATATGTAGATAACGTTATACGTTATATCCTACGTCTACATATCGTTATACGTTATATCCTATATCTACATATCGTTATACGTTATATCCTATATCTACATATCGTTATACGTTGTATCCTATATCTACGTATCGCTATACGTTATATCCTATATGTAGATAACGTTATACGTTATATCCTATATCTACATACCGTTATACGTTATATCCTATATGTAGATAACGTTATACGTTATATCCTACATCTACATATCGTTATACGTTATATCCTATCTGTAAATATCGTTATACGTTATATCCAATATCTTTATATCGTTATACGTTATATCCTATATCTAGATAACGTTATACGTTATATCCTATATGTACGTATCGTTATACGTTGTATCCTATATCTCCGTATCGTTATACGTTATATCCTATATGTACACAACGTTATACGTTATATCCTACATCTACATATCGTTATACGTTATATCCTATCTGTAGATATCGTTATACGTTATATCCAATATCTGCATATCGTTATACGTTATATCCTATATCTACATATCGTTATACGTTATACCCTATATCTACATATCGTTATACGTTACATCCTATATCTACGTATCGTTATACGTTATATACTATGTCTACGTATCGTTATACGTCATATCCTATATCTACGTATCGTTATACGTTATATCGTATATGTAGATAACGTTATACGTTATATCCTACGTCTACATATCGCTATACGTTATATCCTATATGTAGATATCGTTATACGCTATATCCTACATCTACATATCGTTATACGTTATATCCTATATGTGGATATCGTTATACGTTATATCCTATATCTGCATATCGTTATACGGTATATCCTATATCTACATATCGTTATACGTTATATCCTATATCTACATATCGTTATACGTTATATCCTATATCTACGTATCGTTATACGTTATGTCCTATACCTACCTATCGTTATACGTTATATCCTATATCTACATCCGTTATACGTTATATCCTATATCTACGTATCGTTATACGTTGTATCCTATATGTAGATAACGTTATACGTTATATCCTATATCTACGTTTCGTTATACGTTATATCCTATATGTAGATAACGTTTTACGTTATATCCTATATTTACGTATCGTTATACGTTATATCCTATATGTAGATATCGTTATACGTTATATCCAATATCTGCATATCGTTATACGTTATATCCTATATCTACGTATCGTTATACGTTATATCCTATATCTACATACCGTTATACGTTATATCCTATATCTACATATCGTTATACGTTATATCCTATATCTACGTGTCGTTATACGTTATATCCTATATGTAGATAACGTTTTACCTTATATCCTACATCTACATATCGTTATACGTTGTATCCTATATGTACGTATCGTTATACGTTATATCCTATATGTCGATAACGTTATACGTTATATCTCATATGTAGATAACGTTTTACGTTATATACTATATCTACGTATCGTTATACGTTATCTCTTATATGTAGATAACGTTTTACGTTATATCCTATATCTACATATCGTTATACGTTATATCCTATATCAACGTATCGTTATACGTCATATCCTATATGTAGATATCGTTATACGTTATATCCTATATCGACATATCGTTATAAGTTGTATCCTATATCTACGTATCGTTATACGTTATATCCTATATGTAGATAACGTTATACGTTATATCCTACGTCTACATATCGTTATACGTTATATCCTATATGTAGATATCGTTATACGTTATATCCTATATCGACATATCGTTATATGTTGTATAGTATATCTACGTATCGTTATACGTTATATCCTATATGTAGATAACGTTATACGTTATATCCTACATCTACATATCGTTATACGTTATATCCTATATGTAGATAACGTTATACGTTATATCCTATATCTACGTATCGTTATACAATATATCCTATGTCTACATATCGTTATACGTTATATCCTATATCTACATATCGTTAAACGTTATATCCTATATGTAGATATCGTTATACCTTATATCCTATATCTGCATATCGTTATACGTTATATCCTACATCTACGTATCGTTATACGTTATATCCTATATGTAGATAACGTTATACGTTATATCTCATATGTAGATAACGTTTTACGTTATATCCTATATCCACATATCGATATACGTTATATCCAATATGTAGCTAACGTTATACGTTATATCCTACGTCTACATTTCGTTATACGTTATATCCTATATGTAGATATTGTTATACGTTATATCCTATATCTACATATCGTTATACGTTGTATCCTATATCTACGTATCGTTATACGTTATATCCTATTTGTAGATAACGTTTTACGTAATATACTATATCTACGTATCGTTATACGTTATATCCTATATCTACATATCGTTATACGTTATATCATATATCTACATTCCTCATACGTTATATCCTATATCTACATATCGTTATACGTTATATCCTATATCTACGTATCGTTATACGTTATGTCCTATACCTACCTATCGTTATACGTTATATCCTATATCTACATCCGTTATACGTTATATCCTATATCTACGTATCGTTATACGTTGTATCCTATATGTAGATAACGTTATACGTTATATCCTATATCTACGTTTCGTTATACGTTATATCCTATACCTACATACCGTTATACGTTATATCCTATATCTACATATCGTTATACGTTATATCCTATACCTACATACCGTTATACGTTATATCCAATATCTGCATATCGTTATACGTTATATCCAATATCTACGTATCGTTATGCGTTATATACTATATCTACGTATCGCTATACTTTATATCCAATATCAACATATCGTTATACGTTATATCCTATATCTACATATCGTTATACGTTATATCCTATATCTACATATCGTTATACGTTATATCCTATATCTACGTATCGTTATGCGTTATATACTATGTCTACGTATCGTTATACGTTATATCCTATATCTACGTATCGTCATACGTTATATCGTATATGTAGATAACGTTATACGTTATATCCTACGTCTACATATCGTTATACGTTATATCCTATACCTACATACCGTTATACGTTATATTCAATATCTGCATATCGTTATACGTTATATCCAATATCTACGTATCGTTATGCGTTATATACTATATCTACGTATCGCTATACTTTATATCCTATATCAACATATCGTTATACGTTATATCCTATATCTACATATCGTTATACGTTATATCCTATATCTACATATCGTTATACGTTATATCCTATATCTACGTATCGTTATACGTTATATCCTATACCTACATATCGTTATACGTTGTATCCTATATCTACGTATCGTTATACGTTATATCCTATATGTAGATAACGTTATACGTTATATCCTATATGTAGGTAACATTATACGTTATATCCTACGTCTACATATCGTTATACGTTATATCCTATATGTAGATATCGTTATACGTTATATCCTATATCTACATATCGTTATACGTTGTATCCTATATCTACGTATCGTTATACGTTATATCCTATATGTAGATAACGTTATACGTTATATCCTACGTCTACATATCGTTATACGTTTTATCCTATATGTAGATATCGTTATACGTTATATCCTATATCTACATATCGTTATACGTTGTATCCCATATGTAGATAACGTTTTACGTTATATCCTATATCTACGATTCGTTATACGATATATCCTATATGTAGATATCGTTATACGTTATATCCAATATCTGCATATCGTTATACGTTATATCCTATATCTACGTATCGTTATACGTTATATCCTATATGTAGATAACGTTATACGTTATATCCTACGTCTACATATCGTTATACGTTATATCCTATATTTACGTATCGTTATACGTTATATCCTATATGTAGATAACGTTATACGTTATATCCTACGTCTACATATCGTTATACGTTATATCCTATATGTAGATATCGTTATACCTTATATCCTATATGTCGATAACGTTTTACGTTATATCCTATATCTACATATCGTTATATGTTATATCCTATATGTTGATAAGGTTATACCTTATATCCTATATCTACGTATCGTTATACCTTAAATCCTATATGTAGATAACGTTATATGTTATATCCTACGTCTACATGTCGTCATACGTTATATCCTATACGTAGATAACGTTATGCGTTATATCCTATATGTACGTATCGTTATACGTTATATCCTATATCTAAATATCGTTTTACGTTATATCCTATATCTATATATCGTTATATGTTATATCCTATATGTTGATAAGGTTATACGTTATATCCTACGTCTACATATCGTTATACGTTATATCCCATATGTAGATATCGTTATACGTTATATCCTATATCTACATATCGTTATACGTTATATCCTATATGTAGATATCGGTATACGTTATAACCTATATCTACATACCGTTATACGTTGTATCCTATATCTACGTATCGTTATACGTTATATCCTATACCTACATACCGTTATACGTTATATCCTATATCTACATAACGTTATACGTTATATCCTATATGTAGATACCGTTTTACGTTATACACTATATCTACGTATCGCTATACTTTATATCCTATATCAACATATCGTTATACGTTATATCCTATATCTACATATCGTTATACGTTATATCATATATCTACATATCGTAATACGTTATATCCTATATCTACGTATCGTTATACGTTGTGTCCTATATGTAGATAACGTTATACGTTATATCCTACGTCTACATATCGTTATACGTTATATCCTATATCTACATATCGTTATACGTTATATCCTATATCTACATATCGTTATACGTTGTATCCTATATCTACGTATCGCTATACGTTATATCCTATATGTAGATAACGTTATACGTTATATCCTATATCTACATACCGTTATACGTTATATCCTATATGTAGATAACGTTATACGTTATATCCTACATCTACATATCGTTATACGTTATATCCTATCTGTAAATATCGTTATACGTTATATCCAATATCTTTATATCGTTATACGTTATATCCTATATCTAGATAACGTTATACGTTATATCCTATATGTACGTATCGTTATACGTTGTATCCTATATCTCCGTATCGTTATACGTTATATCCTATATGTACACAACGTTATACGTTATATCCTACATCTACATATCGTTATACGTTATATCCTATCTGTAGATATCGTTATACGTTATATCCAATATCTGCATATCGTTATACGTTATATCCTATATCTACATATCGTTATACGTTATACCCTATATCTACATATCGTTATACGTTACATCCTATATCTACGTATCGTTATACGTTATATACTATGTCTACGTATCGTTATACGTCATATCCTATATCTACGTATCGTTATACGTTATATCGTATATGTAGATAACGTTATACGTTATATCCTACGTCTACATATCGCTATACGTTATATCCTATATGTAGATATCGTTATACGCTATATCCTACATCTACATATCGTTATACGTTATATCCTATATGTGGATATCGTTATACGTTATATCCTATATCTGCATATCGTTATACGGTATATCCTATATCTACATATCGTTATACGTTATATCCTATATCTACATATCGTTATACGTTATATCCTATATCTACGTATCGTTATACGTTATGTCCTATACCTACCTATCGTTATACGTTATATCCTATATCTACATCCGTTATACGTTATATCCTATATCTACGTATCGTTATACGTTGTATCCTATATGTAGATAACGTTATACGTTATATCCTATATCTACGTTTCGTTATACGTTATATCCTATATGTAGATAACGTTTTACGTTATATCCTATATTTACGTATCGTTATACGTTATATCCTATATGTAGATATCGTTATACGTTATATCCAATATCTGCATATCGTTATACGTTATATCCTATATCTACGTATCGTTATACGTTATATCCTATATCTACATACCGTTATACGTTATATCCTATATCTACATATCGTTATACGTTATATCCTATATCTACGTGTCGTTATACGTTATATCCTATATGTAGATAACGTTTTACCTTATATCCTACATCTACATATCGTTATACGTTGTATCCTATATGTACGTATCGTTATACGTTATATCCTATATGTCGATAACGTTATACGTTATATCTCATATGTAGATAACGTTTTACGTTATATACTATATCTACGTATCGTTATACGTTATCTCTTATATGTAGATAACGTTTTACGTTATATCCTATATCTACATATCGTTATACGTTATATCCTATATCAACGTATCGTTATACGTCATATCCTATATGTAGATATCGTTATACGTTATATCCTATATCGACATATCGTTATAAGTTGTATCCTATATCTACGTATCGTTATACGTTATATCCTATATGTAGATAACGTTATACGTTATATCCTACGTCTACATATCGTTATACGTTATATCCTATATGTAGATATCGTTATACGTTATATCCTATATCGACATATCGTTATATGTTGTATAGTATATCTACGTATCGTTATACGTTATATCCTATATGTAGATAACGTTATACGTTATATCCTACATCTACATATCGTTATACGTTATATCCTATATGTAGATAACGTTATACGTTATATCCTATATCTACGTATCGTTATACAATATATCCTATGTCTACATATCGTTATACGTTATATCCTATATCTACATATCGTTAAACGTTATATCCTATATGTAGATATCGTTATACCTTATATCCTATATCTGCATATCGTTATACGTTATATCCTACATCTACGTATCGTTATACGTTATATCCTATATGTAGATAACGTTATACGTTATATCTCATATGTAGATAACGTTTTACGTTATATCCTATATCCACATATCGATATACGTTATATCCAATATGTAGCTAACGTTATACGTTATATCCTACGTCTACATTTCGTTATACGTTATATCCTATATGTAGATATTGTTATACGTTATATCCTATATCTACATATCGTTATACGTTGTATCCTATATCTACGTATCGTTATACGTTATATCCTATTTGTAGATAACGTTTTACGTAATATACTATATCTACGTATCGTTATACGTTATATCCTATATCTACATATCGTTATACGTTATATCATATATCTACATTCCTCATACGTTATATCCTATATCTACATATCGTTATACGTTATATCCTATATCTACGTATCGTTATACGTTATGTCCTATACCTACCTATCGTTATACGTTATATCCTATATCTACATCCGTTATACGTTATATCCTATATCTACGTATCGTTATACGTTGTATCCTATATGTAGATAACGTTATACGTTATATCCTATATCTACGTTTCGTTATACGTTATATCCTATACCTACATACCGTTATACGTTATATCCTATATCTACATATCGTTATACGTTATATCCTATACCTACATACCGTTATACGTTATATCCAATATCTGCATATCGTTATACGTTATATCCAATATCTACGTATCGTTATGCGTTATATACTATATCTACGTATCGCTATACTTTATATCCAATATCAACATATCGTTATACGTTATATCCTATATCTACATATCGTTATACGTTATATCCTATATCTACATATCGTTATACGTTATATCCTATATCTACGTATCGTTATGCGTTATATACTATGTCTACGTATCGTTATACGTTATATCCTATATCTACGTATCGTCATACGTTATATCGTATATGTAGATAACGTTATACGTTATATCCTACGTCTACATATCGTTATACGTTATATCCTATACCTACATACCGTTATACGTTATATTCAATATCTGCATATCGTTATACGTTATATCCAATATCTACGTATCGTTATGCGTTATATACTATATCTACGTATCGCTATACTTTATATCCTATATCAACATATCGTTATACGTTATATCCTATATCTACATATCGTTATACGTTATATCCTATATCTACATATCGTTATACGTTATATCCTATATCTACGTATCGTTATACGTTATATCCTATACCTACATATCGTTATACGTTGTATCCTATATCTACGTATCGTTATACGTTATATCCTATATGTAGATAACGTTATACGTTATATCCTATATGTAGGTAACATTATACGTTATATCCTACGTCTACATATCGTTATACGTTATATCCTATATGTAGATATCGTTATACGTTATATCCTATATCTACATATCGTTATACGTTGTATCCTATATCTACGTATCGTTATACGTTATATCCTATATGTAGATAACGTTATACGTTATATCCTACGTCTACATATCGTTATACGTTTTATCCTATATGTAGATATCGTTATACGTTATATCCTATATCTACATATCGTTATACGTTGTATCCTATATGTAGATAACGTTATACGTTATCTCCTACGTCTACTTATCGTTATACGTTATATCCTATATGTAGATATCGTTATACGTTATATCCTATATCTACATATCGTTATACGTTATATCATATATCTACGTATCGTTATACGTTATATCCTATATGTAGATAACGTTATACGTTATATCCTACGTCTATATATCGTTATACGTTATATCCTATATGTAGATATCGTTATACGTTATATCCTATATCTACATATCGTTATACGTTGTATCCTATATCTACGTATCGTTATACTTTATATCCTATATGTAGATAACGGTATACGTTATATCCTATACCTACATACCGTTATACGTTATATCCTATATCTACATATCGTTATACGTTATATCCTATATGTAGATATCGTTATACGTTATATACTATGTGTACGTATCGTTATACGTTATATCCTATATGTAGATATCGTTATACGTTATATCCTACGTCTACATATCGTTATACGTTATATCCTATATATACGTATCGTTATACGTTTTATCCTATATGTAGATATCGTTATACGTTATATCCTATATCTACATATCGTTATACGTTGTATCCTATATGTAGATAACGTTATACGTTATCTCCTACGTCTACTTATCGTTATACGTTATATCCTATATGTAGATATCGTTATACGTTATATCCTATATCTACATATCGTTATACGTTATATCATATATCTACGTATCGTTATACGTTATATCCTATATGTAGATAACGTTATACGTTATATCCTACGTCTATATATCGTTATACGTTATATCCTATATGTAGATATCGTTATACGTTATATCCTATATCTACATATCGTTATACGTTGTATCCTATATCTACGTATCGTTATACTTTATATCCTATATGTAGATAACGGTATACGTTATATCCTATACCTACATACCGTTATACGTTATATCCTATATCTACATATCGTTATACGTTATATCCTATATGTAGATATCGTTATACGTTATATACTATGTGTACGTATCGTTATACGTTATATCCTATATGTAGATATCGTTATACGTTATATCCTACGTCTACATATCGTTATACGTTATATCCTATATATACGTATCGTTATACGTTATATCCTATATGTAGATATCGTTATACCTTATATCCTATATCTACGTACCGTTATACGTTATATCCTATATGTAGATATCGTTATACGTTATATCCTACGTCTACATATCGTTATACGTTATATCCTATATATACGTATCGTTATACGATATATCCTATATGTAGATATCGTTATACGTTATATCCAATATCTGCATATCGTTATACGTTATATCATATATCTACGTATCGTTATACGTTATATCCTATATGTAGATAACGTTATACGTTATATCCTACGTCTATATATCGTTATACGTTATATCCTATATGTAGATATCGTTATACGTTATATCCTATACCTACATACCGTTATACGTTATATCCTATATCTACATATCGTTATACGTTATATCCTATACCTACATACCGTTATACGTTATATCCAATATCTGCATATCGTTATACGTTATATCCAATATCTACGTATCGTTATGCGTTATATACTATATCTACGTATCGCTATACTTTATATCCAATATCAACATATCGTTATACGTTATATCCTATATCTACATATCGTTATACGTTATATCCTATATCTACATATCGTTATACGTTATATCCTATATCTACGTATCGTTATGCGTTATATACTATGTCTACGTATCGTTATACGTTATATCCTATATCTACGTATCGTTATACGTTATATCCTATATGTAGATAACGTTATACGTTATATCCTACGTCTACATATCGTTATACGTTTTATCCTATATGTAGATATCGTTATACGTTATATCCTATATCTACATATCGTTATACGTTGTATCCTATATGTAGATAACGTTATACGTTATCTCCTACGTCTACTTATCGTTATACGTTATATCCTATATGTAGATATCGTTATACGTTATATCCTATATCTACATATCGTTATACGTTATATCATATATCTACGTATCGTTATACGTTATATCCTATATGTAGATAACGTTATACGTTATATCCTACGTCTATATATCGTTATACGTTATATCCTATATGTAGATATCGTTATACGTTATATCCTATATCTACATATCGTTATACGTTGTATCCTATATCTACGTATCGTTATACTTTATATCCTATATGTAGATAACGGTATACGTTATATCCTATACCTACATACCGTTATACGTTATATCCTATATCTACATATCGTTATACGTTATATCCTATATGTAGATATCGTTATACGTTATATACTATGTGTACGTATCGTTATACGTTATATCCTATATGTAGATATCGTTATACGTTATATCCTACGTCTACATATCGTTATACGTTATATCCTATATATACGTATCGTTATACGTTATATCCTATATGTAGATATCGTTATACCTTATATCCTATATCTACGTACCGTTATACGTTATATCCTATATGTAGATATCGTTATACGTTATATCCTACGTCTACATATCGTTATACGTTATATCCTATGTCTACATATCGTTATACGTTATATCCTATATCTACGAATCGTTATACGTTATATCCTATATCTACATATCGTTATACGTTATATCCCATATGTAGATAACGTTTTACGTTATATCCTATATCTACGTATCGTTATACGATATATCCTATATGTAGATATCGTTATTCGTAATATCCAATATCTGCATATCGTTATACGATATATCCTATATCTACGTATCGTTATACGTTATATACTATGTCTACGTATCGTTATACGTTATATCGTATATCTACATATCGTTATACGTTATATCCTATGTCTACATATCGTTATACGTTATATCCCATATGTAGATAACGTTTTACGTTATATCCTATATCTACATATCGTTATACGTTATATCCTATATGTAGATAACGTTTTACGTTATATCCTGTATGTAGATATCGTTATACGTTATATCCTATATCTACGTATCGTTATATGTTATATCCTATATGTAGATATCGTTATACGTTATATCCTATATCTACATATCGTTATACGTTGTATCCTATATCTACGTATCGTTATACTTTATATCCTATATGTAGATAACGGTATACGTTATATCCAATATCTGCATATCGTTATAAGTTATATCCTATATCTACGTATCGTTATACGTTGTATCCTATATCTACGTATCGTTATACGTTATATTCTATATGTAGATATCGTTATACGTTATATCCTATATCTACATATCGTTATACGTTATATCCTATATCTACGTATCGTTATACGTTATATCCTATACCTACATATCGTTATACGTAATATCCTATATGTTGATATCGTTATACGTTATATCCAATATCTGCATATCGTTATTCGTTATATCCTATATCTACGTATCGTTATACGTTATATCCTATATGTAGATAACGTTATACGTTATATCCTACGACTACATATCGTTATACGTTATATCCTATATGTAGATATCGTTTTTCGTTATATCCTATATCTACGAATCGTTGTACGTTATATCCTATATCTAAATTTCGTTTTACGTTATATCCTATATCTACATATCGTTATATGTTATATCCTATATGTTGATAAGGTTATACGTTATATCCTACGTCTACATATCGTTATACGTTATATCCCATATGTAGATATCGTTATACGTTATATCCTATATCTACATATCGTTATACGTTATATCCTATATGTAGATATCGGTATACGTTATAACCTATATCTACATATCGTTATACATTATATCCTATATCTACGTATCGTTATACGTTATATCCTATATCTACATATTGTTATACGTTATATCCTGTACCTACATATCGTTATACGTTGTATCCTATATCTACGTATCGTTATACGTTATATCCTATATGTAGATAACGTTATACGTTATATCCTACGTCTACATATCGTTATACGTTATATCCTATATATCTAAATTTCGTTTTACGTTATATCCTACATCTACATATCGTTATATGTTATATCCTATATGTTGATAAGGATATACGTTATATCCTACGTCTACATATCGTTATACGTTATATCCCATATGTAGATATCGTTATACGTTATATCCTATATCTACATATCGTTATACGTTATATCCTATATGTAGATATCGGTATACGTTATAACCTATATCTACATATCGTTATACATTATATCCTATATCTACGTATTGTTATACGTTATATCCTATACCTACATATCGTTATACGTTATATCATATATCTACATATCGTTATACGTTATATCCTATATCTACGTATCGTTATACGTTATGTCCTATACCTACCTATCGTTATACGTTATATCCTATATCTACATCCGTTATACGTTATATCCTATATCTACGTTTCGTTATACGTTATATCCTATATGTAGTTAACGTTTTACGTTATATCCTATATTTACGTATCGTTATACGTTATATCCTATATCTACATATCGTTATACGTTATATCCTATATCTACGTATCGTTATACGTTATGTCCTATATGTAGATACCGTTTTACGTTATACACTATATCTACGTATCGCTATACTTTATATCCTGTATCAACATATCGTTATACGTTATATCCTATATCTACATATCGTTATACGTTATATCATATATCTACATATCGTTATACGTTATATCCTATATCTACGTATCGTTATACGTTATATCCTATATGTAGATAACGTTATACGTTATATCCTACTTCTACATATCGTTATACGTTATATCCTATATCTACATATCGTTATACGTTATATCCTATATCTACATATCGTTATACGTTGTATCCTATATCTACGTATCGTTATACGTTATATCCTATATGTAGATAACGTTATACGTTATATCCTATATCTACATACCGTTATACGTTATATCCTATATGTAGATAACGTTATACGTTATATCCTATATCTACATATCGTTATACGTTATATCCTATATCTACATATCGTTATACGTTATATCCTATATCTACATATCGTTATACGTTATATCATATATCTACATATCGTTATACGTTATATCCTATATCTACGTATCGTTATACGTTATATCCAATATGTAGAAACGTTATACGTTATATCCAATATCTGCATATCGTTATACGTTATATCCTATATCTACGTATCGTTATACGTTATATCCTATATGTAGATAACGTTATACGTTATATCCTACGACTACATATCGTTATACGTTATATCCTATATGTATCTAACGTTTTACGTTATATCCTATATCTACGTATCGTTATACGTTATATCCTATATCTACATATCGTTATACGTTATATCATATATCTACATATCGTTATACGTTATATCCTATATCTACGTATCGTTATACGTTGTATCCTATATGTAGATAACGTTATACGTTATATCCTACTTCTACATATCGTTATACGTTATATCCTATATCTACATATCGTTATACGTTATATCCTATATCTACATATCGTTATACGTTGTATCCTATATCTACGTATCGTTATACGTTATATCCAATATGTAGAAACGTTATACGTTATATCCAATATCTGCATATCGTTATACGTTATATCCTATATCTACGTATCGTTATACGTTATATCCTATATGTAGATAACGTTATACGTTATATCCTACGTCTACATATCGTTATACGTTATATCCTATATGTAGATATCGTTATACCTTATATCCTATATGTCGATAACGTTTTACGTTATATCCTATATCTACATATCGTTATATGTTATATCCTATATGTTGATAAGGTTATACCTTATATCCTATATCTACGTATCGTTATACCTTAAATCCTATATGTAGATAACGTTATATGTTATATCCTACGTCTACATGTCGTCATACGTTATATCCTATACGTAGATAACGTTATGCGTTATATCCTATATGTACGTATCGTTATACGTTATATCCTATATCTAAATATCGTTTTACGTTATATCCTATATCTACATATCGTTATATGTTATATCCTATATGTTGATAAGGTTATACGTTATATCCTACGTCTACATATCGTTATACGTTATATCCCATATGTAGATATCGTTATACGTTATATCCTATATCTACATATCGTTATACGTTATATCCTATATGTAGATATCGGTATACGTTATAACCTATATCTACATACCGTTATACGTTATATCCTATATCTACGTATCGTTATACGTTATATCCTATACCTACATACCGTTATACGTTATATCCTATATCTACATAACGTTATACGTTATATCCTATATGTAGATACCGTTTTACGTTATACATTATATCTACGTATCGCTATACTTTATATCCTATATCAACATATCGTTATACGTTATATCCTATATCTACATATCGTTATACGTTATATCATATATCTACATATCGTTATACGTTATATCCTATATCTACGTATCGTTATACGTTGTGTCCTATATGTAGATAACGTTATACGTTATATCCTACGTCTACATATCGTTATACGTTATATCCTATATCTACATATCGTTATACGTTATATCCTATATCTACATATCGTTATACGTTGTATCCTATATCTACGTATCGCTATACGTTATATCCTATATGTAGATAACGTTATACGTTATATCCTATATCTACATACCGTTATACGTTATATCCTATATGTAGATAACGTTATACGTTATATCCTACATCTACATATCGTTATACGTTATATCCTATCTGTAAATATCGTTATACGTTATATCCAATATCTTTATATCGTTATACGTTATATCCTATATCTAGATAACGTTATACGTTATATCCTATATGTACGTATCGTTATACGTTGTATCCTATATCTCCGTATCGTTATACGTTATATCCTATATGTACACAACGTTATACGTTATATCCTACATCTACATATCGTTATACGTTATATCCTATCTGTAGATATCGTTATACGTTATATCCAATATCTGCATATCGTTATACGTTATATCCTATATCTACATATCGTTATACGTTATACCCTATATCTACATATCGTTATACGTTACATCCTATATCTACGTATCGTTATACGTTATATACTATGTCTACGTATCGTTATACGTTATATCCTATATCTACGTATCGTTATACGTTATATCGTATATGTAGATAACGTTATACGTTATATCCTACGTCTACATATCGCTATACGTTATATCCTATATGTAGATATCGTTATACGCTATATCCTACATCTACATATCGTTATACGTTATATCCTATATGTGGATATCGTTATACGTTATATCCTATATCTGCATATCGTTATACGGTATATCCTATATCTACATATCGTTATACGTTATATCCTATATCTACATATCGTTATACGTTATATCCTATATCTACGTATCGTTATACGTTATGTCCTATACCTACCTATCGTTATACGTTATATCCTATATCTACATCCGTTATACGTTATATCCTATATCTACGTATCGTTATACGTTGTATCCTATATGTAGATAACGTTATACGTTATATGCTATATCTACGTTTCGTTATACGTTATATCCTATATGCAGATAACGTTTTACGTTATATCCTATATTTACGTATCGTTATACGTTATATCCTATATGTAGATATCGTTATACGTTATATCCAATATCTGCATATCGTTATACGTTATATCCTATATCTACGTATCGTTATACGTTATATCCTATATCTACATACCGTTATACGTTATATCCTATATCTACATATCGTTATACGTTATATCCTATATCTACGTGTCGTTATACGTTATATCCTATATGTAGATAACGTTTTACCTTATATCCTACATCTACATATCGTTATACGTTGTATCCTATATGTACGTATCGTTATACGTTATATCCTATATGTCGATAACGTTATACGTTATATCTCATATGTAGATAACGTTTTACGTTATATACTATATCTACGTATCGTTATACGTTATCTCTTATATGTAGATAACGTTTTACGTTATATCCTATATCTACATATCGTTATACGTTATATCCTATATCAACGTATCGTTATACGTCATATCCTATATGTAGATATCGTTATACGTTATATCCTATATCGACATATCGTTATAAGTTGTATCCTATATCTACGTATCGTTATACGTTATATCCTATATGTAGATAACGTTATACGTTATATCCTACGTCTACATATCGTTATACGTTATATCCTATATGTAGATATCGTTATACGTTATATCCTATATCGACATATCGTTATATGTTGTATAGTATATCTACGTATCGTTATACGTTATATCCTATATGTAGATAACGTTATACGTTATATCCTACATCTGCATATCGTTATACGTTATATCC
Source organism: Bombus hortorum (assembly GCA_905332935.1). Taxonomy (NCBI): domain Eukaryota; kingdom Metazoa; phylum Arthropoda; class Insecta; order Hymenoptera; family Apidae; genus Bombus; species Bombus hortorum. The sequence continues at coordinate 11,197,417 of HG995192.1, forward strand.
TATATGTAGATAACGTTATACGTTATATCCTATATCTACGTATCGTTATACAATATATCCTATGTCTACATATCGTTATACGTTATATCCTATATCTACATATCGTTAAACGTTATATCCTATATGTAGATATCGTTATACCTTATATCCTATATCTGCATATCGTTATACGTTATATCCTACATCTACGTATCGTTATACGTTATATCCTATATGTAGATAACGTTATACGTTATATCTCATATGTAGATAACGTTTTACGTTATATCCTATATCCACATATCGATATACGTTATATCCAATATGTAGCTAACGTTATACGTTATATCCTACGTCTACATTTCGTTATACGTTATATCCTATATGTAGATATCGTTATACGTTATATCCTATATCTACATATCGTTATACGTTGTATCCTATATCTACGTATCGTTATACGTTATATCCTATTTGTAGATAACGTTTTACGTAATATACTATATCTACGTATCGTTATACGTTATATCCTATATCTACATATCGTTATACGTTATATCATATATCTACATTCTTCATACGTTATATCCTATATCTACATATCGTTATACGTTATATCCTATATCTACGTATCGTTATACGTTATCTCCTATACCTACCTATCGTTATACGTTATATCCTATATCTACATCCGTTATACGTTATATCCTATATCTACGTATCGTTATACGTTGTATCCTATATGTAGATAACGTTATACGTTATATCCTATATCTACGTTTCGTTATACGTTATATCCTATACCTACATACCGTTATTTCGTTATATCCTATATCTACATATCGTTATACGTTATATCCTATACCTACATACCGTTATACGTTATATCCAATATCTGCATATCGTTATACGTTATATCCAATATCTACGTATCGTTATGCGTTATATACTATATCTACGTATCGCTATACTTTATATCCAATATCAACATATCGTTATACGTTATATCCTATATCTACATATCGTTATACGTTATATCCTATATCTACATATCGTTATACGTTATATCCTATATCTACGTATCGTTATGCGTTATATACTATGTCTACGTATCGTTATACGTTATATCCTATATCTACGTATCGTCATACGTTATATCGTATATGTAGATAACGTTATACGTTATATCCTACGTCTACATATCGTTATACGTTATATCCTATACCTACATACCGTTATACGTTATATTCAATATCTGCATATCGTTATACGTTATATCCAATATCTACGTATCGTTATGCGTTATATACTATATCTACGTATCGCTATACTTTATATCCTATATCAACATATCGTTATACGTTATATCCTATATCTACATATCGTTATACGTTATATCCTATATCTACATATCGTTATACGTTATATCCTATATCTACGTATCGTTATACGTTATATCCTATACCTACATACCGTTATACGTTATATCCTATATCTACATATCGTTATACGTTATATCCTATATGTAGATAACGTTATACGTTATATCCTACGTCTACATATCGTTATACGTTGTATCCTATATGTAGATATCGTTATACGTTATATCCTATATCTACATATCGTTATACGTTGTATCCTATATGTAGATAACGTTATACGTTATATCCTACGTCTACTTATCGTTATACGTTATATCCTATATGTAGATATCGTTATACGTTATATCCTATATCTACATATCGTTATACGTTGTATCCTATATCTACGTATCGTTATACGTTATATCCTATATGTAGATAACGTTATACGTTATATCCTATATGTAGGTAACGTTATACGTTATATCCTATATCTTCGTATTGTTATACGATATATCCTATCTCTACATATCGTTATACGTTATATCCTATATTTACATATCGATAAACGTTATATCCTATATGTAGATATCGTTATACGTTATATCCTATATCTACATATCGTTATACGTTATATCCTATATCTACATATCGTTATACGTTATATCCTATATCTACGTATCGTTATACGTTATATCCTATACCTACATACCGTTATACGTTATATCCTATATCTACATGTCGTTATACTTTATATCCTATACGTAGATAACGTTATACGTTATATCCTACGTCTACATATCGTTATACGTTGTATCCTATATGTAGATATCGCTATACGTTATATCCTATATCTACATATCGTTATACGTTGTATCCTATATGTAGATAACATTATACGTTATATCCTACGTCTACATATCGTTATACGTTATATCCTATATGTAGATATCGTTATACGTTATATCCTATATCTACATATCGTTATACGTTGTATCCTATATCTACGTATCGTTATACGTTATATCCTATATGTAGATAACGTTATACGTTATATCCTACGTCTACATATCGTTATACGTTGTATCCTATATGTAGATATCGTTATACGTTATATCCTATATCTACATATCGTTATACGTTGTATCCTATATGTAGATAACGTTATACGTTATCTCCTACGTCTACTTATCGTTATACGTTATATCCTATATGTAGATATCGTTATACGTTATATCCTATATCTACATATCGTTATACGTTATATCATATATCTACGTATCGTTATACGTTATATCCTATATGTAGATAACGTTATACGTTATATCCTACGTCTATATATCGTTATACGTTATATCCTATATGTAGATATCGTTATACGTTATATCCTATATCTACGTATCGTTATATGTTATATCCTATATGTAGATATCGTTATACGTTATATCCTATATCTACATATCGTTATACGTTGTATCCTATATCTACGTATCGTTATACTTTATATCCTATATGTAGATAACGGTATACGTTATATCCTATACCTACATACCGTTATACGTTATATCCTATATCTACATATCGTTATACGTTATATCCTATATGTAGATATCGTTATACGTTATATACTATGTGTACGTATCGTTATACGTTATATCCTATATCTACGTATCGTTATACGTTATATCCTATATCTACGTATCGTTATACGTTATATCCTATATGTAGATAACGTTATACGTTATATCCTATACCTACATACCGTTATACGTTATATCCTATGTCTACATATCGTTATACGTTATATCCTATATGTAGATAACGTTTTACGTTATATACTATATCTACGTATCGTTATGCGTTATATCCTATATCTACACATCGTTATACGTTATATCCTATATCTACATATCGTTATACGTTATATCCTATATCTACGTATCGTTATACGTTATATCCAATATGTAGAAACGTTATACGTTATATCCTACGTCTACATATCGTTATGCGTTATATCCTATATGTAGATATCGTTATACGTTATATCCTATAACTACATATCGTTATACGTTGTATCTTATATCTACGTATCGTTATACGTTATATCCTATATGTAGATAACGTTATACGTTATATCCTACATCTTCATATCGTTATACGTTATATCCTATATCTACATATCGTTATACGTTATATCCTATATCTACGTATCGTTATATGTTATATCCTATATGTAGATATCGTTATACGTTATATCCTATATCTACATATCGTTATACGTTGTATCCTATATCTACGTATCGTTATACTTTATATCCTGTATGTAGATAACGGTATACGTTATATCCAATATCTGCATATCGTTATAAGTTATATCCTATATCTACGTATCGTTATACGTTGTATCCTATATCTACGTATCGTTATACGTTATATTCTATATGTAGATATCGTTATACGCTATATCCTATATCTACATATCGTTATACGTTATATCCTATATCTACGTATCGTTATACGTTATATCCTATACCTACATATCGTTATACGTAATATCCTATATGTTGATATCGTTATACGTTATATCCAATATCTGCATATCGTTATACGTTATATCCTATATCTACGTATCGTTATACGTTATATCCTATATGTAGATAACGTTATACGTTATATCCTACGACTACATATCGTTATACGTTATATCCTATATGTAGATATCGTTTTTCGTTATATCCTATATCTACGAATCGTTGTACGTTATATCCTATGTCTACATATCGTTATACGTTATATCCTATATCTACATATCGTTATACGTTATATCCTATATGTATCTAACGTTTTACGTTATATCCTATATCTACGTATCGTTATACGTTATATCCTATATCTACATATCGTTATACGTTATATCCCATAATTAGATAACGTTTTACGTTATATCCTATATCTACGATTCGTTATACGATATATCCTATATGTAGATATCGTTATACGTTATATCCAATATCTGCATATCGTTATACGTTATATCCTATATCTACGTATCGTTATACGTTATATCCTATATGTAGATAACGTTATACGTTATATCCTACGTCTACATATCGTTATACGTTATATCCTATATCTACGTATCGTTATACGTTATATCCTATATGTAGATAACGTTATACGTTATACCCTACGTCTACATATCGTTATACGTTATATCCTATATGTAGATATCGTTATACGTTATATCCAATATCTGCATATCGTTATACGATATATCCTACATCTACGTATCGTTATACGATATATACTATGTCTACGTATCGTTATACGTTATATCCTATATCTACGAATCGTTATACGTTATATCCTACGTCTACATATCGTTATACGTTATATCCAATATCTGCAAATCGTTATACGTTATATCCCATATGTAGATAACGTTTTACGTTATATCCTATATCTACGTTTCGTTATACGATATATCCTATATCTACGTATCGTTATACGTTATATCCTGTATGTAGATAACGTTATACGTTATATCCTATACCTACATACCGTTATACGTTATATCCTATATCTACATATCGTTATACGTTATATCCTACGTCTACATATCGTTATACCTTATATCCTATATCTACGTACCGTTATACGTTATATCCTATATGTAGATATCGTTATACGTTATATCCTACGTCTACATATCGTTATACGTTATATCCTATATATACGTATCGTTATAGGGTATATCCTATATGTAGATATCGTTATACGTTATATCCAATATCTGCATATCGTTATACGTTATATCCTATATCTACATATCGTTATACGTTACATCCTATATCTGCATATCGTTATACGTTATATCCTATGTCTACATATCGTTATACGTTATATCCTATATCTACGAATCGTTATACGTTATATCCTATATCTACATATCGTTATACGTTATATCCCATATGTAGATAACGCTTTACGTTATATCCTATATCTACGTATCGTTATACGATATATCCTATATGTAGATATCGTTATTCGTAATATCCAATATCTGCATATCGTTATACGATATATCCTATATCTACGTATCGTTATACGTTATATACTATGTCTACGTATCGTTATACGTTATATCGTATATCTACATATCGTTATACGTTATATCCTATGTCTACATATCGTTATACGTTATATCCCATATGTAGATAACGTTTTACGTTATATCCTATATCTACATATCGTTATACGTTATATCCTATATGTAGATAACGTTTTACGTTATATCCTATATGCAGATATCGTTATACGTTATATCCTATATCTACGTACGTTATATGTTATATCCTATATGTAGATATCGTTATACGTTATATCCTATATCTACATATCGTTATACGTTGTATCCTATATCTACGTATCGTTATACTTTATATCCTATATGTAGATAACGGTATACGTTATATCCAATATCTGCATATCGTTATAAGTTATATCCTATATCTACGTATCGTTATACGTTGTATCCTATATCTACGTATCGTTATACGTTATATTCTATATGTAGATATCGTTATACGTTATATCCTATATCTACATATCGTTATACGTTATATCCTATATCTACGTATCGTTATACGTTATATCCTATACCTACATATCGTTATACGTAATATCCTATATGTTGATATCGTTATACGTTATATCCAATATCTGCATATCGTTATACGTTATATCCTATATCTACGTATCGTTATACGTTATATCCTATATGTAGATAACGTTATACGTTATATCCTACGACTACATATCGTTATACGTTATATCCTATATGTAGATATCGTTTTTCGTTATATCCTATATCTACGAATCGTTGTACGTTATATCCTATATCTAAATTTCGTTTTACGTTATATCCTATATCTACATATCGTTATATGTTATATCCTATATGTTGATAAGGTTATACGTTATATCCTACGTCTACATATCGTTATACGTTATATCCCATATGTAGATATCGTTATACGTTATATCCTATATCTACATATCGTTATACGTTATATCCTATATGTAGATATCGGTATACGTTATAACCTATATCTACATATCGTTATACATTATATCCTATATCTACGTATCGTTATACGTTATATCCTATATCTGCATATCGTTATACGTTATATCCTGTACCTACATATCGTTATACGTTGTATCCTATATCTACGTATCGTTATACGTTATATCCTATATGTAGATAACGTTATACGTTATATCCTACGTCTACATATCGTTATACGTTATATCCTATATATCTAAATTTCGTTTTACGTTATATCCTACATCTACATATCGTTATATGTTATATCCTATATGTTGATAAGGATATACGTTATATCCTACGTCTACATATCGTTATACGTTATATCCCATATGTAGATATCGTTATACGTTATATCCTATATCTACATATCGTTATACGTTATATCCTATATGTAGATATCGGTATACGTTATAACCTATATCTACATATCGTTATACATTATATCCTATATCTACGTATCGTTATACGTTATATCCTATACCTACATATCGTTATACGTTATATCATATATCTACATATCGTTATACGTTATATCCTATATCTACGTATCGTTATACGTTATGTCCTATACCTACCTATCGTTATACGTTATATCCTATATCTACATCCGTTATACGTTATATCCTATATCTACGTTTCGTTATACGTTATATCCTATATGTAGTTAACGTTTTACGTTATATCCTATATTTACGTATCGTTATACGTTATATCCTATATCTACATATCGTTATACGTTATATCCTATATCTACGTATCGTTATACGTTATGTCCTATATGTTGATACCGTTTTACGTTATACACTATATCTACGTATCGCTATACTTTATATCCTGTATCAACATATCGTTATACGTTATATCCTATATCTACATATCGTTATACGTTATATCATATATCTACATATCGTTATACGTTATATCCTATATCTACGTATCGTTATACGTTGTATCCTATATGTAGATAACGTTATACGTTATATCCTACTTCTACATATCGTTATACGTTATATCCTATATCTACATATCGTTATACGTTATATCCTATATCTACATATCGTTATACGTTGTATCCTATATCTACGTACCGTTATACGTTATATCCTATATGTAGATAACGTTATACGTTATATCCTATATCTACATACCGTTATACGTTATATCCTATATGTAGATAACGTTATACGTTATATCCTATATCTACATATCGTTATACGTTATATCCTATATCTACATATCGTTATACGTTATATCCTATATCTACATATCGTTATACGTTATATCATATATCTACATATCGTTATACGTTATATCCTATATCTACGTATCGTTATACGTTATATCCAATATGTAGAAACGTTATACGTTATATCCAATATCTGCATATCGTTATACGTTATATCCTATATCTACGTATCGTTATACGTTATATCCTATATGTAGATAACGTTATACGTTATATCCTACGACTACATATCGTTATACGTTATATCCTATATGTATCTAACGTTTTACGTTATATCCTATATCTACGTATCGTTATACGTTATATCCTATATCTACATATCGTTATACGTTATATCCCATATGTAGATAACGTTTTACGTTATATCCTATATCTACGATTCGTTATACGATATATCCTATATGTAGATATCGTTATACGTTATATCCAATATCTGCATATCGTTATACGTTATATCCTATATCTACGTATCGTTATACGTTATATCCTATATGTAGATAACGTTATACGTTATATCCTACGTCTACATATCGTTATACGTTATATCCTATATCTACGTATCGTTATACGTTATATCCTATATGTAGATAACGTTATACGTTATATCCTACGTCTACATATCGTTATACGTTATATCCTATATGTAGATATCGTTATACGTTATATCCAATATCTGCATATCGTTATACGATATATCCTACATCTACGTATCGTTATACGATATATACTATGTCTACGTATCGTTATACGTTATATCCTATATCTACGAATCGTTATACGTTATATCCTACGTCTACATATCGTTATACGTTATATCCAATATCTGCAAATCGTTATACGTTATATCCCATATGTAGATAACGTTTTACGTTATATCCTATATCTACGTTTCGTTATACGATATATCCTATATGTAGATATCGTTATACGTTATATCCAATATCTGCATATCGTTATACATTATATCCTATATCTACGTATCGTTATACGTTATATCCTATATGTAGATAACGTTATACGTTATATCCTACGTCTACATATCGTTATACCTTATATCCTATATCTACGTACCGTTATACGTTATATCCAATATGTAGATAACGTTATACGTTATATCCTACGTCTACATATCGTTATACGTTATATCCTATATATACGTATCGTTATACGATATATCCTATATGTAGATATCGTTATACGTTATATCCAATATCTGCATATCGCTATACGTTATATCCTATATCTACATATCGTTATACGTTACATCCTATATCTGCATATCGTTATACGTTATATCCTATGTCTACATATCGTTATACGTTATATCCTATATCTACGAATCGTTATACGTTATATCCTATATCTACATATCGTTATACGTTATATCCCATATGTAGATAACGTTTTACGTTATATCCTATATCTACGTATCGTTATACGATATATCCTATATGTAGATATCGCTATTCGTAATATCCAATATCTGCATATCGTTATACGATATATCCTATATCTACGTATCGTTATACGTTATATACTATGTCTACGTATCGTTATACGTTATATCGTATATCTACATATCGTTATACGTTATATCCTATGTCTACATATCGTTATACGTTATATCCCATATGTAGATAACGTTTTACGTTATATCCTATATCTACATATCGTTATACGTTATATCCTATATGTAGATAACGTTTTACGTTATATCCTATATGTAGATATCGTTATACGTTATATCCTATATCTACGTATCGTTATATGTTATATCCTATATGTAGATATCGTTATACGTTATATCCTATATCTACATATCGTTATACGTTGTATCCTATATCTACGTATCGTTATACTTTATATCCTATATGTAGATAACGGTATACGTTATATCCAATATCTGCATATCGTTATAAGTTATATCCTATATCTACGTATCGTTATACGTTGTATCCTATATCTACGTATCGTTATACGTTATATTCTATATGTAGATATCGTTATACGTTATATCCTATATCTACATATCGTTATACGTTATATCCTATATCTACGTATCGTTATACGTTATATCCTATACCTACATATCGTTATACGTAATATCCTATATGTTGATATCGTTATACGTTATATCCAATATCTGCATATCGTTATACGTTATATCCTATATCTACGTATCGTTATACGTTATATCCTATATGTAGATAACGTTATACGTTATATCCTACGACTACATATCGTTATACGTTATATCCTATATGTAGATATCGTTTTTCGTTATATCCTATATCTACGAATCGTTGTACGTTATATCCTATATCTAAATTTCGTTTTACGTTATATCCTATATGTAGATAACGTTATACGTTATATCCTACGTCTACATATCGTTATACGTTATATCCTATATCTAAATTTCGTTTTACGTTATATCCTACATCTACATATCGTTATATGTTATATCCTATATGTTGATAAGGTTATACGTTATATCCTACGTCTACATATCGTTATACGTTATATCCCATATGTAGATATCGTTATACGTTATATCCTATATCTACATATCGTTATACCTTATATCCTATATGTACATATCGGTATACGTTATAACCTATATCTACATATCGTTATACATTATATCCTATATCTACGTATCGTTATACGTTATATCCTATACCTACATATCGTTATACGTTATATCATATATCTACATATCGTTATACGTTATATCCTATATCTACGTATCGTTATACGTTATGTCCTATACCTACCTATCGTTATACGTTATATCCTATATCTACATCCGTTATACGTTATATCCTATATCTACGTTTCGTTATACGTTATATCCTATATGTAGTTAACGTTTTACGTTATATCCTATATTTACGTATCGTTATACGTTATATCCTATATCTACATATCGTTATACGTTATATCCTATATCTACGTATCGTTATACGTTATGTCCTATATGTAGATACCGTTTTACGTTATACACTATATCTACGTATCGCTATACTTTATATCCTATATCAACATATCGTTATACGTTATATCCTATATCTACATATCGTTATACGTTATATCATATATCTACATATCGTTATACGTTATATCCTATATCTACGTATCGTTATACGTTGTATCCTATATGTAGATAACGTTATACGTTATATCCTACTTCTACATATCGTTATACGTTATATCCTATATCTACATATCGTTATACGTTATATCCTATATCTACATATCGTTATACGTTGTATCCTATATCTACGTATCGTTATACGTTATATCCTATATGTAGATAACGTTATACGTTATATCCTATATCTACATACCGTTATACGTTATATCCTATATGTAGATAACGTTATACGTTATATCCTATATCTACATATCGTTATACGTTATATCCTATATCTACATATCGTTATACGTTATATCCTATATCTACGTATCGTTATACGTTATGTCCTATACCTACCTATCGTTATACGTTATATCCTATATCTACATCCGTTATACGTTATATCCTATATCTACGTATCGTTATACGTTGTATCCTATATGTAAATAACGTTATACGTTATATCCTATATCTACGTTTCGTTATACGTTATATCCTATAGGTAGATAACGTTTTACGTTATATCCTATATTTACGTATCGTTATACGTTATATCCTATATGTAGATATCGTTATACGTTATATCCAATATCTGCATATCGTTATACGTTATATCCTATATCTACGTATCGTTATAAGTTATATCCTATATCTACATACGGTTATACGTTATATCCTATATCTACATATCGTTATACGTTATATCCTATATCTACGTATCGTTATACGTTATATCCTATATGTAGATAACGTTTTACGTTATATCCTATATCTACGTATCGTTATACGTTATATCCTCTATGTAGATGTCGTTATATGTTATATCCAATATCTGCATATCGGTATACGTTATATCCTATATCTACGTATCGTTATACGTTATATCCTACGTGTACATATCGTTATACGTTATATCCTATATGTAGATATCGTTATACGTTATATCCTATATCTACATATCGTTATACGTTATATCCTATATGTTGATAATGTTATACGTTATATCCTACATCTACATACCGTTATACGTTGTATCCTATATGTACGTATCGTTATACGTTATATCCTATATGTAGATAACGTTATACGTTATATCTCATATGTATATAACGTTTTACGTTATATACTATATCTACGTATCGTTATACGTTATCTCTTATATGTAGATAACGTTTTACGTTATATCCTATATCTACATATCGTTATACGTTATATCCTATATCAACGTATCGTTATACGTCATATCCTATATGTAGATATCGTTATACGTTATATCCTATATCGACATATCGTTATAAGTTGTATCCTATATCTACGTATCGTTATACGTTATATCCTATATGTAGATAACGTTATACGTTATATCCTACGTCTACATATCGTTATACGTTATATCCTATATGTAGATATCGTTATACGTTATATCCTATATCGACATATCGTTATAAGTTGTATCCTATATCTACGTATCGTTATACAATATATCCCATGTCTACATATCGTTATACGTTATATCCTATATCTACATATCGTTAAACGTTATATCCTATATGTAGATATCGTTATACGTTATATCCTATATCTACATATCGTTAAACGTTATATCCTATATGTAGATATCGTTATACCTTATATCCTATATCTGCATATCGTTATACGTTATATCCTATATCTACGTATCGTTATACGTTATATCATATATCTACATATCGTTATACGTTATATCCTATATCTACGTATCGTTATACGTTGTATCCTATATGTAGATAACGTTATACGTTATATCCTACTTCTACATATCGTTATACGTTATATCCTATATCTACATATCGTTATACGTTATATCCTATATCTACATATCGTTATACGTTGTATCCTATATCTACGTATCGTTATACGTTATATCCTATATGTAGATAACGTTATACGTTATATCCTATATCTACATACCGTTATACGTTATATCCTATATGTAGATAACGTTATACGTTATATCCTATATCTACATATCGTTATACGTTATATCCTATATCTACATATCGTTATACGTTATATCCTATATCTACGTATCGTTATACGTTATGTCCTATACCTACCTATCGTTATACGTTATATCCTATATCTACATCCGTTATACGTTATATCCTATATCTACGTATCGTTATACGTTATATCGTATATCTACATATCGTTATACGTTATATCCTATGTCTACATATCGTTATACGTTATATCCCATATGTAGATAACGTTTTACGTTATATCCTATATCTACATATCGTTATACGTTATATCCTATATGTAGATAACGTTTTACGTTATATCCTATATGTAGATATCGTTATACGTTATATCCTATATCTACGTATCGTTATATGTTATATCCTATATGTAGATATCGTTATACGTTATATCCTATATCTACATATCGTTATACGTTGTATCCTATATCTACGTATCGTTATACTTTATATCCTATATGTAGATAACGGTATACGTTATATCCAATATCTGCATATCGTTATAAGTTATATCCTATATCTACGTATCGTTATACGTTGTATCCTATATCTACGTATCGTTATACGTTATATTCTATATGTAGATATCGTTATACGTTATATCCTATATCTACATATCGTTATACGTTATATCCTATATCTACGTATCGTTATACGTTATATCCTATACCTACATATCGTTATACGTAATATCCTATATGTTGATATCGTTATACGTTATATCCAATATCTGCATATCGTTATACGTTATATCCTATATCTACGTATCGTTATACGTTATATCCTATATGTAGATAACGTTATACGTTATATCCTACGACTACATATCGTTATACTTTATATCCTATATGTAGATATCGTTTTTCGTTATATCCTATATCTACGAATCGTTGTACGTTATATCCTATATCTAAATTTCGTTTTACGTTACATCCTATATGTAGATAACGTTATACGTTATATCCTACGTCTACATATCGTTATACGTTATATCCTATATCTAAATTTCGTTTTACGTTATATCCTACATCTACATATCGTTATATGTTATATCCTATATGTTGATAAGGTTATACGTTATATCCTACGTCTACATATCGTTATACGTTATATCCCATATGTAGATATCGTTATACGTTATATCCTATATCTACATATCGTTATACCTTATATCCTATATGTAGATATCGGTATACGTTATAACCTATATCTACATATCGTTATACATTATATCCTATATCTACGTATCGTTATACGTTATATCCTATACCTACATATCGTTATACGTTATATCATATATCTACATATCGTTATACGTTATATCCTATATCTACGTATCGTTATACGTTATGTCCTATACCTACCTATCGTTATACGTTATATCCTATATCTACATCCGTTATACGTTATATCCTATATCTTTTTTTTTTTTTTTTGCGGGAGGAGGGGAAAATGCTTTACGCATACCCAGTGACCCGAATCGCTGGGTTATGTGTGACTCGGCAGATGTCGTCGCCATACCCACTAAAAACCCCTCCTCCTTCTATCCCTGCTGCGTGGTCATACAACCCTGGTAAACCATAGGCATTCATCAGGGTATATATCCTATATCTACGTTTCGTTATACGTTATATCCTATATGTAGTTAACGTTTTACGTTATATCCTATATTTACGTATCGTTATACGTTATATCCTATATCTACATATCGTTATACGTTATATCCTATATCTACGTATCGTTATACGTTATGTCCTATATGTAGATACCGTTTTACGTTATACACTATATCTACGTATCGCTATACTTTATATCCTATATCAACATATCGTTATACGTTATATCCTATATCTACATATCGTTATACGTTATATCCTATATCTACGTATCGTTATACGTTGTATCCTATATGTAGATAACGTTATACGTTATATCCTACTTCTACATATCGTTATACGTTATATCCTATATCTACATATCGTTATACGTTATATCCTATATCTACATATCGTTATACGTTGTATCCTATATCTACGTATCGTTATACGTTATATCCTATATGTAGATAACGTTATACGTTATATCCTATATCTACATACCGTTATACGTTATATCCTATATGTAGATAACGTTATACGTTATATCCTATATCTACATATCGTTATACGTTATATCCTATATCTACATATCGTTATACGTTATATCCTATATCTACGTATCGTTATACGTTATGTCCTATACCTACCTATCGTTATACGTTATATCCTATATCTACATCCGTTATACGTTATATCCTATATCTACGTATCGTTATAAGTTATATCCTATATCTACATACGGTTATACGTTATATCCTATATCTACATATCGTTATACGTTATATCCTATATCTACGTATCGTTATACGTTATATCCTATATGTAGATAACGTTTTACGTTATATCCTATATCTACGTATCGTTATACGTTATATCCTATATCTACATCCGTTATACGTTATATCCTATATCTACGTATCGTTATACGTTGTATCCTATATGTAAATAACGTTATACGTTATATCCTATATCTACGTTTCGTTATACGTTATATCCTATAGGTAGATAACGTTTTACGTTATATCCTATATTTACGTATCGTTATACGTTATATCCTATATGTAGATATCGTTATACGTTATATCCAATATCTGCATATCGTTATACGTTATATCCTATATCTACGTATCGTTATAAGTTATATCCTATATCTACATACGGTTATACGTTATATCCTATATCTACATATCGTTATACGTTATATCCTATATCTACGTATCGTTATACGTTATATCCTATATGTAGATAACGTTTTACGTTATATCCTATATCTACGTATCGTTATACGTTATATCCTCTATGTAGATGTCGTTATATGTTATATCCAATATCTGCATATCGGTATACGTTATATCCTATATCTACGTATCGTTATACGTTATATCCTACGTGTACATATCGTTATACGTTATATCCTATATGTAGATATCGTTATACGTTATATCCTATATCTACATATCGTTATACGTTATATCCTATATGTAGATAATGTTATACGTTATATCCTACATCTACATACCGTTATACGTTGTATCCTATATGTACGTATCGTTATACGTTATATCCTGTATGTAGATAACGTTATACGTTATATCTCATATGTATATAACGTTTTACGTTATATACTATATCTACGTATTGTTATACGTTATCTCTTATATGTAGATAACGTTTTACGTTATATCCTATATCTACATATCGTTATACGTTATATCCTATATCAACGTATCGTTATACGTCATATCCTATATGTAGATATCGTTATACGTTATATCCTATATCGACATATCGTTATAAGTTGTATCCTATATCTACGTATCGTTATACGTTATATCCTATATGTAGATAACGTTATACGTTATATCCTACGTCTACATATCGTTATACGTTATATCCTATATGTAGATATCGTTATACGTTATATCCTATAACGACATATCGTCATAAGTTGTATAGTATATCTACGTATCGTTATACGTTGTATCCTATATGTAGATAACGTTATGCGTTATATCCTACATCTACATATCGTTATACGTTATATCCTATATGTAGATAACGTTATACGTTATATCCTATATCTACATATCGTTATACAATATATCCCATGTCTACATATCGTTATACGTTATATCCTATATCTACATATCGTTAAACGTTATATCCTATATGTAGATATCGTTATACGTTATATCCTATATCTACATATCGTTAAACGTTATATCCTATATGTAGATATCGTTATACCTTATATCCTATATCTGCATATCGTTATACGTTATATCCTATATCTACGTATCGTTATACGTTATATCATATATCTACATATCGTTATACGTTATATCCTATATCTACGTATCGTTATACGTTGTATCCTATATGTAGATAACGTTATACGTTATATCCTACTTCTACATATCGTTATACGTTATATCCTATATCTACATATCGTTATACGTTATATCCTATATCTACATATCGTTATACGTTGTATCCTATATCTACGTATCGTTATACGTTATATCCTATATGTAGATAACGTTATACGTTATATCCTATATCTACATACCGTTATACGTTATATCCTATATGTAGATAACGTTATACGTTATATCCTATATCTACATATCGTTATACGTTATATCCTATATCTACATATCGTTATACGTTATATCCTATATCTACGTATCGTTATACGTTATGTCCTATACCTACCTATCGTTATACGTTATATCCTATATCTACATCCGTTATACGTTATATCCTATATCTACGTATCGTTATACGTTATATCGTATATCTACATATCGTTATACGTTATATCCTATGTCTACATATCGTTATACGTTATATCCCATATGTAGATAACGTTTTACGTTATATCCTATATCTACATATCGTTATACGTTATATCCTATATGTAGATAACGTTTTACGTTATATCCTATATGTAGATATCGTTATACGTTATATCCTATATCTACGTATCGTTATATGTTATATCCTATATGTAGATATCGTTATACGTTATATCCTATATCTACATATCGTTATACGTTGTATCCTATATCTACGTATCGTTATACTTTATATCCTATATGTAGATAACGGTATACGTTATATCCAATATCTGCATATCGTTATAAGTTATATCCTATATCTACGTATCGTTATACGTTGTATCCTATATCTACGTATCGTTATACGTTATATTCTATATGTAGATATCGTTATACGTTATATCCTATATCTACATATCGTTATACGTTATATCCTATATCTACGTATCGTTATACGTTATATCCTATACCTACATATCGTTATACGTAATATCCTATATGTTGATATCGTTATACGTTATATCCAATATCTGCATATCGTTATACGTTATATCCTATATCTACGTATCGTTATACGTTATATCCTATATGTAGATAACGTTATACGTTATATCCTACGACTACATATCGTTATACGTTATATCCTATATGTAGATATCGTTTTTCGTTATATCCTATATCTACGAATCGTTGTACGTTATATCCTATATCTAAATTTCGTTTTACGTTATATCCTATATGTAGATAACGTTATACGTTATATCCTACGTCTACATATCGTTATACGTTATATCCTATATCTAAATTTCGTTTTACGTTATATCCAACATCTACATATCGTTATATGTTATATCCTATATGTTGATAAGGTTATACGTTATATCCTACGTCTACATATCGTTATACGTTATATCCCATATGTAGATATCGTTATACGTTATATCCTATATCTACATATCGTTATACCTTATATCCTATATGTAGATATCGGTATACGTTATAACCTATATCTACATATCGTTATACATTATATCCTATATCTACGTATCGTTATACGTTATATCCTATACCTACATATCGTTATACGTTATATCATATATCTACATATCGTTATACGTTATATCCTATATCTACGTATCGTTATACGTTATGTCCTATACCTACCTATCGTTATACGTTATATCCTATATCTACATCCGTTATACGTTATATCCTATATCTTTTTTTTTTTTTTTTTTTGCGGGAGGAGGGGAAAATGCTTTACGCATACCCAGTGACCCGAATCGCTGGGTTATGTGGGACTCGGCAGATGTCGTCGCCATACCCACTAAAAACCCCTCCTCCTTCTATCCCTGCTGCGTGGTCATACAACCCTGGTAAACCATAGGCATTCATCAGGGTATATATCCTATATCTACGTTTCGTTATACGTTATATCCTATATGTAGTTAACGTTTTACGTTATATCCTATATTTACGTATCGTTATACGTTATATCCTATATCTACATATCGTTATACGTTATATCCTATATCTACGTATCGTTATACGTTATGTCCTATATGTAGATACCGTTTTACGTTATACACTATATCTACGTATCGCTATACTTTATATCCTATATCAACATATCGTTATACGTTATATCCTATATCTACATATCGTTATACGTTATATCATATATCTACATATCGTTATACGTTATATCCTATATCTACGTATCGTTATACGTTGTATCCTATATGTAGATAACGTTATACGTTATATCCTACTTCTACATATCGTTATACGTTATATCCTATATCTACATATCGTTATACGTTATATCCTATATCTACATATCGTTATACGTTGTATCCTATATCTACGTATCGTTATACGTTATATCCTATATGTAGATAACGTTATACGTTATATCCTATATCTACATACCGTTATACGTTATATCCTATATGTAGATAACGTTATACGTTATATCCTATATCTACATATCGTTATACGTTATATCCTATATCTACATATCGTTATACGTTATATCCTATATCTACGTATCGTTATACGTTATGTCCTATACCTACCTATCGTTATACGTTATATCCTATATCTACATCCGTTATACGTTATATCCTATATCTACGTATCGTTATACGTTGTATCCTATATGTAAATAACGTTATACGTTATATCCTATATCTACGTTTCGTTATACGTTATATCCTATAGGTAGATAACGTTTTACGTTATATCCTATATTTACGTATCGTTATACGTTATATCCTATATGTAGATATCATTATACGTTATATCCAATATCTGCATATCGTTATACGTTATATCCTATATCTACGTATCGTTATACGTTATATCCTATATCTACATACGGTTATACGTTATATCCTATATCTACATATCGTTATACGTTATATCCTATATCTACGTATCGTTATACGTTATATCCTATATGTAGATAACGTTTTACGTTATATCCTATATCTACGTATCGTTATACGTTATATCCTCTATGTAGATGTCGTTATATGTTATATCCAATATCTGCATATCGGTATACGTTATATCCTATATCTACGTATCGTTATACGTTATATCCTACGTGTACATATCGTTATACGTTATATCCTATATGTAGATATCGTTATACGTTATATCCTATATCTACATATCGTTATACGTTATATCCTATATGTAGATAATGTTATACGTTATATCCTACATCTACATACCGTTATACGTTGTATCCTATATGTACGTATCGTTATACGTTATATCCTATATGTAGATAACGTTATACGTTATATCTCATATGTATATAACGTTTTACGTTATATACTATATCTACGTATCGTTATACGTTATCTCTTATATGTAGATAACGTTTTACGTTATATCCTATATCTACATATCGTTATACGTTATATCCTATATCAACGTATCGTTATACGTCATATCCTATATGTAGATATCGTTATACGTTATATCCTATATCGACATATCGTTATAAGTTGTATCCTATATCTACGTATCGTTATACGTTATATCCTATATGTAGATAACGTTATACGTTATATCCTACGTCTACATATCGTTATACGTTATATCCTATATGTAGATATCGTTATACGTTATATCCTATAACGACATATCGTCATAAGTTGTATAGTATATCTACGTATCGTTATACGTTGTATCCTATATGTAGATAACGTTATGCGTTATATCCTACATCTACATATCGTTATACGTTATATCCTATATGTAGATAACGTTATACGTTATATCCTATATCTACGTATCGTTATACAATATATCCTATGTCTACATATCGTTATACGTTATATCCTATATCTACATATCGTTAAACGTTATATCCTATATGTAGATATCGTTATACGTTATATCCTATATCTACATATCGTTAAACGTTATATCCTATATGTAGATATCGTTATACATTATATCCTATATCTGCATATCGTTATACGTTATATCCTATATCTACGTATCGTTATACGTTATATCATATATCTACATATCGTTATACGTTATATCCTATATCTACGTATCGTTATACGTTGTATCCTATATGTAGATAACGTTATACGTTATATCCTACTTCTACATATCGTTATACGTTATATCCTATATCTACATATCGTTATACGTTATATCCTATATCTACATATCGTTATACGTTGTATCCTATATCTACGTATCGTTATACGTTATATCCTATATGTAGATAACGTTATACGTTATATCCTATATCTACATACCGTTATACGTTATATCCTATATGTAGATAACGTTATACGTTATATCCTATATCTACATATCGTTATACGTTATATCCTATATCTACATATCGTTATACGTTATATCCTATATCTACGTATCGTTATACGTTATGTCCTATACCTACCTATCGTTATACGTTATATCCTATATCTACATCCGTTATACGTTATATCCTATATCTACGTATCGTTATACGTTGTATCCTATATGTAGATAACGTTATACGTTATATCCTATATCTACGTTTCGTTATACGTTATATCCTATATGTAGATAACGTTTTACGTTATATCCTATATTTACGTATCGTTATACGTTATATCCTATATGTAGATATCGTTATACGTTATATCCAATATCTGCATATCGTTATACGTTATATCCTATATCTACGTATCGTTATACGTTATATCCTATATCTACATACGGTTATACGTTATATCCTATATCTACATATCGTTATACGTTATATCCTATATCTACGTATCGTTATACGTTATATCCTATATGTAGATAACGTTTTACGTTATATCCTATATCTACGTATCGTTATACGTTATATCCTCTATGTAGATGTCGTTATATGTTATATCCAATATCTGCATATCGGTATACGTTATATCCTATATCTACGTATCGTTATACGTTATATCCTACGTGTACATATCGTTATACGTTATATCCTATATGTAGATATCGTTATACGTTATATCCTATATCTACATATCGTTATACGTTATATCCTATATGTAGATAATGTTATACGTTATATCCTACATCTACATATCGTTATACGTTGTATCCTATATGTACGTACCGTTATACGTTATATCCTATATGTAGATAACGTTATACGTTATATCTCATATGTATATAACGTTTTACGTTATATACTATATCTACGTATCGTTATACGTTATCTCTTATATGTAGATAACGTTTTACGTTATATCCTATATCTACATATCGTTATACGTTATATCCTATATCAACGTATCGTTATACGTCATATCCTATATGTAGATATCGTTATACGTTATATCCTATATCGACATATCGTTATAAGTTGTATCCTATATCTACGTATCGTTATACGTTATATCCTATATGTAGATAACGTTATACGTTATATCCTACGTCTACATATCGTTATACGTTATATCCTATATCTACATATCGTTAAACGTTATATCCTATATGTAGATATCGTTATACCTTATATCCTATATCTGCATATCGTTATACGTTATATCCTATATCTACGTATCGTTATACGTTATATCCTATATGTAGATAACGTTATACGTTATATCTCATATGTAGATAACGTTTTACGTTATATCCCATATCCACATATCGATATACGTTATATCCTATATGTAGCTAACGTTATACGTTATATCCTACGTCTACATTTCGTTATACGTTATATCCTATATGTAGATATCGTTATACGTTATATCCTATATCTACATATCGTTATACGTTGTATCCTATATCTACGTATCGTTATACGTTATATCCTATTTGTAGATAACGTTATACGTTATATCCTACATCTACATATCGTTATACGTTATATCCTATATCTACATATCGTTATACGTTATATCCTATATCTACGTATCGTTATACCTTAAATCCTATATGTAGATAACGTTATATGTTATATCCTACGTCTACATATCGTTATACGTTATATCCTATATCGACATATCGTTATACGTTATATCCTATATCTACATATCGTTATACGTTGTATCCTATATCTACGTATCGTTATACGTTATATCCTATATGTAGATAACGTTATACGTTATATCCTATATCTACATACCGTTATACGTTATATCCTATATGTAGATAACGTTATACGTTATATCCTACATCTACATATCGTTATACGTTATATCCTATCTGTAGATATCGTTATACGTTATATCCAATATCTTTATATCGTTATACGTTATATCCTATATGTAGATAACGTTATGCGTTATATCCTATATGTACGTATCGTTATACGTTATATCCTATATCTAAATATCGTTATACGTTATATCCTATATCCACATATCGATATACTTTATATCCTATATGTCGATAACGTTTTACGTTATATCCTATATCTACATATCGTTATATGTTATATCCTATATGTTGATAAGGTTATACGTTATATCCTACGTCTACATATCGTTATACGTTATATCCTATATGTAGATATCCTTATACGTTATATCCTATATCTACATATCGTTATACGTTATATCCTATATGTAGATAATGTTGTACGTTATATCCTACATCTACATATCGTTATACGTTGTATCCTATATGTACGTATCGTTATACGTTATATCCTATATGTAGATAACGTTATACGTTATATCTCATATGTAGATAACGTTTTACGTTATATACTATATCTACGTATCGTTATACGTTATCTCTTATATGTAGATAACGTTTTACGTTATATCCTATATCTACATATCGTTATACGTTATATCCTATATCAACGTATCGTTATACGTCATATCCTATATGTAGAAATCGTTATACGTTATATCCTATATCGACATATCGTTATAAGTTGTATCCTATATCTACGTATCGTTATACGTTGTATCCTATATCTACATATCGTTAAACGTTATATCCTATATCTACATATCGTTAAACGTTATATCCTATAAGTAGATATCGTTAAACCTTATATCCTATATGTCGATAACGTTTTACGTTATATCATATCTACATATCGTTATATGTTATATCCTATATGTTGATAAGGTTATACGTTATATCCTATATCTACGTATCGTTATACCTTAAATCCTATATGTAGATAACGTTATATGTTATATCCTACGTTTACATGTCGTCATACGTTATATCCTATACGTAGATAACGTTATGCGTTATATCCTATATGTACGTATCGTTATACGTTATATCCTATATCTAAATATCGTTTTACGTTATATCCTATATCTACATATCGTTATATGTTATATCCTATATGTTGATAAGGTTATACGTTATATCCTACGTCTACATATCGTTATACGTTATATCCCATATGTAGATATCGTTATACGTTATATCCTATATCTACATATCGTTATACGTTATATCCTATATGTAGATATCGGTATACGTTATAACCTATATCTACATACCGTTATACGTTATATCCTATATCTACGTATCGTTATACGTTATATCCTATACCTACATACCGTTATACGTTATATCCTATATCTACATAACGTTATACGTTATATCCTATATGTAGATACCGTTTTACGTTATACACTATATCTACGTATCGCTATACTTTATATCCTATATCAACATATCGTTATACGTTATATCCTATATCTACATATCGTTATACGTTATATCATATATCTACATATCGTTATACGTTATATCCTATATCTACATACCGTTATACGTTATATCCTATATGTAGATAACGTTATACGTTATATCCTATATCTACATATCGTTATACGTTATATCCTATATCTACATATCGTTATACGTTATATCCTATATCTACGTATCGTTATACGTTATGTCCTATACCTACCTATCGTTATACGTTATATCCTATATCTACATCCGTTATACGTTATATCCTATATCTACGTATCGTTATACGTTGTATCCTATATGTAGATAACGTTATACGTTATATCCTATATCTACGTTTCGTTATACGTTATATCCTATATGTAGATAACGTTTTACGTTATATCCTATATTTACGTATCGTTATACGTTATATCCTATATGTAGACGTATCGTTATACGTTATATCCTATATGTAGATAACGTTTTACGTTATATCCTATATCTACGTATCGTTATACGTTATATCCTCTATGTACATGTCGTTATATGTTATATCCAATATCTGCATATCGGTATACGTTATATCCTATATCTACGTATCGTTATACGTTATATCCTACGTGTACATATCGTTATACGTTATATCCTATATGTAGATATCGTTATACGTTATATCCTATATCTACATATCGTTATACGTTATATCCTATATGTAGATAATGTTATACGTTATATCCTACATCTACATATCGTTATACGTTGTATCCTATATGTACGTACCGTTATACGTTATATCCTATATGTAGATAACGTTATACGTTATATCTCATATGTATATAACGTTTTACGTTATATACTATATCTACGTATCGTTATACGTTATCTCTTATATGTAGATAACGTTTTACGTTATATCCTATATCTACATATCGTTATACGTTATATCCTATATCAACGTATCGTTATACGTCATATCCTATATGTAGATATCGTTATACGTTATATCCTATATCGACATATCGTTATAAGTTGTATCCTATATCTACGTATCGTTATACGTTATATCCTATATGTAGATAACGTTATACGTTATATCCTACGTCTACATATCGTTATACGTTATATCCTATATGTAGATATCGTTATACGTTATATCCTATAACGACATATCGTCATAAGTTGTATAGTATATCTACGTATCGTTATACGTTGTATCCTATATGTAGATAACGTTATGCGTTATATCCTACATCTACATATCGTTATACGTTATATCCTATATGTAGATAACGTTATACGTTATATCCTATATCTACGTATCGTTATACAATATATCCTATGTCTACATATCGTTATACGTTATATCCTATATCTACATATCGTTAAACGTTATATCCTATATGTAGATACCGTTATACCTTATATCCTATATCTGCATATCGTTATACGTTATATCCTATATCTACGTATCGTTATACGTTATATCCTATATGTAGATAACGTTATACGTTATATCTCATATGTAGATAACGTTTTACGTTATATCCTATATCCACATATCGATATACGTTATATCCTATATGTAGCTAAAGTTATACGTTATATCCTACGTCTACATTTCGTTATACGTTATATCCTATATGTAGATATCGTTATACGTTATATCCTATATCTACATATCGTTATACGTTGTATCCTATATCTACGTATCGTTATACGTTATATCCTATTTGTAGATAACGTTATACGTTATATCCTACATCTACATATCGTTATACGTTATATCCTATATCTACATATCGTTATACGTTATATCCTATATCTACGTATCGTTATACCTTAAATCCTATATGTAGATAACGTTATATGTTATATCCTACGTCTACATATCGTTATACGTTATATCCTATATCTACATATCGTTATACGTTATATCCTATATCTACATATCGTTATACGTTGTATCCTATATCTACGTATCGTTATACGTTATATCCTATATGTAGATAACGTTATACGTTATATCCTATATCTACATACCGTTATACGTTATATCCTATATGTAGATAACGTTATACGTTATATCCTACATCTACATATCGTTATACGTTATATCCTATCTGTAGATATCGTTATACGTTATATCCAATATCTTTATATCGTTATACGTTATATCCTATATGTAGATAACGTTATGCGTTATATCCTATATGTACGTATCGTTATACGTTATATCCTATATCTAAATATCGTTATACGTTATATCCTATATCCACATATCGATATACTTTATATCCTATATGTCGATAACGTTTTACGTTATATCCTATATCTACATATCGTTATATGTTATATCCTATATGTTGATAAGGTTATACGTTATATCCTACGTCTACATATCGTTATACGTTATATCCTATATGTAGATATCCTTATACGTTATATCCTATATCTACATATCGTTATACGTTATATCCTATATGTAGATAATGTTGTACGTTATATCCTACATCTACATATCGTTATACGTTGTATCCTATATGTACGTATCGTTATACGTTATATCCTATATGTAGATAACGTTATACGTTATATCTCATATGTAGATAACGTTTTACGTTATATACTATATCTACGTATCGTTATACGTTATCTCTTATATGTAGATAACGTTTTACGTTATATCCTATATCTACATATCGTTATACGTTATATCCTATATCAACGTATCGTTATACGTCATATCCTATATGTAGAAATCGTTATACGTTATATCCTATATCGACATATCGTTATAAGTTGTATCCTATATCTACGTATCGTTATACGTTATATCCTATATCTACATATCGTTAAACGTTATATCCTATAAGTAGATATCGTTATACCTTATATCCTATATCTGCATATCGTTATACGTTATATCCTATATCTACATATCGTTAAACGTTATATCCTATAAGTAGATATCGTTATACCTTATATCCTATATGTCGATAACGTTTTACGTTATATCCTATATCTACATATCGTTATATGTTATATCCTATATGTTGATAAGGTTATACGTTATATCCTATATCTACGTATCGTTATACCTTAAATCCTATATGTAGATAACGTTATATGTTATATCCTACGTCTACATGTCGTCATACGTTATATCCTATACGTAGATAACGTTATGCGTTATATCCTATATGTACGTATCGTTATACGTTATATCCTATATCTAAATATCGTTTTACGTTATATCCTATATCTACATATCGTTATATGTTATATCCTATATGTTGATAAGGTTATACGTTATATCCTACGTCTACATATCGTTATACGTTATATCCCATATGTAGATATCGTTATACGTTATATCCTATATCTACATATCGTTATACGTTATATCCTATATGTAGATATCGGTATACGTTATAACCTATATCTACATACCGTTATACGTTATATCCTATATCTACGTATCGTTATACGTTATATCCTATACCTACATACCGTTATACGTTATATCCTATATCTACATAACGTTATACGTTATATCCTATATGTAGATACCGTTTTACGTTATACACTATATCTACGTATCGCTATACTTTATATCCTATATCAACATATCGTTATACGTTATATCCTATATCTACATATCGTTATACGTTATATCATATATCTACATATCGTTATACGTTATATCCTATATCTACGTATCGTTATACGTTGTGTCCTATATGTAGATAACGTTATACGTTATATCCTACGTCTACATATCGTTATACGTTATATCCTATATCTACATATCGTTATACGTTATATCCTATATCTACATATCGTTATACGTTGTATCCTATATCTACGTATCGTTATACGTTATATCCTATATGTAGATAACGTTATACGTTATATCCTATATCTACATACCGTTATACGTTATATCCTATATGTAGATAACGTTATACGTTATATCCTACATCTACATATCGTTATACGTTATATCCTATCTGTAGATATCGTTATACGTTATATCCAATATCTTTATATCGTTATACGTTATATCCTATATCTAGATAACGTTATACGTTATATCCTATATGTACGTATCGTTATACGTTGTATCCTATATCTCCGTATCGTTATACGTTATATCCTATATGTACACAACGTTATACGTTATATCCTACATCTACATATCGTTATACGTTATATCCTATCTGTAGATATCGTTATACGTTATATCCAATATCTGCATATCGTTATACATTATATCCTATATCTACATATCGTTATACGTTATACCCTATATCTACATATCGTTATACGTTACATCCTATATCTACGTATCGTTATACGTTATATACTATGTCTACGTATCGTTATACGTTATATCCTATATCTACGTATCGTTATACGTTATATCGTATATGTAGATAACGTTATACGTTATATCCTACGTCTACATATCGCTATACGTTATATCCTATATGTAGATATCGTTATACGCTATATCCTACATCTACATATCGTTATACGTTATATCCTATATGTGGATATCGTTATACGTTATATCCTATATCTGCATATCGTTATACGGTATATCCTATATCTACATATCGTTATACGTTATATCCTATATCTACATATCGTTATACGTTATATCCTATATCTACGTATCGTTATACGTTATGTCCTATACCTACCTATCGTTATACGTTATATCCTATATCTACATCCGTTATACGTTATATCCTATATCTACGTATCGTTATACGTTGTATCCTATATGTAGATAACGTTATACGTTATATCCTATATCTACGTTTCGTTATACGTTATATCCTATATGTAGATAACGTTTTACGTTATATCCTATATTTACGTATCGTTATACGTTATATCCTATATGTAGATATCGTTATACGTTATATCCTATAAGTAGATATCGTTATACCTTATATCCTATATCTACGTATCGTTATACGTTATATCCTATATCTACATACCGTTATACGTTATATCCTATATCTACATATCGTTATACGTTATATCCTATATCTACGTGTCGTTATACGTTATATCCTATATGTAGATAACGTTTTACCTTATATCCTACATCTACATATCGTTATACGTTGTATCCTATATGTACGTATCGTTATACGTTATATCCTATATGTCGATAACGTTATACGTTATATCTCATATGTAGATAACGTTTTACGTTATATACTATATCTACGTATCGTTATACGTTATCTCTTATATGTAGATAACGTTTTACGTTATATCCTATATCTACATATCGTTATACGTTATATCCTATATCAACGTATCGTTATACGTCATATCCTATATGTAGATATCGTTATACGTTATATCCTATATCGACATATCGTTATAAGTTGTATCCTATATCTACGTATCGTTATACGTTATATCCTATATGTAGATAACGTTATACGTTATATCCTACGTCTACATATCGTTATACGTTATATCCTATATGTAGATATCGTTATACGTTATATCCTATATCGACATATCGTTATATGTTGTATAGTATATCTACGTATCGTTATACGTTATATCCTATATGTAGATAACGTTATACGTTGTATCCTACATCTACATATCGTTATACGTTATATCCTATATGTAGATAACGTTATACGTTATATCCTATATCTACGTATCGTTATTCAATATATCCTATGTCTACATATCGTTATACGTTATATCCTATATCTACATATCGTTAAACGTTATATCCTATATGTTGATATCGTTATACCTTATATCCTATATCTGCATATCGTTATACCTTATATCCTACATCTACGTATCGTTATACGTTATATCCTATATGTAGATAACGTTATACGTTATATCTCATATGTAGATAACGTTTTACGTTATATCCTATATCCACATATCGATATACGTTATATCCAATATGTAGCTAACGTTATACGTTATATCCTACGTCTACATTTCGTTATACGTTATATCCTATATGTAGATATCGTTATACGTTATATCCTATATCTACATATCGTTATACGTTGTATCCTATATCTACGTATCGTTATACGTTATATCCTATTTTTAGATAACGTTATACGTTATATCCTACATCTACATATCGTTATACGTTATATCCTATATCTACATATCGTTATACGTTATATCCTATATCTACGTATCGTTATACCTTAAATCCTATATGTAGATAACGTTATATGTTATATCCTACGTCTACATGTCGTCATACGTTATGTCCTATATGTAGATAACGTTATGCGTTATATCCTATATGTACGTATCGTTATACGTTATATCCTATATCTAAATATCGTTATACGTTATATCCTATATCCACATATCGATATACTTTATATCCTATATGTCGATAACGTTTTACGTTATATCCTATATCTACATATCGTTATATGTTATATCCTATATGTTGATAAGGTTATAAGTTATATCCTACGTCTACATATCGTTATACGTTATATCCTATATGTAGATATCCTTATACGTTATATCCTATATCTACATATCGTTATACGGTATATCCTATATCTACGTATCGTTATACGTTATATCCTGTACCTACATATCGTTATACGTTATATCCTATATCTACATATCGTTATACGTTATATCCTATATGTAGATAACGTTTTACGTAATATACTATATCTACGTATCGTTATACGTTATATCCTATATCTACATATCGTTATACGTTATATCATATATCTACATTCTTCATACGTTATATCCTATATCTACATATCGTTATACGTTATATCCTATATGTAGATAACGTTTTACGTAATATACTATATCTACGTATCGTTATACGTTATATCCTATATCTACATATCGTTATACGTTATATCATATATCTACATTCTTCATACGTTATATCCTATATCTACATATCGTTATACGTTATATCCTATATCTACGTATCGTTATACGTTATGTCCTATACCTACCTATCGTTATACGTTATATCCTATATCTACATGCGTTATACGTTATATCCTATATCTACGTATCTTTATACGTTGTATCCTATATGTAGATAACGTTATACGTTATATCCTATATCTACGTTTCGTTATACGTTATATCCTATACCTACATACCGTTATACGTTATATCCTATATCTACATATCGTTATACGTTATATCCTATACCTACATACCGTTATACGTTATATCCAATATCTGCATATCGTTATACGTTATATCCAATATCTACGTATCGTTATGCGTTATATACTATATCTACGTATCGCTATACTTTATATCCAATATCAACATATCGTTATACGTTATATCCTATATCTACATATCGTTATACGTTATATCCTATATCTACATATCGTTATACGTTATATCCTATATTTACATATCGATAAACGTTATATCCTATATGTAGATATCGTTATACGTTATATCCTATATCTACATATCGTTATACGTTATATCCTATATCTACATATCGTTATACGTTATATCCTATATCTACGTATCGTTATACGTTATATCCTATACCTACATACCGTTATACGTTATATCCTATATCTACATGTCGTTATACTTTATATCCTATACGTAGATAACGTTATACGTTATATCCTACGTCTACATATCGTTATACGTTGTATCCTATATGTAGATATCGTTATACGTTATATCCTATATCTACATATCGTTATACGTTGTATCCTATATGTAGATAACATTATACGTTATATCCTACGTCTACATATCGTTATACGTTATATCCTATATGTAGATATCGTTATACGTTATATCCTATATCTACATATCGTTATACGTTGTATCCTATATCTACGTATCGTTATACGTTATATCCTATATGTAGATAACGTTATACGTTATATCCTACGTCTACATATCGTTATACGTTGTATCCTATATGTAGATATCGTTATACGTTATATCCTATATCTACATATCGTTATACGTTGTATCCTATATGTAGATAACGTTATACGTTATCTCCTACGTCTACTTATCGTTATACGTTATATCCTATATGTAGATATCGTTATACGTTATATCCTATATCTACATATCGTTATACGTTATATCATATATCTACGTATCGTTATACGTTATATCCTATATGTAGATAACGTTATACGTTATATCCTATGTCTATATATCGTTATACGTTATATCCTATATCTACATATCGTTATACGTTATATCCTATATGTATCTAACGTTTTACGTTATATCCTATATCTACGTATCGTTATACGTTATATCCTATATCTACATATCGTTATACGTTATATCCCATATGTAGATAACGTTTTACGTTATATCCTATATCTACGATTCGTTATACGATATATCCTATATGTAGATATCGTTATACGTTATATCCAATATCTGCATATCGTTATACGTTATATCCTATATCTACGTATCGTTATACGTTATATCCTATATGTAGATAACGTTATACGTTATATCCTACGTCTACATATCGTTATACGTTATATCCTATATCTACGTATCGTTATACGTTATATCCTATATGTAGATAACGTTATACGTTATATCCTACGTCTACATATCGTTATACGTTATATCCTATATGTAGATATCGTTATACGTTATATCCAATATCTGCATATCGTTATACGATATATCCTACATCTACGTATCGTTATACGATATATACTATGTCTACGTATCGTTATACGTTATATCCTATATCTACGAATCGTTATACGTTATATCCTACGTCTACATATCGTTATACGTTATATCCAATATCTGCAAATCGTTATACGTTATATCCCATATGTAGATAACGTTTTACGTTATATCCTATATCTACGTTTCGTTATACGATATATCCTATATGTAGATATCGTTATACGTTATATCCAATATCTGCATATCGTTATACATGATATCCTATATCTACGTATCGTTATACGTTATATCCTATATGTAGATAACGTTATACGTTATATCCTACGTCTACATATCGTTTACCTTATATCCTATATCTACGTACCGTTATACGTTATATCCTATATGTAGATAACGTTATACGTTATATCCTACGTCTACATATCGTTATACGTTATATCCTATATATACGTATCGTTATACGATATATCCTATATGTAGATATCGTTATACGTTATATCCTATATCTACATATCGTTATACGTTACATCCTATATCTGCATATCGTTATACGTTATATCCTATGTCTACATATCGTTATACGTTATATCCTATATCTACGAATCGTTATACGTTATATCCTATATCTACATATCGTTATACGTTATATCCCATATGTAGATAACGTTTTACGTTATATCCTATATCTACGTATCGTTATACGATATATCCTATATGTAGATATCGTTATACGTTATATCCTATATCTACGTATCGTTATATGTTATATCCTATATGTAGATATCGTTATACGTTATATCCTATATCTACATATCGTTATACGTTGTATCCTATATCTACGTATCGTTATACTTTATATCCTATATGTAGATAACGGTATACGTTATATCCAATATCTGCATATCGTTATAAGTTATATCCTATATCTACGTATCGTTATACGTTGTATCCTATATCTACGTATCGTTATACGTTATATTCTATATGTAGATATCGTTATACGTTATATCCTATATCTACATATCGTTATACGTTATATCCTATATCTACGTATCGTTATACGTTATATCCTATACCTACATATCGTTATACGTAATATCCTATATGTTGATATCGTTATACGTTATATCCAATATCTGCATATCGTTATACGTTATATCCTATATCTACGTATCGTTATACGTTATATCCTATATGTAGATAACGTTATACGTTATATCCTACGACTACATATCGTTATACGTTATATCCTATATGTATCAAACGTTTTACGTTATATCCTATATCTACGTATCGTTATACGTTATATCCTATATCTACATATCGTTATACGTTATATCCCATATGTAGATAACGTTTTACTTTATATCCTATATCTACGATTCGTTATACGATATATCCTATATGTAGATATCGTTATACGTTATATCCAATATCTGCATATCGTTATACGTTATATCCTATATCTACGTATCGTTATACGTTATATCCTATATGTAGATAACGTTATACGTTATATCCTACGTCTACATATCGTTATACGTTATATCCTATATGTAGATATCGTTATACGTTATATCCAATATCTGCATATCGTTATACGATATATCCTACATCTACGTATCGTTATACGATATATACTATGTCTACGTATCGTTATACGTTATATCCTATATCTACGAATCGTTATACGTTATATCCTACGTCTACATATCGTTATACGTTATATCCAATATCTGCAAATCGTTATACGTTATATCCCATATGTAGATAACGTTTTACGTTATATCCTATATCTACGTTTCGTTATACGATATATCCTATATGTAGATATCGTTATACGTTATATCCTATATGTAGATAACGTTATACGTTATATCCTACGTCTACATATCGTTATACGTTATATCCTATATATACGTATCGTTATACGATATATCCTATATGTAGATATCGTTATACGTTATATCCAATATCTGCATATCGTTATACGTTATATCCTATATCTACATATTGTTATACGTTACATCCTATATCTGCATATCGCTATACGTTATATCCTATGTCTACATATCGTTATACGTTATATCCTATATCTACGAATCGTTATACGTTATATCCTATATCTACATATCGTTGTACGTTATATCCCATATGTAGATAACGTTTTACGTTATATCCTACATCTACATATCGTTATACGTTATATCCTATATATACGTATCGTTATACGATATATCCTATATGTAGATATCGTTATACGTTATATCCAATATCTGCATATCGTTATACATTATATCCTATATCTACGTATCGTTATACGTTATATCCTATATGTAGATAACGTTATACGTTATATCCTACGTCTACATATCGTTATACCTTATATCCTATATCTACGTACCGTTATACGTTATATCCTATATGTAGATAACGTTATACGTTATATCCTACGTCTACATATCGTTATACGTTATATCCTATATATACGTATCGTTATACGATATATCCTATATGTAGATATCGTTATACGTTATATCCAATATCTGCATATCGTTATACGTTATATCCTATATCTACATATTGTTATACGTTACATCCTATATCTGCATATCGCTATACGTTATATCCTATGTCTACATATCGTTATACGTTATATCCTATATCTACGAATCGTTATACGTTATATCCTATATCTACATATCGTTGTACGTTATATCCCATATGTAGATAACGTTTTACGTTATATCCTATATCTACGTATCGTTATACGATATATCCTATATGTAGATATCGTTATTCGTAATATCCAATATCTGCATATCGTTATACGATATATCCTATATCTACGTATCGTTATACGTTATATACTATGTCTACGTATCGTTATACGTTATATCGTATATCTACATATCGTTATACGTTATATCCTATGTCTACATATCGTTATACGTTATATCCCATATGTAGATAACGTTTTACGTTATATCCTATATCTACATATCGTTATACGTTATATCCTATATGTAGAGAACGTTTTACGTTATATATTATATCTACGTACCGTTATACGTTATATCCTATATCTACATATCGTTATACGTTATATCCTATATCTACATATCGTTATACGTTATATCCTCTATCTACGTATCGTTATACGTTATATCGTATATGTAGATAATGTTATACGTTATATCCCATATGTAGATAACGTTTTACGTTATATCCTATATCCACATATCGATATACGTTATATCCTATATGTAGATAACGTTTTACGTTATATCCTATATCTACGTATCGTTATACGTTATATCCTATATGTAGATGTCGTTATACGTTATATCC
Organism: Bombus hortorum; assembly: GCA_905332935.1. NCBI lineage: Eukaryota > Metazoa > Arthropoda > Insecta > Hymenoptera > Apidae > Bombus > Bombus hortorum. Next base: position 11,233,965 of record HG995192.1, read on the forward strand.
AATATCTGCATATCGTTATACGTTATATCCTATATCTGCGTATCGTTATACGTTATATCCCATATGTAGATAACGTTTTACGTTATATTCTATATCTACGTATCGTTATACGTTATATCCTATATGTAGATGTCGTTATACGTTATATCCAATATCTGCATATCGTTATACGTTATATCCTATATCTACGTATCGTTATACGTTATATCCTATATGTAGATAACGTTTTACGTTATATCCTATATCTACGTATCGTTATACGTTATATCCAATATCTGCATATCGTTATACGTTATATCCTATATCTACGTATCGTTATACGTTATATCCTATATCTGCATATCGTTATACGTTATATCCTATATCTACGTATCGTTATACGTTATATCCTATATGTAGATAACGTTTTACGTTATATCCTATATCTACGTATCGTTATACGTTATATCCTATATGTAGATAACGTTATACGTTATATCCTACGTCTACATATCGTTATACGTTATATCCTATATGTAGATATCGTTCTACGTTATATCCTATATCTACGTATCGTTATACGTTATATCCTATATGTAGATAACGTTATACGTTATATCCTATATGTAGATATCGTTATTCGTTATATCCTATATCTACATATCGTTATACGTTATATCCTATATCTACATATCGTTATACGTTATATCCTATATGTAGATAACGTTTTACGTTATATACTATATCTACGTACCGTTATACGTTATATCCTATATCTACATATCGTTATACGTTATATCCTATATCTACATATCGTTATACGTTATATCCTATATCTACGTATCGTTATACGTTATATCCTATATGTAGATAACGTTATACGTTATATCCCATATGTAGATAACGTTTTACGTTATATCCTATATCCACATATCGATATACGTTATATCCTGTATGTAGATAACGTTTTACGTTATATCCTATATCTACGTATCGTTATACGTTATATCCTATATGTAGATGTCGTTATACGTTATATCCAATATCTGCATATCGTTATACGATATATCCTATATGTAGATATCGTTATACGTTATATCCAATATCTGCATATCGTTCTACGTTATATCCTACGTCTACATATCGGTATACGTTATATCCTATATGTAGATAACGTTATATAACGTTAGATATACGATATACGATATATAACGTTATATCCTATATCTACGTATCGTTATACGTTATATCCTATATCTACATATCGTTATACGTTATATCCCATATGTAGATAACGGTTTACGTTATATCCTATATCTACGTATCGTTATACGATATATCCTATATGTAGATATCGTTATACGTTATATCCAATATCTGCATATCGTTATACGTTATATCCTACGTCTACATATCGTTATACGTTATATCCTATATGTAGATAACGTTATATAACGTTAGATATACGATATACGATATATAACGTTATGTCCTATATCTACGTATCGTTATACGTTATATCCTATATCTACGTATCGTTATACGTTATATCCTATATCTACGTATCGTTATACGTTATACCCTATATGTAGATAACGTTATACGTTATATCCTACGTCATCATATCGTTATACGTTATATCCTATATGTAGATATCGTTATACGTTATATACTATATCTACATATCGTTATACGTCATATCCTATATCTACGTATCGTTATACGTTATATCCTATACCTACATATCGTTATACGTTATATCCTATATCTACATATCGTTATACGTTATATCCTATATCTACATATCGTTATACGTTATATCCTATGTCTACATATCGTTATACGTTATATCCTATATCTACGTATCGTTTTACGTTATATCCTATATCCACATATCGATATACGTTATATCCTATATGTACGTATCGTTATACGTTATATCCTATATGTAGATAACGTTTTACGTTATATATTATATCTACGTACCGTTATACGTTATATCCTATATCTACATATCGTTATACGTTATATCCTATATCTACATATCGTTATACGTTATATCCTATATCTACGTATCGTTATACGTTATATCGTATATGTAGATAATGTTATACGTTATATCCCATATGTAGATAACGTTTTACGTTATATCCTATACCTACATATCGTTATACGTTATATCCTATATCTACATATCGTTATACGTTATATCCTATATCTACATATCGTTATACGTTATATCCTATGTCTACATATCGTTATACGTTATATCCTATATCTACGAATCGTTATACGTTATATCCTATATCTACGTATCGTTATACGTTATATACTATGTCTACGTATCGTTATACGTTATATCCTATATCTACATATCGTTATACGTTATATCCTATGTCTACATATCGTTATACGTTATGTACTATGTCTACGTATCGTTATACGTTATATCCTATATCTACGTATCGTTATACATTATAACGTATATGTAGATAACGTTATACCTTATATCCTACGTCTACATATCGTTATACGTTATATCCTATATGTAGATATCGTTATACGTTATATCCTATATCTACATATCGTTATACGTTATATCCTATATCTACGTATCGTTATACGTTATATCCTATACCTACATAACGTTATACGTTATATCCTATATCTACATATCGTTATACGTTATATCCTATATGTAGATAACGTTTTACGTTATATACTATATCTACGTACCGTTATACGTTATATCCTATATATACATATCGTTATACGTTATATCCTATATCTACATATCGTTATACGTTATATCCTATATGTACGTACCGTTATACGTTATATCCTATATGTAGATATCGTTATACGTTATATCCCATATGTAGATAACGTTTTACGTTATATCCTATATCCACATATCGATATACGTTATATCCTATATGTAGATAATGTTTTACGTTATATCCTATATCTAAGTATCGTTATACGTTATATCCTATATGTAGATGTCGTTATACGTTATATCCTATATGTAGATAACGTTATACGTTATATCCTACATCTACATATCGTTATACGTTATATCCTATATCTACATACCGTTATACGTTGTATCCTATATCTACGTATGGTTATACGTTATATCCTATATGTAGATAACGTTATACGTTATATCCTACGTCATCATATCGTTATACGTTATATCCTATATGTAGATATCGTTATACGTTATATACTATATCTACATATCGTTATACGTCATATCCTATATCTACGTATCGTTATACGTTATATCCTATACCTACATATCGTTATACGTTATATCCTATATCTACATATCGTTATACGTTATATCCTATATCTACATATCGTTATACGTTATATCCTATGTCTACATATCGTTATACGTTATATCCTATATCTACGAATCGTTATACGTTATATCCTATATCTACGTATCGTTATACGTTATATACTATGTCTACGTATCGTTATACGTTATATCCTATATCTACATATCGTTATACGTTATATCCTATGTCTACATATCGTTATACCTTATGTACTATGTCTACGTATCGTTATACGTTATATCCTATATCTACGTATCGTTATACATTATAACGTATATGTAGATAACGTTATACCTTATATCCTACGTCTACATATCGTTATACGTTATATCCTATATGTAGATATCGTTATACGTTATATCCTATATCTACATATCGTTATACGTTATATCCTATATGTAGATAACGTTTTACGTTATATACTATATCTACGTACCGTTATACGTTATATCCTATGTCTACATATCGTTATACGTTATGTACTATGTCTACGTATCGTTAGACGTTATATCCTATATCTACGTATCGTTATACATTATAACGTATATGTAGATAACGTTATACCTTATATCATACGTCTACATATCGTTATACGTTATATCCTATATGTAGATATCGTTATACGTTATATCCTATATCTACATATCGTTATACGTTATATCCTATATCTACGTATCGTTATACGTTATATCCTATACCTACATAACGTTATACGTTATATCCTATATGTACGTACCGTTATACGTTATATCCTATATGTAGATATCGTTATACGTTATATCCCATATGTAGATAACGTTTTACGTTATATCCTATATCCACATATCGATATACGTTATATCCTATATGTAGATAACGTTTTACGTTATATCCTATATCTAAGTATCGTTATACGTTATATCCTATATGTAGATGTCGTTATACGTTATATCCTATATGTAGATAACGTTATACGTTATATCCTACATCTACATATCGTTATACGTTATATCCTATATCTACATACCGTTATACGTTGTATCCTATATCTACGTATGGTTATACGTTATATCCTATATGTAGATAACGTTATACGTTATATACTATATCTACGTACCCTTATACGTTATATCCTATATCTACATATCGTTACACGTTATATCCTATATCTACGTATCGTTATACGTTATATCCTATATGTAGATAACGTTATACGTTATATCCTACGTCTACATATCGTTATACGTTATATCCTATATGTAGATAACGTTATACGTTATATCCTACATCTACATATCGTTATACGTTATATCCTATATCTGCATACCGTTATACGTTGTATCCTATATCTACGTATGGTTATACGTTATATCCTATATGTAGATAACGTTATACGTTATATCCTACGTCATCATATCGTTATACGTTATATCCTATATGTAGATATCGTTATACGTTATATACTATATCTACATATCGTTATACGTCATATCCTATATCTACGTATCGTTATACGTTATATCCTATACCTACATATCGTTATACGTTATATCCTATATCTACATATCGTTATACGTTATATCCTATATCTACATATCGTTATACGTTATATCCTATGTCTACATATCGTTATACGTTATATCCTATATCTACGAATCGTTATACGTTATATCCTATATCTACGTATCGTTATACGTTATATACTATGTCTACGTATCGTTATACGTTATATCCTATATCTACATATCGTTATACGTTATATCCTATGTCTACATATCGTTATACCTTATGTACTATGTCTACGTATCGTTATACGTTATATCCTATATCTACGTATCGTTATACATTATAACGTATATGTAGATAACGTTATACCTTATATCCTACGTCTACATATCGTTATACGTTATATCCTATATGTAGATATCGTTATACGTTATATCCTATATCTACATATCGTTATACGTTATATCCTATATGTAGATAACGTTTTACGTTATATACTATATCTACGTACCGTTATACGTTATATCCTATATATACATATCGTTATACGTTATATCCTATATCTACGAATCGTTATACGTTATATCCTATATCTACGTATCGTTATACGTTATATACTATGTCTACGTATCGTTATACGTTATATCCTATATCTACATATCGTTATACGTTATATCCTATGTCTACATATCGTTATACGTTATGTACTATGTCTACGTATCGTTATACGTTATATCCTATATCTACGTATCGTTATACATTATAACGTATATGTAGATAACGTTATACCTTATATCATACGTCTACATATCGTTATACGTTATATCCTATATGTAGATATCGTTATACGTTATATCCTATATCTACATATCGTTATACGTTATATCCTATATCTACGTATCGTTATACGTTATATCCTATACCTACATAACGTTATACGTTATATCCTATATGTACGTACCGTTATACGTTATATCCTATATGTAGATATCGTTATACGTTATATCCCATATGTAGATAACGTTTTACGTTATATCCTATATCCACATATCGATATACGTTATATCCTATATGTAGATAACGTTTTACGTTATATCCTATATCTAAGTATCGTTATACGTTATATCCTATATGTAGATGTCGTTATACGTTATATCCTATATGTAGATAACGTTATACGTTATATCCTACATCTACATATCGTTATACGTTATATCCTATATCTACATACCGTTATACGTTGTGTCCTATATCTACGTATGGTTATACGTTATATCCTATATGTAGATAACGTTATACGTTATATACTATATCTACGTACCCTTATACGTTATATCCTATATCTACATATCGTTACACGTTATATCCTATATCTACGTATCGTTATACGTTATATCCTATATGTAGATAACGTTATACGTTATATCCTACGTCTACATATCGTTATACGTTATATCCTATATGTAGATAACGTTATACGTTATATCCTATATGTACGTATCGTTATACGTTATATCCTATATCTACATATCGTTATACGTTATATCCTATATCTACGTATCGTTATACGTCATATCCTATATGTAGATAACGTTATACATTATATCCTACGTCTACGTATCGTTATACGTTATATCCTATATGTAGATGTCGTTATACGTTATATCCTATATCTACATATCGTTATATGTTATATCCTATATCTACATATCGTTATACGTTATATCCTATATGTAGATAACGTTTTACGTTATATCCTATATCTACATATCGTTCTACGTTATATCCTATGTCTACATATCGTTATACGTTATATCCCATATGTAGATAACGTTTTACGTTATATCCTATATCTACATATCGTTATACGTTATATCCTATATGTAGATAACGTTTTACGTTATATACTATATCTACGTACCGTTATACGTTATATCCTATATCTACATATCGTTATACGTTATATCCTACATCTACATATCGTTATACGTTATATCCTATATCTACGTATCGTTATACGTTATATCGTATATGTAGATAACGTTATACGTTATATCCCATATGTAGATAACGTTTTACGTTATATCCTATATCCACATATCGATATACGTTATATCCTATATGTAGATAACGTTTTACGTTATATCCTATATCTTCGTATCGTTATACGTTATATCCTATATGTAGATGTCGTTATACGTTATATCCAATATCTGCATATCGTTATACGTTATATCCTATATCTGCGTATCGTTATACGTTATATCCTATATCTACATATCGTTATACGTTATATCCTATATCTACATATCGTTATACGTTATATCCTATATCTACGTATCGTTATACGTTATATCCTATATGTAGATAACGTTATACGTTATATCCCATATGTAGATAACGTTTTACGTTATATCCTATATCCACATATCGATATACGTTATATCCTACATGTACGTATCGTTATACGTTATATCCTATATCTACGTATCGTTATACGTTATATCCTACGTCTACATATCGTTATACGTTATATCCTATATGTAGATATCGTTATACGTTATATCCTATATCTACGTATCGTTATACGTTATATCCTATATGTAGATAACGTTATACGTATTATCCCATATGTAGATAACGTTTTACGTTATATCCTATGTACACATATCGATATACGTTATATCCTATATGTACGTATCGTTATACGTTATATCCTATATCTACGTATCGTTATACGTTATATCCTATATCTACGTATCGTTATACGTTATATCCTATATGTAGATAACGTTATACGTTATATCCTACGTCTTCATATCGTTATACGTTATATCCTGTATGTAGATATCGTTATAGGTTATACACTATATCTACATATCGTTATACGTCATATCCTATATCTACGTATCGTTATACGTTATATCCTATACCTACATATCGTTATACGTTATATCCTATATCTACATATCGTTATACGTTATATCCTATATCTACGTATCGTTATACGTTATATCCTATATGTAGATAACGTTATACGTTATATCCTACGTCTACATATCGTTATACGTTATATCCTATATGTAGATATCGTTATACGTTATATCCTATATCTACATATTGTTATACGTTGTATCCTATATCTACGTACCGTTATACGTTATATCCTATATGTAGATAACGTTATACGTTATATCCTACGTCTACACATCGTTATAGTCATATCCTATATCTACGTATCGTTATACGTTATATCCTATACCTACATATCGTTATACGTTATATCCTATATCTACATATCGTTATACGTTATATCCTATATCTACGTATCGTTATACGTTATATCCTATATGTAGATAACGTTATACGTTATATCCTACGTCTACATATCGTTATACGTTATATCCTATATGTAGATAACGTTATACGTTATATCCTACGACTACATATCGTTATACCTTATATCCTATATCTACGTACCGTTATACGTTATATCCTATATGTAGATAACGTTATACGTTATATCCTACGTCTACATATCGTTATACGTTATATCCTATATCTACGTACCGTTATACGTTATATCCTATATGTAGATAACGTTATACGTTATATCCTACGTCTACATATCGTTATACGTTATATCCTATATGTAGATAACGTTATACGTTATATCCTATATGTAGATAACGTTATACGTTATATCCTACGCCTACATATCGTTATACGTTATATCCCATATGTAGATAACGTTTTACGTTATATCCTATATCTACATATCGTTATACGTTATATCCTATATGTAGATAACGTTTTACGTTATATACTATATCTACGTACCGTTATACGTTATATCCTATATCTACATATCGTTATACGTTATATCCTATATCTACATATCGTTATACGTTATATCCTATATCTACGTATTGTTATACGTTATATCCTATATGTAGATAACGTTATACGTTATATCCCATATGTAGATAACGTTTTACGTTATATCCTATATCCACATATCGATATACGTTATATCCTACATGTACGTATCGTTATACGTTATATCCTATATCTACGTATCGTTATACGTTATATCCTACGTCTACATATCGTTATACGTTATATCCTATATGTAGATATCGTTATACGTTATATCCTATATCTACGTATCGATATACGTTATATCCTATATGTACGTATCGTTATACGTTATATCCTATATCTACGTATCGTTATACGTTATATCCTATATCTACGTATCGTTATACGTTATATCCTATATGTAGATAACGTTATACGTTATATCCTACGTCTTCATATCGTTATACGTTATATCCTGTATGTAGATATCGTTATAGGTTATACACTATATCTACATATCGTTATACGTCATATCCTATATCTACGTATCGTTATACGTTATATCCTATACCTACATATCGTTATACGTTATATCCTATATCTACGTATCGTTATACGTTATATCCTATACCTACATATCGTTATACGTTATATCCTATATCTACATATCGTTATACGTTATATCCTATATCTACGTATCGTTATACGTTATATCCTATATGTAGATAACGTTATACGTTATATCCTACGTCTACATATCGTTATACGTTATATCCTATATGTAGATAACGTTATACGTTATATCCTACGACTACATATCGTTATACCTTATATCCTATATCTACGTACCGTTAAACGTTATATCCTATATGTAGATAACGTTATATGTTATATCCTACGTCTACATATCGTTATATTTTATATCCTATATCTACGTACCGTTATACGTTATATCCTATATGTAGATAACGTTATACGTTATATCCTACGTCTACATATCGTTATACGTTATATCCTATATGTAGATAACGTTATACGTTATATCCTATATGTAGATAACGTTATACGTTATATCCTATATCTACGTATTGTTATACGTTATATCCTATATGTAGATAACGTTATACGTTATATCCCATATGTAGATAACGTTTTACGTTATATCCTATATCTACGTATCGTTATACGTTATATCCTATATGTAGATAACGTTTTACGTTATATACTATATCTACGTACCGTTATACGTTATATCCTATATCTACATATCGTTATACGTTATATCCTATATCTACATATCGTTATACGTTATATCCTATATCTACGTATTGTTATACGTTATATCCTATATGTAGATAACGTTATACGTTATATCCCATATGTAGATAACGTTTTACGTTATATCCTATATCTACGTATCGTTATACGATATATCCTATATGTAGATATCGTTATACGTTATATCCAATATCTGCATATCGTTATACGTTATATCCTACGTCTACATATCGTTATACGTTATATCCAATATGTAGATAACGTTATATAACGTTAGATATACGATATACGATATATAACGTTACATCCTATATCTACGTATCGTTATACGTTATATCCTATATCTACGTATCGTTATACGTTATACCCTATATGTAGATAACGTTATACGTTATATCCTACGTCATCATATCGTTATACGTTATATCCTATATGTAGATATCGTTATACGTTATATACTATATCTACATATCGTTATACGTCATATCCTATATCTACGTATCGTTATACGTTATATCCTATACCTACATATCGTTATACGTTATATCCTATATCTACATATCGTTATACGTTATATCCTATATCTACATATCGTTATACGTTATATCCTATGTCTACATATCGTTATACGTTATATCCTATATCTACGTATCGTTTTACGTTATATCCTATATCCACATATCGATATACGTTATATCCTATATGTACGTATCGTTATACGTTATATCCTATATGTAGATAACGTTTTACGTTATATATTATATCTACGTACCGTTATACGTTATATCCTATATCTACATATCGTTATACGTTATATCCTATATCTACATATCGTTATACGTTATATCCTGTATCTACGTATCGTTATACGTTATATCGTATATGTAGATAATGTTATACGTTATATCCCATATGTAGATAACGTTTTACGTTATATCCTATACCTACATATCGTTATACGTTATATCCTATATCTACATATCGTTATACGTTATATCCTATATCTACATATCGTTATACGTTATATCCTATGTCTACATATCGTTATACGTTATATCCTATATCTACGAATCGTTATACGTTATATCCTATATCTACGTATCGTTATACGTTATATACTATGTCTACGTATCGTTATACGTTATATCCTATATCTACATATCGTTATACGTTATATCCTATGTCTACATATCGTTATACGTTATGTACTATGTCTACGTATCGTTATACGTTATATCCTATATCTACGTATCGTTATACATTATAACGTATATGTAGATAACGTTATACCTTATATCCTACGTCTACATATCGTTATACGTTATATCCTATATGTAGATATCGTTATACGTTATATCCTATATCTACATATCGTTATACGTTATATCCTATATCTACGTATCGTTATACGTTATATCCTATACCTACATAACGTTATACGTTATATCCTATATCTACATATCGTTATACGTTATATCCTATATGTAGATAACGTTTTACGTTATATACTATATCTACGTACCGTTATACGTTATATCCTATATATACATATCGTTATACGTTATATCCTATATCTACATATCGTTATACGTTATATCCTATATGTACGTACCGTTATACGTTATATCCTATATGTAGATATCGTTATACGTTATATCCCATATGTAGATAACGTTTTACGTTATATCCTATATCCACATATCGATATACGTTATATCCTATATGTAGATAATGTTTTACGTTATATCCTATATCTAAGTATCGTTATACGTTATATCCTATATGTAGATGTCGTTATACGTTATATCCTATATGTAGATAACGTTATACGTTATATCCTACATCTACATATCGTTATACGTTATATCCTATATCTACATACCGTTATACGTTGTATCCTATATCTACGTATGGTTATACGTTATATCCTATATGTAGATAACGTTATACGTTATATCCTACGTCATCATATCGTTATACGTTATATCCTATATGTAGATATCGTTATACGTTATATACTATATCTACATATCGTTATACGTCATATCCTATATCTACGTATCGTTATACGTTATATCCTATACCTACATATCGTTATACGTTATATCCTATATCTACATATCGTTATACGTTATATCCTATATCTACATATCGTTATACGTTATATCCTATGTCTACATATCGTTATACGTTATATCCTATATCTACGAATCGTTATACGTTATATCCTATATCTACGTATCGTTATACGTTATATACTATGTCTACGTATCGTTATACGTTATATCCTATATCTACATATCGTTATACGTTATATCCTATGTCTACATATCGTTATACGTTATGTACTATGTCTACGTATCGTTATACGTTATATCCTATATCTACGTATCGTTATACATTATAACGTATATGTAGATAACGTTATACCTTATATCCTACGTCTACATATCGTTATACGTTATATCCTATATGTAGATATCGTTATACGTTATATCCTATATCTACATATCGTTATACGTTATATCCTATATGTAGATAACGTTTTACGTTATATACTATATCTACGTACCGTTATACGTTATATCCTATATATACATATCGTTATACGTTATATCCTATATCTACGAATCGTTATACGTTATATCCTATATCTACGTATCGTTATACGTTATATACTATGTCTACGTATCGTTATACGTTATATCCTATATCTACATATCGTTATACGTTATATCCTATGTCTACATATCGTTATACGTTATGTACTATGTCTACGTATCGTTATACGTTATATCCTATATCTACGTATCGTTATACATTATAACGTATATGTAGATAACGTTATACCTTATATCCTACGTCTACATATCGTTATACGTTATATCCTATATGTAGATATCGTTATACGTTATATCCTATATCTACATATCGTTATACGTTATATCCTATATCTACGTATCGTTATACGTTATATCCTATATCTACGTATCGTTATACGTTATATCCTATATGTAGATAACGTTATACGTTATATCCTACGTCTACATATCGTTATACGTTATATCCTATATGTAGATAACGTTATACGTTATATCCTACGACTACATATCGTTATACCTTATATCCTATATCTACGTACCGTTAAACGTTATATCCTATATGTAGATAACGTTATATGTTATATCCTACGTCTACATGTCGTTATATTTTATATCCTATATCTACGTACCGTTATACGTTATATCCTATATGTAGATAACGTTATACGTTATATCCTACGTCTACATATCGTTATACGTTATATCCTATATGTAGATAACGTTATACGTTATATCCTATATGTAGATAACGTTATACGTTATATCCTATATCTACGTATTGTTATACGTTATATCCTATATGTAGATAACGTTATACGTTATATCCCATATGTAGATAACGTTTTACGTTATATCCTATATCTACGTATCGTTATACGTTATATCCTATATGTAGATAACGTTTTACGTTATATACTATATCTACGTACCGTTATACGTTATATCCTATATCTACATATCGTTATACGTTATATCCTATATCTACATATCGTTATACGTTATATCCTATATCTACGTATTGTTATACGTTATATCCTATATGTAGATAACGTTATACGTTATATCCCATATGTAGATAACGTTTTACGTTATATCCTATATCTACGTATCGTTATACGATATATCCTATATCTACGTATCGTTATACGTTATATCCTATATCTACGTATCGTTATACGTTATATCCTATATGTAGATAACGTTATACGTTATATCCTATATCTACGTATCGATATACGTTATATCCTATATGTACGTATCGTTATACGTTATATCCTATATCTACGTATCGTTATACGTTATATCCTATATCTACGTATCGTTATACGTTATATCCTATATGTAGATAACGTTATACGTTATATCCTACGTCTTCATATCGTTATACGTTATATCCTGTATGTAGATATCGTTATAGGTTATACACTATATCTACATATCGTTATACGTCATATCCTATATCTACGTATCGTTATACGTTATATCCTATACCTACATATCGTTATACGTTATATCCTATATCTACGTATCGTTATACGTTATATCCTATACCTACATATCGTTATACGTTATATCCTATATGTAGATAACGTTATACGTTATATCCTACGACTACATATCGTTATACCTTATATCCTATATCTACGTACCGTTAAACGTTATATCCTATATGTAGATAACGTTATATGTTATATCCTACGTCTACATATCGTTATATTTTATATCCTATATCTACGTACCGTTATACGTTATATCCTATATGTAGATAACGTTATACGTTATATCCTACGTCTACATATCGTTATACGTTATATCCTATATGTAGATAACGTTATACGTTATATCCTACGACTACATATCGTTATACCTTATATCCTATATCTACGTACCGTTAAACGTTATATCCTATATGTAGATAACGTTATATGTTATATCCTACGTCTACATATCGTTATATTTTATATCCTATATCTACGTACCGTTATACGTTATATCCTATATGTAGATAACGTTATACGTTATATCCTACGTCTACATATCGTTATACGTTATATCCTATATGTAGATAACGTTATACGTTATATCCTATATGTAGATAACGTTATACGTTATATCCTATATCTACGTATTGTTATACGTTATATCCTATATGTAGATAACGTTATACGTTATATCCCATATGTAGATAACGTTTTACGTTATATCCTATATCTACGTATCGTTATACGTTATATCCTATATGTAGATAACGTTTTACGTTATATACTATATCTACGTACCGTTATACGTTATATCCTATATCTACATATCGTTATACGTTATATCCTATATCTACATATCGTTATACGTTATATCCTATATCTACGTATTGTTATACGTTATATCCTATATGTAGATAACGTTATACGTTATATCCCATATGTAGATAACGTTTTACGTTATATCCTATATCTACGTATCGTTATACGATATATCCTATATGTAGATATCGTTATACGTTATATCCAATATCTGCATATCGTTATACGTTATATCCTACGTCTACATATCGTTATACGTTATATCCAATATGTAGATAACGTTATATAACGTTAGATATACGATATACGATATATAACGTTACATCCTATATCTACGTATCGTTATACGTTATATCCTATATCTACGTATCGTTATACGTTATACCCTATATGTAGATAACGTTATACGTTATATCCTACGTCATCATATCGTTATACGTTATATCCTATATGTAGATATCGTTATACGTTATATACTATATCTACATATCGTTATACGTCATATCCTATATCTACGTATCGTTATACGTTATATCCTATACCTACATATCGTTATACGTTATATCCTATATCTACATATCGTTATACGTTATATCCTATATCTACATATCGTTATACGTTATATCCTATGTCTACATATCGTTATACGTTATATCCTATATCTACGTATCGTTTTACGTTATATCCTATATCCACATATCGTTATACGTTATATCCTGTATCTACGTATCGTTATACGTTATATCGTATATGTAGATAATGTTATACGTTATATCCCATATGTAGATAACGTTTTACGTTATATCCTATACCTACATATCGTTATACGTTATATCCTATATCTACATATCGTTATACGTTATATCCTATATCTACATATCGTTATACGTTATATCCTATGTCTACATATCGTTATACGTTATATCCTATATCTACGAATCGTTATACGTTATATCCTATATCTACGTATCGTTATACGTTATATACTATGTCTACGTATCGTTATACGTTATATCCTATATCTACATATCGTTATACGTTATATCCTATGTCTACATATCGTTATACGTTATGTACTATGTCTACGTATCGTTATACGTTATATCCTATATCTACGTATCGTTATACATTATAACGTATATGTAGATAACGTTATACCTTATATCCTACGTCTACATATCGTTATACGTTATATCCTATATGTAGATATCGTTATACGTTATATCCTATATCTACATATCGTTATACGTTATATCCTATATCTACGTATCGTTATACGTTATATCCTATACCTACATAACGTTATACGTTATATCCTATATCTACATATCGTTATACGTTATATCCTATATGTAGATAACGTTTTACGTTATATACTATATCTACGTACCGTTATACGTTATATCCTATATATACATATCGTTATACGTTATATCCTATATCTACATATCGTTATACGTTATATCCTATATGTACGTACCGTTATACGTTATATCCTATATGTAGATATCGTTATACGTTATATCCCATATGTAGATAACGTTTTACGTTATATCCTATATCCACATATCGATATACGTTTTATCCTATATGTAGATAATGTTTTACGTTATATCCTATATCTAAGTATCGTTATACGTTATATCCTATATGTAGATGTCGTTATACGTTATATCCTATATGTAGATAACGTTATACGTTATATCCTACATCTACATATCGTTATACGTTATATCCTATATCTACATACCGTTATACGTTGTATCCTATATCTACGTATGGTTATACGTTATATCCTATATGTAGATAACGTTATACGTTATATCCTACGTCATCATATCGTTATACGTTATATCCTATATGTAGATATCGTTATACGTTATATACTATATCTACATATCGTTATACGTCATATCCTATATCTACGTATCGTTATACGTTATATCCTATACCTACATATCGTTATACGTTATATCCTATATCTACATATCGTTATACGTTATATCCTATATCTACATATCGTTATACGTTATATCCTATGTCTACATATCGTTATACGTTATATCCTATATCTACGAATCGTTATACGTTATATCCTATATCTACGTATCGTTATACGTTATATACTATGTCTACGTATCGTTATACGTTATATCCTATATCTACATATCGTTATACGTTATATCCTATGTCTACATATCGTTATACGTTATGTACTATGTCTACGTATCGTTATACGTTATATCCTATATCTACGTATCGTTATACATTATAACGTATATGTAGATAACGTTATACCTTATATCCTACGTCTACATATCGTTATACGTTATATCCTATATGTAGATATCGTTATACGTTATATCCTATATCTACATATCGTTATACGTTATATCCTATATGTAGATAACGTTTTACGTTATATACTATATCTACGTACCGTTATACGTTATATCCTATATATACATATCGTTATACGTTATATCCTATATCTACGAATCGTTATACGTTATATCCTATATCTACGTATCGTTATACGTTATATACTATGTCTACGTATCGTTATACGTTATATCCTATATCTACATATCGTTATACGTTATATCCTATGTCTACATATCGTTATACGTTATGTACTATGTCTACGTATCGTTATACGTTATATCCTATATCTACGTATCGTTATACATTATAACGTATATGTAGATAACGTTATACCTTATATCCTACGTCTACATATCGTTATACGTTATATCCTATATGTAGATATCGTTATACGTTATATCCTATATCTACATATCGTTATACGTTATATCCTATATCTACGTATCGTTATACGTTATATCCTATACCTACATAACGTTATACGTTATATCCTATATGTACGTACCGTTATACGTTATATCCTATATGTAGATATCGTTATACGTTATATCCCATATGTAGATAACGTTTTACGTTATATCCTATATCCACATATCGATATACGTTATATCCTATATGTAGATAACGTTTTACGTTATATCCTATATCTAAGTATCGTTATACGTTATATCCTATATGTAGATGTCGTTATACGTTATATCCTATATGTAGATAACGTTATACGTTATATCCTACATCTACATATCGTTATACGTTATATCCTATATCTACATACCGTTATACGTTGTGTCCTATATCTACGTATGGTTATACGTTATATCCTATATGTACATAACGTTATACGTTATATACTATATCTACGTACCGTTATACGTTATATCCTATATCTACATATCGTTACACGTTATATCCTATATCTACGTATCGTTATACGTTATATCCTATATGTAGATAACGTTATACGTTATATCCTACGTCTACATATCGTTATACGTTATATCCTACATGTAGATATCGTTATACGTTATATCCTATATGTACGTATCGTTATACGTTATATCCTATATCTACATATCGTTATACGTTATATCCTATATCTACGTATCGTTATACGTCATATCCTATATGTAGATAACGTTATACATTATATCCTACGTCTACGTATCGTTATACGTTATATCCTATATGTAGATGTCGTTATACGTTATATCCTATATCTACATATCGTTATATGTTATATCCTATATCTACATATCGTTATACGTTATATCCTATATGTAGATAACGTTTTACGTTATATCCTATATCTACATATCGTTCTACGTTATATCCTATGTCTACATATCGTTATACGTTATATCCCATATGTAGATAACGTTTTACGTTATATCCTATATCTACATATCGTTATACGTTATATCCTATATGTAGATAACGTTTTACGTTATATACTATATCTACGTACCGTTATACGTTATATCCTATATCTACATATCGTTATACGTTATATCCTACATCTACATATCTTTATACGTTATATCCTATATCTACGTATCGTTATACGTTATATCGTATATGTAGATAACGTTATACGTTATATCCCATATGTAGATAACGTTTTACGTTATATCCTATATCCACATATCGATATACGTTATATCCTATATGTAGATAACGTTTTACGTTATATCCTATATCTTCGTATCGTTATACGTTATATCCTATATGTAGATGTCGTTATACGTTATATCCAATATCTGCATATCGTTATACGTTATATCCTATATCTGCGTATCGTTATACGTTATATCCTATATCTACATATCGTTATACGTTATATCCTATATCTACATATCGTTATACGTTATATCCTATATCTACGTATCGTTATACGTTATATCCTATATGTAGATAACGTTATACGTTATATCCCATATGTAGATAACGTTTTACGTTATATCCTATATCCACATATCGATATACGTTATATCCTACATGTACGTATCGTTATACGTTATATCCTATATCTACGTATCGTTATACGTTATATCCTACGTCTACATATCGTTATACGTTATATCCTATATGTAGATATCGTTATACGTTATATCCTATATCTACGTATCGTTATACGTTATATCCTATATGTAGATAACGTTATACGTATTATCCCATATGTAGATAACGTTTTACGTTATATCCTATGTCCACATATCGATATACGTTATATCCTATATGTACGTATCGTTATACGTTATATCCTATATCTACGTATCGTTATACGTTATATCCTATATCTACGTATCGTTATACGTTATATCCTATATGTAGATAACGTTATACGTTATATCCTACGTCTTCATATCGTTATACGTTATATCCTGCATGTAAATATCGTTATACGTTATATCCTATATCTACATATTGTTATACGTTGTATCCTATATCTACGTACCGTTATACGTTATATCCTATATCTACGTATCGTTATACATTATAACGTATATGTAGATAACGTTATACCTTATATCCTACGTCTACATATCGTTATACGTTATATCCTATATGTAGATATCGTTATACGTTATATCCTATATCTACATATCGTTATACGTTATATCCTATATCTACGTATCGTTATACGTTATATCCTATACCTACATAACGTTATACGTTATATCCTATATGTACGTACCGTTATACGTTATATCCTATATGTAGATATCGTTATACGTTATATCCCATATGTAGATAACGTTTTACGTTATATCCTATATCCACATATCGATATACGTTATATCCTATATGTAGATAACGTTTTACGTTATATCCTATATCTAAGTATCGTTATACGTTATATCCTATATGTAGATGTCGTTATACGTTATATCCTATATGTAGATAACGTTATACGTTATATCCTACATCTACATATCGTTATACGTTATATCCTATATCTACATACCGTTATACGTTGTGTCCTATATCTACGTATGGTTATACGTTATATCCTATATGTAGATAACGTTATACGTTATATACTATATCTACGTACCGTTATACGTTATATCCTATATCTACATATCGTTACACGTTATATCCTATATCTACGTATCGTTATACGTTATATCCTATATGTAGATAACGTTATACGTTATATCCTACGTCTACATATCGTTATACGTTATATCCTACATGTAGATATCGTTATACGTTATATCCTATATGTACGTATCGTTATACGTTATATCCTATATCTACATATCGTTATACGTTATATCCTATATCTACGTATCGTTATACGTCATATCCTATATGTAGATAACGTTATACATTATATCCTACGTCTACGTATCGTTATACGTTATATCCTATATGTAGATGTCGTTATACGTTATATCCTATATCTACATATCGTTATATGTTATATCCTATATCTACATATCGTTATACGTTATATCCTATATGTAGATAACGTTTTACGTTATATCCTATATCTACATATCGTTCTACGTTATATCCTATGTCTACATATCGTTATACGTTATATCCCATATGTAGATAACGTTTTACGTTATATCCTATATCTACATATCGTTATACGTTATATCCTATATGTAGATAACGTTTTACGTTATATACTATATCTACGTACCGTTATACGTTATATCCTATATCTACATATCGTTATACGTTATATCCTACATCTACATATCTTTATACGTTATATCCTATATCTACGTATCGTTATACGTTATATCGTATATGTAGATAACGTTATACGTTATATCCCATATGTAGATAACGTTTTACGTTATATCCTATATCCACATATCGATATACGTTATATCCTATATGTAGATAACGTTTTACGTTATATCCTATATCTTCGTATCGTTATACGTTATATCCTATATGTAGATGTCGTTATACGTTATATCCAATATCTGCATATCGTTATACGTTATATCCTATATCTGCGTATCGTTATACGTTATATCCTATATCTACATATCGTTATACGTTATATCCTATATCTACATATCGTTATACGTTATATCCTATATCTACGTATCGTTATACGTTATATCCTATATGTAGATAACGTTATACGTTATATCCCATATGTAGATAACGTTTTACGTTATATCCTATATCCACATATCGATATACGTTATATCCTACATGTACGTATCGTTATACGTTATATCCTATATCTACGTATCGTTATACGTTATATCCTACGTCTACATATCGTTATACGTTATATCCTATATGTAGATATCGTTATACGTTATATCCTATATCTACGTATCGTTATACGTTATATCCTATATGTAGATAACGTTATACGTATTATCCCATATGTAGATAACGTTTTACGTTATATCCTATGTCCACATATCGATATACGTTATATCCTATATGTACGTATCGTTATACGTTATATCCTATATCTACGTATCGTTATACGTTATATCCTATATCTACGTATCGTTATACGTTATATCCTATATGTAGATAACGTTATACGTTATATCCTACGTCTTCATATCGTTATACGTTATATCCTGCATGTAAATATCGTTATACGTTATATCCTATATCTACATATTGTTATACGTTGTATCCTATATCTACGTACCGTTATACGTTATATCCTATATGTAGATAACGTTATACGTTATATCCTACGTCTACACATCGTTATAGTCATATCCTATATCTACGTATCGTTATACGTTATATCCTATACCTACATATCGTTATACGTTATATCCTATATCTACATATCGTTATACGTTATATCCTATATCTACGTATCGTTATACGTTATATCCTATATGTAGATAACGTTATACGTTATATCCTACGTCTACATATCGTTATACGTTATATCCTATATGTAGATAACGTTATACGTTATATCCTACGACTACATATCGTTATACCTTATGTCCTATATCTACGTACCGTTATACGTTATATCCTATATGTAGATAACGTTATACGTTATATCCTACGTCTACATATCGTTATACGTTATATCCTATATCTACGTACCGTTATACGTTATATCCTATATGTAGATAACGTTATACGTTATATCCTACGTCTACATATCGGTATACGTTATATCCTATATCTACGTACCGTTATACGTTATATCCTATATGTAGATAACGTTATACGTTATATCCTACGTCTACATATCGTTATACGTTATATCCTATATGTAGATAACGTTATACGTTATATCCTATATGTAGATAACGTTATACGTTATATCCTACGTCTACATATCGTTATACGTTATATCCCATATGTAGATAACGTTTTACGTTATATCCTATATCTACATATCGTTATACGTTATATCCTATATGTATCATAACGTTTTACGTTATATACTATATCTACGTACCGTTATACGTTATATCCTATATCTACATATCGTTATACGTTATATCCTATATCTACATATCGTTATACGTTATATCCTATATCTACGTATTGTTATACGTTATATCCTATATGTAGATAACGTTATACGTTATATCCCATATGTAGATAACGTTTTACGTTATATCCTATATCCACATATCGAAATACGTTATATCCTACATGTACGTATCGTTATACGTTATATCCTATATCTACGTATCGTTATACGTTATATCCTACGTCTACATATCGTTATACGTTATATCCTATATGTAGATATCGTTATACGTTATATCCTATATCTACGTATCGATATACGTTATATCCTATATGTACGTATCGTTATACGTTATATCCTATATCTACGTATCGTTATACGTTATATCCTATATCTACGTATCGTTATACGTTATATCCTATATGTAGATAACGTTATACGTTATATCCTACGTCTTCATATCGTTATACGTTATATCCTGTATGTAGATATCGTTATAGGTTATACACTATATCTACATATCGTTATACGTCATATCCTATATCTACGTATCGTTATACGTTATATCCTATACCTACATATCGTTATACGTTATATCCTATATCTACATATCGTTATACGTTATATCCTATATCTACGTATCGTTATACGTTATATCCTATATGTAGATAACGTTATACGTTATATCCTACGTCTACATATCGTTATACGTTATATCCTATATGTAGATATCGTTATACGTTATATCCTATATCTACATATTGTTATACGTTGTATCCTATATCTACGTACCGTTATACGTTATATCCTATATGTAGATAACGTTATACGTTATATCCTACGTCTACACATCGTTATAGTCATATCCTATATCTACGTATCGTTATACGTTATATCCTATAGCTACATATCGTTATACGTTATATCCTATATCTACATATCGTTATACGTTATATCCTATATCTACGTATCGTTATACGTTATATCCTATATGTAGATAACGTTATACGTTATATCCTACGTCTACATATCGTTATACGTTATATCCTATATGTAGATAACGTTATACGTTATATCCTACGACTACATATCGTTATACCTTATATCCTATATCTACGTACCGTTATACGTTATATCCTATATGTAGATAACGTTATACGTTATATCCTACGTCTACATATCGTTATACGTTATATCCTATATCTACGTACCGTTATACGTTATATCCTATATGTAGATAACGTTATACGTTATATCCTACGTCTACATATCGTTATACGTTATATCCTATATGTAGATAACGTTATACGTTATATCCTATATGTAGATAACGTTATACGTTATATCCTACGTCTACATATCGTTATACGTTATATCCCATATGTAGATAACGTTTTACGTTATATCCTATATCTACATATCGTTATACGTTATATCCTATATGTAGATAACGTTTTACGTTATATACTATATCTACGTACCGTTATACGTTATATCCTATATCTACATATCGTTATACGTTATATCCTATATCTACATATCGTTATACGTTATATCCTATATCTACGTATCGTTATACGTTATATCGTATATGTAGATAACGTTATACGTTATATCCCATATGTAGATAACGTTTTACGTTATATCCTATATCCACATATCGATATACGTTATATCCTATATGTAGATAACGTTTTACGTTATGTCCTATATGTAGATAACGTTATATGTTATATCCTACGTCTACATATCGTTATACGTTATATCCTATATGTAGATATCGTTATACGTTATATCCTATATCTACGTATCGTTATACGTTATATCCCATATGTAGATAACGTTTTACGTTATATCCTATATGTACGTATCGTTATACGATATATCCTATATGTAGATATCGTTATTCGTAATATCCAATATCTGCATATCGTTATACGATATATCCTATATCTACGTACCGTCATACGTTATATCCTATATGTAGATAACGTTATACGTTATATCCTACGTCTACACATCGTTATAGTCATATCCTATATCTACGTATCGTTATACGTTATATCCCATATGTAGATAACGTTTTACGTTATATCCTATATCTACATATCGTTATACGTTATATCCTATATGTAGATAACGTTTTACGTTATATACTATATCTACGTACCGTTATACGTTATATCCTATATCTACATATCGTTATACGTTATATCCTATATCTACATATCGTTATACATTATATCCTATATCTACGTATCGTTATACGTTATATCGTATATGTAGATAACGTTATACGTTATATCCCATATGTAGATAACGTTTTACGTTATATCCTATATCCACATATCGATATACGTTATATCCTATATGTAGATAACGTTTTACGTTATATCCTATATCCACATATCGATATACGTTATATCCTATATGTAGATAACGTTTTACGTTATATACTATATCTACGTACCGTTATACGTTATATCCTATATCTACGTATCGTTATACGTTATATCCAATATCTGCATATCGTTATACGTTATATCCTATATCTACGTATCGTTATACGTTATATCGTATATGTAGATAACGTTATACGTTATATCCCATATGTAGATAACGTTTTACGTTATATCCTATATCCACATATCGATATACGTTATATCCTATATGTAGATAACGTTTTACGTTATATCCTATATCTACGTATCGTTATACGTTATATCCTATATGTAGATGTCGTTATACGTTATATCCAATATCTGCATATCGTTATACGTTATATCCTATATGTAGATAACGTTATACGTTATATCCTACGTCTACATATCGTTATACGTTATATCCTATATGTAGATAACGTTATACGTTATATCCCATATGTAGATAACGTTTTACGTTATATCCTATATCCACATATCGATATACGTTATATCCTACATGTACGTATCGTTATACGTTATATCCTATATCTACGTATCGTTATACGTTATATCCTACGTCTACATATCGTTATACGTTATATCCTATATGTAGATATCGTTATACGTTATATCCTATATCTACGTATCGTTATACGTTATATCCTATATGTAGATAACGTTATACGTTATATCCCATATGTAGATAACGTTTTACGTTATATCCTATGTCCACATATCGATATACGTTATATCCTATATGTACGTATCGTTATACGTTATATCCTATATCTACGTATCGATATACGTTATATCCTATATGTACGTATCGTTATACGTTATATCCTATATCTACGTATCGTTATACGTTATATCCTATATCTACGTATCGTTATACGTTATATCCTATATCTACATATTGTTATACGTTGTATCCTATATCTACGTACCGTTATACGTTATATCCTCTATGTAGATAACGTTATACGTTATATCCTACGTCTACACATCGTTATAGTCATATCCTATATCTACGTATCGTTATACGTTATATCCTATAGCTACATATCGTTATACGTTATATCCTATATCTACATATCGTTATACGTTATATCCTATATCTACGTATCGTTATACGTTATATCCTATATGTAGATAACGTTATACGTTATATCCTACGTCTACATATCGTTATACGTTATATCCTATATGTAGATAACGTTATACGTTATATCCTACGACTACATATCGTTATACCTTATATCCTATATCTACGTACCGTTATACGTTATATCCTATATGTAGATAACGTTATACGTTATATCCTACGTCTACATATCGTTATACGTTATATCCTATATCTACGTACCGTTATACGTTATATCCTATATGTAGATAACGTTATACGTTGTATCCTACGTCTACATATCGTTATACGTTATATCCTATATGTAGATAACGTTATACGTTATATCCTATATGTAGATAACGTTATACGTTATATCCTACGTCTACATATCGTTATACGTTATATCCCATATGTAGATAACGTTTTACGTTATATCCTATATCTACATATCGTTATACGTTATATCCTATATGTAGATAACGTTTTACGTTATATACTATATCTACGTACCGTTATACGTTATATCCTATATCTACATATCGTTATACGTTATATCCTATATCTACATATCGTTATACGTTATATCCTATATCTACGTATCGCTATACGTTATATCGTATATGTAGATAACGTTATACGTTATATCCCATATGTAGATAACGTTTTACGTTATATCCTATATCCACATATCGATATACGTTATATCCTATATGTAGATAACGTTTTACGTTATGTCCTATATGTAGATAACGTTATACGTTATATCCTACGTCTACATATCGTTATACGTTATATCCTATATGTAGATATCGTTATACGTTATATCCTATATCTACGTATCGTTATACGTTATATCCCATATGTAGATAACGTTTTACGTTATATCCTATATGTACGTATCGTTATACGATATATCCTATATGTAGATATCGTTATTCGTAATATCCAATATCTGCATATCGTTATACGATATATCCTATATCTACGTACCGTCATACGTTATATCCTATATGTAGATAACGTTATACGTTATATCCTACGTCTACACATCGTTATAGTCATATCCTATATCTACGTATCGTTATACGTTATATCCCATATGTAGATAACGTTTTACGTTATATCCTATATCTACATATCGTTATACGTTATATCCTATATGTAGATAACGTTTTACGTTATATACTATATCTACGTACCGTTATACGTTATATCCTATATCTACATATCGTTATACGTTATATCCTATATCTACATATCGTTATACATTATATCCTATATCTACGTATCGTTATACGTTATATCGTATATGTAGATAACGTTATACGTTATATCCCATATGTAGATAACGTTTTACGTTATATCCTATATCCACATATCGATATACGTTATATCCTATATGTAGATAACGTTTTACGTTATATCCTATATCCACATATCGATATACGTTATATCCTATATGTAGATAACGTTTTACGTTATATACTATATCTACGTACCGTTATACGTTATATCCTATATCTACGTATCGTTATACGTTATATCCAATATCTGCATATCGTTATACGTTATATCCTACGTCTACATATCGTTATACGTTATATCCTATATGTAGATATCGTTATACGTTATATCCTATATCTACGTATCGTTATACGTTATATCCTATATGTAGATAACGTTATACGTTATATCCCATATGTAGATAACGTTTTACGTTATATCCTATGTCCACATATCGATATACGTTATATCCTATATGTACGTATCGTTATACGTTATATCCTATATCTACGTATCGTTATACGTTATATCTTATATCTACGTATCGTTATACGTTATATCCTATATGTAGATAACGTTATACGTTATATCCTACGTCTTCATATCGTTATACGTTATATCCTGTATGTAGATATCGTTATAGGTTATACACTATATCTACATATCGTTATACGTCATATCCTATATCTACGTATCGTTATACGTTATATCCTATACCTACATATCGTTATACGTTATATCCTATATCTACATATCGTTATACGTTATATCCTATATCTACGTATCGTTATACGTTATATCCTATATGTAGATAACGTTATACGTTATATCCTACGTCTACACATCGTTATAGTCATATCCTATATCTACGTATCGTTATACGTTATATCCTATACCTACATATCGTTATACGTTATATCCTATATCTACATATCGTTATACGTTATATCCTATATCTACGTATCGTTATACGTTATATCCTATATGTAGATAACGTTATACGTTATATCCTACGTCTACATATCGTTATACGTTATATCCTATATGTAGATAACGTTATACGTTATATCCTACGACTACATATCGTTATACCTTATATCCTATATCTACGTACCGTTATACGTTATATCCTATATGTAGATAACGTTATACGTTATATCCTACGTCTACATATCGTTATACGTTATATCCTATATCTACGTACCGTTATACGTTATATCCTATATGTAGATAACGTTATACGTTATATCCTACGTCTACATATCGTTATACGTTATATCCTATATGTAGATAACGTTATACGTTATATCCTATATGTAGATAACGTTATACGTTATATCCTATATCTACATATCGTTATACGTTATATCCCATATGTAGATAACGTTTTACGTTATATACTATATCTACGTACCGTTATACGTTATATCCTATATCTACATATCGTTATACGTTATATCCTATATCTACATATCGTTATACGTTATATCCTATATCTACGTATCGTTATACGTTATATCCTATATGTAGATAACGTTATACGTTATATCCCATATGTAGATAACGTTTTACGTTATATCCTATATCCACATATCGATATACGTTATATCCTACATGTACGTTTCGTTATACGTTATATCCTATATCTACGTATCGTTATACGTTATATCCTACGTCTACATATCGTTATACGTTATATCCTATATGTAGATATCGTTATACGTTATATCCTATATCTACGTATCGTTATACGTTATATCCTATATGTAGATAACGTTATACGTTATATCCCATATGTAGATAACGTTTTACGTTATATCCTATGTCCACATATCGATATACGTTATATCCTATATGTACGTATCGTTATACGTTATATCCTATATCTACGTATCGTTATACGTTATATCCTATATCTACGTATCGTTATACGTTATATCCTATATGTAGATAACGTTATACGTTATATCCTACGTCTTCATATCGTTATACGTTATATCCTGTATGTAGATATCGTTATAGGTTATACACTATATCTACATATCGTTATACGTCATATCCTATATCTACGTATCGTTATACGTTATATACTATACCTACATATCGTTATACGTTATATCCTATATCTACATATCGTTATACGTTATATCCTATATCTACGTATCGTTATACGTTATATCCTATATGTAGATAACGTTATACGTTATATCCTACGTCTTCATATCGTTATACGTTATATCCTGTATGTAGATATCGTTATAGGTTATACACTATATCTACATATCGTTATACGTCATATCCTATATCTACGTATCGTTATACGTTATATCCTATACCTACATATCGTTATACCTTATATCCTATATCTACGTACCGTTATACGTTATATCCTATATGTAGATAACGTTATACGTTATATCCTACGTCTACATATCGTTATACGTTATATCCTATATCTACGTACCGTTATACGTTATATCCTATATGTAGATAACGTTATACGTTATATCCTACGTCTACATATCGTTATACGTTATATCCTATATGTAGATAACGTTATACGTTATATCCTATATGTAGATAACGTTATACGTTATATCCTACGTCTACATATCGTTATACGTTATATCCCATATGTAGATAACGTTTTACGTTATATCCTATATCTACATATCGTTATACGTTATATCCTATATGTAGATAACGTTTTACGTTATATACTATATCTACGTACCGTTATACGTTATATCCTATATCTACATATCGTTATACGTTATATCCTATATCTACATATCGTTATACGTTATATCCTATATCTACGTATCGTTATACGTTATATCGTATATGTAGATAACGTTATACGTTATATCCCATATGTAGATAACGTTTTACGTTATATCCTATATCCACATATCGATATACGTTATATCCTATATGTAGATAACGTTTTACGTTATGTCCTATATGTAGATAACGTTATACGTTATATCCTACGTCTACATATCGTTATACATTATATCCTATATGTAGATATCGTTATACGTTATATCCTATATCTACGTATCGTTATACGTTATATCCCATATGTAGATAACGTTTTACGTTATATCCTATATGTACGTATCGTTATACGATATATCCTATATGTAGATATCGTTATTCGTAATATCCAATATTTGCATATCGTTATACGATATATCCTATATCTACGTACCGTCATACGTTATATCCTATATGTAGATAACGTTATACGTTATATCCTACGTCTACACATCGTTATAGTCATATCCTATATCTACGTATCGTTATACGTTATATCCCATATGTAGATAACGTTTTACGTTATATCCTATATCTACATATCGTTATACGTTATATCCTATATGTAGATAACGTTTTACGTTATATACTATATCTACGTACCGTTATACGTTATATCCTATATCTACATATCGTTATACGTTATATCCTATATCTACATATCGTTATACGTTATATCCTATATCTACGTATCGTTATACGTTATATCGTATATGTAGATAACGTTATACGTTATATCCCATATGTAGATAACGTTTTACGTTATATCCTATATCCACATATCGATATACGTTATATCCTATATGTAGATAACGTTTTACGTTATATCCTATATCCACATATCGATATACGTTATATCCTATATGTAGATAACGTTTTACGTTATATACTATATCTACGTACCGTTATACGTTATATCCTATATCTACGTATCGTTATACGTTATATCCAATATCTGCATATCGTTATACGTTATATCCTATATCTACGTATCGTTATACGTTATATCGTATATGTAGATAACGTTATACGTTATATCCCATATGTAGATAACGTTTTACGTTATATCCTATATCCACATATCGATATACGTTATATCCTATATGTAGATAACGTTTTACGTTATATCCTATATCTACGTATCGTTATACGTTATATCCTATATGTAGATGTCGTTATACGTTATATCCAATATCTGCATATCGTTATACGTTATATCCTATATGTAGATAACGTTATACGTTATATCCTACGTCTACATATCGTTATACGTTATATCCTATATGTAGATAACGTTATACGTTATATCCCATATGTAGATAACGTTTTACGTTATATCCTATATCCACATATCGATATACGTTATATCCTACATGTACGTATCGTTATACGTTATATCCTATATCTACGTATCGTTATACGTTATATCCTACGTCTACATATCGTTATACGTTATATCCTATATGTAGATATCGTTATACGTTATATCCTATATCTACGTATCGTTATACGTTATATCCTATATGTAGATAACGTTATACGTTATATCCCATATGTAGATAACGTTTTACGTTATATCCTATGTCCACATATCGATATACGTTATATCCTATATGTACGTATCGTTATACGTTATATCCTATATCTACGTATCGTTATACGTTATATCCTATATCTACGTATCGTTATACGTTATATCCTATATGTAGATAACGTTATACGTTATATCCTACGTCTTCATATCGTTATACGTTATATCCTGTATGTAGATATCGTTATAGGTTATTCACTATATCTACATATCGTTATACGTCATATCCTATATCTACGTATCGTTATACGTTATATCCTATACCTACATATCGTTATACGTTATATCCTATATCTACATATCGTTATACGTTATATCCTATATCTACGTATCGTTATACGTTATATCCTATATGTAGATAACGTTATACGTTATATCCTACGTCTACATATCGTTATACGTTATATCCTATATCTACGTATCGTTATACGTTATATCCTATATGTAGATAACGTTATACGTTATATCCTACGTCTACATATCGTTATACGTTATATCCTATATGTAGATAACGTTATACGTTATATCCTACGACTACATATCGTTATACCTTATATCCTATATCTACGTACCGTTATACGTTATATCCTATATGTAGATAACGTTATACGTTATATCCTACGTCTACATATCGTTATACGTTATATCCTATATCTACGTACCGTTATACGTTATATCCTATATGTAGATAACGTTATACGTTATATCCTACGTCTACATATCGTTATACGTTATATCCTATATGTAGATAACGTTATACGTTATATCCTATATGTAGATAACGTTATACGTTATATCCTACGTCTACATATCGTTATACGTTATATCCCATATGTAGATAACGTTTTACGTTATATCCTATATCTACATATCGTTATACGTTATATCCTATATGTAGATAACGTTTTACGTTATATACTATATCTACGTACCGTTATACGTTATATCCTATATCTACATATCGTTATACGTTATATCCTATATCTACATATCGTTATACGTTATATCCTATATCTACGTATCGTTATACGTTATATCCTATATGTAGATAACGTTATACGTTATATCCCATATGTAGATAACGTTTTACGTTATATCCTATATCCACATATCGATATACGTTATATCCTACATGTACGTATCGTTATACGTTATATCCTATATCTACGTATCGTTATACGTTATATCCTACGTCTACATATCGTTATACGTTATATCCTATATGTAGATATCGTTATACGTTATATCCTATATCTACGTATCGTTATACGTTATATCCTATATGTAGATAACGTTATACGTTATATCCCATATGTAGATAACGTTTTACGTTATATCCTATGTCCACATATCGATATACGTTATATCCTATATGTACGTATCGTTATACGTTATATCCTATATCTACGTATCGTTATACGTTATATCCTATATCTACGTATCGTTATACGTTATATCCTATATGTAGATAACGTTATACGTTATATCCTACGTCTTCATATCGTTATACGTTATATCCTGTATGTAGATATCGTTATAGGTTATACACTATATCTACATATCGTTATACGTCATATCCTATATCTACGTATCGTTATACGTTATATCCTATACCTACATATCGTTATACGGTATATCCTATATCTACATATCGTTATACGTTATATCCTATATCTACGTATCGTTATACGTTATATCCTATATGTAGATAACGTTATACGTTATATCCTACGTCTACATATCGTTATACGTTATATCCTATATGTAGATATCGTTATACGTTATATCCTATATCTACATATTGTTATACGTTGTATCCTATATCTACGTACCGTTATACGTTATATCCTATATGTAGATAACGTTATACGTTATATCCTACGTCTACACATCGTTATAGTCATATCCTATATCTACGTATCGTTATACGTTATATCCTATACCTACATATCGTTATACGTTATATCCTATATCTACATATCGTTATACGTTATATCCTATATCTACGTATCGTTATACGTTATATCCTATATGTAGATAACGTTATACGTTATATCCTACGTCTACATATCGTTATACGTTATATCCTATATGTAGATATCGTTATACGTTATATCCTACGTCTTCATATCGTTATACGTTATATCCTGTATGTAGATATCGTTATAGGTTATACACTATATCTACATATCGTTATACGTCATATCCTATATCTACGTATCGTTATACGTTATATCCTATACCTACATATCGTTATACCTTATATCCTATATCTACGTACCGTTATACGTTATATCCTATATGTAGATAACGTTATACGTTATATCCTACGTCTACATATCGTTATACGTTATATCCTATATCTACGTACCGTTATACGTTATATCCTATATGTAGATAACGTTATACGTTATATCCTACGTCTACATATCGTTATACGTTATATCCTATATGTAGATAACGTTATACGTTATATCCTATATGTAGATAACGTTATACGTTATATCCTACGTCTACATATCGTTATACGTTATATCCCATATGTAGATAACGTTTTACGTTATATCCTATATCTACATATCGTTATACGTTATATCCTATATGTAGATAACGTTTTACGTTATATACTATATCTACGTACCGTTATACGTTATATCCTATATCTACATATCGTTATACGTTATATCCTATATCTACATATCGTTATACGTTATATCCTATATCTACGTATCGTTATACGTTATATCGTATATGTAGATAACGTTATACGTTATATCCCATATGTAGATAACGTTTTACGTTATATCCTATATCCACATATCGATATACGTTATATCCTATATGTAGATAACGTTTTACGTTATGTCCTATATGTAGATAACGTTATACGTTATATCCTACGTCTACATATCGTTATACGTTATATCCTATATGTAGATATCGTTATACGTTATATCCTATATCTACGTATCGTTATACGTTATATCCCATATGTAGATAACGTTTTACGTTATGTCCTATATGTACGTATCGTTATACGATATATCCTATATGTAGATATCGTTATTCGTAATATCCAATATCTGCATATCGTTATACGATATATCCTATATCTACGTACCGTCATACGTTATATCCTATATGTAGATAACGTTATACGTTATATCCTACGTCTACACATCGTTATAGTCATATCCTATATCTACGTATCGTTATACGTTATATCCCATATGTAGATAACGTTTTACGTTATATCCTATATCTACATATCGTTATACGTTATATCCTATATGTAGATAACGTTTTACGTTATATACTATATCTACGTACCGTTATACGTTATATCCTATATCTACATATCGTTATACGTTATATCCTATATCTACATATCGTTATACGTTATATCCTATATCTACGTATCGTTATACGTTATATCGTATATGTAGATAACGTTATACGTTATATCCCATATGTAGATAACGTTTTACGTTATATCCTATATCCACATATCGATATACGTTATATCCTATATGTAGATAACGTTTTACGTTATATCCTATATCCACATATCGATATACGTTATATCCTATATGTAGATAACGTTTTACGTTATATACTATATCTACGTACCGTTATACGTTATATCCTATATCTACGTATCGTTATACGTTATATCCAATATCTGCATATCGTTATACGTTATATCCTATATCTACGTATCGTTATACGTTATATCGTATATGTAGATAACGTTATACGTTATATCCCATATGTAGATAACGTTTTACGTTATATCCTATATCCACATATCGATATACGTTATATCCTATATGTAGATAACGTTTTACGTTATATCCTATATCTACGTATCGTTATACGTTATATCCTATATGTAGATAACGTTATACGTTATATCCCATATGTAGATAACGTTTTACGTTATATCCTATATCCACATATCGATATACGTTATATCCTACATGTACGTATCGTTATACGTTATATCCTATATCTACGTATCGTTATACGTTATATCCTACGTCTACATATCGTTATACGTTATATCCTATATGTAGATATCGTTATACGTTATATCCTATATCTACGTATCGTTATACGTTATATCCTATATGTAGATAACGTTATACGTTATATCCCATATGTAGATAACGTTTTACGTTATATCCTATGTCCACATATCGATATACGTTATATCCTATATGTACGTATCGTTATACGTTATATCCTATATCTACGTATCGTTATACGTTATATCCTATATCTACGTATCGTTATACGTTATATCCTATATGTAGATAACGTTATACGTTATATCCTACGTCTTCATATCGTTATACGTTATATCCTGTATGTAGATATCGTTATAGGTTATACACTATATCTACATATCGTTATACGTCATATCCTATATCTACGTATCGTTATACGTTATATCCTATACCTACATATCGTTATACGTTATATCCTATATCTACATATCGTTATACGTTATATCCTATATCTACGTATCGTTATACGTTATATCCTATATGTAGATAACGTTATACGTTATATCCTACGTCTACATATCGTTGTACGTTATATCCTATATCTACGTATCGTTATACGTTATATCCTATATGTAGATAACGTTATACGTTATATCCTACGTCTACATATCGTTATACGTTATATCCTATATGTAGATAACGTTATACGTTATATCCTACGACTACATATCGTTATACCTTATATCCTATATCTACGTACCGTTATACGTTATATCCTATATGTAGATAACGTTATACGTTATATCCTACGTCTACATATCGTTATACGTTATATCCTATATCTACGTACCGTTATACGTTATATCCTATATGTAGATAACGTTATACGTTATATCCTACGTCTACATATCGTTATACGTTATATCCTATATGTAGATAACGTTATACGTTATATCCTATATGTAGATAACGTTATACGTTATATCCTACGTCTACATATCGTTATACGTTATATCCCATATGTAGATAACGTTTTACGTTATATCCTATATCTACATATCGTTATACGTTATATCCTATATGTAGATAACGTTTTACGTTATATACTATATCTACGTACCGTTATACGTTATATCCTATATCTACATATCGTTATACGTTATATCCTATATCTACATATCGTTATACGTTATATCCTATATCTACGTATCGTTATACGTTATATCCTATATGTAGATAACGTTATACGTTATATCCCATATGTAGATAACGTTTTACGTTATATCCTATATCCACATATCGATATACGTTATATCCTATATGTAGATAACGTTTTACGTTATGTCCTATATGTAGATAACGTTATACGTTATATCCTACGTCTACATATCGTTATACATTATATCCTATATGTAGATATCGTTATACGTTATATCCTATATCTACGTATCGTTATACGTTATATCCCATATGTAGATAACGTTTTACGTTATATCCTATATGTACGTATCGTTATACGATATATCCTATATGTAGATATCGTTATTCGTAATATCCAATATTTGCATATCGTTATACGATATATCCTATATCTACGTACCGTCATACGTTATATCCTATATGTAGATAACGTTATACGTTATATCCTACGTCTACACATCGTTATAGTCATATCCTATATCTACGTATCGTTATACGTTATATCCCATATGTAGATAACGTTTTACGTTATATCCTATATCTACATATCGTTATACGTTATATCCTATATGTAGATAACGTTTTACGTTATATACTATATCTACGTACCGTTATACGTTATATCCTATATCTACATATCGTTATACGTTATATCCTATATCTACATATCGTTATACGTTATATCCTATATCTACGTATCGTTATACGTTATATCGTATATGTAGATAACGTTATACGTTATATCCCATATGTAGATAACGTTTTACGTTATATCCTATATCCACATATCGATATACGTTATATCCTATATGTAGATAACGTTTTACGTTATATCCTATATCCACATATCGATATACGTTATATCCTATATGTAGATAACGTTTTACGTTATATACTATATCTACGTACCGTTATACGTTATATCCTATATCTACGTATCGTTATACGTTATATCCAATATCTGCATATCGTTATACGTTATATCCTATATCTACGTATCGTTATACGTTATATCGTATATGTAGATAACGTTATACGTTATATCCCATATGTAGATAACGTTTTACGTTATATCCTATATCCACATATCGATATACGTTATATCCTATATGTAGATAACGTTTTACGTTATATCCTATATCTACGTATCGTTATACGTTATATCCTATATGTAGATGTCGTTATACGTTATATCCAATATCTGCATATCGTTATACGTTATATCCTATATGTAGATAACGTTATACGTTATATCCTACGTCTACATATCGTTATACGTTATATCCTATATGTAGATAACGTTATACGTTATATCCCATATGTAGATAACGTTTTACGTTATATCCTATATCCACATATCGATATACGTTATATCCTACATGTACGTATCGTTATACGTTATATCCTATATCTACGTATCGTTATACGTTATATCCTACGTCTACATATCGTTATACGTTATATCCTATATGTAGATATCGTTATACGTTATATCCTATATCTACGTATCGTTATACGTTATATCCTATATGTAGATAACGTTATACGTTATATCCCATATGTAGATAACGTTTTACGTTATATCCTATGTCCACATATCGATATACGTTATATCCTATATGTACGTATCGTTATACGTTATATCCTATATCTACGTATCGTTATACGTTATATCCTATATCTACGTATCGTTATACGTTATATCCTATATGTAGATAACGTTATACGTTATATCCTACGTCTTCATATCGTTATACGTTATATCCTGTATGTAGATATCGTTATAGGTTATTCACTATATCTACATATCGTTATACGTCATATCCTATATCTACGTATCGTTATACGTTATATCCTATATGTAGATAACGTTATACGTTATATCCTACGTCTACATATCGTTATACGTTATATCCTATATCTACGTATCGTTATACGTTATATCCTATATGTAGATAACGTTATACGTTATATCCTACGTCTACATATCGTTATACGTTATATCCTATATGTAGATAACGTTATACGTTATATCCTACGACTACATATCGTTATACCTTATATCCTATATCTACGTACCGTTATACGTTATATCCTATATGTAGATAACGTTATACGTTATATCCTACGTCTACATATCGTTATACGTTATATCCTATATCTACGTACCGTTATACGTTATATCCTATATGTAGATAACGTTATACGTTATATCCTACGTCTACATATCGTTATACGTTATATCCTATATGTAGATAACGTTATACGTTATATCCTATATGTAGATAACGTTATACGTTATATCCTACGTCTACATATCGTTATACGTTATATCCCATATGTAGATAACGTTTTACGTTATATCCTATATCTACATATCGTTATACGTTATATCCTATATGTAGATAACGTTTTACGTTATATACTATATCTACGTACCGTTATACGTTATATCCTATATCTACATATCGTTATACGTTATATCCTATATCTACATATCGTTATACGTTATATCCTATATCTACGTATCGTTATACGTTATATCCTATATGTAGATAACGTTATACGTTATATCCCATATGTAGATAACGTTTTACGTTATATCCTATATCCACATATCGATATACGTTATATCCTACATGTACGTATCGTTATACGTTATATCCTATATCTACGTATCGTTATACGTTATATCCTACGTCTACATATCGTTATACGTTATATCCTATATGTAGATATCGTTATACGTTATATCCTATATCTACGTATCGTTATACGTTATATCCTATATGTAGATAACGTTATACGTTATATCCCATATGTAGATAACGTTTTACGTTATATCCTATGTCCACATATCGATATACGTTATATCCTATATGTACGTATCGTTATACGTTATATCCTATATCTACGTATCGTTATACGTTATATCCTATATCTACGTATCGTTATACGTTATATCCTATATGTAGATAACGTTATACGTTATATCCTACGTCTTCATATCGTTATACGTTATATCCTGTATGTAGATATCGTTATAGGTTATACACTATATCTACATATCGTTATACGTCATATCCTATATCTACGTATCGTTATACGTTATATCCTATACCTACATATCGTTATACGGTATATCCTATATCTACATATCGTTATACGTTATATCCTATATCTACGTATCGTTATACGTTATATCCTATATGTAGATAACGTTATACGTTATATCCTACGTCTACATATCGTTATACGTTATATCCTATATGTAGATATCGTTATACGTTATATCCTATATCTACATATTGTTATACGTTGTATCCTATATCTACGTACCGTTATACGTTATATCCTATATGTAGATAACGTTATACGTTATATCCTACGTCTACACATCGTTATAGTCATATCCTATATCTACGTATCGTTATACGTTATATCCTATACCTACATATCGTTATACGTTATATCCTATATCTACATATCGTTATACGTTATATCCTATATCTACGTATCGTTATACGTTATATCCTATATGTAGATAACGTTATACGTTATATCCTACGTCTACATATCGTTATACGTTATATCCTATATGTAGATATCGTTATACGTTATATCCTACGTCTTCATATCGTTATACGTTATATCCTGTATGTAGATATCGTTATAGGTTATACACTATATCTACATATCGTTATACGTCATATCCTATATCTACGTATCGTTATACGTTATATCCTATACCTACATATCGTTATACCTTATATCCTATATCTACGTACCGTTATACGTTATATCCTATATGTAGATAACGTTATACGTTATATCCTACGTCTACATATCGTTATACGTTATATCCTATATCTACGTACCGTTATACGTTATATCCTATATGTAGATAACGTTATACGTTATATCCTACGTCTACATATCGTTATACGTTATATCCTATATGTAGATAACGTTATACGTTATATCCTATATGTAGATAACGTTATACGTTATATCCTACGTCTACATATCGTTATACGTTATATCCCATATGTAGATAACGTTTTACGTTATATCCTATATCTACATATCGTTATACGTTATATCCTATATGTAGATAACGTTTTACGTTATATACTATATCTACGTACCGTTATACGTTATATCCTATATCTACATATCGTTATACGTTATATCCTATATCTACATATCGTTATACGTTATATCCTATATCTACGTATCGTTATACGTTATATCGTATATGTAGATAACGTTATACGTTATATCCCATATGTAGATAACGTTTTACGTTATATCCTATATCCACATATCGATATACGTTATATCCTATATGTAGATAACGTTTTACGTTATGTCCTATATGTAGATAACGTTATACGTTATATCCTACGTCTACATATCGTTATACGTTATATCCTATATGTAGATATCGTTATACGTTATATCCTATATCTACGTATCGTTATACGTTATATCCCATATGTAGATAACGTTTTACGTTATGTCCTATATGTACGTATCGTTATACGATATATCCTATATGTAGATATCGTTATTCGTAATATCCAATATCTGCATATCGTTATACGATATATCCTATATCTACGTACCGTCATACGTTATATCCTATATGTAGATAACGTTATACGTTATATCCTACGTCTACACATCGTTATAGTCATATCCTATATCTACGTATCGTTATACGTTATATCCCATATGTAGATAACGTTTTACGTTATATCCTATATCTACATATCGTTATACGTTATATCCTATATGTAGATAACGTTTTACGTTATATACTATATCTACGTACCGTTATACGTTATATCCTATATCTACATATCGTTATACGTTATATCCTATATCTACATATCGTTATACGTTATATCCTATATCTACGTATCGTTATA
Organism: Bombus hortorum; assembly: GCA_905332935.1. Classification (NCBI taxonomy): domain Eukaryota; kingdom Metazoa; phylum Arthropoda; class Insecta; order Hymenoptera; family Apidae; genus Bombus; species Bombus hortorum. The sequence continues at coordinate 11,276,037 of HG995192.1, forward strand.
CGTTATATCCTATATGTAGATAACGTTATACGTTATATCCCATATGTAGATAACGTTTTACGTTATATCCTATATCCACATATCGATATACGTTATATCCTATATGTAGATAACGTTTTACGTTATATCCTATATCCACATATCGATATACGTTATATCCTATATGTAGATAACGTTTTACGTTATATACTATATCTACGTACCGTTATACGTTATATCCTATATCTACGTATCGTTATACGTTATATCCAATATCTGCATATCGTTATACGTTATATCCTATATCTACGTATCGTTATACGTTATATCGTATATGTAGATAACGTTATACGTTATATCCCATATGTAGATAACGTTTTACGTTATATCCTATATCCACATATCGATATACGTTATATCCTATATGTAGATAACGTTTTACGTTATATCCTATATCTACGTATCGTTATACGTTATATCCTATATGTAGATAACGTTATACGTTATATCCCATATGTAGATAACGTTTTACGTTATATCCTATATCCACATATCGATATACGTTATATCCTACATGTACGTATCGTTATACGTTATATCCTATATCTACGTATCGTTATACGTTATATCCTACGTCTACATATCGTTATACGTTATATCCTATATGTAGATATCGTTATACGTTATATCCTATATCTACGTATCGTTATACGTTATATCCTATATGTAGATAACGTTATACGTTATATCCCATATGTAGATAACGTTTTACGTTATATCCTATGTCCACATATCGATATACGTTATATCCTATATGTACGTATCGTTATACGTTATATCCTATATCTACGTATCGTTATACGTTATATCCTATATCTACGTATCGTTATACGTTATATCCTATATGTAGATAACGTTATACGTTATATCCTACGTCTTCATATCGTTATACGTTATATCCTGTATGTAGATATCGTTATAGGTTATACACTATATCTACATATCGTTATACGTCATATCCTATATCTACGTATCGTTATACGTTATATCCTATACCTACATATCGTTATACGTTATATCCTATATCTACATATCGTTATACGTTATATCCTATATCTACGTATCGTTATACGTTATATCCTATATGTAGATAACGTTATACGTTATATCCTACGTCTACATATCGTTGTACGTTATATCCTATATCTACGTATCGTTATACGTTATATCCTATATGTAGATAACGTTATACGTTATATCCTACGTCTACATATCGTTATACGTTATATCCTATATGTAGATAACGTTATACGTTATATCCTACGACTACATATCGTTATACCTTATATCCTATATCTACGTACCGTTATACGTTATATCCTATATGTAGATAACGTTATACGTTATATCCTACGTCTACATATCGTTATACGTTATATCCTATATCTACGTACCGTTATACGTTATATCCTATATGTAGATAACGTTATACGTTATATCCTACGTCTACATATCGTTATACGTTATATCCTATATGTAGATAACGTTATACGTTATATCCTATATGTAGATAACGTTATACGTTATATCCTACGTCTACATATCGTTATACGTTATATCCCATATGTAGATAACGTTTTACGTTATATCCTATATCTACATATCGTTATACGTTATATCCTATATGTAGATAACGTTTTACGTTATATACTATATCTACGTACCGTTATACGTTATATCCTATATCTACATATCGTTATACGTTATATCCTATATCTACATATCGTTATACGTTATATCCTATATCTACGTATCGTTATACGTTATATCCTATATGTAGATAACGTTATACGTTATATCCCATATGTAGATAACGTTTTACGTTATATCCTATATCCACATATCGATATACGTTATATCCTACATGTACGTATCGTTATACGTTATATCCTATATCTACGTATCGTTATACGTTATATCCTACGTCTACATATCGTTATACGTTATATCCTATATGTAGATATCGTTATACGTTATATCCTATATCTACGTATCGTTATACGTTATATCCTATATGTAGATAACGTTATACGTTATATCCCATATGTAGATAACGTTTTACGTTATATCCTATGTCCACATATCGATATACGTTATATCCTATATGTACGTATCGTTATACGTTATATCCTATATCTACGTATCGTTATACGTTATATCCTATATCTACGTATCGTTATACGTTATATCCTATATGTAGATAACGTTATACGTTATATCCTACGTCTTCATATCGTTATACGTTATATCCTGTATGTAGATATCGTTATAGGTTATACACTATATCTACATATCGTTATACGTCATATCCTATATCTACGTATCGTTATACGTTATATCCTATACCTACATATCGTTATACGTTATATCCTATATCTACATATCGTTATACGTTATATCCTATATCTACGTATCGTTATACGTTATATCCTATATGTAGATAACGTTATACGTTATATCCTACGTCTACATATCGTTATACGTTATATCCTATATGTAGATATCGTTATACGTTATATCCTATATCTACATATTGTTATACGTTGTATCCTATATCTACGTACCGTTATACGTTATATCCTATATGTAGATAACGTTATACGTTATATCCTACGTCTACACATCGTTATAGTCATATCCTATATCTACGTATCGTTATACGTTATATCCTATACCTACATATCGTTATACGTTATATCCTATATCTACATACCGTTATACGTTATATCCTATATCTACGTATCGTTATACGTTATATCCTATATGTAGATAACGTTATACCTTATATCCTATATCTACGTACCGTTATACGTTATATCCTATATGTAGATAACGTTATACGTTATATCCTACGTCTACATATCGTTATACGTTATATCCTATATCTACGTACCGTTATACGTTATATCCTATATGTAGATAACGTTATACGTTATATCCTACGTCTACATATCGTTATACGTTATATCCTATATGTAGATAACGTTATACGTTATATCCTACGACTACATATCGTTATACCTTATATCCTATATCTACGTACCGTTATACGTTATATCCTATATGTAGATAACGTTATACGTTATATCCTACGTCTACATATCGTTATACGTTATATCCTATATCTACGTACCGTTATACGTTATATCCTATATGTAGATAACGTTATACGTTATATCCTACGTCTACATATCGTTATACGTTACATCCTATATGTAGATAACGTTATACGTTATATCCTATATGTAGATAACGTTATACGTTATATCCTACGTCTACATATCGTTATACGTTATATCCCATATGTAGATAACGTTTTACGTTATATCCTATATCTACATATCGTTATACGTTATATCCTATATGTAGATAACGTTTTACGTTATATACTATATCTACGTACCGTTATACGTTATATCCTATATCTACATATCGTTATACGTTATATCCTATATCTACATATCGTTATACGTTATATCCTATATCTACGTATCGTTATACGTTATATCGTATATGTAGATAACGTTATACGTTATATCCCATATGTAGATAACGTTTTACGTTATATCCTATATCCACATATCGATATACGTTATATCCTATATGTAGATAACGTTTTACGTTATGTCCTATATGTAGATAACGTTATACGTTATATCCTACGTCTACATATCGTTATACGTTATATCCTATATGTAGATATCGTTATACGTTATATCCTATATCTACGTATCGTTATACGTTATATCCCATATGTAGATAACGTTTTACGTTATATCCTATATGTACGTATCGTTATACGATATATCCTATATGTAGATATCGTTATTCGTAATATCCAATATCTGCATATCGTTATACGATATATCCTATATCTACGTACCGTCATACGTTATATCCTATATGTAGATAACGTTATACGTTATATCCTACGTCTACACATCGTTATAGTCATATCCTATATCTACGTATCGTTATACGTTATATCCCATATGTAGATAACGTTTTACGTTATATCCTATATCTACATATCGTTATACGTTATATCCTATATGTAGATAACGTTTTACGTTATATACTATATCTACGTACCGTTATACGTTATATCCTATATCTACATATCGTTATACGTTATATCCTATATCTACATATCGTTATACGTTATATCCTATATCTACGTATCGTTATACGTTATATCGTATATGTAGATAACGTTATACGTTATATCCCATATGTAGATAACGTTTTACGTTATATCCTATATCCACATATCGATATACGTTATATCCTATATGTAGATAACGTTTTACGTTATATCCTATATCCACATATCGATATACGTTATATCCTATATGTAGATAACGTTTTACGTTATATACTATATCTACGTACCGTTATACGTTATATCCTATATCTACGTATCGTTATACGTTATATCCAATATCTGCATATCGTTATACGTTATATCCTATATCTACGTATCGTTATACGTTATATCGTATATGTAGATAACGTTATACGTTATATCCCATATGTAGATAACGTTTTACGTTATATCCTATATCCACATATCGATATACGTTATATCCTATATGTAGATAACGTTTTACGTTATATCCTATATCTACGTATCGTTATACGTTATATCCTATATGTAGATGTCGTTATACGTTATATCCAATATCTGCATATCGTTATACGTTATATCCTATATGTAGATAACGTTATACGTTATATCCTACGTCTACATATCGTTATACGTTATATCCGATATGTAGATAACGTTATACGTTATATCCTATATGTACGTATCGTTATACGTTATATCCTATATGTAGATATCGTTATACGTTATATCCTATATCTACGTATCGTTATACGTCATATCCTATATGTAGATAACGTTATACGTTATATCCTACGTCTACATATCGTTATACGTTATATCCTATATGTAGATATCGTTATACGTTATATCCTATATCTACATATCGTTATACGTTATATCCTATATCTACATATCGTTATACGTTATATCCTATATGTAGATAACGTTTTACGTTATATCCTATATCAACATATCGTTATACGTTATATCCTATGTCTACATATCGTTATACGTTATATCCTATATGTAGATAACGTTTTACGTTATATCCTATATCTACATATCGTTATACGTTATATCCTATACCTACATATCGTTATACGTTATATCCTGTATGTAGATATCGTTATAGGTTATACACTATATCTACATATCGTTATACGTCATATCCTATATCTACGTATCGTTATACGTTATATCCTATACCTACATATCGTTATACGTTATATCCTATATGTAGATAACGTTTTACGTTATATACTATATCTACGTACCGTTATACGTTATATCCTATATCTACATATCGTTATACGTTATATCCTATATCTACATATCGTTATACGTTATATCCTATATCTACGTATCGTTATACGTTATATCGTATATGTAGATAACGTTATACGTTATATCCCATATGTAGATAACGTTTTACGTTATATCCTATATCCACATATCGATATACGTTATATCCTATATGTAGATAACGTTTTACATTATATCCTATATCTACGTATCGTTATACGTTATATCCTATATGTAGATGTCGTTATACGTTATATCCAATATCTGCATACCGTTATACGTTATATCCTACGTCTACATATCGTTATACGTTATATCCTATATGTAGATATCGTTATACGTTATATCCTATATCTACGTATCGTTACACGTTATATCCTATATGTAGATGTCGTTATACGTTATATCCAATATCTGCATATCGTTATACGTTATATCCAATATCTGCATACCGTTATACGTTATATCCTACGTCTACATATCGTTATACGTTATATCCTATATGTAGATATCGTTATACGTTATATCCTATATCTACGTATCGTTATACGTTATATCCTATATCTACATATCGTTATACGTTATATCCTATATCTACATATCGTTATACGTTATATCCTATATGTAGATAACGTTTTACGTTATATCCTATATCCACATATCGATATACGTTATATCCTATATGTAGATAACGTTTTACGTTATATCCCATATCTACATATCGTTATACGTTATATCCTATATCTACGTATCGTTACACGTTATATCCTATATGTAGATGTCGTTATACGTTCTATCCAATATCTGCATATCGTTATACGTTATATCCTATATCTGCGTATCGTTATACGTTACATCCTATATCTACATATCGTTATACGTTATATCCTATATCTACATATCGTTATACGTTATATCCTATATCTACGTATCGTTATACGTTATATCCTATATGTAGATAACGTTATACGTTATATCCCATATGTAGATAACGTTTTACGTTATATCCTATATCCACATATCGATATACGTTATATCCTACAGGTACGTATCGTTATACGTTATATCCTATATCTACGTATCGTTATACGTTATATCCTATATCTACGTATCGCTATACGTTATACCCTATATGTAGATAACGTTATACGTTATATCCTACGTCATCATATCGTTATACGTTATATCCTATATGTAGATATCGGTATACGTTATATACTATATCTACATATCGTTATACGTCATATCCTATATCTACGTACCGTTATACGTTATATCCTATACCTACATATCGTTATACGTTATATCCTATATGTAGATAACGTTATACGTTATATCCTATATGTACGTATCGTTATACGTTATATCCTATATGTAGATATCGTTATACGTTATATCCTATATCTACGTATCGTTATACGTCATATCCTATATGTAGATAACGTCATACGTTATATCCCATATGTAGATAACGTTTTACGTTATATCCTATGTCCACATATCGATATACGTTATATCCTATATGTACGTATCGTTATACGTTATATCCTATATCTACGTATCGTTATACGTTGTATCCTATATGTAGATAACGTTTTACGTTATATCCTATATCTACATATCGTTATACGTTATATCCTATGTCTACATATCGTTATACGTTATATCCTATATGTAGATAACGTTTTACGTTATATCCTATATCTACATATCGTTATACGTTATATCCTATACCTACATATCGTTATACGTTATATCCTGTATGTAGATATCGTTATAGGTTATACACTATATCTACATATCGTTATACGTCATATCCTATATCTACGTATCGTTATACGTTATATCCTATACCTACATATCGTTATACGTTATATCCTATATGTAGATAACGTTTTACGTTATATACTATATCTACGTACCGTTATACGTTATATCCTATATCTACATATCGTTATACGTTATATCCTATATCTACATATCGTTATACGTTATATCCTATATCTACGTATCGTTATACGTTATATCGTATATGTAGATAACGTTATACGTTATATCCCATATGTAGATAACGTTTTACGTTATATCCTATATCCACATATCGATATACGTTATATCCTATATGTAGATAACGTTTTACATTATATCCTATATCTACGTATCGTTATACGTTATATCCTACGTCTACATATCGTTATACGTTATATCCTATATGTAGATATCGTTATACGTTATATCCTATATCTACGTATCGTTATACGTTATATCCTATATTTAGATAACGTTATACGTTATATCCCATATGTAGATAACGTTTTACGTTATATCCTATGTCCACATATCGATATACGTTATATCCTATATGTACGTATCGTTATACGTTATATCCTATATCTACGTATCGTTATACGTTATATCCTATATCTACGTATCGTTATACGTTATATCCTATATGTAGATAACGTTATACGTCATATCCTACGTCTTCATATCGTTATACGTTATATCCTGTATGTAGATATCGTTATAGGTTATACACTATATCTACATATCGTTATACGTCATATCCTATATCTACGTATCGTTATACGTTATATCCTATACCTACATATCGTTATACGTTATATCCTATATCTACATATCGTTATACGTTATATCCTATATCTACGTATCGTTATACGTTATATCCTATATGTAGATAACGTTATACGTTATATCCTACGTCTACATATCGTTATACGTTATATCCTATATGTAGATATCGTTATACGTTATATCCTATATCTACATATTGTTATACGTTGTATCCTATATCTACGTACCGTTATACGTTATATCCTATATGTAGATAACGTTATACGTTATATCCTACGTCTACACATCGTTATAGTCATATCCTATATCTACGTATCGTTATACGTTATATCCTATACCTACATATCGTTATACGTTATATCCTATATCTACATATCGTTATACGTTATATCCTATATCTACGTATCGTTATACGTTATATCCTATATGTAGATAACGTTATACCTTATATCCTATATCTACGTACCGTTATACGATATATCCTATATGTAGATAACGTTATACGTTATATCCTACGTCTACATATCGTTATACGTTATATCCTATATCTACGTACCGTTATACGTTATATCCTATATGTAGATAACGTTATACGTTATATCCTACGTCTACATATCGTTATACGTTATATCCTATATGTAGATAACGTTATACGTTATATCCTACGACTACATATCGTTATACCTTATATCCTATATCTACGTACCGTTATACGTTATATCCTATATGTAGATAACGTTATACGTTATATCCTACGTCTACATATCGTTATACGTTATATCCTATATCTACGTACCGTTATACGTTATATCCTATATGTAGATAACGTTATACGTTATATCCTACGTCTACATATCGTTATACGTTACATCCTATATGTAGATAACGTTATACGTTATATCCTATATCTACGTATCGTTATACGTTATATCGTATATGTAGATAACGTTATACGTTATATCCCATATGTAGATAACGTTTTACGTTATATCCTATATCCACATATCGATATACGTTATATCCTATATGTAGATAACGTTTTACGTTATATCCTATATCTACGTATCGTTATACGTTATATCCTATATGTAGATGTCGTTATACGTTATATCCAATATCTGCATATCGTTATACGTTATATCCTATATGTAGATAACGTTATACGTTATATCCTACGTCTACATATCGTTATACGTTATATCCGATATGTAGATAACGTTATACGTTATATCCTATATGTACGTATCGTTATACGTTATATCCTATATGTAGATATCGTTATACGTTATATCCTATATCTACGTATCGTTATACGTCATATCCTATATGTAGATAACGTTATACGTTATATCCTACGTCTACATATCGTTATACGTTATATCCTATATGTAGATATCGTTATACGTTATATCCTATATCTACATATCGTTATACGTTATATCCTATATCTACATATCGTTATACGTTATATCCTATATGTAGATAACGTTTTACGTTATATCCTATATCTACATATCGTTATACGTTATATCCTATGTCTACATATCGTTATACGTTATATCCTATATGTAGACAACGTTTTACGTTATATCCTATATCTACATATCGTTATACGTTATATCCTATACCTACATATCGTTATACGTTATATCCTGTATGTAGATATCGTTATAGGTTATACACTATATCTACATATCGTTATACGTCATATCCTATATCTACGTATCGTTATACGTTATATCCTATACCTACATATCGTTATACGTTATATCCTATATGTAGATAACGTTTTACGTTATATACTATATCTACGTACCGTTATACGTTATATCCTATATCTACATATCGTTATACGTTATATCCTATATCTACATATCGTTATACGTTATATCCTATATCTACGTATCGTTATACGTTATATCGTATATGTAGATAACGTTATACGTTATATCCCATATGTAGATAACGTTTTACGTTATATCCTATATCCACATATCGATATACGTTATATCCTATATGTAGATAACGTTTTACATTATATCCTATATCTACGTATCGTTATACGTTATATCCTATATGTAGATGTCGTTATACGTTATATCCAATATCTGCATACCGTTATACGTTATATCCTACGTCTACATATCGTTATACGTTATATCCTATATGTAGATATCGTTATACGTTATATCCTATATCTACGTATCGTTACACGTTATATCCTATATGTAGATGTCGTTATACGTTATATCCAATATCTGCATATCGTTATACGTTATATCCAATATCTGCATACCGTTATACGTTATATCCTACGTCTACATATCGTTATACGTTATATCCTATATGTAGATATCGTTATACGTTATATCCTATATCTACGTATCGTTATACGTTATATCCTATATCTACATATCGTTATACGTTATATCCTATATCTACATATCGTTATACGTTATATCCTATATGTAGATAACGTTTTACGTTATATCCTATATCCACATATCGATATACGTTATATCCTATATGTAGATAACGTTTTACGTTATATCCCATATCTACATATCGTTATACGTTATATCCTATATCTACGTATCGTTACACGTTATATCCTATATGTAGATGTCGTTATACGTTCTATCCAATATCTGCATATCGTTATACGTTATATCCTATATCTGCGTATCGTTATACGTTACATCCTATATCTACATATCGTTATACGTTATATCCTATATCTACATATCGTTATACGTTATATCCTATATCTACGTATCGTTATACGTTATATCCTATATGTAGATAACGTTATACGTTATATCCCATATGTAGATAACGTTTTACGTTATATCCTATATCCACATATCGATATACGTTATATCCTACAGGTACGTATCGTTATACGTTATATCCTATATCTACGTATCGTTATACGTTATATCCTATATCTACGTATCGCTATACGTTATACCCTATATGTAGATAACGTTATACGTTATATCCTACGTCATCATATCGTTATACGTTATATCCTATATGTAGATATCGGTATACGTTATATACTATATCTACATATCGTTATACGTCATATCCTATATCTACGTACCGTTATACGTTATATCCTATACCTACATATCGTTATACGTTATATCCTATATGTAGATAACGTTATACGTTATATCCTATATGTACGTATCGTTATACGTTATATCCTATATGTAGATATCGTTATACGTTATATCCTATATCTACGTATCGTTATACGTCATATCCTATATGTAGATAACGTTATACGTTATATCCCATATGTAGATAACGTTTTACGTTATATCCTATGTCCACATATCGATATACGTTATATCCTATATGTACGTATCGTTATACGTTATATCCTATATCTACGTATCGTTATACGTTGTATCCTATATGTAGATAACGTTTTACGTTATATCCTATATCTACATATCGTTATACGTTATATCCTATGTCTACATATCGTTATACGTTATATCCTATATGTAGATAACGTTTTACGTTATATCCTATATCTACATATCGTTATACGTTATATCCTATACCTACATATCGTTATACGTTATATCCTGTATGTAGATATCGTTATAGGTTATACACTATATCTACATATCGTTATACGTCATATCCTATATCTACGTATCGTTATACGTTATATCCTATACCTACATATCGTTATACGTTATATCCTATATGTAGATAACGTTTTACGTTATATACTATATCTACGTACCGTTATACGTTATATCCTATATCTACATATCGTTATACGTTATATCCTATATCTACATATCGTTATACGTTATATCCTATATCTACGTATCGTTATACGTTATATCGTATATGTAGATAACGTTATACGTTATATCCCATATGTAGATAACGTTTTACGTTATATCCTATATCCACATATCGATATACGTTATATCCTATATGTAGATAACGTTTTACATTATATCCTATATCTACGTATCGTTATACGTTATATCCTATATGTAGATGTCGTTATACGTTATATCCAATATCTGCATACCGTTATACGTTATATCCTACGTCTACATATCGTTATACGTTATATCCTATATGTAGATATCGTTATACGTTATATCCTATATCTACGTATCGTTACACGTTATATCCTATATGTAGATGTCGTTATACGTTATATCCAATATCTGCATATCGTTATACGTTATATCCAATATCTGCATACCGTTATACGTTATATCCTACGTCTACATATCGTTATACGTTATATCCTATATGTAGATATCGTTATACGTTATATCCTATATCTACGTATCGTTATACGTTATATCCTATATCTACATATCGTTATACGTTATATCCTATATCTACATATCGTTATACGTTATATCCTATATGTAGATAACGTTTTACGTTATATCCTATATCCACATATCGATATACGTTATATCCTATATGTAGATAACGTTTTACGTTATATCCCATATCTACATATCGTTATACGTTATATCCTATATCTACGTATCGTTACACGTTATATCCTATATGTAGATGTCGTTATACGTTATATCCAATATCTGCATATCGTTATACGTTATATCCTATATCTGCGTATCGTTATACGTTATATCCTATATCTACATATCGTTATACGTTATATCCTATATCTACATATCGTTATACGTTATATCCTATATCTACGTATCGTTATACGTTATATCCTATATGTAGATAACGTTATACGTTATATCCCATATGTAGATAACGTTTTACGTTATATCCTATATCCACATATCGATATACGTTATATCCTACAGGTACGTATCGTTATACGTTATATCCTATATCTACGTATCGTTATACGTTATATCCTATACATACGTATCGCTATACGTTATACCCTATATGTAGATAACGTTATACGTTATATCCTACGTCATCATATCGTTATACGTTATATCCTATATGTAGATATCGGTATACGTTATATACTATATCTACATATCGTTATACGTCATATCCTATATCTACGTACCGTTATACGTTATATCCTATACCTACATATCGTTATATGTTATATCCTATATCTACATATCGTTATACGTTATATTCTATATCTACATATCGTTATACGTTATATCCTATGTCTACATATCGTCATACGTTATATCCTATATCTACGTATCGTTATACGTTATATCCTATATGTAGATAACGTTATACGTTATATCCCATATGTAGATAACGTTTTACGTTATATCCTATGTCCACATATCGATATACGTTATATCCTATATGTACGTATCGTTATACGTTATATCCTATATCTACGTATCGTTATACGTTGTATCCTATATCTACGTATCGTTATACGTTATATCCTATATGTAGATAACGTTATACGTTATATCCTACGTCTTCATATCGTTATACGTTATATCCTATATGTAGATATCGTTATAGGTTATATACTATATCTACATATCGTTATACGTCATATCCTATATATACGTATCGTTATACGTTATATCCTATATGTAGATAACGTTATACGTTGTATCCCATATGTAGATAACGTTATACGTTATATCCTGCGTCTACATATCGTTATACGTTATATCCTATATGTAGATATCGTTATACGCTATATCCTATATCTACGTATCGTTATACGTTATATCCCATATGTAGATAACGTTTTACGTTATATCCTATATCTACGTATCGTTATACGATATATCCTATATGTAGATATCGTTATACGTTATATCCTATATCTACGTATCGTTATACGTTATATCCTATATGTAGATAACGTTATACGTTATATCCTGCGTCTACATATCGTTATACGTTATATCCTATATGTAGATAACGTTATACGTTATATCCTACGTCTACATATCGTTATACGTTATATCCTATATGTAGATAACGTTATACGTTATATCCTATATGTACGTATCGTTATACGTTATATCCTATATCTACATATCGTTATACGTTATATCCTATATCTACGTATCGTTAAACGTTATATCCTATATGTAGATGTCGTTATACGTTATATCCAATATCTGCATATCGTTATACGTTATATCCTATATCTGCGTATCGTTATACGTTATATCCTATATCTACATATCGTTATACGTTATATCCTATATCTACATATCGTTATACGTTATATCCTATATCTACGTATCGTTATACGTTATATCCTATATGTAGATAACGTTATACGTTATATCCTACGTCTACATATCGTTATACGTTATATCCTATATGTAGATAACGTTATACGTTATATCCTATATGTACGTATCGTTATACGTTATATCCGAATATCTACATATCGTTATACGTTATATCCTATATCTACGTATCGTTATACGTTATATCCTATATGTAGATAACGTTATACGTTATATCCTGCGTCTACATATCGTTATACGTTATATCCTATATGTAGATATCGTTATACGTTATATCCTATATCTACGTATCGTTATACGTTATATCCCATATGTAGATAACGTTTTACGTTATATCCTATATCTACGTATCGTTATACGATATATCCTATATGTAGATATCGTTATTCGTAATATCCAATATCTGCATATCGTTATACGATATATCCTATATCTACGTATCGTTATATGTTATATCCTATATGTAGATATCGTTATACGTTATATCCTATATCTACATATCGTTATACGTTGTATCCTATATCTACGTATCGTTATACTTTATATCCTATATGTAGATAACGGTATACGTTATATCCTATACCTACATACCGTTATACGTTATATCCTATATCTACATATCGTTATACGTTATATCCTATATGTAGATATCGTTATACGTTATATACTATGTCTACGTATCGTTATACGTTATATCCTATATCTACGTATCGTTATACGTTATATCCTATATCTACGTATCGTTATACGTTATATCCTATATGTAGATAACGTTATACGTTATATCCTACACCTACATACCGTTATACGTTATATCCTATATCTACATATCGTTATACGTTATATCCTATATGTAGATAACGTTTTACGTTATATACTATATCTACGTATCGTTATGCGTTATATCCTATATCTACACATCGTTATACGTTATATCCTATATCTACATATCGTTATACGTTATATCCTATATCTACGTATCGTTATACGTTATATCCAATATGTAGAAACGTTATTCGTTATATCCTACGTCTACATATCGTTATGCGTTATATCCTATATGTAGATACCGTTATACGTTATATCCTATATCTACATATCGTTATACGTTGTATCTTACATCTACGTATCGTTATGCGTTATATCCTATATGTAGATAACGTTATACGTTATATCCTACATCTTCATATCGTTATACGTTATATCCTATATCTACATATCGTTATACGTTATATCCTATATCTACGTATCGTTATATGTTATATCCTATATGTAGATATCGTTATACGTTATATCCTATATCTACATATCGTTATACGTTGTATCCTATATCTACGTATCGTTATACTTTATATCCTATATGTAGATAACGGTATACGTTATATCCAATATCTGCATATCGTTATAAGTTATATCCTATATCTACGTATCGTTATACGTTGTATCCTATATCTACGTATCGTTATACGTTATATTCTATATGTAGATATCGTTATACGTTATATCCTATATCTACATATCGTTATACGTTATATCCTATATCTACGTATCGTTATACGTTATATCCTATACCTACATATCGTTATACGTAATATCCTATATGTTGATATCGTTATTCGTAATATCCAATATCTGCATATCGTTATACGTTATATCCTATATCTACGTATCGTTATACGTTATATCCTATATGTAGATAACGTTATACGTTATATCCTACGACTACATATCGCTATACGTTATATCCTATATGTAGATATCGTTTTTCGTTATATCCTATATCTACGAATCGTTGTACGTTATATCCTATGTCTACATATCGTTATACGTTATATCCTATATCTACATATCGTTATACGTTATATCCTATATGTATCTAACGTTTTACGTTATATCCTATATCTACGTATCGTTATACGTTATATCCTATATCTACATATCGTTATACGTTATATCCCATATGTAGATAACGTTTTACGTTATATCCTATATCTACGATTCGTTATACGATATATCCTATATGTAGATATCGTTATACGTTATATCCAATATCTGCATATCGTTATACGTTATATCCTATATCTACGTATCGTTATACGTTATATCCTATATGTAGATAACGTTATACGTTATATCCTACGTCTACATATCGTTATACGTTATATCCTATATCTGCGTATCGTTATACGTTATATCCTATATGTAGATAACGTTATACGTTATATCCTACGTCTACATATCGTTATACGTTATATCCTATATGTAGATATCGTTTTTCGTTATATCCTATATCTACGAATCGTTGTACGTTATATCCTATGTCTACATATCGTTATACGTTATATCCTATATCTACGTACCGTCATACGTTATATCCTATATGTAGATAACGTTATACGTTATATCCTACGTCTACAAATCGTTATAGTCATATCCTATATCTACGTATCGTTATACGTTATATCCCATATGTAGATAACGTTTTACGTTATATCCTATATCTACATATCGTTATACGTTATATCCTATATGTAGATAACGTTTTACGTTATATACTATATCTACGTACCGTTATACGTTATATCCTATATCTACATATCGTTATACGTTATATCCTATATCTACATATCGTTATACGTTATATCCTATATCTACATATCGTTATACGTTATATCCTATGTCTACATATCGTTATACGTTATATCCTATATCTACATATCGTTATACGTTATATCCTATATCTACATATCGTTATACGTTATATCCTATATCTACGTATCGTTATACGTTATATCGTATATGTAGATAACGTTATACGTTATATCCCATATGTAGATAACGTTTTACGTTATATCCTATATCCACATATCGATATACGTTATATCCTATATGTAGATAACGTTTTACGTTATATCCTATATCTACGTATCGTTATACGTTATATCCTATATGTAGATGACGTTATACGTTATATCCAATATCTTCATACCGTTATACGTTATATCCTACGTCTACATATCGTTATACGTTATATCCTATATGTAGATAACGTTTTACGTTATATCCTATATCTACATATCGTTATACGTCATATCCTATGTCTACATGTCGTTATACGTTATATCCCATATGTAGATAACGTTTTACGTTATATCCTATATCTACATATCGTTATACGTTATATCCTATATGTAGATAACGTTTTACGTTATATACTATATCTACGTATCGTTATACGTTATATCCTATATCTACATATCGTTATACGTTATATCCTATATCTACATATCGTTATACGTTATATCCTATATGTAGATAACGTTTTACGTTATATCCTATATCTACATATCGTTATACGTCATATCCTATGTCTACATGTCGTTATACGTTATATCCCATATGTAGATAACGTTTTACGTTATATCCTATATCCACATATCGATATACGTTATATCCTATATGTAGATAACGTTTTACGTTATATCCTATATGTAGATGTCGTTATACGTTATATCCAATATCTTCAAACCGTTATACGTTATATCCTACGTCTACATATCGTTATACGTTATATCCTATATGTAGATATCGTTATACGTTATATCCTATATCTACGTATCGTTATACGTTATATCCTATATCTACATATCGTTATACGTTATATCCTATATGTAGATAACGTTTTACGTTATATACTATATCTACGTACCGTTATACGTTATATCCTATATCTACATATCGTTATACGTTATATCCTATATCTACATATCGTTATACGTTATATCCTATATCTACGTATCGTTATACGTTATATCCTATATCTAAATATCGTTTTGCGTTATATCCTATATCTACATATCGTTATACGTTATATCCTATATGTTGATAAGGTTATACGTTATATCCTACGTCTACATATCGTTATACGTTATATCCCATATGTAGATATCGTTATACGTTATATCCTATATCTACATATCGTTATACGTTATATCCTATATGTAGATATCGGTATACGTTATAACCTATATCTACATACCGTTATACGTTATATCCTATATCTACGTATCGTTATACGTTATATCCTATACCTACATACCGTTATACGTTATATCCTATATCTACATAACGTTATACGTTATATCCTATATGTAGATACCGTTTTACGTTATACACTATATCTACGTATCGCTATACTTTATATCCTATATCAACATATCGTTATACGTTATATCCTATATCTACATATCGTTATACGTTATATCATATATCTACATATCGTTATACGTTATATCCTATATCTACGTATCGTTATACGTTGTATCCTATATGTAGATAACGTTATGCGTTATATCCTACGTCTACATATCGTTATACGTTATATCCTATATCTACATATCGTTATACGTTATATCCTATATCTACATATCGTTATACGTTGTATCCTATATCTACGTATCGTTATACGTTATATCCTATATGTAGATAACGTTATACGTTATATCCTATATCTACATACCGTTATACGTTATATCCTATATGTAGATAACGTTATACGTTATATCCTACATCTACATATCGTTATACGTTATATCCTATCTGTAGATATCGTTATACGTTATATCCAATATCTTTATATCGTTATACGTTATATCCTATATCTAGATAACGTTATACGTTATATCCTATATGTACGTATCGTTATACGTTGTATCCTATATCTCCGTATCGTTATACGTTATATCCTATATGTACACAACGTTATACGTTATATCCTACATCTACATATCGTTATACGTTATATCCTATCTGTAGATATCGTTATACGTTATATCCAATATCTGCATATCGTTATACGTTATATCCTATATCTACATATCGTTATACGTTATACCCTATATCTACATATCGTTATACGTTACATCCTATATCTACGTATCGTTATACGTTATATACTATGTCTACGTATCGTTATACGTTATATCCTATATCTACGTTTCGTTATACGTTATATCCTATATGTAGATAACGTTTTACGTTATATCCTATATTTACGTATCGTTATACGTTATATCCTATATGTAGATATCGTTATACGTTATATCCAATATCTGCATATCGTTATACGTTATATCCTATATCTACGTATCGTTATACGTTATATCCTATATCTACATACCGTTATACGTTATATCCTATATCTACATATCGTTATACGTTATATCCTATATCTACGTATCGTTATACGTTATATCCTATATGTAGATAACGTTTTACCTTATATCCTACATCTAGATATCGTTATACGTTGTATCCTATATGTACGTATCGTTATACGTTATATCCTATATGTCGATAACGTTATACGTTATATCTCATATGTAGATAACGTTTTACGTTATATACTATATCTACGTATCGTTATACGTTATCTCTTATATGTAGATAACGTTTTACGTTATATCCTATATCTACATATCGTTATACGTTATATCCTATATCAACGTATCGTTATACGTCATATCCTATATGTAGATATCGTTATACGTTATATCCTATATCGACATATCGTTATAAGTTGTATCCTATATCTACGTATCGTTATACGTTATATCCTATATGTAGATAACGTTATACGTTATGTCCTACGTCTACATATCGTTATACGTTATATCCTATATGTAGATATCGTTATACGTTATATCCTATATCGACATATCGTTATATGTTGTATAGTATATCTACGTATCGTTATACGTTATATCCTATATGTAGATAACGTTATACGTTATATCCTACATCTACATATCGTTATACGTTATATCCTATATGTAGATAACGTTATACGTTATATCCTATATCTACGTATCGTTATACAATATATCCTATGTCTACATATCGTTATACGTTATATCCTATATCTACATATCGTTAAACGTTATATCCTATATGTAGATATCGTTATACCTTATATCCTATATCTGCATATCGTTATACGTTATATCCTACATCTACGTATCGTCATACGTTATATCCTATATGTAGATAACGTTATACGTTATATCTCATATGTAGATAACGTTTTACGTTATATCCTATATCCACATATCGATATACGTTATATCCAATATGTAGCTAACGTTATACGTTATATCCTACGTCTACATTTCGTTATACGTTATATCCTATATGTAGATATCGTTATACGTTATATCCTATATCTACATATCGTTATACGTTGTATCCTATATCTACGTATCGTTATACGTTATATCCTATATCTAAATATCGTTATACGTTATATCCTATATCCACATATCGATATACTTTATATCCTATATGTCGATAACGTTTTACGTTATATCCTATATCTACATATCGTTACATGTTATATCCTATATGTTGATAAGGTTATACGTTATATGTCATATGTAGATAACGTTTTACGTTATATCCTATATCCACATATCGATATACGTTATATCCAATATGTAGCTAACGTTATACGTTATATCCTACGTCTACATTTCGTTATACGTTATATCCTATATGTAGATATCGTTATACGTTATATCCTACATCTACATATCGTTATACGTTATATCCTATATCTACATATCGTTATACGTTATATCCTATATCTACGTATCGTTATACCTTAAATCCTATATGTAGATAACGTTATATGTTATATCCTACGTCTACATGTCGTCATACGTTATGTCCTATATGTAGATAACGTTATGCGTTATATCCTATATGTACGTATCGTTATACGTTATATCCTATATCTAAATATCGTTATACGTTATATCCTATATCCACATATCGATATACTTTATATCCTATATGTCGATAACGTTTTACGTTATATCCTATATCTACATATCGTTATATGTTATATCCTATATGTTGATAAGGTTATACGTTATATCCTACGTCTACATATCGTTATACGTTATATCCTATATGTAGATATCCTTATACGTTATATCCTATATCTACATATCGTTATACGTTATATCCTATATCTACGTATCGTTATACGTTATATCCTGTACCTACATATCGTTATACGTTATATCCTATATCTACATATCGTTATACGTTATATCCTATATGTAGATAACGTTTTACGTAATATACTATATCTACGTATCGTTATACGTTATATCCTATATCTACATATCGTTATACGTTATATCATATATCTACATTCTTCATACGTTATATCCTATATCTACATATCGTTATACGTTATATCCTATATGTAGATAACGTTTTACGTAATATACTATATCTACGTATCGTTATACGTTATATCCTATATCTACATATCGTTATACGTTATATCCTATATCTACATATCGTTATACGTTATATCCTATATCTACATATCGTTATACGTTATATCCTATATCTACGTATCGTTATACGTTATATCCTATATGTAGATAACGTTTTACGTTATATCCTATATTTACGTATCGTTATACGTTATATCCTATATGTAGATATCGTTATACGTTATATCCAATATCTGCATATCGTTATACGTTATATTCTATATCTACGTATCGTTATACGTTATATCCTATATCTACATACCGTTATACGTTATATCCTATATCTACATATCGTTATACGTTATATCCTATATCTACGTATCGTTATACGTTATATCCTATATGTAGATAACGTTTTACCTTACATCCTACATCTACATATCGTTATACGTTGTATCCTATATGTACGTATCGTTATACGTTATATCCTATATGTCGATAACGTTATACGTTATATCTCATATGTAGATAACGTTTTACGTTATATACTATATCTACGTATCGTTATACGTTATATCCTATATCTACATATCGTTATACGTTATATCATATATCTACATTCTTCATACGTTATATCCTATATCTACATATCGTTATACGTTATATCCTATA
This sequence comes from Bombus hortorum, assembly GCA_905332935.1. Classification (NCBI taxonomy): domain Eukaryota; kingdom Metazoa; phylum Arthropoda; class Insecta; order Hymenoptera; family Apidae; genus Bombus; species Bombus hortorum. Next base: position 11,298,275 of record HG995192.1, read on the forward strand.
TCTACGTATCGTTATACGTTATGTCCTATACCTACCTATCGTTATACGTTATATCCTATATCTACATCCGTTATACGTTATATCCTATATCTACGTATCGTTATACGTTATATCCTACATCTACATATCGTTATACGTTATATCCTATATCTACATATCGTTATACGTTATATCCTATATCTACGTATCGTTATACCTTAAATCCTATATGTAGATAACGTTATATGTTATATCCTACGTCTACATGTCGTCATACGTTATGTCCTATATGTAGATAACGTTATGCGTTATATCCTATATGTACGTATCGTTATACGTTATATCCTATATCTAAATATCGTTATACGTTATATCCTATATCCACATATCGATATACTTTATATCCTATATGTCGATAACGTTTTACGTTATATCCTATATCTACATATCGTTATATGTTATATCCTATATGTTGATAAGGTTATACGTTATATCCTACGTCTACATATCGTTATACGTTATATCCTATGTGTAGATATCCTTATACGTTATATCCTATATCTACATATCGTTATACGTTATATCCTATATCTACGTATCGTTATACGTTATATCCTGTACCTACATATCGTTATACGTTATATCCTATATCTACATATCGTTATACGTTATATCCTATATGTAGATAACGTTTTACGTAATATACTATATCTACGTATCGTTATACGTTATATCCTATATCTACATATCGTTATACGTTATATCATATATCTACATTCTTCATACGTTATATCCTATATCTTCGTATCGTTATACGTTATATCCTATATGTAGATAACGTTATACGTTATATCCTACGTCTACATATCGTTATACGATATATCCTATATGTAGATATCGTTATACGTTATATCCTATATCTACATATCGTTATACGTTATATCCTATATCTACGTATCGTTATACGTTATATCCTGTACCTACATATCGTTATACGTTATATCCTATATCTACATATCGTTATACGTTATATCCTATATGTAGATAACGTTATGCGTTATATCCTATATGTACGTATCGTTATACGTTATATCCTATATCTAAATATCGTTTTACGTTATATCCTATATCTACATATCGTTATATGTTATATCCTATATGTTGATAAGGTTATACGTTATATCCTACGTCTACATATCGTTATACGTTATATCCTATATGTAGATATCGTTATACGTTATATCCTATATCTACATATCGTTATACGTTATATCCTATATGTAGATATCGGTATACGTTATAACCTATATCTACATATCGTTATACGTTATATCCTATATCTACGTATCGTTATACGTTATATCCTATACCTACATACCGTTATACGTTATATCCTATATCTACATAACGTTATACGTTATATCCTATATGTAGATACCGTTTTACGTTATACACTATATCTACGTATCGCTATACTTTATATCCTATATCAACATATCGTTATACTTTATATCCTATATCTACATATCGTTATACGTTATATCTATATCTACATACCGTTATACGTTATATCCTATATCTACGTATCGTTATACGTTGTATCCTATATGTAGATAACGTTATACGTTATATCCTACGTCTACATATCGTTATACGTTATATCCTATATCTACATATCGTTATACGTTATATCCTATATCTACATATCGTTATACGTTGTATCCTATATCTACGTATCGTTATACGTTATATCCTATATGTAGATAACGTTATACGTTATATCCTATATCTACATACAGTTATACGTTATATCCTATATGTAGATAACGTTATACGTTATATCCTATATCTACGAATCGCTATACGTTATATCCCATGTCTACATATCGTTATACGTTATATCCTATATCTACGTATCGTTATACGTTATACCCTATATCTACATATCGTTATACGTTATATACTATATCTACATATCGTTATACGTTATATCCTCTCTCTGCATATCGTTATACGTTATATCCAATATCTACGTATCGTTATGCGTTATATACTATGTCTACGTATCGTTATACGTTATATCCTATATCTACGTATCGTCATACGTTATATCGTATATGTAGATAACGTTATACGTTATATCCTACGTCTACATATCGTTATACGTTATATCCTATATGTAGATATCGTTATACGTTTTATCCTATATGTACATATCGTTATACGTTTTATCATATATCTACATTTCGTCATACGTTCTATCCTATATCTACGTATCGTTATACGTTATATCCTATATGTAGATAACGTTATACGTTATTTCCTACGTCTACATATCGTTATACGTTGTATCCTATATGTAGATATCGTTATACGTTATAACCTATATCTACATATCGTTATTCGTTATATCCTATATCTACGTATCGTTATACGTTGTATCCTATACCTACATACCGTTATACGTTATATCCTATATCTACATATCGTTATACGTTATATCCTATATGTAGATAACGTTTTACGTTATATACTATATCTACGTATCGCTATACTTTATATCCTATATCAACATATCGTTATACGTTATATCCTATATCTACATATCGTTATACGTTATATCCTATATCTACATATCGTTATACGTTATATCCTATATCTACGTATCGTTATACGTTATATCCTATACCTACATACCGTTATAGGTTATATCCTATATCTACATATCGTTATACGTTATATCCTATATGTAGATAACGTTATACGTTATATCCTACGTCTACATATCGTTATACGTTGTATCCTATATGTAGATATCGTTATACGTTATATCCTATATTTAGATATCGTTAAACGTTATATCCTATATGTAGATAGCGTGATACGTTATATCCTATATCTACATATCGTTATACGTTATATCCGATATCTACATATCGTTATACGTTATATCCTATATCTACGTATCGTTATACGTTATATCCTATACCTACATACCGTTATACGTTATATCCTATATCTACATGTCGTTATACGTTATATCCTATATGTAGATAACGTTATACGTTATATCCTACGTCTACATATCGTTATACGTTGTATCCTATATGTAGATATCGTTATACGTTATATCCTATATCTACATATCGTTATACGTTGTATCCTATATGTAGATAACGTTATACGTTATATCCTACGTCTACATATCGTTATACGTTATATCCTATATGTAGATATCGTTATACGTTATATCCTATATCTACATATCGTTATACGATGTATCCTATATCTACGTATCGTTATACGTTATATCCTATATGTAGATAACGTTATACGTTATATCCTATATGTAGGTAACGTTATACGTTATATCCTATATCTACGTATTGTTATACGATATATCCTATGTCTACATATCGTTATACGTTGTATCCTATATCTACGTATCGTTATACGTTATATCCTACATGTAGATAACGTTATACGTTATATCCTACGTCTACATATCGTTGTACGTTATTTCCTATATGTAGATATCGTTATACGTTATATCCTATATCTACGAATCGCTATACGTTATATCCCATGTCTACATATCGTTATACGTTATATCCTATATCTACGTATCGTTATACGTTATACCCTATATCTACATATCGTTATACGTTATATCCTATATCTACATATCGTTATACGTTATATCCTATATCTACATATCGTTATACGTTATATCCTATATCTACATATCGTTATACGTTATATCCTATATCTACGTATCGTTATACGTTACGTCCTATATGTAGATATCGTTATACGTTATATCCAATATCTGCATATCGTTATACGTTATATCCAATATCTACGTATCGTTATGCGTTATATACTATGTCTACGTATCGTTGTACGTTATATCCTATATCTACGTATCGTCATACGTTATATCGTATATGTAGATAACGTTATACGTTATATCCTACGTCTACATATCGTTATACGTTATATCCTATATGTAGATATCGTTATACGTTTTATCCTATATCTACATATCGTTATACGTTATATCATATATCTACATTTCGTCATACGTTGTAACCTATATCTACGTATCGTTATACGTTATATCCTATATGTAGATAACGTTATACGTTATTTCCTACGTCTACATATCGTTATACGTTATATCCTATATGTAGATATCGTTATACGTTATAACCTATATCTACATATCGTTATACGTTATATCCTATATCTACGTATCGTTATACGTTATATCCTATACCTACATACCGTTATACGTTATATCCTATATCTACATATCGTTATACGTTATATCCTATACCTACATACCGTTATACGTTATATCCAATATCTGCATATCGTTATACGTTATATCCAATATCTACGTATCGTTATGCGTTATATACTATATCTACGTATCGCTATACTTTATATCCAATATCAACATATCGTTATACGTTATATCCTATATCTACATATCGTTAAACGTTATATCCTATATCTACATATCGTTATACGTTATATCCTATATCTACGTATCGTTATGCGTTATATACTATGTCTACGTATCGTTATACGTTATATCCTATATCTACGTATCGTCATACGTTATATCGTATATGTAGATAACGTTATACGTTATATCCTACGTCTACATATCGTTATACGTTGTATCCTATATGTAGATATCGTTATACGTTATATCCTATATCTACATATCGTTATACGTTGTATCCTATATGTAGATAACGTTATACGTTATATCCTACGTCTACTTATCGTTATACGTTATATCCTATATGTAGATATCGTTATACGTTATATCCTATATCTACATATCGTTATACGTTGTATCCTATATCTACGTATCGTTATACGTTATATCCTATATGTAGATAACGTTATACGTTATATCCTATATCTACGTATTGTTATACGATATATCCTATCTCTACATATCGTTATACGTTATATCCTATATTTACATATCGATAAACGTTATATCCTATATGTAGATATCGTTATACGTTATATCCTATATCTACATATCGTTATACGTTATATCCTATATCTACATATCGTTATACGTTATATCCTATATCTACGTATCGTTATACGTTATATCCTATACCTACATACCGTTATACGTTATATCCTATATCTACATGTCGTTATACTTTATATCCTATACGTAGATAACGTTATACGTTATATCCTACGTCTACATATCGTTATACGTTGTATCCTATATGTAGATATCGTTATACGTTATATCCTATATCTACATATCGTTATACGTTGTATCCTATATGTAGATAACGTTATACGTTATATCCTACGTCTACTTATCGTTATACGTTATATCCTATATGTAGATATCGTTATACGTTATATCCTATATCTACATATCGTTATACGTTATATCATATATCTACGTATCGTTATACGTTATATCCTATATGTAGATAACGTTATACGTTATATCCTACGTCTATATATCGTTATACGTTATATCCTATATGTAGATATCGTTATACGTTATATCCTATATCTACGTATCGTTATATGTTATATCCTATATCTACGTATCGTTATATGTTATATCCTATATGTAGATATCGTTATACGTTATATCCTATATCTACATATCGTTATACGTTGTATCCTATATCTACGTATCGTTATACTTTATATCCTATATGTAGATAACGGTATACGTTATATCCAATATCTGCATATCGTTATAAGTTATATCCTATATCTACGTCTCGTTATACGTTGTATCCTATATCTACGTATCGTTATACGTTATATTCTATATGTAGATATCGTTATACGTTATATCCTATATCTACATATCGTTATACGTTATATCCTATATCTACGTATCGTTATACGTTATATCCTATACCTACATATCGTTATACGTAATATCCTATATGTTGATATCGTTATACGTTATATCCAATATCTGCATATCGTTATACGTTATATCCTATATCTACGTATCGTTATACGTTATATCCTATATGTAGATAACGTTTTACGTGATATCCTATATCTACGTATCGTTATACGTTATATCCTATATCTACATATCGTTATACGTTATATCCCATATGTAGATAACGTTTTACGTTATATCCTATATCTACGATTCCTTTATACGATATATCCTATATGTAGATATCGTTATACGTTATATCCAATATCTGCATATCGTTATACGTTATATCCTATATCTACGTATCGTTATACGTTATATCCTATATGTAGATAACGTTATACGTTATATCCTACGTCTACATATCGTTATACGTTATATCCTATATCTACGTATCGTTATACGTTATATCCTATATGTAGATATCGTTTTTCGTTATATCCTATATCTACGAATCGTTGTACGTTATATCCTATGTCTACATATCGTTATACGTTATATGCTATATCTACATATCGTTATACGTTATATCCTATATGTATCTAACGTTTTACGTTATATCCTATATCTACGTATCGTTATACGTTATATCCTATATCTACATATCGTTATACGTTATATCCCATATGTAGATAACGTTTTACGTTATATCCTATATCTACGATTCGTTATACGATATATCCTATATGTAGATATCGTTATACGTTATATCCAATATCTGCATATCGTTATACGTTATATCCTATATGTAGATAACGTTATACGTTATATCCTACGTCTACTTATCGTTATACGTTATATCCTATATGTAGATATCGTTATACGTTATATCCTATATCTACATATCGTTATACGTTGTATCCTATATCTACGTATCGTTATACGTTATATCCTATATGTAGATAACGTTATACGTTATATCCTATATGTAGGTAACGTTATACGTTATATCCTATATCTACGTATTGTTATACGATATATCCTATCTCTACATATCGTTATACGTTATATCCTATATTTACATATCGATAAACGTTATATCCTATATGTAGATATCGTTATACGTTATATCCTATATCTACATATCGTTATACGTTATATCCTATATCTACATATCGTTATACGTTATATCCTATATCTACGTATCGTTATACGTTATATCCTATACCTACATACCGTTATACGTTATATCCTATATCTACATGTCGTTATACTTTATATCCTATACGTAGATAACGTTATACGTTATATCCTACGTCTACATATCGTTATACGTTGTATCCTATATGTAGATATCGTTATACGTTATATCCTATATCTACATATCGTTATACGTTGTATCCTATATGTAGATAACATTATACGTTATATCCTACGTCTACATATCGTTATACGTTATATCCTATATATAGATATCGTTATACGTTATATCCTATATCTACATATCGTTATACGTTGTATCCTATATCTACGTATCGTTATACGTTATATCCTATATGTAGATAACGTTATACGTTATATCCTACGTCTACATATCGTTATACGTTGTATCCTATATGTAGATATCGTTATACGTTATATCCTATATCTACATATCGTTATACGTTGTATCCTATATGTAGATAACGTTATACGTTATATCCTACGTCTACTTATCGTTATACGTTATATCCTATATGTAGATATCGTTATACGTTATATCCTATATCTACATATCGTTATACGTTATATCATATATCTACGTATCGTTATACGTTATATCCTATATGTAGATAACGTTATACGTTATATCCTACGTCTACATATCGTTATGCGTTATATCCTATATGTAGATATCGTTATACGTTATATCCTATATCTACATATCGTTATACGTTGTATCTTATATCTACGTATCGTTATACGTTATATCCTATATGTAGATAACGTTATACGTTATATCCTACATCTTCATATCGTTATACGTTATATCCTGTACCTACATATCGTTATACGTTATATCCTATATGTAGATAACGTTATACGTTATATCCTACGTCTACATATCGTTATACGTTATATCCTATATGTAGATATCGTTATACGTTATATCCTATATCTACATATCGTTATACGTTATATCCTATATCTACGTATCGTTATACGTTATATCCTGTACCTACTTATCGTTATACGTTATATCCTATATGTAGATATCGTTATACGTTATATCCTATATCTACATATCGTTATACGTTGTATCCTATATCTACGTATCGTTATACGTTATATCCTATATGTAGATAACGTTATACGTTATATCCTATATGTAGGTAACGTTATACGTTATATCCTATATCTACGTATTGTTATACGATATATCCTATCTCTACATATCGTTATACGTTATATCCTATATTTACATATCGATAAACGTTATATCCTATATGTAGATATCGTTATACGTTATATCCTATATCTACATATCGTTATACGTTATATCCTATATCTACATATCGTTATACGTTATATCCTATATCTACGTATCGTTATACGTTATATCCTATACCTACATACCGTTATACGTTATATCCTATATCTACATGTCGTTATACTTTATATCCTATACGTAGATAACGTTATACGTTATATCCTACGTCTACATATCGTTATACGTTGTATCCTATATGTAGATATCGTTATACGTTATATCCTATATCTACATATCGTTATACGTTGTATCCTATATGTAGATAACATTATACGTTATATCCTACGTCTACATATCGTTATACGTTATATCCTATATATAGATATCGTTATACGTTATATCCTATATCTACATATCGTTATACGTTGTATCCTATATCTACGTATCGTTATACGTAATATCCTATATGTAGATAACGTTATACGTTATATCCTACGTCTACATATCGTTATACGTTGTATCCTATATGTAGATATCGTTATACGTTATATCCTATATCTACATATCGTTATACGTTGTATCCTATATGTAGATAACGTTATACGTTATATCCTACGTCTACTTATCGTTATACGTTATATCCTATATGTAGATATCGTTATACGTTATATCCTATATCTACATATCGTTATACGTTATATCATATATCTACGTATCGTTATACGTTATATCCTATATGTAGATAACGTTATACGTTATATCCTACGTCTATATATCGTTATACGTTATATCCTATATGTAGATATCGTTATACGTTATATCCTATATCTACGTATCGTTATATGTTATATCCTATATGTAGATATCGTTATACGTTATATCCTATATCTACATATCGTTATACGTTGTATCCTATATCTACGTATCGTTATACTTTATATCCTATATGTATATAACGGTATACGTTATATCCTATACCTACATACCGTTATACGTTATATCCTATATCTACATATCGTTATACGTTATATCCTATATGTAGATATCGTTATACGTTATATACTATGTCTACGTATCGTTATACGTTATATCCTATATCTACGTATCGTTATACGTTATATCCTATATCTACGTATCGTTATACGTTATATCCTATATGTAGATAACGTTATACGTTATATCCTATACCTACATACCGTTATACGTTATATCCTATATCTACATATCGTTATACGTTATATCCTATATGTAGATAACGTTTTACGTTATATACTATATCTACGTATCGTTATGCGTTATATCCTATATCTACACATCGTTATACGTTATATCCTATATCTACATATCGTTATACGTTATATCCTATATCTACGTATCGTTATACGTTATATCCAATATGTAGATACGTTATACGTTATATCCTACGTCTACATATCGTTATGCGTTATATCCTATATGTAGATATCGTTATACGTTATATCCTATATCTACATATCGTTATACGTTGTATCTTATATCTACGTATCGTTATACGTTATATCCTATATGTAGATAACGTTATACGTTATATCCTACATCTTCATATCGTTATACGTTATATCCTATATCTACATATCGTTATACGTTATATCCTATATCTACGTATCGTTATATGTTATATCCTATATGTAGATATCGTTATACGTTATATCCTATATCTACATATCGTTATACGTTGTATTCTATATCTACGTATCGTTATACTTTATATCCTATATGTAGATAACGGTATACGTTATATCCAATATCTGCATATCGTTATAAGTTATATCCTATATCTACGTATCGTTATACGTTGTATCCTATATCTACGTATCGTTATACGTTATATTCTATATGTAGATATCGTTATACGTTATATCCTATATCTACATATCGTTATACGTTATATCCTATATCTACGTATCGTTATACGTTATATCCTATACCTACATATCGTTATACGTAATATCCTATATGTTGATATCGTTATACGTTATATCCAATATCTGCATATCGTTATACGTTATATCCTATATCTACGTATCGTTATACGTTATATCCTATATGTAGATAACGTTATACGTTATATCCTACGACTACATATCGTTATACGTTATATCCTATATGTAGATATCGTTTTTCGTTATATCCTATATCTACGAATCGTTGTACGTTATATCCTATGTCTACATATCGTTATACGTTATATCCTATATCTACATATCGTTATACGTTATATCCTATATGTATCTAACGTTTTACGTGATATCCTATATCTAAGTATCGTTATACGTTATATCCTATATCTACATATCGTTATACGTTATATCCCATATGTAGATAACGTTTTACGTTATATCCTATATCTACGATTCCTTTATACGATATATCCTATATGTAGATATCGTTATACGTTATATCCAATATCTGCATATCGTTATACGTTATATCCTATATCTACGTATCGTTATACGTTATATCCTATATGTAGATAACGTTATACGTTATATCCTACGTCTACATATCGTTATACGTTATATCCTATATCTACGTATCGTTATACGTTATATCCTATATGTAGATAACGTTATACGTTATATCCTACGTCTACATATCGTTATACGTTATATCCTATATGTAGATATCGTTATGCGTTATATCCAATATCTGCATATCGTTATACGATATATCCTACATCTACGTATCGTTATACGTTATATCCTATATGTAGATATCGTTTTTCGTTATATCCTATATCTACGAATCGTTGTACGTTATATCCTATGTCTACATATCGTTATACGTTATATCCTATATCTACATATCGTTATACGTTATATCCTATATGTATCTAACGTTTTACGTTATATCCTATATATAGATATCGTTATACGTTATATCCTATATCTACATATCGTTATACGTTGTATCCTATATCTACGTATCGTTATACGTTATATCCTATATCTACATATCGTTATACGTTATATCCCATATGTAGATAACGTTTTACGTTATATCCTATATCTACGATTCGTTATACGATATATCCTATATGTAGATATCGTTATACGTTATATCCAATATCTGCATATCGTTATACGTTATATCCTATATGTAGATAACGTTATACGTTATATCCTACGTCTACATATCGTTATACGTTATATCCTATATCTACGTATCGTTATACGTTATATCCTATATCTACATATCGTTATACGTTATATCCCATATGTAGATAACGTTTTACGTTATATCCTATATCTACGATTCGTTATACGATATATCCTATATGTAGATATCGTTGTACGTTATATCCTATGTCTACATATCGTTATACGTTATATCCTATATCTACATATCGTTATACGTTATATCCTATATGTATCTAACGTTTTACGTTATATCCTATATCTACGTATCGTTATACGTTATATCCTATATCTACATATCGTTATACGTTATATCACATATGTAGATAACGTTTTACGTTATATCCTATATCTACGATTCGTTATACGATATATCCTATATGTAGATATCGTTATACGTTATATCCAATATCTGCATATCGTTATACGTTATATCCTATATCTACGAATCGTTATACGTTATATCCTACGTCTACATATCGTTATACGTTATATCCAATATCTGCAAATCGTTATACGTTATATCCCATATGTAGATAACGTTTTACGTTATATCCTATATTTACGTTTCGTTATACGATATATCCTATATGTAGATATCGTTATACGTTATATCCAATATCTGCATATCGTTATACATTATATCCTATATCTACGTATCGTTATACGTTATATCCTATATGTAGATAACGTTATACGTTATATCCTACGTCTACATATCGTTATACCTTATATCCTATATCTACGTACCGTTATACGTTATATCCTATATGTAGATAACGTTATACGTTATATCCTACGTCTACATATCGTTATACGTTATATCCTATATATACGTATCGTTATACGATATATCCTATATGTAGATATCGTTATACGTTATATCCAATATCTGCATATCGTTATACGTTATATCCTATATCTACATATCGTTATACGTTACATCCTATATCTGCATATCGTTATACGTTATATCCTATGTCTACATATCGTTATACGTTATATCCTATATCTACGAATCGTTATACGTTATATCCTATATCTGCATATCGTTATACGTTATATCCCATATGTAGATAACGTTTTACGTTATATCCTATATCCACGTATCGTTATACGATATATCCTATATGTAGATATCGTTATTCGTAATATCCAATATCTGCATATCGTTATACGATATATCCTATATCTACGTATCGTTATACGTTATATACTATGTCTACGTATCGTTATACGTTATATCGTATATCTACATATCGTTATACGTTATATCCTATGTCTACATATCGTTATACGTTATATCCCATATGTAGATAACGTTTTACGTTATATCCTATATCTACATATCGTTATACGTTATATCCTATATGTAGATAACGTTTTACGTTATATCCTATATGTAGATATCGTTATACGTTATATCCTATATCTACGTATCGTTATATGTTATATCCTATATGTAGATATCGTTATACGTTATATCCTATATCTACATATCGTTATACGTTGTATCCTATATCTACGTATCGTTATACTTTATATCCTATATGTAGATAACGGTATACGTTATATCCAATATCTGCATATCGTTATAAGTTATATCCTATATCTACGTATCGTTATACGTTGTATCCTATATCTACGTATCGTTATACGTTATATTCTATATGTAGATATCGTTATACGTTATATCCTATATCTACATATCGTTATACGTTATATCCTATATCTACGTATCGTTATACGTTATATCCTATACCTACATATCGTTATACGTAATATCCTATATGTTGATATCGTTATACGTTATATCCAATATCTGCATATCGTTATACGTTATATCCTATACCTACGTATCGTTATACGTTATATCCTATATGTAGATAACGTTATACGTTATATCCTACGACTACATATCGTTATACGTTATATCCTATATGTAGATATCGTTTTTCGTTATATCCTATATCTACGAATCGTTGTACGTTATATCCTATGTCTACATATCGTTATACGTTATATCCTATATCTACATATCGTTATACGTTATATCCTATATGTATCAAACGTTTTACGTTATATCCTATATCTACGTATCGTTATACGTTATATCCTATATCTACATATCGTTATACGTTATATCCCATATGTAGATAACGTTTTACGTTATATCCTATATCTACGATTCGTTATACGATATATCCTATATGTAGATATCGTTATACGTTATATCCAATATCTGCATATCGTTATACGTTATATCCTATATCTACATATCGTTATACGTTACATCCTATATCTGCATATCGTTATACGTTATATCCTATGTCTACATATCGTTATACGTTATATCCTATATCTACGAATCGTTATACGTTATATCCTATATCTACATATCGATATACGTTATATCCCATATGTAGATAACGTTTTACGTTATATCCTATATCTACGTATCGTTATACGATATATCCTATATGTAGATATCGTTATTCGTAATATCCAATATCTGCATATCGTTATACGATATATCCTATATCTACGTATCGTTATACGTTATATACTATGTCTACGTATCGTTATACGTTATATCGTATATCTACATATCGTTATACGTTATATCCTATGTCTACATATCGTTATACGTTATATCCCATATGTAGATAACGTTTTACGTTATATCCTATATCTACATATCGTTATACGTTATATCCTATATGTAGAGAACGTTTTACGTTATATATTATATCTACGTACCGTTATACGTTATATCCTATATCTACATATCGTTATACGTTATATCCTATATCTACATATCGTTATACGTTATATCCTCTATCTACGTATCGTTATACGTTATATCCTATATGTAGATGTCGTTATACGTTATATCCAATATCTGCATATCGTTATACGTTATATCCTATATCTACGTATCGTTATACGTTATATCCTATATGTAGATAACGTTTTACGTTATATCCTATATCTACGTATCGTTATACGTTATATCCTATATGTAGATGTCGTTATACGTTATATCCAATATCTGCATATCGTTATACGTTATATCCTATATCTACGTATCGTTATACGTTATATCCTATATCTGCATATCGTTATACGTTATATCCTATATCTACGTATCGTTATACGTTATATCCTATATGTAGATAACGTTTTACGTTATATCCTATATCTACGTATCGTTATACGTTATATCCTATATGTAGATGTCGTTATACGTTATATCCAATATCTGCATATCGTTATACGTTATATCCTATATCTACGCATCGTTATACGTTATATCCTATATGTAGATATCGTTCTACGTTATATCCTATATCTACGTATCGTTATACGTTATATCCTATATGTAGATAACGTTATTCGTTATATCCTATATCTACATATCGTTATACGTTATATCCTATATCTACATATCGTTATACGTTATATCCTATATGTAGATAACGTTTTACGTTATGTCCTATATCTACGTATCGTTATACGTTATATCCTATATCTACGTATCGTTATATGTTATATCGTATATGTAGATAATGTTATACGTTATATCCCATATGTAGATAACGTTTTACGTTATATCCTATATCCACATATCGATATACGTTATATCCTATATGTAGATAACGTTTTACGTTATATCCTATATCTACGTATCGTTATTCGTTATATCCTATATGTAGATAACGTTATACGTTATATCCTACGTCTACATATCGTTATACGTTATATCCTATATGTAGATATCGTTCTACGTTATATCCTATATCTACGTATCGTTATACGTTATATCCTATATGTAGTTAACGTTATACGTTATATCCTATATGTAGATATCGTTATTCTTTATATCCTATATCTACATATCGTTATACGTTATATCCTATATCTACATATCGTTATACGTTATATCCTATATGTAGATAACGTTTTACGTTATATACTATATCTACGTACCGTTATACGTTATATCCTATATCTACATATCGTTATACGTTATATCCTATATCTACATATCGTTATACGTTATATCCTATATCTACGTATCGTTATACGTTATATCCTATATGTAGATAACGTTATACGTTATATCCCATATGTAGATAACGTTTTACGTTATATCCTATATCCACATATCGATATACGTTATATCCTGTATGTAGATAACGTTTTACGTTATATCCTATATCTACGTATCGTTATACGTTATATCCTATATGTAGATGTCGTTATACGTTATATCCAATATCTGCATATCGTTATACGATATATCCTATATGTAGATATCGTTATACGTTATATCCAATATCTGCATATCGTTCTACGTTATATCCTACGTCTACATATCGGTATACGTTATATCCTATATGTAGATAACGTTATATAACGTTAGATATACGATATACGATATATAACGTTATAACCTATATCTACGTATCGTTATACGTTATATCCTATATCTACATATCGTTATACGTTATATCCCATATGTAGATAACGTTTTACGTTATATCCTATATCTACGTATCGTTATACGATATATCCTATATGTAGATATCGTTATACGTTATATCCAATATCTGCATATCGTTATACGTTATATCCTACGTCTACATATCGTTATACGTTATATCCTATATGTAGATAACGTTATATAACGTTAGATATACGATATACGATATATAACGTTATATCCTATATCTACGTATCGTTATACGTTATATCCTATATCTACGTATCGTTATACGTTATACCCTATATGTAGATAACGTTATACGTTATATCCTACGTCATCATATCGTTATACGTTATATCCTATATGTAGATATCGTTATACGTTATATACTATATCTACATATCGTTATACGTCATATCCTATATCTACGTATCGTTATACGTTATATCCTATACCTACATATCGTTATACGTTATATCCTATATCTACATATCGTTATACGTTATATCCTATATCTACATATCGTTATACGTTATATCCTATGTCTACATATCGTTATACGTTATATCCTATATCTACGTATCGTTTTACGTTATATCCTATATCCACATATCGATATACGTTATATCCTATATGTACGTATCGTTATACGTTATATCCTATATGTAGATAACGTTTTACGTTATATATTATATCTACGTACCGTTATACGTTATATCCTATATCTACATATCGTTATACGTTATATCCTATATCTACATATCGTTATACGTTATATCCTATATCTACGTATCGTTATACGTTATATACTATGTCTACGTATCGTTATACGTTATATCCTATATCTACATATCGTTATACGTTATATCCTATATCTACGTATCGTTATACATTATAACGTATATGTAGATAACGTTATACCTTATATCCTACGTCTACATATCGTTATACGTTATATCCTATATTTAGATATCGTTATACGTTATATCCTATATCTACATATCGTTATACGTTATATCCTATATCTACGTATCGTTATACGTTATATCCTATACCTACATAACGTTATACGTTATATCCTATATCTACATATCGTTATACGTTATATCCTATATGTAGATAACGTTTTACGTTATATACTATATCTACGTACCGTTATACGTTATATCCTATATATACATATCGTTATACGTTATATCCTATATCTACATATCGTTATACGTTATATCCTATATGTACGTACCGTTATACGTTATATCCTATATGTAGATATCGTTATACGTTATATCCTATATCTACGTATCGTTATACGTCATATCCTATATGTAGATAACGTTATACATTATATCCTACGTCTACATATCGTTATACGTTATATCCTATATGTAGATATCGTTATACGTTATATCCTATATCTACATATCGTTATATGTTATATCCTATATCTACATATCGTTATACGTTATATCCTATGTCTACATATCGTTATACGTTATATCCCATATGTAGATAACGTTTTACGTTATATCCTATATCTACATATCGTTATACGTTATATCCTATATGTAGATAACGTTTTACGTTATATACTATATCTACGTACCGTTATACGTTATATTCTATATCTACATATCGTTATACGTTATATCCTACATCTACATATCGTTATACGTTATATCCTATATCTACGTATCGTTATACGTTATATCGTATATGTAGATAACGTTATACGTTATATCCCATATGTAGATAACGTTTTACGTTATATCCTATATCCACATATCGATATACGTTATATCCTATATGTAGATAACGTTTTACGTTATATCCTATATCTTCGTATCGTTATACGTTATATCCTATATGTAGATGTCGTTATACGTTATATCCAATATCTGCATATCGTTATACGTTATATCCTATATCTGCGTATCGTTATACGTTATATCCTATATCTACATATCGTTATACGTTATATCCTATATCTACATATCGTTATACGTTATATCCTATATCTACGTATCGTTATACGTTATATCCTATATGTAGATAACGTTATACGTTATATCCCATATGTAGATAACGTTTTACGTTATATCCTATATCCACATATCGATATACGTTATATCCTACATGTACGTATCGTTATACGTTATATCCTATATCTACGTATCGTTATACGTTATATCCTACGTCTACATATCGTTATACGTTATATCCTATATGTAGATATCGTTATACGTTATATCCTATATCTACGTATCGTTATACGTTATATCCTATATGTAGATAACGTTATACGTTATATCCCATATGTAGATAACGTTTTACGTTATATCCTATGTCCACATATCGATATACGTTATATCCTATATGTACGTATCGTTATACGTTATATCCTATATCTACGTATCGTTATACGTTATATCCTATATCTACGTATCGTTATACGTTATATCCTATATGTAGATAACGTTATACGTTATATCCTACGTCTTCATATCGTTATACGTTATATCCTGTATGTAGATATCGTTATAGGTTATACACTATATCTACATATCGTTATACGTCATATCCTATATCTACGTATCGTTATACGTTATATCCTATACCTACATATCGTTATACGTTATATCCTATATCTACATATCGTTATACGTTATATCCTATATCTACGTACCGTTATACGTTATATCCTATATGTAGATAACGTTATACGTTATATCCTACGTCTACATATCGTTATACGTTATATCCTATATGTAGATATCGTTATACGTTATATCCTATATCT
Organism: Bombus hortorum; assembly: GCA_905332935.1. Taxonomy (NCBI): domain Eukaryota; kingdom Metazoa; phylum Arthropoda; class Insecta; order Hymenoptera; family Apidae; genus Bombus; species Bombus hortorum. The sequence continues at coordinate 11,317,088 of HG995192.1, forward strand.
ACATATTGTTATACGTTGTATCCTATATCTACGTACCGTTATACGTTATATCCTATATGTAGATAACGTTATACGTTATATCCTACGTCTACACATCGTTATAGTCATATCCTATATCTACGTATCGTTATACGTTATATCCTATACCTACATATCGTTATACGTTATATCCTATATCTACATATCGTTATACGTTATATCCTATATCTACGTATCGTTATACGTTATATCCTATATGTAGATAACGTTATACGTTATATCCTACGTCTACATATCGTTATACGTTATATCCTATATGTAGATAACGTTATACGTTATATCCTACGTCTACATATCGTTATACCTTATATCCTATATCTACGTACCGTTATACGTTATATCCTATATGTAGATAACGTTATACGTTATATCCTACGTCTACATATCGTTATACGTTATATCCTATATCTACGTACCGTTATACGTTATATCCTATATGTAGATAACGTTATACGTTATATCCTACGTCTACATATCGTTATACGTTATATCCTATATGTAGATAACGTTATACGTTGTATCCTATATGTAGATAACGTTATACGTTATATCCTACGTCTACATATCGTTATACGTTATATCCCATATGTAGATAACGTTTTACGTTATATCCTATATCTACATATCGTTATACGTTATATCCTATATGTAGATAACGTTTTTCGTTATATACTATATCTACGTACCGTTATACGTTATATCCTATATCTACATATCGTTATACGTTATATCCTATATCTACATATCGTTATACGTTATATCCTATATCTACGTATCGTTATACGTTATATCGTATATGTAGATAACGTTATACGTTATATCCCATATGTAGATAACGTTTTACGTTGTATCCTATATCCACATATCGATATACGTTATATCCTATATGTAGATAACGTTTTACGTTATGTCCTATATCTACGTATCGTTATACGTTATATCCTATATGTAGATGTCGTTATACGTTATATCCAATATCTGCATATCGTTATACGTTATATCCTATATCTGCGTATCGTTATACGTTATATCCTATATCTACATATCGTTATACGTTATATCCTATATGTAGATAACGTTATACGTTATATCCTATATGTACGTATCGTTATACGTTATATCCTATATCTACATATCGTTATACGTTATATCCTATATCTACGTATCGTTATACGTTATATCCTATATGTAGATAACGTTATACGTTATATCCTACGTCTACATATCGTTATACGTTATATCCTATATGTAGATATCGTTATACGTTATATCCTATATCCACATATCGATATACGTTATATCCTACAGGTACGTATCGTTATACGTTATATCCTATATCTACGTATCGTTATACGTTATATCCTATATCTACGTATCGCTATACGTTATACCCTATATGTAGATAACGTTATACGTTATATCCTACGTCATCATACCGTTATACGTTATATCCTATATCTACGTACCGTTATACGTTATATCCTATACCTACATATCGTTATATGTTATATCCTATATCTACATATCGTTATACGTTATATTCTATATCTACATATCGTTATACGTTATATCCTATGTCTACATATCGTTATACGTTATATCCTATATCTACGTATCGTTATACGTTATATCCTATATGTAGATAACGTTATACGTTATATCCCATATGTAGATAACGTTTTACGTTATATCCTATGTCCACATATCGATATACGTTATATCCTATATGTACGTATCGTTATACGTTATATCCTATATCTACGTACCGTTATACGTTGTATCCTATATCTACGTATCGTTATACGTTATATCCTATATGTAGATAACGTTATACGTTATATCCTACGTCTTCATATCGTTATACGTTATATCCTATATGTAGATATCGTTATAGGTTATATACTATATCTACATATCGTTATACGTCATATCCTATATATACGTATCGTTATACGTTATATCCTATATGTAGATAACGTTATACGTTATATCCCATATATAGATAACGTTTTACGTTATGTCCTATATCTACGTATCGTTATACGTTATATCCTATATGTAGATAACGCTATACGTTATATCCTACGTCTACATATCGTTATACGTTATATCCTATATGTAGATAACGTTATACGTTATATCCTATATGTACGTATCGTTATACGTTATATCCTATATCTACATATCGTTATACGTTATATCCTATATCTACGAATCGTTATACGTTATATCCTATACCTACATATCGTTATATGTTATATCCTATATCTACATATCGTTATACGTTATATTCTATATCTACATATCGTTATACGTTATATCCTATGTCTACATATCGTTATACGTTATATCCTATATCTACGTATCGTTATACGTTATATCCTATATGTAGATAACGTTATACGTTATATCCCATATGTAGATAACGTTTTACGTTATATCCTACGTCTTCATATCGTTATACGTTATATCCTATATGTAGATATCGTTATACGTTATATACTATATCTACATATCGTTATACGTCATATCCTATATCTACGTACCGTTATACGTTATATCCTATATCTACGTATCGTTATACGTTATATCCTCTATGTAGATAACGTTATACGTTATATCCCATATGTAGATAACGTTTTACGTTATATCCTATGTCCACATATCGATATACGTTATATCCTATATGTAGATGTCGTTATACGTTATATCCAATATCTGCATATCGTTATACGATATATCCTATATGTAGATATCGTTATACGTTATATCCAATATCTGCATATCGTTCTACGTTATATCCTACGTCTACATATCGGTATACGTTATATCCTATATGTAGATAACGTTATATAACGTTAGATATACGATATACGATATATAACGTTATAACCTATATCTACGTATCGTTATACGTTATATCCTATATGTAGTTAACGTTATACGTTATATCCTATATGTAGATATCGTTATTCTTTATATCCTATATCTACATATCGTTATACGTTATATCCTATATCTACATATCGTTATACGTTATATCCTATATGTAGATAACGTTTTACGTTATATACTATATCTACGTACCGTTATACGTTATATCCTATATCTACATATCGTTATACGTTATATCCTATATCTACATATCGTTATACGTTATATCCTATATCTACGTATCGTTATACGTTATATCCTATATGTAGATAACGTTATACGTTATATCCCATATGTAGATAACGTTTTACGTTATATCCTATATCCACATATCGATATACGTTATATCCTGTATGTAGATAACGTTTTACGTTATATCCTATATCTACGTATCGTTATACGTTATATCCTATATGTAGATGTCGTTATACGTTATATCCAATATCTGCATATCGTTATACGATATATCCTATATGTAGATATCGTTATACGTTATATCCAATATCTGCATATCGTTCTACGTTATATCCTACGTCTACATATCGGTATACGTTATATCCTATATGTAGATAACGTTATATAACGTTAGATATACGATATACGATATATAACGTTATAACCTATATCTACGTATCGTTATACGTTATATCCTATATCTACATATCGTTATACGTTATATCCCATATGTAGATAACGTTTTACGTTATATCCTATATCTACGTATCGTTATACGATATATCCTATATGTAGATATCGTTATACGTTATATCCAATATCTGCATATCGTTATACGTTATATCCTACGTCTACATATCGTTATACGTTATATCCTATATGTAGATAACGTTATATAACGTTAGATATACGATATACGATATATAACGTTATATCCTATATCTACGTATCGTTATACGTTATATCCTATATCTACGTATCGTTATACGTTATACCCTATATGTAGATAACGTTATACGTTATATCCTACGTCATCATATCGTTATACGTTATATCCTATATGTAGATATCGTTATACGTTATATACTATATCTACATATCGTTATACGTCATATCCTATATCTACGTATCGTTATACGTTATATCCTATACCTACATATCGTTATACGTTATATCCTATATCTACATATCGTTATACGTTATATCCTATATCTACATATCGTTATACGTTATATCCTATGTCTACATATCGTTATACGTTATATCCTATATCTACGTATCGTTTTACGTTATATCCTATATCCACATATCGATATACGTTATATCCTATATGTACGTATCGTTATACGTTATATCCTATATGTAGATAACGTTTTACGTTATATATTATATCTACGTACCGTTATACGTTATATCCTATATCTACATATCGTTATACGTTATATCCTATATCTACATATCGTTATACGTTATATCCTATATCTACGTATCGTTATACGTTATATACTATGTCTACGTATCGTTATACGTTATATCCTATATCTACATATCGTTATACGTTATATCCTATATCTACGTATCGTTATACATTATAACGTATATGTAGATAACGTTATACCTTATATCCTACGTCTACATATCGTTATACGTTATATCCTATATTTAGATATCGTTATACGTTATATCCTATATCTACATATCGTTATACGTTATATCCTATATCTACGTATCGTTATACGTTATATCCTATACCTACATAACGTTATACGTTATATCCTATATCTACATATCGTTATACGTTATATCCTATATGTAGATAACGTTTTACGTTATATACTATATCTACCTACCGTTATACGTTATATCCTATATATACATATCGTTATACGTTATATCCTATATCTACATATCGTTATACGTTATATCCTATATGTACGTACCGTTATACGTTATATCCTATATGTAGATATCGTTATACGTTATATCCTATATCTACGTATCGTTATACGTCATATCCTATATGTAGATAACGTTATACATTATATCCTACGTCTACATATCGTTATACGTTATATCCTATATGTAGATATCGTTATACGTTATATCCTATATCTACATATCGTTATATGTTATATCCTATATCTACATATCGTTATACGTTATATCCTATGTCTACATATCGTTATACGTTATATCCCATATGTAGATAACGTTTTACGTTATATCCTATATCTACATATCGTTATACGTTATATCCTATATGTAGATAACGTTTTACGTTATATACTATATCTACGTACCGTTATACGTTATATTCTATATCTACATATCGTTATACGTTATATCCTACATCTACATATCGTTATACGTTATATCCTATATCTACGTATCGTTATACGTTATATCGTATATGTAGATAACGTTATACGTTATATCCCATATGTAGATAACGTTTTACGTTATATCCTATATCCACATATCGATATACGTTATATCCTATATGTAGATAACGTTTTACGTTATATCCTATATCTTCGTATCGTTATACGTTATATCCTATATGTAGATGTCGTTATACGTTATATCCAATATCTGCATATCGTTATACGTTATATCCTATATCTGCGTATCGTTATACGTTATATCCTATATCTACATATCGTTATACGTTATATCCTATATCTACATATCGTTATACGTTATATCCTGTATCTACGTATCGTTATACGTTATATCCTATATGTAGATAACGTTATACGTTATATCCCATATGTAGATAACGTTTTACGTTATATCCTATATCCACATATCGATATACGTTATATCCTACATGTACGTATCGTTATACGTTATATCCTATATCTACGTATCGTTATACGTTATATCCTACGTCTACATATCGTTATACGTTATATCCTATATGTAGATATCGTTATACGTTATATCCTATATCTACGTATCGTTATACGTTATATCCTATATGTAGATAACGTTATACGTTATATCCCATATGTAGATAACGTTTTACGTTATATCCTATGTCCACATATCGATATACGTTATATCCTATATGTACGTATCGTTATACGTTATATCCTATATCTACGTATCGTTATACGTTATATCCTATATCTACGTATCGTTATACGTTATATCCTATATGTAGATAACGTTATACGTTATATCCTACGTCTTCATATCGTTATACGTTATATCCTGTATGTAGATATCGTTATAGGTTATACACTATATCTACATATCGTTATACGTCATATCCTACATCTACGTATCGTTATACGTTATATCCTATACCTACATATCGTTATACGTTATATCCTATATCTACATATCGTTATACGTTATATCCTATATCTACGTACCGTTATACGTTATATCCTATATGTAGATAACGTTATACGTTATATCCTACGTCTACATATCGTTATACGTTATATCCTATATGTAGATATCGTTATACGTTATATCCTATATCTACATATTGTTATACGTTGTATCCTATATCTACGTACCGTTATACGTTATATCCTATATGTAGATAACGTTATACGTTATATCCTACGTCTACACATCGTTATAGTCATATCCTATATCTACGTATCGTTATACGTTATATCCTATACCTACATATCGTTATACGTTATATCCTATATCTACATATCGTTATACGTTATATCCTATATCTACGTATCGTTATACGTTATATCCTATATGTAGATAACGTTATACGTTATATCCTACGTCTACATATCGTTATACGTTATATCCTATATGTAGATAACGTTATACGTTATATCCTACGTCTACATATCGTTATACCTTATATCCTATATCTACGTACCGTTATACGTTATATCCTATATGTAGATAACGTTATACGTTATATCCTACGTCTACATATCGTTATACGTTATATCCTATATCTACGTACCGTTATACGTTATATCCTATATGTAGATAACGTTATACGTTATATCCTACGTCTACATATCGTTATACGTTATATCCTATATGTAGATAACGTTATACGTTGTATCCTATATGTAGATAACGTTATACGTTATATCCTACGTCTACATATCGTTATACGTTATATCCCATATGTAGATAACGTTTTACGTTATATCCTATATCTACATATCGTTATACGTTATATCCTATATGTAGATAACGTTTTTCGTTATATACTATATCTACGTACCGTTATACGTTATATCCTATATCTACATATCGTTATACGTTATATCCTATATCTACATATCGTTATACGTTATATCCTATATCTACGTATCGTTATACGTTATATCGTATATGTAGATAACGTTATACGTTATATCCCATATGTAGATAACGTTTTACGTTGTATCCTATATCCACATATCGATATACGTTATATCCTATATGTAGATAACGTTTTACGTTATGTCCTATATCTACGTATCGTTATACGTTATATCCTATATGTAGATGTCGTTATACGTTATATCCAATATCTGCATATCGTTATACGTTATATCCTATATCTGCGTATCGTTATACGTTATATCCTATATCTACATATCGTTATACGTTATATCCTATATGTAGATAACGTTATACGTTATATCCTATATGTACGTATCGTTATACGTTATATCCTATATCTACATATCGTTATACGTTATATCCTATATCTACGTATCGTTATACGTTATATCCTATATGTAGATAACGTTATACGTTATATCCTACGTCTACATATCGTTATACGTTATATCCTATATGTAGATATCGTTATACGTTATATCCTATATCCACATATCGATATACGTTATATCCTACAGGTACGTATCGTTATACGTTATATCCTATATCTACGTATCGTTATACGTTATATCCTATATCTACGTATCGCTATACGTTATACCCTATATGTAGATAACGTTATACGTTATATCCTACGTCATCATACCGTTATACGTTATATCCTATATGTAGATATCGTTATACGTTATACTCTATATCTACATATCGTTATACGTCATATCCTATATCTACGTACCGTTATACGTTATATCCTATACCTACATATCGTTATATGTTATATCCTATATCTACATATCGTTATACGTTATATTCTATATCTACATATCGTTATACGTTATATCCTATGTCTACATATCGTTATACGTTATATCCTATATCTACGTATCGTTATACGTTATATCCTATATGTAGATAACGTTATACGTTATATCCCATATGTAGATAACGTTTTACGTTATGTCCTATATCTACGTATCGTTATACGTTATATCCTATATGTAGATAACGCTATACGTTATATCCTACGTCTACATATCGTTATACGTTATATCCTATATGTAGATAACGTTATACGTTATATCCTATATGTACGTATCGTTATACGTTATATCCTATATCTACATATCGTTATACGTTATATCCTATATCTACGAATCGTTATACGTTATATCCTATACCTACATATCGTTATATGTTATATCCTATATCTACATATCGTTATACGTTATATTCTATATCTACATATCGTTATACGTTATATCCTATGTCTACATATCGTTATACGTTATATCCTATATCTACGTATCGTTATACGTTATATCCTATATGTAGATAACGTTATACGTTATATCCCATATGTAGATAACGTTTTACGTTATATCCTACGTCTTCATATCGTTATACGTTATATCCTATATGTAGATATCGTTATACGTTATATACTATATCTACATATCGTTATACGTCATATCCTATATCTACGTACCGTTATACGTTATATCCTATATCTACGTATCGTTATACGTTATATCCTCTATGTAGATAACGTTATACGTTATATCCCATATGTAGATAACGTTTTACGTTATATCCTATGTCCACATATCGATATACGTTATATCCTATATGTACGTATCGTTATACGTTATATCCTATATCTACGTATCGTTATACGTTGTATCCTATATCTACGTATCGTTATACGTTATATCCTATATGTAGATAACGTTATACGTTATATCCTACGTCTTCATATCGTTATACGTTATATCCTATATGTAGATATCGTTATACGTTATATACTATATCTACATATCGTTATACGTCATATCCTATATCTACGTACCGTTATACGTTATATCCTATACCTACATATCGTTATATGTTATATCCTATATCTACATATCGTTATACGTTATATTCTATATCTACATATCGTTATACGTTATATCCTATGTCTACATATCGTTATACGTTATATCCTATATCTACGTATCGTTATACGTTATATCCTATATGTAGATAACGTTATACGTTATATCCCATATGTAGATAACGTTTTACGTTATATCCTATGTCCACATATCGATATACGTTATATCCTATATGTACGTATCGTTATACGTTATATCCTATATCTACGTACCGTTATACGTTGTATCCTATATCTACGTATCGTTATACGTTATATCCTATATGTAGATAACGTTATACGTTATATCCTACGTCTTCATATCGTTATACGTTATATCCTATATGTAGATATCGTTATAGGTTATATACTATATCTACATATCGTTATACGTCATATCCTATATATACGTATCGTTATACGTTATATCCTATATGTAGATAACGTTATACGTTATATCCCATATGTAGATAACGTTTTACGTTATGTCCTATATCTACGTATCGTTATACGTTATATCCTATATGTAGATAACGCTATACGTTATATCCTACGTCTACATATCGTTATACGTTATATCCTATATGTAGATAACGTTATACGTTATATCCTACGTCTACATATCGTTATACGTTATATCCTATATGTAGATATCGTTATACGTTATATCCTATATCTACGTATCGTTATACGTTATATCCCATATGTAGATAACGTTTTACGTTATATCCTATATCTACGTATCGTTATACGATATATCCTATATGTAGATATCGTTATTCGTAATATCCAATATCTGCATATCGTTATACGATATATCCTATATCTACGTACCGTCATACGTTATATCCTATATGTAGATAACGTTATACGTTATATCCTACGTCTACAAATCGTTATAGTCATATCCTATATCTACGTATCGTTATACGTTATATCCCATATGTAGATAACGTTTTACGTTATATCCTATATCTACATATCGTTATACGTTATATCCTATATGTAGATAACGTTTTATGTTATATACTATATCTACGTACCGTTATACGTTATATCCTATATCTACATATCGTTATACGTTATATCCTATATCTACATATCGTTATACGTTATATCCTATATCTACGTATCGTTATACGTTATATCGTATATGTAGATAACGTTATACGTTATATCCCATATGTAGATAACGTTTTACGTTATATCCTATATCCACATATCGATATACGTTATATCCTATATGTAGATAACGTTTTACGTTATATCCTATATCTACGTATCGTTATACGTTATATCCTATATGTAGATGTGGTTATACGTTATATCCAATATCTGCATATCGTTATACGTTATATCCTATATGTAGATAACGTTATACGTTATATCCTACGTCTACATATCGTTATACGTTATATCCTATATGTAGATATCGTTATACGTTATATCCTATATCTACATATCGTTATACGTTATATCCTATATCTACATATCGTTATACGTTATATCCTATATGTAGATAACGTTTTACGTTATATCCTATATCTACATATCGTTATACGTTATATCCTATGTCTACATATCGTTATACGTTATATCCTATATGTAGATAACGTTTTACGTTATATCCTATATCTACATATCGTTATACGTTGTATCCTATATGTAGATGTCGTTATACGTTATATCCAATATCTGCATACCGTTATACGTTATATCCTACGTCTACATATCGTTATACGTTATATCCTATATGTAGATATCGTTATACGTTATATCCTATATCTACGTATCGTTATACGTTATATCCTATATCTACATATCGTTTTACGTTATATCCTATATCTACATATCGTTATACGTTATATCCTATGTCTACATATCGTTATACGTTATATCCTATATGTAGATAACGTTTTACGTTATATCCTATATCTACATATCTTTATACGTTATATCCTATATGTAGATAACGTTATACGTTATATCCCATATGTAGATAACGTTTTACGTTATATCCTATATCCACATATCGATATACGTTATATCCTATATGTAGATAACGTTTTACGTTATATCCTATATCTACGTATCGTTATACGTTATATCCTATATATAGATGTCGTTATACGTTATATCCAATATCTGCATACCGTTATACGTTATATCCTACGTCTACATATCGTTATACGTTATATCCTATATGTAGATATCGTTATACGTTATATCCTATATCTACGTATCGTTATACGTTATATCCTATATCTACATATCGTTATACGTTATATCCTATATCTACATATCGTTATACGTTATATCCTATATGTAGATAACGTTTTACGTTATATCCTATATCTACATATCGTTATACGTCATATCCTATGTCTACATGTCGTTATACGTTATATCCCATATGTAGATAACGTTTTACGTTATATCCTATATCTACATATCGTTATACGTTATATCCTATATGTAGATAACGTTTTACGTTATATACTATATCTACGTACCGTTATACGTTATATCCTATATCTACATATCGTTATACGTTATATCCTATATCTACATATCGTTATACGTTATATCCTACGTCTTCATATCGTTATACGTTATATCCTATATGTAGATATCGTTATACGTTATATACTATATCTACATATCGTTATACGTCATATCCTATATCTACGTATCGTTATACGTTATATCCTATATGTAGATAACGTTATACGTTATATCCCATATGTAGATAACGTTTTACGTTATATCCTATATCCACATATCGATATACGTTATATCCTACAGGTACGTATCGTTATACGTTATATCCTATATCTACGTATCGTTATACGTTATATCCTATATCTACGTATCGCTATACGTTATACCCTATATGTAGATAACGTTATACGTTATATCCTACGTCATCATATCGTTATACGTTATATCCTATATGTAGATATCGTTATACGTTATATCCTATATCTACGTATCGTTATACGTTGTATCCTATATCTACGTATCGTTATACGTTATATCCTATATGTAGATAACGTTATACGTTATATCCTACGTCTTCATATCGTTATACGTTATATCCTATATGTAGATATCGTTATACGTTATATACTATATCTACATATCGTTATACGTCATATCCTATATCTACGTACCGTTATACGTTATATCCTATACCTACATATCGTTATATGTTATATCCTATATCTACATATCGTTATACGTTATATTCTATATCTACATATCGTTATACGTTATATCCTATGTCTACATATCGTTATACGTTATATCCTATATCTACGTATCGTTATACGTTATATCCTATATGTAGATAACGTTATACGTTATATCCCATATGTAGATAACGTTTTACGTTATATCCTATGTCCACATATCGATATACGTTATATCCTATATGTACGTATCGTTATACGTTATATCCTATATCTACGTATCGTTATACGTTGTATCCTATATCTACGTATCGTTATACGTTATATCCTATATGTAGATAACGTTATACGTTATATCCTACGTCTTCATATCGTTATACGTTATATCCTATATGTAGATATCGTTATAGGTTATATACTATATCTACATATCGTTATACGTCATATCCTATATATACGTATCGTTATACGTTATATCCTATATGTAGATAACGTTATACGTTATATCCCATATGTAGATAACGTTTTACGTTATGTCCTATATCTACGTATCGTTATACGTTATATCCTATATGTAGATAACGCTATACGTTATATCCTACGTCTACATATCGTTATACGTTATATCCTATATGTAGATAACGTTATACGTTATATCCTATATGTACGTATCGTTATACGTTATATCCTATATCTACATATCGTTATACGTTATATCCTATATCTACGTATCGTTATACGTTATATCCTATATGTAGATAACGTTATACGTTATATCCTACGTCTACATATCGTTATACGTTATATCCTATATGTAGATATCGTTATACGTTATATCCTATATCTACGTATCGTTATACGTTATATCCCATATGTAGATAACGTTTTACGTTATATCCTATATCTACGTATCGTTATACGATATATCCTATATGTAGATATCGTTATTCGTAATATCCAATATCTGCATATCGTTATACGATATATCCTATATCTACGTACCGTCATACGTTATATCCTATATGTAGATAACGTTATACGTTATATCCTACGTCTACAAATCGTTATAGTCATATCCTATATCTACGTATCGTTATACGTTATATCCCATATGTAGATAACGTTTTACGTTATATCCTATATCTACATATCGTTATACGTTATATCCTATATGTAGATAACGTTTTATGTTATATACTATATCTACGTACCGTTATACGTTATATCCTATATCTACATATCGTTATACGTTATATCCTATATCTACATATCGTTATACGTTATATCCTATATCTACGTATCGTTATACGTTATATCGTATATGTAGATAACGTTATACGTTATATCCCATATGTAGATAACGTTTTACGTTATATCCTATATCCACATATCGATATACGTTATATCCTATATGTAGATAACGTTTTACGTTATATCCTATATCTACGTATCGTTATACGTTATATCCTATATGTAGATGTGGTTATACGTTATATCCAATATCTGCATATCGTTATACGTTATATCCTATATGTAGATAACGTTATACGTTATATCCTACGTCTACATATCGTTATACGTTATATCCTATATGTAGATATCGTTATACGTTATATCCTATATCTACATATCGTTATACGTTATATCCTATATCTACATATCGTTATACGTTATATCCTATATGTAGATAACGTTTTACGTTATATCCTATATCTACATATCGTTATACGTTATATCCTATGTCTACATATCGTCATACGTTATATCCTATATGTAGATAACGTTTTACGTTATATCCTATATCTACATATCGTTATACGTTATATCCTATATGTAGATAACGTTTTACGTTATATACTATATCTACGTACCGTTATACGTTATATCCTATATCTACATATCGTTATACGTTATATCCTATATCTACATATCGTTATACGTTATATCCTATATCTACGTATCGTTATACGTTATATCGTATATGTAGATAACGTTATACGTTATATACCATATGTAGATAACGTTTTACGTTATATCCTATATCCACATATCGATATACGTTATATCCTATATGTAGATAACGTTTTACGTTATATCCTATATCTACGTATCGTTATACGTTATATCCTATATGTAGATGTCGTTATACGTTATATCCAATATCTGCATACCGTTATACGTTATATCCTACGTCTACATATCGTTATGCGTTATATCCTATATGTAGATATCGTTATACGTTATATCCTATATCTACGTATCGTTATACGTTATATCCTATATCTACATATCGTTATACGTTATATCCTATATCTACATATCGTTATACGTTATATCCTATATGTAGATAACGTTTTACGTTATATCCTATATCTACATATCGTTATACGTCATATCCTATGTCTACATGTCGTTATACGTTATATCCCATATGTAGATAACGTTTTACGTTATATCCTATATCTACATATCGTTATACGTTATATCCTATATGTAGATAACGTTTTACGTTATATACCATATCTACGTACCGTTATACGTTATATCCTATATCTACATATCGTTATACGTTATATCCTATATCTACATATCGTTATACGTTATATCCTATATCTACGTATCGTTATACGTTATATCGTATATGTAGATAACGTTATACGTTATATCCCATATGTAGATAACGTTTTACGTTATATCCTATATCCACATATCGATATACGTTATATCCTATATGTAGATAACGTTTTACGTTATATCCCATATCTACATATCGTTATACGTTATATCCTATATCTACGTATCGTTACACGTTATATCCTATATGTAGATGTCGTTATACGTTATATCCAATATCTGCATATCGTTATACGTTATATCCTATATCTGCGTATCGTTATACGTTATATCCTATATCTACATATCGTTATACGTTATATCCTATATCTACATATCGTTATACGTTATATCCTATATCTACATATCGTTATACGTTATATCCTATATCTACGTATCGTTATACGTTATATCGTATATGTAGATAACGTTATACGTTATATCCCATATGTAGATAACGTTTTACGTTATATCCTATATCCACATATCGATATACGTTATATCCTATATGTAGATAACGTTTTACGTTATATCCCATATCTACATATCGTTATACGTTATATCCTATATCTACGTATCGTTACACGTTATATCCTATATGTAGATGTCGTTATACGTTATATCCAATATCTGCATATCGTTATACGTTATATCCTATATCTGCGTATCGTTATACGTTATATCCTATATCTACATATCGTTATACGTTATATCCTATATCTACATATCGTTATACGTTATATCCTATATCTACGTATCGTTATACGTTATATCCTATATGTAGATAACGTTATACGTTATATCCCATATGTAGATAACGTTTTACGTTATATCCTATATCCACATATCGATATACGTTATATCCTACAGGTACGTATCGTTATACGTTATATCCTATATCTACGTATCGTTATACGTTATATCCTATATCTACGTATCGCTATACGTTATACCCTATATGTAGATAACGTTATACGTTATATCCTACGTCATCATATCGTTATACGTTATATCCTATATGTAGATATCGTTATACGTTATATACTATATCTACATATCGTTATACGTCATATCCTATATCTACGTATCGTTATACGTTATATCCTATACCTACATATCGTTATATGTTATATCCTATATCTACATATCGTTATACGTTATATTCTATATCTACATATCGTTATACGTTATATCCTATGTCTACATATCGTTATACGTTATATCCTATATCTACGTATCGTTATACGTTATATCCTATATGTAGATAACGTTATACGTTATATCCCATATGTAGATAACGTTTTACGTTATATCCTATGTCCACATATCGATATACGTTATATCCTATATGTACGTATCGTTATACGTTATATCCTATACTTTTTTTTTTTTTTTTTTTGCGGGAGGAGGGGAAAATGCTTTACGCATACCCAGTGACCCGAATCGCTGGGTTATGTGGGACTCGGCAGATGTCGTCGCCATACCCACTAAAAACCCCTCCTCCTTCTATCCCTGCTGCGTGGTCAGACAACCCTGGCAAACCATAGGCATTCATCAGGGTTGACGTTGTCGTGTCCCGCTGTATCTTCTTACCGAGCAGTTATTACTCCCGGCCTTTTCTTAGCCACCTCCACATGGTTGGCTGTCCTCTTTCTGCTTCACGTTGCTGTCTTGAAGCTCTGCTGTCCCTGCTCGGCGTGGTTGTTGCGCTCACCCTCCGTCTGGCCGTCTGCATGGCCATCTCCGTCTCCCTCCTGTGGGACATGACGGTCTTACAGAACTGTCGAAACTTGTTCCAGTTCTCGTCCTTGGCGGTCACTGTGGCCATGAGGTTGTCCACGTCTATCTTCTCGCCAAGGCCGTTCTCCAGCTCGATCCTTCGGTCGATCCACTTCGGGCACGTGAAGAGGACGTGCTCCGCGTCGTCGTTGGGTTCTCCGCAGTCATAGCATTTACCGTCGGTATCTTTTCCGATTCTCCGCCTGTAGGCACCGAAGGTCCCATGCCCGGTTAGCAGCTGCATGGTATGATGGTCGATGTCCCTCTTCTTCTTGGCAAATAGGTGCACACTCGGAATTAACTTCTTGGTTATGTTTTCTTTCCGGTAGTCACCCCACTCCTTTTGCCATTCGTCGTGAGCCTTCTTTTGGATCGTCTCCAACTCGTCCTTCAGCGCAATGTCTTCTCCACCGCCGGTCCTGGTCCTGTGGTTCCGGGTTCTCCAGTAGGATTCCCACAGAAGCTTCACCTTTATGTGGATCGGTAGGTTTCCGGTCAACACGCAAAGCGCTGCGTGCGAGACCGTGCGGTACGCCGTCGTTGTTATGCACAGGGCGGTTCTCTGTGCCCTTTTCAACCTGTTCTTATTTATTTTGGTATCCGCTGCGCCTGCCCACACCGGTGCACCGTACGTCACGATGGACTCCCATACGTTGTAGTAAAGCCTACGAGCCAAGCTGGGCGGCCCGTTGATGTTCGGTAAGATGCCTCTAAGGGCTCCGGTCATCTTGCCGGCCTTACCACAAACCGTCTCGATGTGTGTATCGAACCTCCCCCGGGTGTCGATCGTGACACCGAGGTATTTGATGTGCTTGACCGTTTCGGTATCCGAAGTACCCAAGTTAAGTCCGATCACTTTCGGCACTCGCATCCCAGTGATGAGCATGACTTCCGTCTTTTCTCTCGCCAGCGTGAGACCGACGCTCCTGCACCAGTCGTTGACGATCCTCAGCATGGCGTTGACCTTGGTGGACGCCCCTTCGTTCCTCTCGATGGCACACGTGATGGCCAGGTCGTCCGCGAAGGCGGTTGCCCTGACCATCTCCATGTTGTCGAGCCTCTCCAGCAACCGGTCGTATACCAGGTTCCACAGGAATGGTCCCAAAACGGATCCCTGTGGAACTCCCGCCGCCACTTCGCACTCGACCGTGCCGTACTGGTTATCCACGATGATCCTCCTTCCAGATAGGTAGTTGCCGATCAATCTTCTGATCTTCCACGGCAGCTTCCTCCTATCGAATTCCTTGCAAATGCTCTCCCAGCTGAGCGAGTTGAAAGCATTGCTGATGTCCAGGGCGATCATCACGCATACTACCCTCTTCTGTTTGCAGGTGTCGGCAAACTTCATCACCCGCGCGATTGCGTCTACCGTGCTCCTCTTCTTTCTGAAGCCGTATTGCCTTGGATGGAACGGATCTGCTCCGATGCATCTTTCGATGATCTTTTTAAAGCATTTCTCCCAGATCTTGCTCATGGCTGGGAGTATGCTTATCGGCCGGTACGCGTTAGGCAGTCTAGGATCCTTACCCGGTTTCCTTAGCAGTATCACTCTGGCCGTCTTCCAGCACTCGGGGATCCGTCCTGTGTCGGTGATGTTGTTCATCACACCGGCGACCAGCTCGCTCCTGCGGCTCGCTATCAGCCTCGCGATTTCACCTGGGACACCATCCACTCCTGCAGCCTTCTTCGGATTTATGGTTTTGGCCGTGTCAACGACGTCGCCATCGTCGATGGTGATGTTGATACTTACATCCTCCTCTCTCTCGATCTCTTCGTGGCCCTCGTAGTGCGAAGGTCCATGCCCTATGGTGAACAGCCTTTTTACGACTGCTTCCACCATGTCGATCGGCATGTTGTTTGCTGGACCCTTGCCCTTGCATCTCTTCATGACCGTGCGATAGGGTTTGCCCCAAGGGTCACTCTCGAGGATCTTGCAATAATCTGCCCAAGCTCTTGCTTTGCTAAGGGCAATCTCCTTCTTCAGTTCTCTTCTGGTTTCCTTGAAGGCGCTGACGAGGAGGTCGATGTTGCCGAGGCATTTCTTTCTCTCTCTCGTCACCTTCCTCAGGGCTTTGTGAGTCTGTGCTCTAAGTTCCGCGATCTTCTCGTTCCACCAGTAGTTCGCGTACTTCCTGTTGGTCGCACAGCTCGCTTTCTTCAGCATCCCATCGCACGTTCTCTCAATGCACTTTTGCAAGTGCTCGGCTCTGTCCGTTGCGTTGGCCGCATCGTGGTCCATCACCTTCGTCGCTTCGTCGAACCCATTTATAAAATCATCGAGCGCTAGGTCCTTCGTCACGTATCTGAGGAACTTTGGCGCCTTTCTCGTTGTCCTCCGTTTGAATTTATGGACTACGTATAGATGGTCCGAGGCCGAGTACTTGTCCAATACCACGCTTTCCGCGTGGATCTCTTCGACCTTGTTCGATACGCTGATTATATCGGGACAACTCGTCCTCCCATTCCTGTAGAAGGTGTATTTCTCCTTGAGTCTCAGTGGAAACAATCCGTAGACACACAGTGTCTCCATCAAGACTCTCCCTCTCCTGTCCGTTTTCGTACCGCCCCAGTCTGTCGACTTTGCGTTAAAATCGCCGGCTACGACTACCTTGTCGTGTCTCCTGGCGGCGTCCTTTGTCATCGATGACAGCGTTTCTATGTAGGACGCATAGTCCTGCTTGCTGATGTTGGGCGAACAGTATCCGCTGATGCAGAAGACGTCGCCGGCGAGTATGCCTACCATCCCGTCATTCTTGACCACAGTAGTCTCGTCCGGGAGTTCACCGTTGAAAAGGGTGACCCATATCGATGCGTCTCCTTTGGTGTCGTTGAACCAATACGGGAGCTGCCTGTTTGGCTCGGATATTACTACTATATCCGGCCTAAGTTCCATCGCGCATTGGTGCATCAGGTCCTGCGCCAGCTTGCATCTGTTGAGGTTTATCTGCAATATGATCATTTTCTTTTCAACAGCCTTCTATATTCTGGGCAAGCCAGCGACCCGGTCACGTGATCGAATTTCACTCCTTTCTCCTTGCTGCAGATGGAGCAGCACGGCGCGTTGGTGCAGGTAGCTATCGTGTGGTCTTTGCTTCCGCACTTTCTGCACAACTCCTTTCCAGGGCTTATCGCCGTACATTTGTTCGCGATGTGACCGAACGTATGGCACCTGAAGCATTTCACCACGTTTGGCAACGCCTTTATCGTGGCTATCGTCAAGCCGGTTCTGATCTTACGGCTCGACCCGTCCTTGGGTAGGTACACCTTCGGCAGCGTTATTATCGCCGACTGAGTGCCCCACGGCGCCATTTTCATGGATTTCACCTCGACCTCGCTGACATCCTTCATATCAAGTTGGGCTTGCAGCGCCTTAGCTAGTTCCTCGTCCGACATAAGGGGATCTATTTCCTTTATCGCGGCTGAGGTCTTGTCGCGCATTGGTAACGCTCTCAGCCTGCCGTCCAGTGCCCTGTTGATATCCTCCGCAGTCTTATTGACGTCACATCCAGTCTTCAATTCAATCAGGATGTCGCCTCTCTTGGTTCTTCTGATACCATTGCTCTCCTTTAGGGCATCCCTCGCCCCCATCACCTCCTTGTAAACCTGAATCCATTCCTTGTCTTGTCCTACTTTGACAAGGATGGCCTCGGGCCTGCTACGCACCCTCTTCGGCCTCTCCGTCTTCTTTGGCGTGGCCGTAGGCGCCCTGATCGCTTTGGCTCCTCTGTCCGTTACAGAGTTGTCCCTTTTCCTTTCTCTCTTCCCACGGATGACGGTCCAGTCGTCTCTACCGTCGCTGTCCGTGTAGCTCGCCGACGCTTTAGCCAAGCCCCCGATGCCACAAACTTCGGCGTAGGAAGCTTCCCTGTTCGCCGGTCTCTTACTTTTGCTGTCGTCCCTCGAATCGATGGGCGATATCTCCTTCCTCTTTCCTTTCTTCTCCTCTGTCTTTTCAGGGGTGATCGCTGTTTTGTTGACTCTGGTCAGCCTGGCCTCCATCTTACTACTCACTTCGTTCAACATGGCGTGTACTTTAGACGCCTTGGCCTTGACGGCGTTCCTCCTTGTTCTAGGACTGGTATCTTTTCTCGAGGTGCGACATAGCCAGTTGGACAGTGCCTGTAACTCGAGGAAGGCTTCCTTGATGATCTCCGTCACCGCCTTCCATTCTCTGCGTTTTATGGTTATCTCGTCGTCACCGTCATCGTTATTCTTGGCCATTGCTCTGTTGAGAATGGCCTTCCTCCTTAGGTGTTCCCTAGCTACGGTCGCTTCGCTGCCACTGTCAGACATTTCTGCCTGAGTGTCAAACTCCGAGGTGCTGGCAATACCTTCCATCGAATCCTTCGACGGGCTTCTGGCTAAGGTTCTCGTTGGCCTGAAGAACCTCTCCTCCTCCGATGCTTTTTTTACGAATTTCACGATCCCGCCGTCTTTCGGGGTCTCCTCCTTGAGTATTCGGTTCGTCTTTCCACGGGGGGGTGTTACTCCCTCCGCTGTTTGTAAAGGCGCCGCGAATTCCTCGATGATCTCCACCATGTCCTCGTCGTATTCCAGGCATCTTCTCGTGGGAGTTTCGTCTCCCTTCTCCACTTTAATATCCTATACTTACGTATCGTTATACGTTGTATCCTATATCTACGTATCGTTATACGTTATATCCTATATGTAGATAACGTTATACGTTATATCCTACGTCTTCATATCGTTATACGTTATATCCTATATGTAGATATCGTTATAGGTTATATACTATATCTACATATCGTTATACGTCATATCCTATATATACGTATCGTTATACGTTATATCCTATATGTAGATAACGTTATACGTTATATCCCATATGTAGATAACGTTTTACGTTATATCCTATATCCACATATCGATATACGTTATATCCTATATGTAGATAACGTTATACGTTATATCCTACATCTACATATCGTTATACGTTATATCCTATATATAGATAACATTATACGTTATATCCTATATCTACGTATCGTTATACAATATATCCTATGTCTACATATCGTTATACGTTATATCCTATATCTACATATCGTTAAACGTTATATCCTATATGTAGATATCGTTATACCTTATATCCTATATCTGCATATCGTTATACGTTACATCCTATATCTACGTATCGTTATACGTTATATCCTATATGTAGATAACGTTATACGTTATATCTCATATGTAGATAACGTTTTACGTTATATCCTATATGTAGCTAACGTTATACGTTATATCCTACGTCTACATTTCGTTATACGTTATATCCTATATGTAGATATCGTTATACGTTATATCCTATATCTACATATCGTTATACGTTGTATCCTATATCTACGTATCGTTATACGTTATATCCTATATGTAGATAACGTTATACGTTATATCCCATATGTAGATAACGTTTTACGTTATATCCTATGTCCACATATCGATATACGTTATATCCTATATGTACGTATCGTTATACGTTATATCCTATATCTACGTATCGTTATACGTTATATCCTATATGTAGATAACGTTATACGTTATATCCTACGTCTACATATCGTTATACGTTATATCCTATATCTGCGTATCGTTATACGTTATATCCTATATCTACATATTGTTATACGTTGTATCCTATATCTACGTACCGTTATACATTATATCCTATATGTAGATAACGTTATACGTTATATCCTATATCTACGTATCGTTATACGTTATATCGTATATGTAGATAACGTTATACGTTATATCCCATATGTAGATAACGTTTTACGTTATATCCTATATCCACATATCGATATACGTTATATCCTATATGTAGATAACGTTTTACGTTATATCCCATATCTACATATCGTTATACGTTATATCCTATATCTACGTATCGTTACACGTTATATCCTATATGTAGATGTCGTTATACGTTATATCCAATATCTGCATATCGTTATACGTTATATCCTATATCTGCGTATCGTTATACGTTATATCCTATATCTACATATCGTTATACGTTATATCCTATATCTACATATCGTTATACGTTATATCCTATATCTACGTATCGTTATACGTTATATCCTATATGTAGATAACGTTATACGTTATATCCCATATGTAGATAACGTTTTACGTTATATCCTATATCCACATATCGATATACGTTATATCCTACAGGTACGTATCGTTATACGTTATATCCTATATCTACGTATCGTTATACGTTATATCCTATATCTACGTATCGCTATACGTTATACCCTATATGTAGATAACGTTATACGTTATATCCTACGTCATCATATCGTTATACGTTATATCCTATATGTAGATATCGTTATACGTTATATACTATATCTACATATCGTTATACGTCATATCCTATATCTACGTATCGTTATACGTTATATCCTATACCTACATATCGTTATATGTTATATCCTATATCTACATATCGTTATACGTTATATTCTATATCTACATATCGTTATACGTTATATCCTATGTCTACATATCGTTATACGTTATATCCTATATCTACGTATCGTTATACGTTATATCCTATATGTAGATAACGTTATACGTTATATCCCATATGTAGATAACGTTTTACGTTATATCCTATGTCCACATATCGATATACGTTATATCCTATATGTACGTATCGTTATACGTTATATCCTATACTTTTTTTTTTTTTTTTTTTTTGCGGGAGGAGGGGAAAATGCTTTACGCATACCCAGTGACCCGAATCGCTGGGTTATGTGGGACTCGGCAGATGTCGTCGCCATACCCACTAAAAACCCCTCCTCCTTCTATCCCTGCTGCGTGGTCAGACAACCCTGGCAAACCATAGGCATTCATCAGGGTTGACGTTGTCGTGTCCCGCTGTATCTTCTTACCGAGCAGTTATTACTCCCGGCCTTTTCTTAGCCACCTCCACATGGTTGGCTGTCCTCTTTCTGCTTCACGTTGCTGTCTTGAAGCTCTGCTGTCCCTGCTCGGCGTGGTTGTTGCGCTCACCCTCCGTCTGGCCGTCTGCATGGCCATCTCCGTCTCCCTCCTGTGGGACATGACGGTCTTACAGAACTGTCGAAACTTGTTCCAGTTCTCGTCCTTGGCGGTCACTGTGGCCATGAGGTTGTCCACGTCTATCTTCTCGCCAAGGCCGTTCTCCAGCTCGATCCTTCGGTCGATCCACTTCGGGCACGTGAAGAGGACGTGCTCCGCGTCGTCGTTGGGTTCTCCGCAGTCATAGCATTTACCGTCGGTATCTTTTCCGATTCTCCGCCTGTAGGCACCGAAGGTCCCATGCCCGGTTAGCAGCTGCATGGTATGATGGTCGATGTCCCTCTTCTTCTTGGCAAATAGGTGCACACTCGGAATTAACTTCTTGGTTATGTTTTCTTTCCGGTAGTCACCCCACTCCTTTTGCCATTCGTCGTGAGCCTTCTTTTGGATCGTCTCCAACTCGTCCTTCAGCGCAATGTCTTCTCCACCGCCGGTCCTGGTCCTGTGGTTCCGGGTTCTCCAGTAGGATTCCCACAGAAGCTTCACCTTTATGTGGATCGGTAGGTTTCCGGTCAACACGCAAAGCGCTGCGTGCGAGACCGTGCGGTACGCCGTCGTTGTTATGCACAGGGCGGTTCTCTGTGCCCTTTTCAACCTGTTCTTATTTATTTTGGTATCCGCTGCGCCTGCCCACACCGGTGCACCGTACGTCACGATGGACTCCCATACGTTGTAGTAAAGCCTACGAGCCAAGCTGGGCGGCCCGTTGATGTTCGGTAAGATGCCTCTAAGGGCTCCGGTCATCTTGCCGGCCTTACCACAAACCGTCTCGATGTGTGTATCGAACCTCCCCCGGGTGTCGATCGTGACACCGAGGTATTTGATGTGCTTGACCGTTTCGGTATCCGAAGTACCCAAGTTAAGTCCGATCACTTTCGGCACTCGCATCCCAGTGATGAGCATGACTTCCGTCTTTTCTCTCGCCAGCGTGAGACCGACGCTCCTGCACCAGTCGTTGACGATCCTCAGCATGGCGTTGACCTTGGTGGACGCCCCTTCGTTCCTCTCGATGGCACACGTGATGGCCAGGTCGTCCGCGAAGGCGGTTGCCCTGACCATCTCCATGTTGTCGAGCCTCTCCAGCAACCGGTCGTATACCAGGTTCCACAGGAATGGTCCCAAAACGGATCCCTGTGGAACTCCCGCCGCCACTTCGCACTCGACCGTGCCGTACTGGTTATCCACGATGATCCTCCTTCCAGATAGGTAGTTGCCGATCAATCTTCTGATCTTCCACGGCAGCTTCCTCCTATCGAATTCCTTGCAAATGCTCTCCCAGCTGAGCGAGTTGAAAGCATTGCTGATGTCCAGGGCGATCATCACGCATACTACCCTCTTCTGTTTGCAGGTGTCGGCAAACTTCATCACCCGCGCGATTGCGTCTACCGTGCTCCTCTTCTTTCTGAAGCCGTATTGCCTTGGATGGAACGGATCTGCTCCGATGCATCTTTCGATGATCTTTTTAAAGCATTTCTCCCAGATCTTGCTCATGGCTGGGAGTATGCTTATCGGCCGGTACGCGTTAGGCAGTCTAGGATCCTTACCCGGTTTCCTTAGCAGTATCACTCTGGCCGTCTTCCAGCACTCGGGGATCCGTCCTGTGTCGGTGATGTTGTTCATCACACCGGCGACCAGCTCGCTCCTGCGGCTCGCTATCAGCCTCGCGATTTCACCTGGGACACCATCCACTCCTGCAGCCTTCTTCGGATTTATGGTTTTGGCCGTGTCAACGACGTCGCCATCGTCGATGGTGATGTTGATACTTACATCCTCCTCTCTCTCGATCTCTTCGTGGCCCTCGTAGTGCGAAGGTCCATGCCCTATGGTGAACAGCCTTTTTACGACTGCTTCCACCATGTCGATCGGCATGTTGTTTGCTGGACCCTTGCCCTTGCATCTCTTCATGACCGTGCGATAGGGTTTGCCCCAAGGGTCACTCTCGAGGATCTTGCAATAATCTGCCCAAGCTCTTGCTTTGCTAAGGGCAATCTCCTTCTTCAGTTCTCTTCTGGTTTCCTTGAAGGCGCTGACGAGGAGGTCGATGTTGCCGAGGCATTTCTTTCTCTCTCTCGTCACCTTCCTCAGGGCTTTGTGAGTCTGTGCTCTAAGTTCCGCGATCTTCTCGTTCCACCAGTAGTTCGCGTACTTCCTGTTGGTCGCACAGCTCGCTTTCTTCAGCATCCCATCGCACGTTCTCTCAATGCACTTTTGCAAGTGCTCGGCTCTGTCCGTTGCGTTGGCCGCATCGTGGTCCATCACCTTCGTCGCTTCGTCGAACCCATTTATAAAATCATCGAGCGCTAGGTCCTTCGTCACGTATCTGAGGAACTTTGGCGCCTTTCTCGTTGTCCTCCGTTTGAATTTATGGACTACGTATAGATGGTCCGAGGCCGAGTACTTGTCCAATACCACGCTTTCCGCGTGGATCTCTTCGACCTTGTTCGATACGCTGATTATATCGGGACAACTCGTCCTCCCATTCCTGTAGAAGGTGTATTTCTCCTTGAGTCTCAGTGGAAACAATCCGTAGACACACAGTGTCTCCATCAAGACTCTCCCTCTCCTGTCCGTTTTCGTACCGCCCCAGTCTGTCGACTTTGCGTTAAAATCGCCGGCTACGACTACCTTGTCGTGTCTCCTGGCGGCGTCCTTTGTCATCGATGACAGCGTTTCTATGTAGGACGCATAGTCCTGCTTGCTGATGTTGGGCGAACAGTATCCGCTGATGCAGAAGACGTCGCCGGCGAGTATGCCTACCATCCCGTCATTCTTGACCACAGTAGTCTCGTCCGGGAGTTCACCGTTGAAAAGGGTGACCCATATCGATGCGTCTCCTTTGGTGTCGTTGAACCAATACGGGAGCTGCCTGTTTGGCTCGGATATTACTACTATATCCGGCCTAAGTTCCATCGCGCATTGGTGCATCAGGTCCTGCGCCAGCTTGCATCTGTTGAGGTTTATCTGCAATATGATCATTTTCTTTTCAACAGCCTTCTATATTCTGGGCAAGCCAGCGACCCGGTCACGTGATCGAATTTCACTCCTTTCTCCTTGCTGCAGATGGAGCAGCACGGCGCGTTGGTGCAGGTAGCTATCGTGTGGTCTTTGCTTCCGCACTTTCTGCACAACTCCTTTCCAGGGCTTATCGCCGTACATTTGTTCGCGATGTGACCGAACGTATGGCACCTGAAGCATTTCACCACGTTTGGCAACGCCTTTATCGTGGCTATCGTCAAGCCGGTTCTGATCTTACGGCTCGACCCGTCCTTGGGTAGGTACACCTTCGGCAGCGTTATTATCGCCGACTGAGTGCCCCACGGCGCCATTTTCATGGATTTCACCTCGACCTCGCTGACATCCTTCATATCAAGTTGGGCTTGCAGCGCCTTAGCTAGTTCCTCGTCCGACATAAGGGGATCTATTTCCTTTATCGCGGCTGAGGTCTTGTCGCGCATTGGTAACGCTCTCAGCCTGCCGTCCAGTGCCCTGTTGATATCCTCCGCAGTCTTATTGACGTCACATCCAGTCTTCAATTCAATCAGGATGTCGCCTCTCTTGGTTCTTCTGATACCATTGCTCTCCTTTAGGGCATCCCTCGCCCCCATCACCTCCTTGTAAACCTGAATCCATTCCTTGTCTTGTCCTACTTTGACAAGGATGGCCTCGGGCCTGCTACGCACCCTCTTCGGCCTCTCCGTCTTCTTTGGCGTGGCCGTAGGCGCCCTGATCGCTTTGGCTCCTCTGTCCGTTACAGAGTTGTCCCTTTTCCTTTCTCTCTTCCCACGGATGACGGTCCAGTCGTCTCTACCGTCGCTGTCCGTGTAGCTCGCCGACGCTTTAGCCAAGCCCCCGATGCCACAAACTTCGGCGTAGGAAGCTTCCCTGTTCGCCGGTCTCTTACTTTTGCTGTCGTCCCTCGAATCGATGGGCGATATCTCCTTCCTCTTTCCTTTCTTCTCCTCTGTCTTTTCAGGGGTGATCGCTGTTTTGTTGACTCTGGTCAGCCTGGCCTCCATCTTACTACTCACTTCGTTCAACATGGCGTGTACTTTAGACGCCTTGGCCTTGACGGCGTTCCTCCTTGTTCTAGGACTGGTATCTTTTCTCGAGGTGCGACATAGCCAGTTGGACAGTGCCTGTAACTCGAGGAAGGCTTCCTTGATGATCTCCGTCACCGCCTTCCATTCTCTGCGTTTTATGGTTATCTCGTCGTCACCGTCATCGTTATTCTTGGCCATTGCTCTGTTGAGAATGGCCTTCCTCCTTAGGTGTTCCCTAGCTACGGTCGCTTCGCTGCCACTGTCAGACATTTCTGCCTGAGTGTCAAACTCCGAGGTGCTGGCAATACCTTCCATCGAATCCTTCGACGGGCTTCTGGCTAAGGTTCTCGTTGGCCTGAAGAACCTCTCCTCCTCCGATGCTTTTTTTACGAATTTCACGATCCCGCCGTCTTTCGGGGTCTCCTCCTTGAGTATTCGGTTCGTCTTTCCACGGGGGGGTGTTACTCCCTCCGCTGTTTGTAAAGGCGCCGCGAATTCCTCGATGATCTCCACCATGTCCTCGTCGTATTCCAGGCATCTTCTCGTGGGAGTTTCGTCTCCCTTCTCCACTTTAATATCCTATACTTACGTATCGTTATACGTTGTATCCTATATCTACGTATCGTTATACGTTATATCCTATATGTAGATAACGTTATACGTTATATCCTACGTCTTCATATCGTTATACGTTATATCCTATATGTAGATATCGTTATAGGTTATATACTATATCTACATATCGTTATACGTCATATCCTATATATACGTATCGTTATACGTTATATCCTATATGTAGATAACGTTATACGTTATATCCCATATGTAGATAACGTTTTACGTTATATCCTATATCCACATATCGATATACGTTATATCCTATATGTAGATAACGTTATACGTTATATCCTACATCTACATATCGTTATACGTTATATCCTATATATAGATAACATTATACGTTATATCCTATATCTACGTATCGTTATACAATATATCCTATGTCTACATATCGTTATACGTTATATCCTATATCTACATATCGTTAAACGTTATATCCTATATGTAGATATCGTTATACCTTATATCCTATATCTGCATATCGTTATACGTTACATCCTATATCTACGTATCGTTATACGTTATATCCTATATGTAGATAACGTTATACGTTATATCTCATATGTAGATAACGTTTTACGTTATATCCTATATGTAGCTAACGTTATACGTTATATCCTACGTCTACATTTCGTTATACGTTATATCCTATATGTAGATATCGTTATACGTTATATCCTATATCTACATATCGTTATACGTTGTATCCTATATCTACGTATCGTTATACGTTATATCCTAAATGTAGATAACGTTATACGTTATATCCCATATGTAGATAACGTTTTACGTTATATCCTATGTCCACATATCGATATACGTTATATCCTATATGTACGTATCGTTATACGTTATATCCTATATCTACGTATCGTTATACGTTATATCCTATATGTAGATAACGTTATACGTTATATCCTACGTCTACATATCGTTATACGTTATATCCTATATGTAGATATCGTTATACGTTATATCCTATATCTACATATTGTTA
The DNA here is from genome assembly GCA_905332935.1 of Bombus hortorum. NCBI lineage: Eukaryota > Metazoa > Arthropoda > Insecta > Hymenoptera > Apidae > Bombus > Bombus hortorum. The sequence continues at coordinate 11,346,584 of HG995192.1, forward strand.
TACGTTGTATCCTATATCTACGTACCGTTATACATTATATCCTATATGTAGATAACGTTATACGTTATATCCTACGTCTACATATCGTTATACGTTATATCCTATATGTAGATATCGTTATACGTTATATCCTATATCTACATATCGTTATACGTTATATCCTATATCTACATATCGTTATACGTTATATCCCATATGTAGATAACGTTATACGTTATATCCTATATCTACATATCGTTATACGTTATATCCTATATCTACGTATCGTTATACGTTATATCCTATATGTAGATAACGTTATACGTTATATCCTACGCCTACATATCGTTATACGTTATATCCTATATGCAGATAACGTTATACGTTATATCCTACGTCTACATATCGTTATACCTTATATCCTATATCTACGTACCGTTATACGTTATATCCTATATGTAGATAACGTTATACGTTATATCCTACGTCTACATATCGTTATACGTTATATCCTATATGTAGATAACGTTATACGTTATATCCTATATGTACGTATCGTTATACGTTATATCCTATATCTACGTATCGTTATACGTTATATCCTATATCTACGTATCGTTATACGTTATATCCTATATGTAGATAACGTTATACGTTATATCCTACGTCTACATATCGTTATACGTTATATCCTATATGTAGATATCGTTATACGTTATATCCTATATCTACATATTGTTATACGTTGTATCCTATATCTACGTACCGTTATACGTTATATCCTATATGTAGATAACGTTATACGTTATATCCTATATGTAGATATCGTTATACGTTATATCCTATATGTAGATATCGTTATACGTTATATCCTATATCTACATATCGTTATACGTTATATCCTATATCTACATATCGTTATACGTTATATCCTATATGTAGATAACGTTATACGTTATATCCTATATGTAGATATCGTTATACGTTATATCCTATATCTACGTATCGTTATACGTTATATCCCATATGTAGATAACGTTTTACGTTATATCCTATATCTACGTATCATTATACGATATATCCTATATGTAGATATCGTTATTCGTAATATCTGCATATCGTTATACGATATATCCTATATCTACGTATCGTTATACGTTATATACTATGTCTACGTATCGTTATACGTTATATCCTATATCTACATATCGTTATACGTTATATCCTATATCTACATATCGTTGTACGTTATATCCCATATGTAGATAACGTTTTACGTTATATCCTATATCTACATATCGTTATACGTTATATCCTATATGTAGATAACGTTTTACGTTATATACTATATCTACGTACCGTTATACGTTATATCCTATATCTACATATCGTTATACGTTATATCCAACATCTACATATCGTTATACGTTATATCCTATATCTACGTATCGTTATACGTTATATCGTATATGTAGATAACGTTATACGTTATATCCCATATGTAGATAACGTTTTACGTTATATCCTATATCCACATATCGATATACGTTATATCCTATATGTAGATAACGTTTTACGTTATATCCTATATCTTCGTATCGTTATACGTTATATCCTATATGTAGATGTCGTTATACGTTATATCCAATATCTGCATATCGTTATACGTTATATCCTATATCTGCGTATCGTTATACGTTATATCCTATATCCACATATCGATATACGTTATATCCTATATGTAGATAACGTTTTACGTTATATCCTATATCTTCGTATCGTTATACGTTATATCCTATATCCACATATCGATATACGTTATATCCTACATGTACGTATCGTTATACGTTATATCCTATATCTACGTATCGTTATACGTTATATCCTACGTCTACATATCGTTATACGTTATATCCTATATGTAGATATCGTTATACGTTATATCCTATATCTACGTATCGTTATACGTTATATCCTATATGTAGATAACGTTATACGTTATATCCCATATGTAGATAACGTTTTACGCTATATCCTATGTCCACATATCGATATACGTTATATCCTATATGTACGTATCGTTATACGTTATATCCTATATCTACGTATCGTTATACGTTATATCCTATATCTACGTATCGTTATACATTATATCCTATATGTAGATAACGTTATACGTTATATCCTACGTCTTCATATCGTTATACGTTATATCCTATATGTAGATATCGTTATAGGTTATACACTATATCTACATATCGTTATACGTCATATCCTATATCTACGTATCGTTATACGTTATATCCTATACCTACATATCGTTATACGTTATATCCTATATCTACATATCGTTATACGTTATATCCTATATCTACGTATCGTTATACGTTATATCCTATATGTAGATAACGTTATACGTTATATCCTACGTCTACATATCGTTATACGTTATATCCTATATGTAGATATCGTTATACGTTATATCCTATATCTACATATTGTTATACGTTGTATCCTATATCTACGTACCGTTATACGTTATATCCTATATGTAGATAACGTTATACGTTATATCCTACGTCTACACATCGTTATACGTCATATCCTATATCTACGTATCGTTATACGTTATATCCTATACCTACATATCGTTATACGTTATATCCTATATCTACATATCGTTATACGTTATATCCTATATCTACGTATCGTTATACGTTATATCCTATATGTAGATAACGTTATACGTTATATCCTACGTCTACATATCGTTATACGTTATATCCTATATGTAGATAACGTTATACGTTATATCCTACGTATACATATCGTTATACCTTATATCCTATATCTACGTACCGTTATACGTTATATCCTATATGTAGATAACGTTATACGTTATATCCTATATGTAGATAACGTTATACGTTATATCCTACGTCTACATATCGTTATACGTTATATCCTATATCTACGTACCGTTATACGTTATATCCTATATGTAGATAACGTTATACGTTATATCCTACGTCTACATATCGTTATACGTTATATCCTATATGTAGATAACGTTATACGTTATATCCTATATGTAGATAACGTTATACGTTATATCCTACGTCTACATATCGTTATACGTTATATCCCATATGTAGATAACGTTTTACGATATATCCTATATCTACATATCGTTATACGTTATATCCTATATGTAGATAACGTTTTACGTTATATACTATATCTACGTACCGTTATACGTTATATCCTATATCTACATATCGTTATACGTTATATCCTATATCTACATATCGTTATACGTTATATCCTATATCTACGTATCGTTATATGTTATATCGTATATGTAGATAACGTTATACGTTATATCCTACGTCTACATATCGTTATACGTTATATCCTATATGTAGATAACGTTATACGTTATATCCTACGTATACATATCGTTATACCTTATATCCTATATCTACGTACCGTTATACGTTATATCCTATATGTAGATAACGTTATACGTTATATCCTACGTCTACATATCGTTATACGTTATATCCTATATCTACGTACCGTTATACGTTATATCCTATATGTAGATAACGTTATACGTTATATCCTACGTCTACATATCGTTATACGTTATATCCTATATGTAGATAACGTTATACGTTATATCCTATATGTAGATAACGTTATACGTTATATCCTACGTCTACATATCGTTATACGTTATATCCCATATGTAGATAACGTTTTACGTTATATCCTATATCTACATATCGTTATACGTTATATCCTATATGTAGATAACGTTTTACGTTATATACTATATCTACGTACCGTTATACGTTATATCCTATATCTACATATCGTTATACGTTATATCCTATATCTACATATCGTTATACGTTATATCCTATATCTACGTATCGTTATATGTTATATCGTATATGTAGATAACGTTATACGTTATATCCTACGTATACATATCGTTATACCTTATATCCTATATCTACGTACCGTTATACGTTATATCCTATATGTAGATAACGTTATACGTTATATCCTATATGTAGATAACGTTATACGTTATATCCCATATGTAGATAACGTTATACGTTATATCCTATATCTACATATCGTTATACGTTATATCCTATATCTACGTATCGTTATACGTTATATCCTATATGTAGATAACGTTATACGTTATATCCTACGCCTACATATCGTTATACGTTATATCCTATATGCAGATAACGTTATACGTTATATCCTACGTCTACATATCGTTATACCTTATATCCTATATCTACGTACCGTTATACGTTATATCCTATATGTAGATAACGTTATACGTTATATCCTACGTCTACATATCGTTATACGTTATATCCTATATGTAGATAACGTTATACGTTATATCCTATATGTACGTATCGTTATACGTTATATCCTATATCTACGTATCGTTATACGTTATATCCTATATCTACGTATCGTTATACGTTATATCCTATATGTAGATAACGTTATACGTTATATCCTACGTCTACATATCGTTATACGTTATATCCTATATGTAGATATCGTTATACGTTATATCCTATATCTACATATTGTTATACGTTGTATCCTATATCTACGTACCGTTATACGTTATATCCTATATGTAGATAACGTTATACGTTATATCCTATATGTAGATATCGTTATACGTTATATCCTATATGTAGATATCGTTATACGTTATATCCTATATCTACATATCGTTATACGTTATATCCTATATCTACATATCGTTATACGTTATATCCTATATGTAGATAACGTTATACGTTATATCCTATATGTAGATATCGTTATACGTTATATCCTATATCTACGTATCGTTATACGTTATATCCCATATGTAGATAACGTTTTACGTTATATCCTATATCTACGTATCATTATACGATATATCCTATATGTACATATCGTTATTCGTAATATCTGCATATCGTTATACGATATATCCTATATCTACGTATCGTTATACGTTATATACTATGTCTACGTATCGTTATACGTTATATCCTATATCTACATATCGTTATACGTTATATCCTATATCTACATATCGTTGTACGTTATATCCCATATGTAGATAACGTTTTACGTTATATCCTATATCTACATATCGTTATACGTTATATCCTATATGTAGATAACGTTTTACGTTATATACTATATCTACGTACCGTTATACGTTATATCCTATATCTACATATCGTTATACGTTATATCCAACATCTACATATCGTTATACGTTATATCCTATATCTACGTATCGTTATACGTTATATCGTATATGTAGATAACGTTATACGTTATATCCCATATGTAAATAACGTTTTACGTTATATCCTATATCCACATATCGATATACGTTATATCCTATATGTAGATAACGTTTTACGTTATATCCTATATCTTCGTATCGTTATACGTTATATCCTATATGTAGATGTCGTTATACGTTATATCCAATATCTGCATATCGTTATACGTTATATCCTATATCTGCGTATCGTTATACGTTATATCCTATATCCACATATCGATATACGTTATATCCTATATGTAGATAACGTTTTACGTTATATCCTATATCTTCGTATCGTTATACGTTATATCCTATATCCACATATCGATATACGTTATATCCTACATGTACGTATCGTTATACGTTATATCCTATATCTACGTATCGTTATACGTTATATCCTACGTCTACATATCGTTATACGTTATATCCTATATGTAGATATCGTTATACGTTATATCCTATATCTACGTATCGTTATACGTTATATCCTATATGTAGATAACGTTATACGTTATATCCCATATGTAGATAACGTTTTACGCTATATCCTATGTCCACATATCGATATACGTTATATCCTATATGTACGTATCGTTATACGTTATATCCTATATCTACGTATCGTTATACGTTATATCCTATATCTACGTATCGTTATACATTATATCCTATATGTAGATAACGTTATACGTTATATCCTACGTCTTCATATCGTTATACGTTATATCCTATATGTAGATATCGTTATAGGTTATACACTATATCTACATATCGTTATACGTCATATCCTATATCTACGTATCGTTATACGTTATATCCTATACCTACATATCGTTATACGTTATATCCTATATCTACATATCGTTATACGTTATATCCTATATCTACGTATCGTTATACGTTATATCCTATATGTAGATAACGTTATACGTTATATCCTACGTCTACATATCGTTATACGTTATATCCTATATGTAGATATCGTTATACGTTATATCCTATATCTACATATTGTTATACGTTGTATCCTATATCTACGTACCGTTATACGTTATATCCTATATGTAGATAACGTTATACGTTATATCCTACGTCTACACATCGTTATACGTCATATCCTATATCTACGTATCGTTATACGTTATATCCTATACCTACATATCGTTATACGTTATATCCTATATCTACATATCGTTATACGTTATATCCTATATCTACGTATCGTTATACGTTATATCCTATATGTAGATAACGTTATACGTTATATCCTACGTCTACATATCGTTATACGTTATATCCTATATGTAGATAACGTTATACGTTATATCCTACGTATACATATCGTTATACCTTATATCCTATATCTACGTACCGTTATACGTTATATCCTATATGTAGATAACGTTATACGTTATATCCTATATGTAGATAACGTTATACGTTATATCCTACGTCTACATATCGTTATACGTTATATCCTATATCTACGTACCGTTATACGTTATATCCTATATGTAGATAACGTTATACGTTATATCCTACGTCTACATATCGTTATACGTTATATCCTATATGTAGATAACGTTATACGTTATATCCTATATGTAGATAACGTTATACGTTATATCCTACGTCTACATATCGTTATACGTTATATCCCATATGTAGATAACGTTTTACGTTATATCCTATATCTACATATCGTTATACGTTATATCCTATATGTAGATAACGTTTTACGTTATATACTATATCTACGTACCGTTATACGTTATATCCTATATCTACATATCGTTATACGTTATATCCTATATCTACATATCGTTATACGTTATATCCTATATCTACGTATCGTTATATGTTATATCGTATATGTAGATAACGTTATACGTTATATCCTACGTCTACATATCGTTATACGTTATATCCTATATGTAGATAACGTTATACGTTATATCCTACGTATGCATATCGTTATACCTTATATCCTATATCTACGTACCGTTATACGTTATATCCTATATGTAGATAACGTTATACGTTATATCCTACGTCTACATATCGTTATACGTTATATCCTATATCTACGTACCGTTATACGTTATATCCTATATGTAGATAACGTTATACGTTATATCCTACGTCTACATATCGTTATACGTTATATCCTATATGTAGATAACGTTATACGTTATATCCTATATGTAGATAACGTTATACGTTATATCCTACGTCTACATATCGTTATACGTTATATCCCATATGTAGATAACGTTTTACGTTATATCCTATATCTACATATCGTTATACGTTATATCCTATATGTAGATAACGTTTTACGTTATATACTATATCTACGTACCGTTATACGTTATATCCTATATCTACATATCGTTATACGTTATATCCTATATCTACATATCGTTATACGTTATATCCTATATCTACGTATCGTTATATGTTATATCGTATATGTAGATAACGTTATACGTTATATCCTACGTATACATATCGTTATACCTTATATCCTATATCTACGTACCGTTATACGTTATATCCTATATGTAGATAACGTTATACGTTATATCCTACGTCTACATATCGTTATACGTTATATCCTATATGTAGATAACGTTATACGTTATATCCCATATGTAGATAACGTTTTACGTTATATCCTATATCTACATATCGTTATACGTTATATCCTATATGTAGATAACGTTTTACGTTATATACTATATCTACGTACCGTTATACGTTATATCCTATATCTACGTATCGTTATACGTTATATCCTATATGTAGATGTCGTTATACGTTATATCCAATATCTGCATATCGTTATACGTTATATCCTATATCTGCGTATCGTTATACGTTATATCCTATATCTACATATCGTTATACGTTATATCCTATATCTACATATCGCTATACGTTATATCCTATATCTACGTATCGTTATACGTTATATCCTATATGTAGATAACGTTATACGTTATATCCTACGTCTACATATCGTTATACGTTATATCCTATATGTAGATAACGTTATACGTTATATCCTATATCCACATATCGATATACGTTATATCCTATATGTAGATAACGTTTTACGTTATGTCCTATATCTACGTATCGTTATACGTTATATCCTATATGTAGATGTCGTTATACGTTATATCCAATATCTGCATATCGTTATACGTTATATCCTATTTGTAGATAACGTTATACGTTATATCCTACGTCTACATATCGTTATACGTTATATCCTATATCTACGTACCGTTATACGTTATATCCTATATGTAGATAACGTTATACGTTATATCCTACGTCTACATATCGTTATACGTTATATCCTATATGTAGATAACGTTATACGTTATATCCCATATGTAGATAACGTTTTACGTTATATCCTATATCTACATATCGTTATACGTTATATCCTATATGTAGATAACGTTTTACGTTATATACTATATCTACGTACCGTTATACGTTATATCCTATATCTACGTATCGTTATACGTTATATCCTATATGTAGATATCGTTATACGTTATATCCAATATCTGCATATCGTTATACGTTATATCCTATATCTGCGTATCGTTATACGTTATATCCTATATCTACATATCGTTATACGTTATATCCTATATCTACATATCGCTATACGTTATATCCTATATCTACGTATCGTTATACGTTATATCCTATATGTAGATAACGTTATACGTTATATCCTACGTCTACATATCGTTATACGTTATATCCTATATGTAGATAACGTTATACGTTATATCCTATATCCACATATCGATATACGTTATATCCTATATGTAGATAACGTTTTACGTTATGTCCTATATCTACGTATCGTTATACGTTATATCCTATATGTAGATGTCGTTATACGTTATATCCAATATCTGCATATCGTTATACGTTATATCCTATATCTGCGTATCGTTATACGTTATATCCTATATCTACATATCGTTATACGTTATATCCTATATCTACATATCGTTATACGTTATATCCTCTATCTACGTATCGTTATACGTTATATCCTATATGTACGTATCTTTATACGTTATATCCTACGTCTACATATCGTTATACGTTATATCCTATATGTAGATAACGTTATACGTTATATCCTATATGTACGTATCGTTATACGTTATATCCTATATCTACATATCGTTATACGTTATATCCTATATCTACATATCGTTATACGTTATATCCTATATCTACGTATCGTTATACGTTATATCCTATATGTACGTATCGTTATACGTTATATCCTACGTCTACATATCGTTATACGTTATATCCTATATCTACGTATCGCTATACGTTATATCCTATATGTAGATAACGTTATACGTTATATCCTACGTCTACATATCGTTATACGTTATATCCTATATGTAGATATCGTTATACGTTATATCCTATATCTACGTATCGTTATACGTTATATCCCATATGTAGATGACGTTTTACGTTATATCCTATATCTACGTATCGTTATACGATATATCCTATATGTAGATAACGTTTTACGTTATATCCTATATCTACATATCGTTATACGTTATATCCTATATGTAGATAACGTTTTACGTTATATACTATATCTACGTACCGTTATACGTTATATCCTATATCTACATATCGTTATACGTTATATCCTATATCTACATATCGTTATACGTTATATCCTATATCTACGTATCGTTATACGTTATATCGTATATGTAGATATCGTTATACGTTATATCCCATATGTAGATAACGTTTTACGTTATATCCTATATCCACATATCGATATACGTTATATCCTATATGTAGATAACGTTTTACGTTACATCCTATATCTACGTATCGTTATACGTTATATCCTATATGTAGATGTCGTTATACGTTATATCCAATATCTGCATATCGTTATACGTTATATCCTATATGTAGATAACGTTATACGTTATATCCTACGTCTACATATCGTTATACGCTATATCCTATATGTTGATAACGTTATACGTTATATCCTATATGTACGTATCGTTATACGTTATGTCCTATATGTAGATATCGTTATACGTTATATCCTATATGTAGATAACGTTATACGTTATATCCTATATGTAGATAACGTTATACGTTATATCCTATATCCACATATCGATATACGTTATATCCTATATGTAGATAACGTTTTACGTTATGTCCTATATCTACGTATCGTTATACGTTATATCCTATATGTAGATGTCGTTATACGTTATATCCAATATCTGCATATCGTTATACGTTATATCCTATATCTGCGTATCGTTATACGTTATATCCTATATCTACATATCGTTATACGTTATATCCTATATCTACATATCGTTATACGTTATATCCTATATCTACGTATCGTTATACGTTATATCCTATATGTACGTATCTTTATACGTTATATCCTACGTCTACATATCGTTATACGTTATATCCTATATGTAGATAACGTTATACGTTATATCCTATATGTACGTATCGTTATACGTTATATCCTATATCTACATATCGTTATACGTTATATCCTATATCTACATATCGTTATACGTTATATCCTATATCTACGTATCGTTATACGTTATATCCTATATGTACGTATCGTTATACGTTATATCCTACGTCTACATATCGTTATACGTTATATCCTATATCTACGTATCGCTATACGTTATATCCTATATGTAGATAACGTTATACGTTATATCCTACGTCTACATATCGTTATACGTTATATCCTATATGTAGATATCGTTATACGTTATATCCTATATCTACGTATCGTTATACGTTATATCCCATATGTAGATGACGTTTTACGTTATATCCTATATCTACGTATCGTTATACGATATATCCTATATGTAGATAACGTTTTACGTTATATCCTATATCTACATATCGTTATACGTTATATCCTATATGTAGATAACGTTTTACGTTATATACTATATCTACGTACCGTTATACGTTATATCCTATATCTACATATCGTTATACGTTATATCCTATATCTACATATCGTTATACGTTATATCCTATATCTACGTATCGTTATACGTTATATCGTATATGTAGATATCGTTATACGTTATATCCCATATGTAGATAACGTTTTACGTTATATCCTATATCCACATATCGATATACGTTATATCCTATATGTAGATAACGTTTTACGTTACATCCTATATCTACGTATCGTTATACGTTATATCCTATATGTAGATGTCGTTATACGTTATATCCAATATCTGCATATCGTTATACGTTATATCCTATATGTAGATAACGTTATACGTTATATCCTACGTCTACATATCGTTATACGCTATATCCTATATGTTGATAACGTTATACGTTATATCCTATATGTACGTATCGTTATACGTTATGTCCTATATGTAGATATCGTTATACGTTATATCCTATATCTACGTATCGTTATACGTCATATCCTATATGTAGATAACGTTATACGTTATATCCTACGTCTACATATCGTTATACGTTATATCCTATATGTAGATATCGTTATACGTTATATCCTATATCTACATATCGTTATACGTTATATCCTATATCTACATATCGTTATACGTTATATCCTATATGTAGATAACGTTTTACGTTATATCCTACATCTACATATCGTTATACGTTATATCCTATGTCTACATATCGTTATACGTTATATCCTATATGTAGATAACGTTTTACGTTATATCCTATATCTACATATCGTTATACGTTATATCCTATATGCAGATAACGTTTTACGTTATATACTATATCTACGTACCGTTATACGTTATATCCTATATCTACATATCGTTATACGTTATATCCTATATCTACATATCGTTATACGTTATATCCTATATCTACGTATCGTTATACGTTATATCGTATATGTAGATAACGTTATACGTTATATCCCATATGTAGATAACGTTTTACGTTATATCCTATATCCACATATCGATATACGTTATATCCTATATGTAGATAACGTTTTACGTTATATCCTATATCTGCGTATCGTTATACGTTATATCCTATATGTAGATGTCGTTATACGTTATATCCAATATCTGCATACCGTTATACGTTATATCCTACGTCTACATATCGTTATACGTTATATCCTATATGTAGATATCGTTATACGTTATATGCTATATCTACGTATCGTTATACGTTATATCCTATATCTACATATCGTTATACGTTATATCCTATATCTACATATCGTTATACGTTATATCCTATATGTAGATAACGTTTTACGTTATATCCTATATCTACATATCGTTATACGTCATATCCTATGTCTACATGTCGTTATACGTTATATCCCATATGTAATTAACGTTTTACGTTATATCCTATATCTACATATCGTTATACGTTATATCCTATATGTAGATAACGTTATACGTTATATCCTACGTCTACATATCGTTATACGCTATATCCTATATGTTGATAACGTTATACGTTATATCCTATATGTACGTATCGTTATACGTTATGTCCTATATGTAGATATCGTTATACGTTATATCCTATATCTACGTATCGTTATACGTCATATCCTATATGTAGATAACGTTATACGTTATATCCTACGTCTACATATCGTTATACGTTATATCCTATATGTAGATATCGTTATACGTTATATCCTATATCTACATATCGTTATACGTTATATCCTATATCTACATATCGTTATACGTTATATCCTATATGTAGATAACGTTTTACGTTATATCCTACATCTACATATCGTTATACGTTATATCCTATGTCTACATATCGTTATACGTTATATCCTATATGTAGATAACGTTTTACGTTATATCCTATATCTACATATCGTTATACGTTATATCCTATATGCAGATAACGTTTTACGTTATATACTATATCTACGTACCGTTATACGTTATATCCTATATCTACATATCGTTATACGTTATATCCTATATCTACATATCGTTATACGTTATATCCTATATCTACGTATCGTTATACGTTATATCGTATATGTAGATAACGTTATACGTTATATCCCATATGTAGATAACGTTTTACGTTATATCCTATATCCACATATCGATATACGTTATATCCTATATGTAGATAACGTTTTACGTTATATCCTATATCTGCGTATCGTTATACGTTATATCCTATATGTAGATGTCGTTATACGTTATATCCAATATCTGCATACCGTTATACGTTATATCCTACGTCTACATATCGTTATACGTTATATCCTATATGTAGATATCGTTATACGTTATATGCTATATCTACGTATCGTTATACGTTATATCCTATATCTACATATCGTTATACGTTATATCCTATATCTACATATCGTTATACGTTATATCCTATATGTAGATAACGTTTTACGTTATATCCTATATCTACATATCGTTATACGTCATATCCTATGTCTACATGTCGTTATACGTTATATCCCATATGTAATTAACGTTTTACGTTATATCCTATATCTACATATCGTTATACGTTATATCCTATATGTAGATAACGTTTTACGTTATATACTATATCTACGTACCGTTATACGTTATATCCTATATTTACATATCGTTATACGTTATATCCTATATCTACATATCCTTATACGTTATATCCTATATCTACGTATCGTTATACGTTATATCGTATATGTAGATAACGTTATACGTTATATCCCATATGTAGATAACGTTTTACGTTATATCCTATATCCACATATCGATATACGTTATATCCTACAGGTACGTATCGTTATACGTTATATCCTATATCTACGTATCGTTATACGTTATATCCTATATCTACGTATCGCTATACGTTATACCCTAAATGTAGATAACGTTATACGTTATATCCTACGTCATCATATCGTTATACGTTATATCCTATATGTAGATATCGTTATACGTTATATACTATATCTACATATCGTTATACGTCATATCCTATATCTACGTATCGTTATACGTTATATCCTATACCTACATATCGTTATATGTTATATCCTATATCTACATATCGTTATACGTTATATCCTATATGTACGTATCGTTATACGTTATATCCTATATCTACATATCGTTATACGTTATATCCTATATCTACATATCGTTATACGTTATATCCTATATCTACGTATCGTTATACGTTATGTCCTATATGTAGATGTCGTTATACGTTATATCCAATATCTGCATACCGTTATACGTTATATCCTACGTCTACATATCGTTATACGTTATATCCTATATGTAGATATCGTTATACGTTATATGCTATATCTACGTATCGTTATACGTTATATCCTATATCTACATATCGTTATACGTTATATCCTATATCTACATATCGTTATACGTTATATCCTATATGTAGATAACGTTTTACGTTATATCCTATATCTACATATCGTTATACGTCATATCCTATGTCTACATGTCGTTATACGTTATATCCCATATGTAATTAACGTTTTACGTTATATCCTATATCTACATATCGTTATACGTTATATCCTATATGTAGATAACGTTTTACGTTATATACTATATCTACGTACCGTTATACGTTATATCCTATATTTACATATCGTTATACGTTATATCCTATATCTACATATCCTTATACGTTATATCCTATATCTACGTATCGTTATACGTTATATCGTATATGTAGATAACGTTATACGTTATATCCCATATGTAGATAACGTTTTACGTTATATCCTATATCCACATATCGATATACGTTATATCCTACAGGTACGTATCGTTATACGTTATATCCTATATCTACGTATCGTTATACGTTATATCCTATATCTACGTATCGCTATACGTTATACCCTATATGTAGATAACGTTATACGTTATATCCTACGTCATCATATCGTTATACGTTATATCCTATATGTAGATATCGTTATACGTTATATACTATATCTACATATCGTTATACGTCATATCCTATATCTACGTATCGTTATACGTTATATCCTATACCTACATATCGTTATATGTTATATCCTATATCTACATATCGTTATACGTTATATCCTATATGTACGTATCGTTATACGTTATATCCTATATCTACATATCGTTATACGTTATATCCTATATCTACATATCGTTATACGTTATATCCTATATCTACGTATCGTTATACGTTATGTCCTATATCTACGTATCGTTATACGTTATATCCTATATGTAGATGTCGTTATACGTTATATCCAATATCTGCTTATCGTTATACGTTATATCCTATATCTGCGTATCGTTATACGTTATATCCTATACCTACATATCGTTATACGTTATATCCTATATCTACATATCGTTATACGTTATATCCTATATCTACGTATCGTTATACGTTATATCCTATATGTAGATAACGTTATACGTTATATCCTACGTCTACATATCGTTATACGTTATATCCTATATGTAGATAACGTTATACGTTATATCCTACGTATACATATCGTTATACCTTATATCCTATATCTACGTACCGTTATACGTTATATCCTATATGTAGATAACGTTATACGTTATATCCTATATGTAGATAACGTTATACGTTATATCCTACGTCTACATATCGTTATACGTTATATCCTATATCTACGTACCGTTATACGTTATATCCTATATGTAGATAACGTTATACGTTATATCCTACGTCTACATATCGTTATACGTTATATCCTATATGTAGATAACGTTATACGTTATATCCTATATCTACATATTGTTATACGTTGTATCCTATATCTACGTACCGTTATACGTTATATCCTATATGTAGATAACGTTATACGTTATATCCTACGTCTACACATCGTTATACGTCATATCCTATATCTACGTATCGTTATACGTTATATCCTATACCTACATATCGTTATACGTTATATCCTATATCTACATATCGTTATACGTTATATCCTATATCTACGTATCGTTATACGTTATATCCTATATGTAGATAACGTTATACGTTATATCCTACGTCTACATATCGTTATACGTTATATCCTATATGTAGATAACGTTATACGTTATATCCTACGTATAAATATCGTTATACCTTATATCCTATATCTACGTACCGTTATACGTTATATCCTATATGTAGATAACGTTATACGTTATATCCTATATGTAGATAACGTTATACGTTATATCCTACGTCTACATATCGTTATACGTTATATCCTATATCTACGTACCGTTATACGTTATATCCTATATGTAGATAACGTTATACGTTATATCCTACGTCTACATATCGTTATACGTTATATCCTATATGTAGATAACGTTATACGTTATATCCTATATGTAGATAACGTTATACGTTATATCCTACGTCTACATATCGTTATACGTTATATCCCATATGTAGATAACGTTTTACGTTATATCCTATATCTACATATCGTTATACGTTATATCCTATATGTAGATAACGTTTTACGTTATATACTATATCTACGTACCGTTATACGTTATATCCTATATCTACATATCGTTATACGTTATATCCTATATCTACATATCGTTATACGTTATATCCTATATCTACGTATCGTTATATGTTATATCGTATATGTAGATAACGTTATACGTTATATCCTACGTATACATATCGTTATACCTTATATCCTATATCTACGTACCGTTATACGTTATATCCTATATGTAGATAACGTTATACGTTATATCCTATATGTAGATAACGTTATACGTTATATCCTACGTCTACATATCGTTATACGTTATATCCTATATCTACGTACCGTTATACGTTATATCCTATATGTAGATAACGTTATACGTTATATCCTACGTCTACATATCGTTATACGTTATATCCTATATGTAGATAACGTTATACGTTATATCCCATATGTAGATAACGTTTTACGTTATATCCTATATCTACATATCGTTATACGTTATATCCTATATGTAGATAACGTTTTACGTTATATACTATATCTACGTACCGTTATACGTTATATCCTATATCTACGTATCGTTATACGTTATATCCTATATGTAGATGTCGTTATACGTTATATCCAATATCTGCATATCGTTATACGTTATATCCTATATCTGCGTATCGTTATACGTTATATCCTATATCTACATATCGTTATACGTTATATCCTATATCTACATATCGTTATACGTTATATCCTATATCTACGTATCGTTATACGTTATATCCTATATGTAGATAACGTTATACGTTATATCCTACGTCTACATATCGTTATACGTTATATCCTATATGTAGATAACGTTATACGTTATATCCTATATCCACATATCGATATACGTTATATCCTATATGTAGATAACGTTTTACGTTATGTCCTATATCTACGTATCGTTATACGTTATATCCTATATGTAGATGTCGTTATACGTTATATCCAATATCTGCATATCGTTATACGTTATATCCTATATCTGCGTATCGTTATACGTTATATCCTATATCTACATATCGTTATACGTTATATCCTATATCTACATATCGTTATACGTTATATCCTATATCTACGTATCGTTATACGTTATATCCTATATGTACGTATCTTTATACGTTATATCCTACGTCTACATATCGTTATACGTTATATCCTATATGTAGATAACGTTATACGTTATATCCTATATGTACGTATCGTTATACGTTATATCCTATATCTACATATCGTTATACGTTATATCCTATATCTACATATCGTTATACGTTATATCCTATATCTACGTATCGTTATACGTTATATCCTATATGTACGTATCGTTATACGTTATATCCTACGTCTACATATCGTTATACGTTATATCCTATATCTACGTATCGTTATACGTTATATCCTATATGTAGATAACGTTATACGTTATATCCTACGTCTACATATCGTTATACGTTATATCCTATATGTAGATATCGTTATACGTTATATCCTATATCTACGTATCGTTATACGTTATATCCCATATGTAGATGACGTTTTACGTTATATCCTATATCTACGTATCGTTATACGATATATCCTATATGTAGATAACGTTTTACGTTATATCCTATATCTACATATCGTTATACGTTATATCCTATATGTAGATAACGTTTTACGTTATATACTATATCTACGTACCGTTATACGTTATATCCTATATCTACATATCGTTATACGTTATATCCTATATCTACATATCGTTATACGTTATATCCTATATCTACGTATCGTTATACGTTATATCGTATATGTAGATATCGTTATACGTTATATCCCATATGTAGATAACGTTTTACGTTATATCCTATATCCACATATCGATATACGTTATATCCTATATCTACGTATCGTTATACGTTATATCCTATATGTAGATGTCGTTATACGTTATATCCAATATCTGCATATCGTTATACGTTATATCCTATATGTAGATGTCGTTATACGTTATATCCAATATCTGCATATCGTTATACGTTATATCCTATATCTGCGTATCGTTATACGTTATATCCTATATCTACATATCGTTATACGTTATATCCTATATCTACATATCGTTATACGTTATATCCTATATCTACGTATCGTTATACGTTATATCCTATATGTACGTATCTTTATACGTTATATCCTACGTCTACATATCGTTATACGTTATATCCTATATGTAGATAACGTTATACGTTATATCCTATATGTACGTATCGTTATACGTTATATCCTATATCTACATATCGTTATACGTTATATCCTATATCTACATATCGTTATACGTTATATCCTATATCTACGTATCGTTATACGTTATATCCTATATGTACGTATCGTTATACGTTATATCCTACGTCTACATATCGTTATACGTTATATCCTATATCTACGTATCGTTATACGTTATATCCTATATGTAGATGTCGTTATACGTTATATCCAATATCTGCATATCGTTATACGTTATATCCTATATCTGCGTATCGTTATACGTTATATCCTATATCTACATATCGTTATACGTTATATCCTATATCTACATATCGTTATACGTTATATCCTATATCTACGTATCGTTATACGTTATATCCTATATGTACGTATCTTTATACGTTATATCCTACGTCTACATATCGTTATACGTTATATCCTATATGTAGATAACGTTATACGTTATATCCTATATGTACGTATCGTTATACGTTATATCCTATATCTACATATCGTTATACGTTATATCCTATATCTACATATCGTTATACGTTATATCCTATATCTACGTATCGTTATACGTTATATCCTATATGTACGTATCGTTATACGTTATATCCTACGTCTACATATCGTTATACGTTATATCCTATATCTACGTATCGTTATACGTTATATCCTATATGTAGATAACGTTATACGTTATATCCTACGTCTACATATCGTTATACGTTATATCCTATATGTAGATATCGTTATACGTTATATCCTATATCTACGTATCGTTATACGTTATATCCCATATGTAGATGACGTTTTACGTTATATCCTATATCTACGTATCGTTATACGATATATCCTATATGTAGATAACGTTTTACGTTATATCCTATATCTACATATCGTTATACGTTATATCCTATATGTAGATAACGTTTTACGTTATATACTATATCTACGTACCGTTATACGTTATATCCTATATCTACATATCGTTATACGTTATATCCTATATCTACATATCGTTATACGTTATATCCTATATCTACGTATCGTTATACGTTATATCGTATATGTAGATATCGTTATACGTTATATCCCATATGTAGATAACGTTTTACGTTATATCCTATATCCACATATCGATATACGTTATATCCTATATGTAGATAACGTTTTACGTTACATCCTATATCTACGTATCGTTATACGTTATATCCTATATGTAGATGTCGTTATACGTTATATCCAATATCTGCATATCGTTATACGTTATATCCTATATGTAGATAACGTTATACGTTATATCCTACGTCTACATATCGTTATACGCTATATCCTATATGTTGATAACGTTATACGTTATATCCTATATGTACGTATCGTTATACGTTATGTCCTATATGTAGATATCGTTATACGTTATATCCTATATCTACGTATCGTTATACGTCATATCCTATATGTAGATAACGTTATACGTTATATCCTACGTCTACATATCGTTATACGTTATATCCTATATGTAGATATCGTTATACGTTATATCCTATATCTACATATCGTTATACGTTATATCCTATATCTACATATCGTTATACGTTATATCCTATATGTAGATAACGTTTTACGTTATATCCTACATCTACATATCGTTATACGTTATATCCTATGTCTACATATCGTTATACGTTATATCCTATATGTAGATAACGTTTTACGTTATATCCTATATCTACATATCGTTATACGTTATATCCTATATGCAGATAACGTTTTACGTTATATACTATATCTACGTACCGTTATACGTTATATCCTATATCTACATATCGTTATACGTTATATCCTATATCTACATATCGTTATACGTTATATCCTATATCTACGTATCGTTATACGTTATATCGTATATGTAGATAACGTTATACGTTATATCCCATATGTAGATAACGTTTTACGTTATATCCTATATCCACATATCGATATACGTTATATCCTATATGTAGATAACGTTTTACGTTATATCCTATATCTGCGTATCGTTATACGTTATATCCTATATGTAGATGTCGTTATACGTTATATCCAATATCTGCATACCGTTATACGTTATATCCTACGTCTACATATCGTTATACGTTATATCCTATATGTAGATATCGTTATACGTTATATGCTATATCTACGTATCGTTATACGTTATATCCTATATCTACATATCGTTATACGTTATATCCTATATCTACATATCGTTATACGTTATATCCTATATGTAGATAACGTTTTACGTTATATCCTATATCTACATATCGTTATACGTCATATCCTATGTCTACATGTCGTTATACGTTATATCCCATATGTAGATAACGTTTTACGTTATATCCTATATCTACATATCGTTATACGTTATATCCTATATGTAGATAACGTTTTACGTTATATACTATATCTACGTACCGTTATACGTTATATCCTATATTTACATATCGTTATACGTTATATCCTATATCTACATATCCTTATACGTTATATCCTATATCTACGTATCGTTATACGTTATATCGTATATGTAGATAACGTTATACGTTATATCCCATATGTAGATTACGTTTTACGTTATATCCTATATCCACATATCGATATACGTTATATCCTACAGGTACGTATCGTTATACGTTATATCCTATATCTACGTATCGTTATACGTTATATCCTATATCTACGTATCGCTATACGTTATACCCTATATGTAGATAACGTTATACGTTATATCCTACGCCATCATATCGTTATACGTTATATCCTATATGTAGATATCGTTATACGTTATATACTATATCTACATATCGTTATACGTCATATCCTATATCTACGTATCGTTATACGTTATATCCTATACCTACATATCGTTATATGTTATATCCTACGTCTACATATCGTTATACGTTATATCCTATATGTAGATAACGTTATACGTTATATCCTATATGTACGTATCGTTATACGTTATATCCTATATCTACATATCGTTATACGTTATATCCTATATCTACATATCGTTATACGTTATATCCTATATCTACGTATCGTTATACGTTATATCCTATATGTACGTATCGTTATACGTTATATCCTACGTCTACATATCGTTATACGTTATATCCTATATCTACGTATCGTTATACGTTATATCCTATATGTAGATAATGTTATACGTTATATCCTACGTCTACATATCGTTATACGTTATATCCTATATGTAGATATCGTTATACGTTATATCCTATATCTACGTATCGTTATACGTTATATCCCATATGTAGATGACGTTTTACGTTATATCCTATATCTACGTATCGTTATACGATATATCCTATATGTAGATAACGTTTTACGTTATATCCTATATCTACATATCGTTATACGTTATATCCTATATGTAGATAACGTTTTACGTTATATACTATATCTACGTACCGTTATACGTTATATCCTATATCTACATATCGTTATACGTTATATCCTATATCTACATATCGTTATACGTTATATCCTATATCTACGTATCGTTATACGTTATATCGTATATGTAGATATCGTTATACGTTATATCCCATATGTAGATAACGTTTTACGTTATATCCTATATCCACATATCGATATACGTTATATCCTATATGTAGATAACGTTTTACGTTATATCCTATATCTACGTATCGTTATACGTTATATCCTATATGTAGATGTCGTTATACGTTATATCCAATATCTGCATATCGTTATACGTTATATCCTATATGTAGATAACGTTATACGTTATATCCTACGTCTACATATCGTTATACGCTATATCCTATATGTTGATAACGTTATACGTTATATCCTATATGTACGTATCGTTATACGTTATGTCCTATATGTAGATATCGTTATACGTTATATCCTATATCTACGTATCGTTATACGTCATATCCTATATGTAGATAACGTTATACGTTATATCCTACGTCTACATATCGTTATACGTTATATCCTATATGTAGATATCGTTATACGTTATATTCTATATCTACATATCGTTATACGTTATATCCTATATCTACATATCGTTATACGTTATATCCTATATGTAGATAACGTTTTACGTTATATCCTACATCTACATATCGTTATACGTTATATCCTATGTCTACATATCGTTATACGTTATATCCTATATGTAGATAACGTTTTACGTTATATCCTATATCTACATATCGTTATACGTTATATCCTATATGCAGATAACGTTTTACGTTATATACTATATCTACGTACCGTTATACGTTATATCCTATATCTACATATCGTTATACGTTATATCCTATATCTACATATCGTTATACGTTATATCCTATATCTACGTATCGTTATACGTTATATCGTATATGTAGATAACGTTATACGTTATATCCCATATGTAGATAACGTTTTACGTTATATCCTATATCCACATATCGATATACGTTATATCCTATATGTAGATAACGTTTTACGTTATATCCTATATCTGCGTATCGTTATACGTTATATCCTATATGTAGATGTCGTTATACGTTATATCCAATATCTGCATACCGTTATACGTTATATCCTACGTCTACATATCGTTATACGTTATATCCTATATGTAGATATCGTTATACGTTATATGCTATATCTACGTATCGTTATACGTTATATCCTATATCTACATATCGTTATACGTTATATCCTATATCTACATATCGTTATACGTTATATCCTATATGTAGATAACGTTTTACGTTATATCCTATATCTACATATCGTTATACGTCATATCCTATGTCTACATGTCGTTATACGTTATATCCCATATGTAGATAACGTTTTACGTTATATCCTATATCTACATATCGTTATACGTTATATCCTATATGTAGATAACGTTTTACGTTATATACTATATCTACGTACCGTTATACGTTATATCCTATATTTACATATCGTTATACGTTATATCCTATATCTACATATCCTTATACGTTATATCCTATATCTACGTATCGTTATACGTTATATCGTATATGTAGATAACGTTATACGTTATATCCCATATGTAGATAACGTTTTACGTTATATCCTATATCCACATATCGATATACGTTATATCCTACAGGTACGTATCGTTATACGTTATATCCTATATCTACGTATCGTTATACGTTATATCCTATATCTACGTATCGCTATACGTTATACCCTATATGTAGATAACGTTATACGTTATATCCTACGTCATCATATCGTTATACGTTATATCCTATATGTAGATATCGTTATACGTTATATACTATATCTACATATCGTTATACGTCATATCCTATATCTACGTATCGTTATACGTTATATCCTATACCTACATATCGTTATATGTTATATCCTATATCTACATATCGTTATACGTTATATTCTATATCTACATATCGTTATACGTTATATCCTATGTCTACATATCGTTATACGTTATATCCTATATGTACGTATCGTTATACGTTATATCCTATATGTAGATAACGTTATACGTTATATCCCATATGTAGATAACGTTTTACGTTATATCCTATGTCCACATATCGATATACGTTATATCCTATATGTACGTATCGTTATACGTTATATCCTATATCTACGTATCGTTATACGTTGTATCCTATATCTACGTATCGTTATACGTTATATCCTATATGTAGATAACGTTATACGTTATATCCTACGTCTTCATATCGTTATACGTTATATCCTACATGTAGATATCGTTATAGGTTATATACTATATCTACATATCGTTATACGTCATATCCTATATATACGTATCGTTATACGTTATATCCTATATGTAGATAACGTTATACGTTATATCCCATATGTAGATAACGTTTTACGTTATATCCTATATCCACATATCGATATACGTTATATCCTACATGTACGTATCGTTATACGTTATATCCTATATCTACGTATCGTTATACGTTATATCCTATATCTACGTATCGCTATACGTTATACCCTATATGTAGATAACGTTATACGTTATATCCTACGTCATCATATCGTTATACGTTATATCCTATATGTAGATATCGTTATACGTTATATACTATATCTACATATCGTTATACATCATATCCTATATCTACGTATCGTTATACGTCATATCCTATACCTACATATCGTTATACGTTATATCCTATATCTACATATCGTTATACGTTATATTCTATATCTACATATCGTTATACGTTATATCCTATGTCTACATATCGTTATACGTTATATCCTATATCTACGTATCGTTATACGTTATATCCTATATGTAGATATCGTTATACGTTATATCCTATATCTACATATTGTTATACGTTGTATCCTATATCTACGTACCGTTATACGTTATATCCTATATGTAGATAACGTTATACGTTATATCCTATATGTAGATATCGTTATACGTTATATCCTATATGTAGATATCGTTATACGTTATATCCTATATCTACATATTGTTATACGTTGTATCCTATATCTACGTACCATTATACGTTATATCCTATATGTAGATAACGTTATACGTTATATCCTACGTCTACATATCGTTATACGTTATATCCTATATGTAGATATCGTTATACGTTATATCCTATATCTACATATCGTTATACGTTATATCCTATATCTACATATCGTTATACGTTATATCCTATATGTAGATAACGTTATACGTTATATCCTATATGTAGATATCGTTATACGTTATATCCTATATCTACGTATCGTTATACGTTATATCCCATATGTAGATAACGTTTTACGTTATATCCTATATCTACGTATCGTTATACGATATATCCTATATGTAGATATCGTTATTCGTAATATCCAATATCTGCATATCGTTATACGATATATCCTATATCTACGTATCGTTATACGTTATATACTATGTCTACGTATCGTTATACGTTATATCCTATATCTACATATCGTTATACGTTATATCCTATGTCTACATATCCTTATACGTTATATCCCATATGAAGATAACGTTTTACGTTATATCCTATATCTACATATCGTTATACGTTATATCCTATATGTAGATAACGTTTTATGTTATATACTATATCTACGTACCGTTATACGTTATATCCTATATCTACATATCGTTATACGTTATATCCTATATCTACATATCGTTATTCGTTATATCCTATATCTACGTAGCGTTATACGTTATATCGTATATGTAGATAACGTTATACGTTATATCCCATATGTACATAACGTTTTACGTTATATCCTATATCTACGTATCGTTATACGTTATATCCTATATGTAGATGTCGTTATACGTTATATCCAATATCTGCATATCGTTATACGTTATATCCTATATCTGCGTATCGTTATACGTTATATCCTATATCTACATATCGTTATACGTTATATCCTGTATCTACATATCGTTATACGTTATATCCTATATCTACGTATCGTTATACGTTATATCCTATATGTACGTATCGTTATACGTTATATCCTATATCTACATATCGTTATACGTTATATCCTATATCTACGTATCGTTATACGTTATATCCTATATGTAGATAACTTTATACGTTATATCCTACGTCTACATATCGTTATACGTTATATCCTATATCTACATATCGTTATACGTTATATCCTATATCTACGTATCGTTATACGTCATATCCTATATGTAGATAACGTTATACGTTATATCCTACGTCTACATATCGTTATACGTTATATCCTATATGTAGATATCGTTATACGTTATATCCTATATCTACATATCGTTATACGTTATATCCTATATCTACATATCGTTATACGTTATATCCTATATCTACGTATCGTTATACGTTATATCCTATATGTAGATAACGTTATACGTTATATCCTACGTCTACATATCGTTATACGTTATATCCTATATCTACATATCGTTATACGTTATATCCTATGTCTACATATCCTTATACGTTATATCCCATATGAAGATAACGTTTTACGTTATATGCTATATCTACATATCGTTATACGTTATATCCTATATGTAGATAACGTTTTACGTTATATACTATATCTACGTACCGTTATACGTTATATCCTATATCTACATATCGTTATACGTTATATCCTATATCTACATATCGTTATTCGTTATATCCTATATCTACGTAGCGTTATACGTTATATCGTATATGTAGATAACGTTATACGTTATATCCCATATGTACATAACGTTTTACGTTATATCCTATATCTACGTATCGTTATACGTTATATCCTATATGTAGATGTCGTTATACGTTATATCCAATATCTGCATATCGTTATACGTTATATCCTATATCTGCGTATCGTTATACGTTATATCCTATATCTACATATCGTTATACGTTATATCCTGTATCTACATATCGTTATACGTTATATCCTATATCTACGTATCGTTATACGTTATATCCTATATGTACGTATCGTTATACGTTATATCCTATATCTACATATCGTTATACGTTATATCCTATATCTACGTATCGTTATACGTTATATCCTATATGTAGATAACGTTATACGTTATATCCTACGTCTACATATCGTTATACGTTATATCCTATATCTACATATCGTTATACGTTATATCCTATATCTACGTATCGTTATACGTCATATCCTATATGTAGATAACGTTATACGTTATATCCTACGTCTACATATCGTTATACGTTATATCCTATATGTAGATATCGTTATACGTTATATCCTATATCTACATATCGTTATACGTTATATCCTATATCTACATATCGTTATACGTTATATCCTATATCTACGTATCGTTATACGTTATATCCTATATGTAGATAACGTTATACGTTATATCCTACGTCTACATATCGTTATACGTTATATCCTATATCTACATATCGTTATACGTTATATCCTATATCTACGTATCGTTATACGTCATATCCTATATGTAGATAACGTTATACGTTATATCCTACGTCTACATATCGTTATACGTTATATCCTATATGTAGATATCGTTATACGTTATATCCTATATCTACATATCGTTATACGTTATATCCTATATCTACATATCGTTATACGTTATATCCTATATCTACATATCGTTATACGTTATATCCTATATGTAGATAACGTTATACGTTATATCCTATATGTAGATATCGTTATACGTTATATCCTATATGTAGATATCGTTATACGTTATATCCTATATCTACATATCGTTATACGTTATATCCTATATCTACATATCGTTATACGTTATATCCTATATCTACATATCGTTATACGTTATATCCTATATGTAGATAACGTTATACGTTATATCCTACGTCTACATATCGTTATACGTTATATCCTATATCTACATATCGTTATACGTTATATCCTATATCTACGTATCGTTATACGTTATATCCTATATCTACGTATCGTTATACGTTATATCCTATATGTAGATAACGTTATACGTTATATCCTACGTCTACATATCGTTATACGTTATATCCTATATGTAGATATCGTTATACGTTATATCCTATATCTACATATTGTTATACGTTGTATCCTATATCTACGTACCGTTATACGTTATATCCTATATGTAGATAACGTTATACGTTATATCCTATATGTAGATATCGTTATACGTTATATCCTATATGTAGATATCGTTATACGTTATATCCTATATCTACATATTGTTATACGTTGTATCCTATATCTACGTACCGTTATACGTTATATCCTATATGTAGATAACGTTATACGTTATATCCTACGTCTACATATCGTTATACGTTATATCCTATATGTAGATATCGTTATACGTTATATCCTATATCTACATATCGTTATACGTTATATCCTATATCTACATATCGTTATACGTTATATCCTATATGTAGATAACGTTATACGTTATATCCTATATGTAGATATCGTTATACGTTATATCCCATATGTAGATAACGTTTTACGTTATATCCTATATCTACGTATCGTTATACGATATATCCTATATGTAGATATCGTTATTCGTAATATCCAATATCTGCATATCGTTATACGATATATCCTATATCTACGTATCGTTATACGTTATATACTATGTCTACGTATCGTTATTCGTTATATCCTATATCTACATATCGTTATACGTTATATCCTATGTCTACATATCGTTATACGTTATATCCCATATGAAGATAACGTTTTACGTTATATCCTATATCTACATATCGTTATACGTTATATCCTATATGTAGATAACGTTTTACGTTATATACTATATCTACGTACCGTTATACGTTATATCCTATATCTACATATCGTTATACGTTATATCCTATATCTACATATCGTTATACGTTATATCCTATATCTACGTAGCGTTATACGTTATATCCTATATGTAGATAACGTTTTACGTTATATACTATATCTACGTACCGTTATACGTTATATCCTATATCTACATATCGTTATACGTTATATCCTATATCTACATATCGTTATACGTTATATCCTATATCTACGTATCGTTATACGATATATCCTATATGTAGATGTCGTTATACGTTATATCCAATATTTGCATATCGTTATACGTTATATCCTATATCTGCGTATCGTTATACGTTATATCCTATATCTACATATCGTTATACGTTATATCCTATATCTACATATCGTTATACGTTATATCCTATATCTACGTATCGTTATACGTTATATCCTATATGTAGATAACGTTATACGTTATATCCTACGTCTACATATCGTTATACGTTATATCCTATATGTAGATAACGTTATACGTTATATCCTATATGGACGTATCGTTATACGTTATATCCTATATCTACATATCGTTATACGTTATATCCTATATCTACGTATCGTTATACGATATATCCTATATGTAGATATCGTTATTCGTAATATCCAATATCTGCATATCGTTATACGATATATCCTATATCTACGTATCGTTATACGTTATATACTATGTCTACGTATCGTTATTCGTTATATCCTATATCTACATATCGTTATACGTTATATCCTATGTCTACATATCGTTATACGTTATATCCCATATGAAGATAACGTTTTACGTTATATCCTATATCTACATATCGTTATACGTTATATCCTATATGTAGATAACGTTTTACGTTATATACTATATCTACGTACCGTTATACGTTATATCCTATATCTACATATCGTTATACGTTATATCCTATATCTACATATCGTTATACGTTATATCCTATATCTACGTAGCGTTATACGTTATATCGTATATGTAGATAACGTTATACGTTATATCCCATATGTACATAACGTTTTACGTTATATCCTATATCTACGTATCGTTATACGTTATATCCTATATGTAGATGTCGTTATACGTTATATCCTATATCTACGTATCGTTATACGTCATATCCTATATGTAGATAACGTTATACGTTATATCCTACGTCTACATATCGTTATACGTTATATCCTATATGTAGATATCGTTATACGTTATATCCTATATCTACATATCGTTATACGTTATATCCTATATCTACATATCGTTATACGTTATATCCTATATGTAGATAACGTTTTACGTTATATCCTACATCTACATATCGTTATACGTTATATCCTATGTCTACATATCGTTATACGTTATATCCTATATGTAGATAACGTTTTACGTTATATCCTATATCTACATATCGTTATACGTTATATCCTATATGCAGATAACGTTTTACGTTATATACTATATCTACGTACCGTTATACGTTATATCCTATATCTACATATCGTTATACGTTATATCCTATATCTACATATCGTTATACGTTATATCCTATATCTACGTATCGTTATACGTTATATCGTATATGTAGATAACGTTATACGTTATATCCCATATGTAGATAACGTTTTACGTTATATCCTATATCCACATATCGATATACGTTATATCCTATATGTAGATAACGTTTTACGTTATATCCTATATCTGCGTATCGTTATACGTTATATCCTATATGTAGATGTCGTTATACGTTATATCCAATATCTGCATACCGTTATACGTTATATCCTACGTCTACATATCGTTATACGTTATATCCTATATGTAGATATCGTTATACGTTATATGCTATATCTACGTATCGTTATACGTTATATCCTATATCTACATATCGTTATACGTTATATCCTATATCTACATATCGTTATACGTTATATCCTATATGTAGATAACGTTTTACGTTATATCCTATATCCACATATCGATATACGTTATATCCTACAGGTACGTATCGTTATACGTTATATCCTATATCTACGTATCGTTATACGTTATATCCTATATCTACGTATCGCTATACGTTATACCCTATATGTAGATAACGTTATACGTTATATCCTACGTCATCATATCGTTATACGTTATATCCTATATGTAGATATCGTTATACGTTATATACTATATCTACATATCGTTATACGTCATATCCTATATCTACGTATCGTTATACGTTATATCCTATACCTACATATCGTTATATGTTATATCCTATATCTACATATCGTTATACGTTATATTCTATATCTACATATCGTTATACGTTATATCCTATGTCTACATATCGTTATACGTTATATCCTATATGTACGTATCGTTATACGTTATATCCTATATGTAGATAACGTTATACGTTATATCCCATATGTAGATAACGTTTTACGTTATATCCTATGTCCACATATCGATATACGTTATATCCTATATGTACGTATCGTTATACGTTATATCCTATATCTACGTATCGTTATACGTTGTATCCTATATCTACGTATCGTTATACGTTATATCCTATATGTAGATAACGTTATACGTTATATCCTACGTCTTCATATCGTTATACGTTATATCCTACATGTAGATATCGTTATAGGTTATATACTATATCTACATATCGTTATACGTCATATCCTATATATACGTATCGTTATACGTTATATCCTATATGTAGATAACGTTATACGTTATATCCCATATGTAGATAACGTTTTACGTTATATCCTATATCCACATATCGATATACGTTATATCCTACATGTACGTATCGTTATACGTTATATCCTATATCTACGTATCGTTATACGTTATATCCTATATCTACGTATCGCTATACGTTATACCCTATATGTAGATAACGTTATACGTTATATCCTACGTCATCATATCGTTATACGTTATATCCTATATGTAGATATCGTTATACGTTATATACTATATCTACATATCGTTATACATCATATCCTATATCTACGTATCGTTATACGTCATATCCTATACCTACATATCGTTATACGTTATATCCTATATCTACATATCGTTATACGTTATATTCTATATCTACATATCGTTATACGTTATATCCTATGTCTACATATCGTTATACGTTATATCCTATATCTACGTATCGTTATACGTTATATCCTATATGTAGATATCGTTATACGTTATATCCTATATCTACATATTGTTATACGTTGTATCCTATATCTACGTACCGTTATGCGTTATATCCTATATGTAGATAACGTTATACGTTATATCCTATATGTAGATATCGTTATACGTTATATCCTATATGTAGATATCGTTATACGTTATATCCTATATCTACATATTGTTATACGTTGTATCCTATATCTACGTACCGTTATACGTTATATCCTATATGTAGATAACGTTATACGTTATATCCTACGTCTACATATCGTTATACGTTATATCCTATATGTAGATATCGTTATACGTTATATCCTATATCTACATATCGTTATACGTTATATCCTATATCTACATATCGTTATACGTTATATCCTATATGTAGATAACGTTATACGTTATATCCTATATGTAGATATCGTTATACGTTATATCCTATATCTACGTATCGTTATACGTTATATCCCATATGTAGATAACGTTTTACGTTATATCCTATATCTACGTATCGTTATACGATATATCCTATATGTAGATATCGTTATTCGTAATATCCAATATCTGCATATCGTTATACGATATATCCTATATCTACGTATCGTTATACGTTATATACTATGTCTACGTATCGTTATACGTTATATCCTATATCTACATATCGTTATACGTTATATCCTATGTCTACATATCCTTATACGTTATATCCCATATGAAGATAACGTTTTACGTTATATCCTATATCTACATATCGTTATACGTTATATCCTATATGTAGATAACGTTTTACGTTATATACTATATCTACGTACCGTTATACGTTATATCCTATATCTACATATCGTTATACGTTATATCCTATATCTACATATCGTTATTCGTTATATCCTATATCTACGTAGCGTTATACGTTATATCGTATATGTAGATAACGTTATACGTTATATCCCATATGTACATAACGTTTTACGTTATATCCTATATCTACGTATCGTTATACGTTATATCCTATATGTAGATGTCGTTATACGTTATATCCAATATCTGCATATCGTTATACGTTATATCCTATATCTGCGTATCGTTATACGTTATATCCTATATCTACATATCGTTATACGTTATATCCTGTATCTACATATCGTTATACGTTATATCCTATATCTACGTATCGTTATACGTTATATCCTATATGTACGTATCGTTATACGTTATATCCTATATCTACATATCGTTATACGTTATATCCTATATCTACGTATCGTTATACGTTATATCCTATATGTAGATAACGTTATACGTTATATCCTACGTCTACATATCGTTATACGTTATATCCTATATCTACATATCGTTATACGTTATATCCTATATCTACGTATCGTTATACGTCATATCCTATATGTAGATAACGTTATACGTTATATCCTACGTCTACATATCGTTATACGTTATATCCTATATGTAGATATCGTTATACGTTATATCCTATATCTACATATCGTTATACGTTATATCCTATATCTACATATCGTTATACGTTATATCCTATATCTACGTATCGTTATACGTTATATCCTATATGTAGATAACGTTATACGTTATATCCTACGTCTACATATCGTTATACGTTATATCCTATATCTACATATCGTTATACGTTATATCCTATGTCTACATATCCTTATACGTTATATCCCATATGAAGATAACGTTTTACGTTATATCCTATATCTACATATCGTTATACGTTATATCCTATATGTAGATAACGTTTTACGTTATATACTATATCTACGTACCGTTATACGTTATATCCTATATCTACATATCGTTATACGTTATATCCTATATCTACATATCGTTATTCGTTATATCCTATATCTACGTAGCGTTATACGTTATATCGTATATGTAGATAACGTTATACGTTATATCCCATATGTACATAACGTTTTACGTTATATCCTATATCTACGTATCGTTATACGTTATATCCTATATGTAGATGTCGTTATACGTTATATCCAATATCTGCATATCGTTATACGTTATATCCTATATCTGCGTATCGTTATACGTTATATCCTATATCTACATATCGTTATACGTTATATCCTGTATCTACATATCGTTATACGTTATATCCTATATCTACGTATCGTTATACGTTATATCCTATATGTACGTATCGTTATACGTTATATCCTATATCTACATATCGTTATACGTTATATCCTATATCTACGTATCGTTATACGTTATATCCTATATGTAGATAACGTTATACGTTATATCCTACGTCTACATATCGTTATACGTTATATCCTATATCTACATATCGTTATACGTTATATCCTATATCTACGTATCGTTATACGTCATATCCTATATGTAGATAACGTTATACGTTATATCCTACGTCTACATATCGTTATACGTTATATCCTATATGTAGATATCGTTATACGTTATATCCTATATCTACATATCGTTATACGTTATATCCTATATCTACATATCGTTATACGTTATATCCTATATCTACGTATCGTTATACGTTATATCCTATATGTAGATAACGTTATACGTTATATCCTACGTCTACATATCGTTATACGTTATATCCTATATCTACATATCGTTATACGTTATATCCTATATCTACGTATCGTTATACGTCATATCCTATATGTAGATAACGTTATACGTTATATCCTACGTCTACATATCGTTATACGTTATATCCTATATGTAGATATCGTTATACGTTATATCCTATATCTACATATCGTTATACGTTATATCCTATATCTACATATCGTTATACGTTATATCCTATATCTACATATCGTTATACGTTATATCCTATATGTAGATAACGTTATACGTTATATCCTATATGTAGATATCGTTATACGTTATATCCTATATGTAGATATCGTTATACGTTATATCCTATATCTACATATCGTTATACGTTATATCCTATATCTACATATCGTTATACGTTATATCCTATATCTACATATCGTTATACGTTATATCCTATATGTAGATAACGTTATACGTTATATCCTACGTCTACATATCGTTATACGTTATATCCTATATCTACATATCGTTATACGTTATATCCTATATCTACGTATCGTTATACGTTATATCCTATATCTACGTATCGTTATACGTTATATCCTATATGTAGATAACGTTATACGTTATATCCTACGTCTACATATCGTTATACGTTATATCCTATATGTAGATATCGTTATACGTTATATCCTATATCTACATATTGTTATACGTTGTATCCTATATCTACGTACCGTTATACGTTATATCCTATATGTAGATATCGTTATACGTTATATCCTATATGTAGATATCGTTATACGTTATATCCTATATCTACATATTGTTATACGTTGTATCCTATATCTACGTACCGTTATACGTTATATCCTATATGTAGATAACGTTATACGTTATATCCTACGTCTACATATCGTTATACGTTATATCCTATATGTAGATATCGTTATACGTTATATCCTATATCTACATATCGTTATACGTTATATCCTATATCTACATATCGTTATACGTTATATCCTATATGTAGATAACGTTATACGTTATATCCTATATGTAGATATCGTTATACGTTATATCCCATATGTAGATAACGTTTTACGTTATATCCTATATCTACGTATCGTTATACGATATATCCTATATGTAGATATCGTTATTCGTAATATCCAATATCTGCATATCGTTATACGATATATCCTATATCTACGTATCGTTATACGTTATATACTATGTCTACGTATCGTTATTCGTTATATCCTATATCTACATATCGTTATACGTTATATCCTATGTCTACATATCGTTATACGTTATATCCTATATCTACATATCGTTATACGTTATATCCTATATCTACATATCGTTATACGTTATATCCTATATCTACGTATCGTTATACGTTATATCCTATATGTAGATAACGTTATACGTTATATCCTACGTCTACATATCGTTATACGTTATATCCTATATGTAGATAACGTTATACGTTATATCCTATATGGACGTATCGTTATACGTTATATCCTATATCTACATATCGTTATACGTTATATCCTATATCTACGTATCGTTATACGTTATATCCTATATGTAGATAACGTTATACGTTATATCCTACGTCTACATATCGTTATACGTTATATCCTATATCTACATATCGTTATACGTTATATCCTATATCTACGTATCGTTATACGTCATATCCTATATGTAGATAACGTTATACGTTATATCCTACGTCTACATATCGTTATACGTTATATCCTATATGTAGATATCGTTATACGTTATATCCTATATCTACATATCGTTATACGTTATATCCTATATCTACATATCGTTATACGTTATATCCTATATGTAGATAACGTTATACGTTATATCCTATATGTAGATATCGTTATACGTTATATCCTATATCTACGTATCGTTATACGTTATATCCCATATGTAGATAACGTTTTACGTTATATCCTATATCTACGTATCGTTATACGATATATCCTATATGTAGATATCGTTATTCGTGATATCCAATATCTGCATATCGTTATACGATATATCCTATATCTACGTATCGTTATACGTTATATACTATGTCTACGTATCGTTATACGTTATATCCTATA
Source organism: Bombus hortorum (assembly GCA_905332935.1). Classification (NCBI taxonomy): domain Eukaryota; kingdom Metazoa; phylum Arthropoda; class Insecta; order Hymenoptera; family Apidae; genus Bombus; species Bombus hortorum. Next base: position 11,384,266 of record HG995192.1, read on the forward strand.
TCTACATATCGTTATACGTTATATCCTATGTCTACATATCGTTATACGTTATATCCCATATGAAGATAACGTTTTACGTTATATCCTATATCTACATATCGTTATACGTTATATCCTATATGTAGATAACGTTTTACGTTATATACTATATCTACGTACCGTTATACGTTATATCCTATATCTACATATCGTTATACGTTATATCCTATATCTACATATCGTTATACGTTATATCCTATATCTACGTATCGGTGTACGTGACATCCTATATGTAGATAACGTTAAACGTTATATTCTATATCTACGTATCGTTATACGTTATATCCTAGATCTACATATTGTTATACTTTATATCGTAAATCGACGTACCGTTATACGTTATATCCGAATGCTACGTATCGTTATACGATATATCCTATATGTAGATATCGTTATACGTTATATCCTATATCTACATATCGTTATACGTTATATCCTATATCTACATATCGTTATACGTTATATCCTATATGTCGATAACGTTATACGTTATATCCTATATGTAGATATCGTTATACGTTATATCCTATATCTACGTATCGTTATACGTTATATCCCATATGTAGATAACGTTTTACGTTATATCCTATATCTACGTATCGTTATACGATATATCCTATATGTAGATATCGTTATTCGTGATATCCAATATCTGCATATCGTTATACGATATATCCTATATCTACGTATCGTTATACGTTATATACTATGTCTACGTATCGTTATACGTTATATCCTATATCTACATATCGTTATACGTTATATCCTATGTCTACATATCGTTATACGTTATATCCCATATGAAGATAACGTTTTACGTTATATCCTATATCTACATATCGTTATACGTTATATCCTATATGTAGATAACGTTTTACGTTATATACTATATCTACGTACCGTTATACGTTATATCCTATATCTACATATCGTTATACGTTATATCCTATATCTACATATCGTTATACGTTATATCCTATATCTACGTATCGGTGTACGTGATATCCTATATGTAGATAACGTTAAACGTTATATTCTATATCTACGTATCGTTATACGTTATATCCTAGATCTACATATTGTTATACTTTATATCGTAAATCGACGTACCGTTATACGTTATATCCGAATGCTACGTATCGTTATACGATATATCGTATGTGTATATAACGTTATACGTTATATCCTATATCTGCGCCTCGTTATACGTTATATCCTACATCTACATATCCTTACACGTCATATCCTATGAGTAGATAACGTCATACGTTATATCCTATATCTCCGTATCGTTATACGTTATATCCTATATGTGGATAGCGTTATACGTTATATTCTATATCTATATATCGTTATAAGTTATATCCTACATCTCCGTATCGGTACACGTTATATCCTATATCTCAGTATCGTTATACGTTATATCCTATATCTACATATGGTTATACGTTATATCTTATGTCTACATACCGTTATACGCTATATCCTATATCTACATATCGTTATACGTTATATCCTATATGTAGAGAACGTTTTACGTTATATCCAATATCTACATATAGTTATATGTTATATTCTATTTGCAGATAACGTTATACGTTATATCCTATATCTCCGTATCGTTATACGTTATATCCTATATCTACATATCGTTATACGTTATATCCTATATGTAGATAACGTTATACGTTATATCCTATATCTACATATCGTTATACCTTATATCCTATATCTACGTATCGATATACGTTATATCCTATACCTCCGTATCGTTTTACGTTTTATCCTATATCTATGTATAGTTATACGTTATATCCTACATCTACATATCGTTATACGTTATATCCTATATGTAGATAACGTTATACGTTATATCCTATATGTAGATAACGTTATACGTTATATCCTATATCTCCGTATCGTTATACGTTATATCCTATATCTACATATCGTTATACGTTATATCCGATATCTCCGTATCGTTTTACGTTATATCCAATATCCACATATAGTTATATGTTATATTCTATTTGCAGATAACGTTATACGTTATATCCTATATCTCCGTATCGTTATATGTTATATCCTATATCTACATATCGTTATACGTTATATCCTATATGTAGATAACGTTATACGTTATATCCTATATCCACGTATCGTTATACGTTATATCCGATATCTCCGTATAGTTTTAAGTTATATCCAATCTCTACATATAGTTATATGTTATATTCTATTTGCAGATAACGTTATACGTTATATCCTATATCTCCGTATCGTTATATGTTATATCCTATATCTACGTATCGTTATACGTTATATCGTATATGTAGATATCGTTATACGTTATATCCCATATGTAGATAACGTTTTACGTTATATCCTATATCCACATATCGATATACGTTATATCCTATATGTAGATAACGTTTTACGTTATATCCTATATCTACGTATCGTTATACGTTATATCCTATATGTAGATGTCGTTATACGTTATATCCAATATCTGCATATCGTTATACGTTATATCCTATATGTAGATAACGTTATACGTTATATCCTACGTCTACATATCGTTATATCCTATATGTAGATAACGTTATACGTTATATCCTATATGTACGTATCGTTATACGTTATGTCCTATATGTAGATATCGTTATACGTTATATCCTATATCTACGTATCGTTATACGTCATATCCTATATGTAGATAACGTTATACGTTATATCGTACGTCTACATATCGTTATACGTTATATCCTATATGTAGATATCGTTATACGTTATATCCTATATCTACATATCGTTATACGTTATATCCTATATCTACATATCGTTATACGTTATATCCTATATGTAGATAACGTTTTACGTTATATCCTACATCTACATATCGTTATACGTTATATCCTATGTCTACATATCGTTATACGTTATATCCTATATGTAGATAACGTTTTACGTTATATCCTATATCTACATATCGTTATACGTTATATCCTATATGTAGATAACGTTTTACGTTATATACTATATCTACGTACCGTTATACGTTATATCCTATATCTACATATCGTTATACGTTATATCCTATATCTACATATCGTTATACGTTATATCCTATATCTACGTATCGTTATACGTTATATCGTATATGTCGATAACGTTATACGTTATATCCCATATGTAGATAACGTTTTACGTTATATCCTATATCCACATATCGATATACGTTATATCCTATATGTAGATAACGTTTTACGTTATATCCTATATCTGCGTATCGTTATACGTTATATCCTATATGTAGATGTCGTTATACGTTATATCCAATATCTGCATACCGTTATACGTTATATCCTACGTCTACATATCGTTATACGTTATATCCTATATGTAGATATCGTTATACGTTATATGCTATATCTACGTATCGTTATACGTTATATCCTATATCTACATATCGTTATACGTTATATCCTATATCTACATATCGTTATACGTTATATCCTATATGTAGATAACGTTTTACGTTATATCCTATATCTACATATCGTTATACGTCATATCCTATGTCTACATGTCGTTATACGTTATATCCCATATGTAGATAACGTTTTACGTTATATCCTATATCTACATATCGTTATACGTTATATCCTATATGTAGATAACGTTTTACGTTATATACTATATCTACGTACCGTTATACGTTATATCCTATATCTACATATCGTTATACGTTATATCCTATATCTACATATCCTTATACGTTATATCCTATATCTACGTATCGTTATACGTTATATCGTATATGTAGATAACGTTATACGTTATATCCCATATGTAGATAACGTTTTACGTTATATCCTATGTCCACATATCGATATACGTTATATCCTATATGTAGATAACGTTTTACGTTATATACTATATCTACGTACCGTTATACGTTATATCCTATATCTACATATCGTTATACGTTATATCCTATATCTACATATCCTTATACGTTATATCCTATATCTACGTATCGTTATACGTTATATCGTATATGTAGATAACGTTATACGCTATATCCTATATCTACATATCGTTATACGTTATATCCTATATGTAGAGAACGTTTTACGTTATATCCAATATCTACATATAGTTATATGTTATATTCTATTTGCAGATAACGTTATACGTTATATCCTATATCTCCGTATCGTTTTAAGTTATATCCTATATCCACATATCGATATACGTTATATCCTACAGGTACGTATCGTTATACGTTATATCCTATATCTACGTATCGTTATACGTTATATCCTATATCTACGTATCGCTATACGTTATACCCTATATGTAGATAACGTTATACGTTATATCCTACGTCATCATATCGTTATACGTTATATCCTATATGTAGATATCGTTATACGTTATATACTATATCTACATATCGTTATACGTCATATCCTATATCTACGTATCGTTATACGTTATATCCTATACCTACATATCGTTATATGTTATATCCTATATCTACATATCGTTATACGTCATATTCTATATCTACGTATCGTTATACGTTATATCCTATGTCTACATATCGTTATACGTTATATCCTATATGTACGTATCGTTATACGTTATATCCTATATGTAGATAACGTTATACGTTATATCCCATATGTAGATAACGTTTTACGTTATATCCTATGTCCACATATCGATATACGTTATATCCTATATGTACGTATCGTTATACGTTATATCCTATATCTACGTATCGTTATACGTTGTATCCTATATCTACGTATCGTTATACGTTATATCCTATATGTAGATAACGTTATACGTTATATCCTACGTCTTCATATCGTTATACGTTATATCCTATATGTAGATATCGTTATAGGTTATATACTATATCTACATATCGTTATACGTCATATCCTATATATACGTATCGTTATACGTTATATCCTATATGTAGATAACGTTATACGTTATATCCCATATGTAGATAACGTTTTACGTTATATCCTATATCCACATATCGATGTACGTTGTATCCTACATGTACGTATCGTTATACGTTATATCCTATATCTACGTATCGTTATACGTTATATCCTATATCTACGTATCGCTATACGTTATACCCTATATGTAGATAACGTTATACGTTATATCCTACGTCATCATATCGTTATACGTTATATCCTATATGTAGATATCGTTATACGTTATATACTATATCTACATATCGTTATACGTCATATCCTATATCTGCGTATCGTTATACGTTATATCCTATACCTACATATCGTTATACGTTATATCCTATATCTACATATCGTTATACGTTATATTCTATATCTACATATCGTTATACGTTATATCCTATGTCTACATATCGTTATACGTTATATCCTATATCTACGTATCGTTATACGTTATATCCTATATGTAGATATCGTTATACGTTATATCCTATATCTACATATTGTTATACGTTGTATCCTATATCTACGTACCGTTATACGTTATATCCTATATGTAGATAACGTTATACGTTATATCCTATATGTAGATATCGTTATACGTTATATCCTATATGTAGATATCGTTATACGTTATATCCTATATCTACATATTGTTATACGTTGTATCCTATATCTACGTACCGTTATACGTTATATCCTATATGTAGATAACGTTATACGTTATATCCTACGTCTACATATCGTTATACGTTATATCCTATATGTAGATATCGTTATACGTTATATCCTATATCTACATATCGTTATACGTTATATCCTATATCTACATATCGTTATACATTATATCCTATATGTAGATAACGTTATACGTTATATCCTATATGTAGATATCGTTATACGTTATATCCTATATCTACGTATCGATATACGTTATATCCCATATGTAGATAACGTTTTACGTTATATCCTATATCTACGTATCGTTATACGATATATCCTATATGTAGATATCGTTATTCGTAATATCCAATATCTGCATATCGTTATACGATATATCCTATATCTACGTATCGTTATACGTTATATACTATGTCTACGTATCGTTATACGTTATATCCTATATCTACATATCGTTATACGTTATATCCTATGTCTACATATCGTTATACGTTATATCCCATATGAAGATAACGTTTTACGTTATATCCTATATCTACATATCGTTATACGTTATATCCTATATGTAGATAACGTTTTACGTTATATACTATATCTACGTACCGTTATACGTTATATCCTATATCTACATATCGTTATACGTTATATCCTATATCTACATATCGTTATTCGTTATATCCTATATCTACGTAGCGTTATACGTTATATCGTATATGTAGATAACGTTATACGTTATATCCCATATGTACATAACGTTTTACGTTATATCCTATATCTACGTATCGTTATACGTTATATCCTATATGTAGATGTCGTTATACGTTATATCCAATATCTGCATATCGTTATACGTTATATCCTATATCTGCGTATCGTTGTACGTTATATCCTATATCTACATATCGTTATACGTTATATCCTGTATCTACATATCGTTATACGTTATATCCTATATCTACGTACCGTTATACGTTATATCCTATATGTACGTATCGTTATACGTTATATCCTATATCTACGTATCGTTATACGTTATATCCTATATCTACGTATCGTTATACGTTATATCCTATATCTACGTATCGTTATACGTTATATCCTATATGTAGATAACGTTATACGTTATATCCTACGTCTACATATCGTTATACGTTATATCCTATATCTACATATCGTTATACGTTATATCCTATATCTACGTATCGTTATACGTCATATCCTATATGTAGATAACGTTATACGTTATATCCTACGTCTACATATCGTTATACGTTATATCCTATATGTAGATATCGTTATACGTTATATCCTATATCTACATATCGTTATACGTTATATCGTATATCTACATATCGTTATACGTTATATCCTATATGTAGACAACGTTATACGTTATATCCTATATGTAGATATCGTTATACGTTATATCCTATATCTACGTATCGTTATACGTTATATCCTATATGTAGATAACGTTATACGTTATATCCTATATGTAGATATCGTTATACGTTATATCCTATATGTAGATATCGTTATACGTTATATCCTATATCTACATATTGTTATACGTTGTATCCTATATCTACGTACCGTTATACGTTATATCCTATATGTAGATAACGTTATACGTTATATCCTACGTCTACATATCGTTATACGTTATATCCTATATGTAGATATCGTTATACGTTATATCCTATATCTACATATCGTTATACGTTATATCCTATATGTAGATAACGTTATACGTTATATCCTATATGTAGATATCGTTATACGTTATATCCTATATCTACGTATCGTTATACGTTATATACTATGTCTACGTATCGTTATTCGTTATATCCTATATCTACATATCGTTATACGTTATATCCTATGTCTACATATCGTTATACGTTATATCCCATATGAAGATAACGTTTTACGTTATATCCTATATCTACATATCGTTATACGTTATATCCTATATGTAGATAACGTTTTACGTTATATAGTATATCTACGTACCGTTATACGTTATATCCTATATCTACATATCGTTATACGTTATATCCTATGTCTACATATCATTATACGTTATATCCCATATGAAGATAACGTTTTACGTTATATCCTATATCTCCGTATCGTTATATGTTATATCCTATATCTACATATCGTTATACGTTATATCCTATATGTAGATAACGTTATACGTTATATCCTATATCCACGTATCGTTATACGTTATATCCGATATCTCCGTATAGTTTTAAGTTATATCCAATATCTACATATAGTTATATGTTATATTCTATTTGCAGATAACGTTATACGTTATATCCTATATCTCCGTATCGTTATACGTTATATCCTATATCTACATATCGTTACACGTTATATCCTATATGTAGATAACGTTATACGTAGTATCCTATATCTCCGTATCGCTATACGTTATATCCTATATCTACACATCGTTGTACTTTATATCGTAAATCGACGTACCGTTATACGTTATATCCGAATGCTAAGTATCGTTATACGATATATCGTATGTCTATATAACGTTTTACGTTATATCCTATATCTACGCATTGTTATACGTTATATCCTACATCTACATATCCTTACACGTCATATCCTATGAGTAGATAACGTCATACGCTATATCCTATATCTCCGTATCGTTATACGTTATATCCTATATCTGCATATCGTTATACGTTATATTTTATGTCTACACACCGTTATACGTTATATCCTATATCTACCTATCGTTATACGTTATATCCTATGTCTACATATCGTTATACGTTATATCCTATGTGTATGGAGCGTTATATGTTATATCCTATATGTAGATAACGTTATGCGTTATATCATAAATCTACATATCGTTTTAAGTCATATCCAATATCTCCATAACGGTATACGTTATATCCTATATCTACGTATCGTTATACATTATATCCTATACCTCCGTATCGTTTTACGTTTTATCCTATATCTATGTATAGTTATACGTTATATCCTACATCTACATATCGCTATACGTTATATCCTACATGTAGATAACGTTATACGTTATATCCTATATGTAGATAACGTTATACGTTATATCCTATATCTCCGTATCGTTATACGTTATATCCTATATCTACATATCGTTATACGTGATATCCTATATGTAGATAACGTTAAACGTTATATTCTATATCTACGTATCGTTATACGTTATATCCTAGATCTACATATTGTTATACTTTATATCGTAAATCGACGTACCGTTATACGTTATATCCGAATGCTACGTATCGTTATACGATATATCGTATGTGTATATAACGTTATACGTTATATCCTATATCTGCGCATCGTTATACGTTATATCCTACATCTACATATCCTTACACGTCATAACCTATGAGTAGATAACGTCATACGTTATATCCTATATCTCCGTATCGTTATACGTTATATCCTATATGTGGATAGCGTTATACGTTATATTCTATATCTATATATCGTTATAAGTTATATCCTACATCTCCGTATCGGTATACGTTATATCCTATATCTCAGTATCGTTATACGTTGTATCCTATATCTACATAAGGTTATACGTTATATCTTATGTCTACATACCGTTATACGCTATATCCTATATCTACATATCGTTATACGTTATATCCTATATGTGGATAGCGTTATACGTTATATTCTATATCTATATATCGTTATAAGTTATATCCTACATCTCCGTATCGGTATACGTTATATCCTATATCTCAGTATCGTTATACGTTATATCCTATATCTACATATGGTTATACGTTATATCTTATGTCTACATACCGTTATACGCTATATTCTATATCTACATATCGTTGTACGTTATATCCTATATGTAGGGAACGTTATTCGTTATATCCTACTTCTACATATTGTTATATGTTACATTCTATATGTAGATAACGTTATACGTTATATCCTATATCTCCGTATCGATATACGTTATATCCTACATCTACGTATCGTTATACGTTATATCCTATATCTCCGTATCGTTATACGTTATATCCTATGTCTATATCGTTATACGGTATATTTTATGTCTACATACCGTTATACTATATTTCCTATATCTACATATCGTTAAACGTTATATCCTATAAGTAGATAACGTTATACATTGTATCCTATATCTCCGTATCCCTATACGTTATATCCTATATCTACATATCGTTATACGTTATATCCTATATGTAGATAACGTTAAACGTTATATTCTATATCTACGTATCGTTGTACGTTATATCCTATATCTACATATTGTTATACTTTATATCGTAAATCGACGTACCGTTATACGTTATATCCGAATGCTACGTATCTTTATACGATATATCGTATGTGTATATAACGTTATACGTTATATCCTATATCTACGCATCGTTATACGTTATATCCTACATCTACATATCCTTACACGTCATATCCTATGAGTAGATAACGTCATACGTTATATCCTATATCTCTGTATCGTTAGACGTTATATCCTAAATGTAGATAACGTTGTACGTTATATCCTATATCTACGTATCGTTATACGTTATATCCTATATCTACATATCGTTATACGTTATATCCTATACCTACGTATCGTTATACGTTATATCCAATATCTACATATCGTTATACGTTATATCCTATATGTGGATAGTGTTACGACGTGTTCGCGGAGAGACGCGGTCGCGAGGAGACGCGTCAGCGAGAGGCGTAAATTCTCGCTACGATTCCGATGATCGACGCCGCGAATTTAGTCGTTCCTCTGTTTCGGTTAGGATAACAGAGGTGGTTTCAATGTATTGACACTGTATTAACAGTGTTAATATGAATATGATAGGAGATGAAGTGTAAGAACACAAAGTACTGATTTCTCACTCAGAAGCGTTTCCTTGAATTCGACCGTTATCGGCAATTGCGAAGATGATACTGCCCGATTCTCCACGATTCCTTTGTGTCGCCGGGAGACGATCCCCACCACGCTCCCGTCGACATTATTTTCCTATGATGACCTCAGCCACCCTTTTTTAATATGGGCAAAACAAGGAATTATAATCGACCTTTTGCTGACTCGATAACAGTCGAAAAACTGTCCGTGATGAGTCACTAGACACGATGTTTTTTCTCAGCTGATAATCCGTCTGTGACCCTGAGCTAGTTACACGGCGCACAATAAACCTCATAGCGTAACAGATAGCGTTATAAGTTATATCCAATAGCTACGTATCGTTATACGTTATATACTATATCTACATATCGTTATACGTCATATCCTGTGTGTAGATAACGTTATACGTTATATCCTATATCTCCGTATCGTTATACGTGATATCCTATGTCTGCATATCGTTATACGTTATATCTTATGTCTACATACCGTTATACGCTATATCCTATATCTACATATCGTGATACGTTATATCCTATCTGTAGAGAACGTTATACGTTATATCCTATATCTACATATCGCTAAACGTTATATTCTATATGTAGATAACGTTATACGTTATATCCTATATCTCCGTATCGTTATACGTTATATCCTATATCTTTTTTTTTGCGGGAGGAGGGGAAAATGCTTTACGCATACCCAGTGACCCGAAACCTATATCTGCATATCGTTATACGTTATATCCTATATCTACATATCGTTATACGTTATATCCGACATCTCCGTATCGTTTTACGTTATATCCAATATCTACATATAGTTATATGTTATATTCTATTTGCAGATAACGTTATACGTTATATCCTATATCTCCGTATCGTTATATGTTATATCCTATGTCTACATATCGTTATACGTTATATCCTATATGTAGATAACGTTATACGTTATATCCTATATCTACGTACCGTTATACGTTATATCCGATATCTCCGTATTGTTTTACGTTATATCCAATATCTACATATAGTTATATGTTATATTCTATTTGCAGATAACGTTATACGTTATATCCTATATCTCCGTATCGTTATACGTTATATCCTATATCTACATATCGTTATACGTTATATCCTATATGTAGATAACGTTATACGTTATATCCTGTATCTCCGTATCGTTATACGTTATATCCTACATCTACATATCGTTACACGTCATATCCTAGGAGTAGATAACGTCATAGGTTATATCCTATATCTCCGTATCGTTATACGTTATATCCAATATCTACATATCGTTATACGTTATATCCTATATGTGGATAGCGTTATTAATTATATCCAATAGCTACGTATCGTTATACGTTATATACTATATCTACATATCGTTATACGTCATATCGGGTGTGTAGATAACGTTATACGTTATATACTATATCTCCGTATCGTTATACGTTATATCTTATGTCTGCATATCGTTATACGTTATATCTTATGTCTACATACCGTTATACGCTATATCCTATATCTACATATCGTTATACGTTAAATCCTATCTGTAGAGAACGTTATACGTTATATCCTATATCTACCTATCGTTAAACGTTATATTCTATATGTAGATAACGTTATACGTTATATCCTATATCTCCGTATCGTTATACGTTATATCCTATATCTTTTTTTTTGCGGGAGGAGGGGAAAATGCTTTACGCATACCCAGTGACCCGAAACCTATATCTGCATATCGTTATACGTTATATCCTATATCTACATATCGTTATACGTTATATCAAAATTGCAGATAACGTTATACGTTATATCCTCAATCTACGTATCGTTATACGTTATATCCGATCTCTCCGTATCGTTTTACGTTATATCCTACATCTACATATCGTTACACGTCATATCCTAGGAGTAGATAACGTCATAGGTTATATCCTATATCTCCGTATCGTTATACGTTATATCCAATATCTACATATCGTTATACGTTATATCCTATATGTGGATAGCGTTATTAATTATATCCAATAGCTACGTATCGTTATACGTTATATACTATATCTACATATCGTTATACGTTATATCCTATATGTAGATAACGTTATACGTTGTATCCTATATCTCCGTATCGCTATACGTTATATCCCATATCTACATATCGTTGTACTTTATATCGTAAATCGACGTACCGTTATACGTTATATCCGTATGCTAAGTATCGTTATACGATATATCGTATGTGTATATAACGTTATACGTTATATCCTATATCTACGCATCGTTATACGTTATATCCTACATCTACATATCCTTACACGTCATATCCTATGAGTAGATAACGTCATACGTTATATCCTATATCTCCGTATCGTTATACGTTATATCCTATATCTACATATCCTTATACGTTATATTTTATGTCTACACACCGTTATACGTTATATCCTATATCTACCTATCGTTATACGTTATATCCTATATCTACATATCGTTATACGTGATATCCTATATGTAGATAACGTTAAACGTTATATTCTATATCTACGTATCGTTATACGTTATATCCTATATCTACATATTGTTATACTTTATATCGTAAATCGACGTACCGTTATACGTTATATCCGAATGCTACGTAACGTTATACGATATATCGTATGTGTATATAACGTTATACGTTATATCCTATATCTGCGCATCGTTATACGTTATATCCTACATCTACATATCCTTACACGTCATATCCTATGAGTAGATAACGTCATACGTTATATCCTATATCTCCGTATCGTTATACGTTATATCCTATATGTGGATAGCGTTATACGTTATATTCTATATCTACGTATCGTTATAAGTTATATCCTACATCTCCGTATCGGTATACGTTATATCCTATATCTCAGTATCGTTATACGCTATATCCTATATCTACATATTGTTATACGTTATATCTTATGTCTACATACCGTTATACGCTATATCCTATATCTACATATCGTTATACGTTATATCCTATCTGTAGAGAACGTTATACGTTATATCCTATTTCTACATATTGTTATATGTTACATTCTATATGTAGATAACGTTATACGTTATATCCTATATCTCCGTATCGTTATACGTTATATCCTACATCTACATATCGTTACACGTCATATCCTATGAGTAGATAACGTCATACGTTATATCCTATATCTCCGTATCGTTATACGTTATATCCAATATCTACATATCGTTATAAGTTATATCCTATATGTGGATAGCGTTATAAGTTATATCCAATAGCTACGTATTGTTATACGTTACATACTATATCTACATATCGTTATACGTCATATCCTGTGTGTAGATAACGTTATACGTTATATCCTATATCTCCGTATCGTTATACGTTATATCCTATGTCTGCATATCGTTATACGTTATATCTTATGTCTACATACCGTTATACGCTATATCCTATATCTACATATCGTTATACGTTAAATCCTATCTGTAGAGAACGTTATACGTTATATCCTATATCTACCTATCGTTAAACGTTATATTCTATATGTAGATAACGTTATACGTTATATCCTATATCTCCGTATCGTTATACGTTATATCCTATATCTTTTTTTTTGCGGGAGGAGGGGAAATTGCTTTACGCATACCCAGTGACCCGAAACCTATATCTGCATATCGTTATACGTTATATCCTATATCTACATATCGTTATACGTTATATCCAAATTGCAGATAACGTTATACGTTATATCCTCAATCTACGTATCGTTATACGTTATATCCGATATCTCCGTATCGTTTTACGTTATATCCTATATCTCCATATCGTTATACGTTTTATCCGACATGTAGATAACGTTATACGTTATATCCTATATCTACGTATCGTTATACGTTATATCCTATTCCTACGTATTGTTATATGTTATATCCTATATCTACATATCGTTATACGTTATATTCTATATCTACATATCGTTATACGTTATATCCTATGTCTACATATCGTTATACGTTATATCCTATATGTACGTATCGTTATACGTTATATCCTATATCTGCGTATCGTTATACGTTATATCCTATAACTAGATAACGTTATACGTTATATCCCGCATCCACATATCCGTATATGTTATATCCTATATCTACATTACGTAATAAGTTATATCCTACGTGTACGTAACGTTATACTTTATATCCTGTATATACATATCGTTATACGGTATATCCTATGTCTACGTAACCTTATACGTTATATCCTATAACAACGTAACGTTATTCGGTATATGCTATTTCTACATAACGTTATGTTTTATATGCTATGTTTACATATCATAATATGTTTTATCCTATTTCTACATATCGTTATACCTTCTATCCTACATCCACGCATCGTTATATGTTATATCCTATATCTACATATCGTTATACGTTATATCGTATGTCTACATACCGTTATACGCTATATCCTCTATGTAGATATCGTTATATGTTATATCCTATATCTACATATCGTTATACGTTATATCCTACATCTACGTATCGTTATACGTTATATCCTTTATCTACATATCGTTATAAGTTATATCCTATCTGTGGAGAACGTTATACGTTAGATCCTACATCTACATATCGTTATACGTTATACTGTATATGTAGATAACGTTATACGTTATATCCTATATCTCCGTATCGTTATACGTTATATCCTATATCTACATATCGTTATACGTTATATCTTATATCTACATACCGTTATACGATATATCCTATTTCTACGTAACGTTATACGATATATCCTATTTCTACATATCGTTGTACGTTTTATCCTATATCTACGCATCGTTATACGTTATATCCTATATCAACATATCGTTATACGTCATATCCTGTGTGTAGATAACGTTATACGTTATATCCTATATCTCCGTATCGTTATACGTTATATCCTATATCTACATATCGTTATACGTTTTATCCTACATGTAGATAACGTTATACGTTATATCCTATATCTACGTATCGTTATACGTTATATCCTATTCCTACGTATCGTTATAGGTTATATCCAATATCTACATATCGTTATACGTTATATCCTATATGTGGATAGCGTTATAAGTTATATCCAACAGCTACGTATCGTTATACGTTAATTCCTATATCAACATATCGTTATACGTCATATCCTGTGTGTAGATAACGTTATACGTTATATCCTATATCTCCGTATCGTTATACGTTATATCCTATATCTACATATCGTTATACGTTTTATCCTACATGTGGATAACGTTATACGTTATATCCTATATCTACGTATCGTTATACGTTATATCCTATTCCTACGTATCGTTATAGGTTATATCCAATATCTACATATCGTTATACGTTATATCCTATATGTGGATAGCGTTATAAGTTATATCCAACAGCTACGTATCGTTATACGTTAATTCCTATATCAACATATCGTTATACGTCATATCCTGTGTGTAGATAACGTTATACGTTATATCCTATATCTCCGTATCGTTATACGTTATATCCTATATCTGTATATCGTTATACGTTATATCCTATATCTACATATCGTTATACGTTATATCCAAATTGCAGATAACGTTATACGTTATATCCTCAATCTACGTATCGTTATACGTTATATCCGATATCTCCGTATCGTTTTACGTTATATCCTATATCTCCATATCGTTATACGTTTTATCCTACATGTAGATAACGTTATACGTTATATCCTATATCTACGTATCGTTATACGTTATATCCTATTCCTACGTATCGTTATAGGTTATATCCAATATCTACATATCGTTATACGTTATATCCTATATGTGGATAGCGTTATAAGTTATATCCAACAGCTACGTATCGTTATACGTTAATTCCTATATCAACATATCGTTATACGTTATATCCTGCGTCTACGTAACGTTATTCGTTATATCCTATATCTACCTATCGTTATATGTTGTATCCTATATGTAGATAATGTTATACGTTATATCCTATATCTGCGTATCGTTATTCGTTATATAATATATCTACATATCGTTATACGTTGTATGCTATATCTACATATCGTTATACGTTATATCCTATATCCACATATCGTTATACGTTATATCCTATATGTAGATAACGTTATACGTTATATTCTATATCTACGTATCGTTATACGTTATATCCTGTATCAACATATCGTTATACGTTATATCCTATATCTACATTACGCAATAAGTTATATCCTACGTGTACGTAGCGTTATACTTTATATCCTATATCTACATATCGTTATACGGTATATCCTATGTCTACGTAACGTTATACTTTATATCCTATAACAACGTAACGTTATTCGGTATATCCTATTTCTACATAACGTTATATTTTATATGCTATGTTTACATATCATTATATGTTTTATCCTTTTTCTACATAACGTTATATTTGATATTCTATATCTAGATAACGTTATACGTTATATCCTATATTTACCTAACGCTATCTGTCCTCTATCTCTGTCCTAGGTAGCACGATCATACGTTTGTACCCACGGACGTTTCCCCAAAAAGTTAATCTTGCTATGTAACTTCGGCTGGAGATTACAAGAAACGGTAATAACAATCTGCCCAGAGTTCGTCTGCCTCTAAACGTTGTAGACCAAAATAATCGTTAGTATTCAAAGGTACAGTAATATGGGTCTCTCCTAGATTCGAATTTGTCCACTTGAACTTTTTTATGCTCCTGTGCCGCTATAATTTATTTGTGTAACAAATTCGTTTGTCAATGCACCATTCAAATCATGTAATGTCATCTAATGGGCAAGTTAATGAAGAGATTTGCATATAGCATATTAATTAGAAATCAGACGATTGTATATATCTTTTATGAAATTTCACTGTACGATTTACTGCTTAATTATATCGTGGGTTTACGCTCCGACGTGGATTAAATGTCGTACAGGCAGATGTGAAACAACAATCAGCCATTTCGTGGTAGACAACCGTACATTTTTCATCAAATAGAGATGTCCCCGTACTGGTGGTCGCTTCTTGGAAGTAGCGCAATAGGTTCCCCTTTCAGCGTCTGCTGTTTAATTTACTGCAGCGCTCGACGAATCGCGCAAGCTGCATTAATAACAAGTCTGCTTGCTCTTTTAACATTCTGCAGGAGCATCCCCTGTAAAAACTCGCGCCCCATCGACTCTGACGCGAGATCGTTTCGGTTATTTTTCACCGCGGCTACGAAATCAAGAATCCGCGGCCGGTAAAAACGAGGCGCAAGGCGAAAGTAGGAATTCCAAGAAGCTTGAATTGTAGGTTCGGTTCTGGCTAATTTACCGGTTATCCCTTCGAGTAACGAGCGACGCGGAGGGTGTCGATGACGACACACAGAGGTCGATGATTTCAACCTCGTCGGTTATATACCTTTTATCCGCTATGCAGAGTGGCCGTATTAAAATGTAAATGCATGGTAGCTAGTTATTATGCGGAGCGGCCGATGCGATCTCCACCGACGGCGATGCCACCCTCGTCTTCGTGTGTGCGTCCTCCTATGCCCCTCGTCGTCGTCGTAAACACCCGATAATGGGGAAACCGTGTACCTTGCTATCCGCTCCTGTACTCTCACGCAAGTGTGAGAAAGAGGGAAAGAGAGGACGCGATGGTCAACGAGAGACGTCGATTACTGTTCCTCTGTCCTTTCGCGATCAAAAATTGCTCTGATATCTGAAACCTTCCGATACCACATTTTTCCTGTGTGTATTCCTTGGAGCAGGTAATCTCTATAAGAAGAAGAACACTTGGTCCGTAACGTCCACGAACCGCGAGTTGATCAAAGCGCGCGATCGATCAATTCTCTTCCCATGTTCGGATTATCTTGCGTAAAGTACTCGTGAAACTTTTAGATTCGCGTAAAACCGCTGACCTTTTTTTCTCCGGTAGTATTACCGTATGATTTCGATTAAGATATCTCGTTACAGCGCCGTAAAAGCTGCTTCTCGTTTACCTCCAAATCGGTCAACCTCAGGAATCTTCGAAATTCGAGGAAAGCTCGTCGTGCGTATCTCTTTCGACGAGTGTCACCGCGTAACCGTTGCAAATTGCTGGAAGAACCGACATGACGTAAGCGAGATTCGACAAAAGGAATCTTCCGGGTAACGTGTTTTTCTCGTTATACGTGCTCGCCCAATGAAAAATATTTGTTGGTTTTGTTATCCGGTTGGTTAGTGTGCGCGTAAGAGTCGCGGATCCTTCAACGAAGGGCACGTTTTCTTCTCGTCCCTCTCTCTTGTCACCGTGTTCGCGATGTTATCACTGCCGCCTGTTTTGCGGCTTTCGTATTATTTGTGCATTTCCACGGTTATATTCCTGCGGGTCTCCGTTCTACCGTATAATAAAATCCCTCTCAGCAGACTGTCTTCTCCTTCCCTGTACTCGGAGCATCCCTCGGTACACAGTATGTTGCTGCATCGTGCTTGCACGGGGCAACGCGTGGTGCATTCTTGGTGTGCTAAGAGTACAGGAGAGGGAGAAGGGGTGGACTAGATAGAGGGAGCGAGACGGGATCGAGATGGTTTGGGAGGACGGGTAGGAGGAAAACATAGAGGGCTGAGTAACTGCAAACAACAAATACCACCAGGGACCGGCGCGCATTCCACGAACGGTGTGTATAAACACGAAGCCGACGGCCGTGAAATCCGTGTAGAGAAACCCGGTTAATGCTGTCGAAGTACACGATACTCTGGCTATATTTGTCGATCGTTCTGGGAGACGATGTATAGATATCTTGCGAGCGTAAGCTAATCGGGGTTGCAGTCTTGTCGAGCTCCCCCTTTACTTTAAGGTTCCGAGAAACTTTGTACATCGTCGGTCATGAGCTAATGAACCTAGGTCACCTTGATCTACCGAAAAGCACGAGCACAGCGGCAGGAGGGAACGGAAGGACGCGCATAGCGTTCGCTGAAAGATAGGGATACAGAGGTTGAGCGGTGGATTCAGGATAGTAGGGTCATGCGATCGACCGCGACCAGCAAGCCAAGGAGAGAAAGAGAGGAAGGGCGGGAACGAGAGAGAAAGAGAGAGAAAGAAAGGGAAGAGAGAGAGGGACGACTTACTTATGGCGACAACAGGTTACAAAGTCAGCTGGTTAACGCTGGCAGCAGGTCAAGTTTCCTCTCATCGCGCAAAGGTCAAAGGGCATTCCCCTAGCGGAAGCTAATGACATTTTTGCGGGACGTTAGAAAGGTTCGTGTACGAGATACCTTTTGAATCCTCTTAGGGTGTATAGAGAAAGGGGAATAAATCAGAAGGCAAGATCCGTGACGATTATCCACGGCATGAAATGCATTATCGAACGTTTAATAAAGAGGTGGTGGATAGAATCGTCGCCTATTATACAACTAAACGGCGCGGCGCGATGTCGTAAAGGATCGCGCCGTAGAGGAGCAAGATCGACGATACGCTGCCGGGTATCCGTGAACGAGCTGGGAGGGGTTGCATAAATATTTCTGAAAAATTAACGAACCAGCAGTAATACATTTTACAACGCTTGATAAGTTCCGTAGTAACGCGAGCATCGGAGAAAAGTGGCAAAAGGCTGTGCTGATAAATAGGTCGATCATAGAAGCCCTATCGGAGCGTGAAGAATTAATCTCCCGCGCAAGAAGTTTAAATATTAAATACGAGTCTTCGCTGCGACCGTATTCACGCGATTAATTGATTATCCCTCTATGGATGATAAATGAGCCTTCGGCTGGCGCACAATATGAAAGCTTGTATGTGCAACGATACGTGGCGCTTATTGTACGCCGCTTACCTGTAGGGTAAGGTGTTGCCAGGTGTGTCGATGTAACGACGCGAAGAAAATAGAAAAAAAATACAGAGAAAATCGAGTCGCCTCAAAGTGGTCGCCTAAATGGCACGTTCCATTAGACCGGAAAATTCGAAGGCCGTGCGCGAGGGTCGATATAAGCCACTCGTTACAACGGTTCACTTCGCGAGTGAATAGAGGTCAGGTCGATCGAATCGACGATGCGATTAATCGTGTTTCCTTATTTTCTCCTTTTCGTTTGGTTTGGCAAAACTGGAGTTAACGATGGCAAAGGTTGACCAAATCGATCGCGATTTATAAAGAATGGAAAGGCTCATTGTCAACGGGAAACCATTGTGTTTGCGAAATCGCGGATTCGCCAACGAGTCATGTAAATCCGAATGACGTTTCAAATTATAATATCTCGTCGTTCGACGTTGGAAGATAATGACTATCGTTTGGTCGCATGCTGCATCGATTGTTTTCCATTCTGGACATTTATATTCAGTGGTCGGATGATCGATAAATTTCGCTCTAATTGCTTCAACAAAGCGTACAATCCATACTCGATCGTGAAAGAAAGCGAGAGCGTTCTTGCAAAGGGTTGGTAGGTGGGTAGGTTGGTAGGTTGGTAGGTAAGGTAGGATTCGATCGGTGGGAAATTCCTACCGCGGATCCTTTTGCCATGTATTTCCAATGAGCGCGGTAAAGGAAGAGGCCGAGTCCTGGATATCGCGGTACCGCTAAATATTCGAATCGCCGTTCGCGATACAAGAGATTATTAAAATATTTAAACGAGCCCGTCGACCGTCGTTACCGGGGACTGAAGTCCTCTCTTCGCGAGGTTCTCAATTAAATGCTAACGAGCGAAGAGCTCTTTCCACCTGAATACTCCTTCGTTGGAAGCTGCAGCAGCCACCTAGCTTTCCTCTGCCCCTCACCTCCTACCTCTCACTCCCTTCGGCCCGCCCCTCACTGCCACGGCTTGCCCTTCTTCTCTGTTCCCCGACGACATTGTTTTAACGAGACTGGGAAGTGCAATTTGTTCTTCCTGCCCTCGGCCCGTCGCAAAAGGGGTTGCCTGCTCTTTCTTCTCTCTTTGCAATACTCTTTTCCGTGCTTTTCTCGCGGAACCCGTCGTGTTGTCTTGCTTGTGTGTGACGCTCTCTGTTCGCACGTATCCGCGTGCCGGCGACCGCGTTTCAATCACAGTCGTTTCGTGAAAAATCGCTGGCGGCAATTTCGAAATTATTTCTTCATGGCTTTGCGAGCCGACTCGCGGAGATCTCAAGTTGTCGACTGCTGCGTCTGCAAACAATAGGATACGTTGAGCGGTAATTGAGCTGCCTCGTTACCCCGTGATGCATTCAGAAGAAAAAATGACGTACGTCCTAGACCTATTATGCCCGACTAACTAAATCCGCCGCGGTTGTTCGTGGGAATACCATTGTTGTTTTAACGTAACAGAAGTATTCGGGATGGAAACAACTGGTGGTTCTTATATTTCGTATACTCTCGTTGGTTTCGGTCGGCCAACGAATAACAGGCAAGCAAATATCCGGAGTTGAAAAATTTGTGCCGCTTCGTAGGTCGCGAAAAACAGACATCACGTCGAGTTAGGGGCCAGCTTGGAAAAAGAGCAGGATCGAGATAGCGCGCAGTATCTTCTCATCCTTGGTTGCACGATGCGCCACTGACCAGGAGCGCTCGTAAAAATGATCGAAGTCTCTAACGTCTTCGATCCTCGGTCCCTATAACTTTCAGCAACCTCCGGTTCTTTTTTTAAATCTACTCCCGGAAACTTTCTTCGCTCTCTCTTCTTCTGCGGACGCGTCTCGTTGCACAGGCTGCCGCTCTCCAGAGCCGGGGAACGAGAAAGTACCGAGAAACGCCGACAGAGGTGAAGGTGCTGGGTACCCTCGAGTTAAATTTTAATTTGCAACTAGTTAAAAAGTTAGCGGCACCCGCAAGCGCAAGAAGCGACTCGCGGCTGCCGTGACGATAATGTAAGGGGCGAACTTTCGTTGGTTAGCTGAAGGCACGGCGAAGGGCGGTGGTATGCGAAGGGTACCGCGAATACCCTACCGAGAAAGGAGGCTGCTGAATCGAATACTTGGTAGGATAGGTGGGGAAGAATCATGCGAACATCCGGGAAATTCGAGAAGTGTGAACTCGTTAACCCGTAAATCGTCGTTACGGGTTGCGACTAAGACACCTGGTAGGGTTACGTTAGTCGCGATTAAAGTGCGCATCCAGCTGTCGTACACTTTCCCGGCGAAATTGGAAGGGTTCAATTACAAAACGGAGACACGCGGACCCATTGTCTTTATCGCTACTTTCGTCGGTAGGCAATTACGCGGCGATGTTGCTCCTTATCGTTGTCGTTTCGACGGAAAACGCAAATAATTAATTAGACGCTTTTTGCAGCGTCCAGGCTTGCTGCCTTCGTTGCAGAAGCTTCTCTAATGAGGATTTTCTTTAAAGGTAGCTCTCACCAACGTTGGTCTTTAGGTGAGCTGACTTGGCATCACCGGATATACGTACATACCTTTCTTCCTTTTTTTTCTTCCAGTTCTTCGAGTTAAATCCGCATCGGGTACAATACATATACTATCATATAGTTTGGGATATGTGGAGGTTTAGGTAGACTCTGAAAGTACCGATGGTCTTTCACGTGCATGTAGTTGGTAGATAGGAGCGAGAATCGTGGCCAACGCAGCTTAACTACGATGATCAGACCGGGAGGAAGAACGGGGAAAGTTTCTCCGTGTGATGGGATCGTGTTGGCTGGGCGCGAGAGATTTTCGAGTTGGTAGGTTTTTCCAGGATGTTTCGAGCTTTCCGCGGCTTTCTTTCCTATTCCCGCAGACTCTTCGGAAGATTAACACCGCACGAGCGCGTCCGGTGACAGCGCGGCGATTCCGCGGATAGACGTCCGGATTTATCAATGGCGTTGCGCGCTGTGAATCGGCTCAAAGACGTTTATACGACAAATCGTTCAATTTCGGCCGGTACAGCTGAATATCGGTTGAATCTCGCGACGGAGACTGTTTTCTGTCTTCGTGCCAAGGAAAGGAATAGGCTGTCTTGGATGATAGCTGAAAATATAGGCAGACGAAGAGAGGCAGAGAGACAGCCAGACGCGGGAGGGGAAAAGATTGCGAGGAGAAGGGAAACGTGGCGAGCATACAACGAAGGGAGAGAATCCCCTGGAATAGAATAAAGAACCGGCGTATCGGCGAAACTACATAACCGTAACGATATTACGTCGCAAAAGGAGTTATTTGCCGCTGTAAATAAGAAGGCGAGGAATAAAAGAGTTAGGGGAAGGGACGAAGCCACGGAAAAGAGTGGCTGGGTAACGAAAAACGAAGGAGAAGAGAAATAAAAAGGGTGCACTTCGTGAGAAGATGAAATTTCCTTTTCCGGGTCGATCGTTAAGCCGCGTACAATCGTTCCGACGACGGAAATATCGGTTTTTGTGGACCAGAGATCCCATTGTCTTTGCGGATTTCTCGTAGACGATGAGAAAAAAAAAGAAGAGGAGAGAATAGGGTCGAAGGGAATAGGAGGAAGGAAAAGCAGAACAAAAACGATAATAGTTGGTTCGGCTTCGTTATCGAATGGTTTCTGCTTCTCGTATATTAGTCCCCAATCTGGCCGCGAGATCGACGCGACCTTATAAATCAGCGACACGGTTCGGGATTCGAATTAAATACAGACTTGTTCCTCTCTTGTGGTATCGATGCGACGGTTAAAAACCGAGGGAAATCCATTCGCGAATGTCTTTATCGCGCTGATACACGATTGCAATTTAAACACGGCGCTGCAGTTACCGTGCCAAACGAGTTTGTTACTGGCACGGTAATTGCATCTTCCGCGTTTGACTGTTTCCGCACAAATGTAAGTCGCGGGGATAAGCCGCATACAAAGAGAAAGCGGAAAAGCGACGGAGAGGCAACTAGCGAAGTCTGGCTTCTCAGAAACGATCGGGAATCTTGTGATTCCAATTAACCGATAACGAGCAAAAGTAATATCTCTCGTTCTTCTCTATCGCTCTTCTAGCCGAGTTCGTCCTGTTCTTCCTCTTCTTCCATCATTCCTCGTTCATTCTCCGTTTCTCGGAGTAGATCGATTGAAAGCGCGCGCCACAGTCTACGCCACTTTATCACGGGATAGAAGTGCAAGAAGGGAAAGTCGTGTTTAGCATCGTCATACATACGTATTATCGCGTGCATGTAGATACATAGAGAGGAAAAACAGGAACAGGGCCATAGGGGCTGATCCTATAAAACAGAAAATCGAAGCGTACCATGATCGTTCCATTTTACAGCAGGTCGCGCGATAACGAATCTTTCCCCGTAATCGAGTTACGACCTGATTTCGATACCGTCGATATTTTCGAAAGCCACCTCACACAGCCGGACCATTGCACGATTAATTAGCGTCGGCGTTAATTGCTTCGCCGTTGAAAAGAGAGTCGGCTGAAATTAATCATCCGCCTGTTCCATTTTGATCCAATCAGCCGTTCTCTTCGAAGATATTAAACAGAGTAAACATCAGTAGCTAAGGCCGTGTCTTAGCCAGCCAAGCGTACGATACCGAGTCCAGAGTTAATTAATGAAGCCCGACGAGCCGAGAAGAATAGAAAATCTAACGTGAATAATAGTTGGTCAACACAAAGAATATCATTTACGGAACGTGATGCTACCGCGAATACGTATTCTTCCATGTACAATTTTCGTGCGTTCGAAACGTCTTCTCCAGCAGATGTACAGCTCGGTACGTGCATGTGCAGCAAATATACATAGAAATGGAATACGCGGATAATAATATACGATACGCGGTGTTCGCGTATCACATCGTATCGCGATACGCCAATAAGAAGCGTATCTACACGGAGAAAGGGGATCATCCGGAGTATTTCGATTGCGTCTGAACCAGCTCGGGGTAATACTACTTCCAACGTTCCCCTCCGCTTCGATTCTGCGCCGATCCTATCATCACCGTTCGCAAATCACCACGTGACGTAACCGGCTGCAGTTACATAAATTACAGTGCTGGACGGGCGGTCATTAGCGTAGCGCAATTTAATGACAGAGACAATGCACTTTTCTGGAATAGAACGAAGAGAAAGAGCAAGCGAGAGAGAGAGAGAGAGAGAGAGAAAGAGAGAGAAAGAGAGAGAAAGTCGCGAGCCTACGATCCGACTGGAGATGATTCCATAATGGTGCTCGTTATACGACAGCACACGATATAAAGTGGTCTTTCATCCGAGCTCAATTGCTAAAACGATGCGACGGTAATAACAAGAACTGCATAATAAGGGACAATTCCTAGGCTCCTTAAGAGCGTAGAATTTTGAATGTTTTCATTCGGTCAACTGCCGATTATCCGCCCGATAATTGTTTACTCGATCAGGCAATAACGTCGAACTGTAATGATCGTCCGTCAGCTTTTTTCCCTTGTTGTTTTCGCGACTGATCCTATTACGAGAGCCTGGAAACGTATGCATAAAGAAGTAGCCTGGGAGAGAACGTGCACGTTTCGGGTTTATTTTCAGCTGAGAAGAGAAAAAAATGGCGTGACTTGCAGGCTCGGTTTCATCGTGAGAGACAAATCTTCGCGTTAAATGGACGTGTAACGAAACGCGCAACGACCCGACTGAAATCACGTCAGACCAGATAATTTATATGAATCGCACCGCGTGTCCGTTGTGACATTGCGGCATCCGTTATTCGCCACCAGGTAAGTCGTACCGCACGGACTCGCGTCTGATTTCGTTCTACCGTGGTCCATAAGGAACGATGACTCGTGGAGCTCACCGCAGGAAAGCAGTATTGTTTTACAGGTCCCGTAGGAGTAGTTACCTACGATACGTAGTCCCTGGATCGCGGTTGGTCAATGACGAAATCGAAAATCCGACTTTCTCCCGATCATGAGGCTGGAAGGAATGAAGTGGAGCGTCGTATCGCGATAGAAGCGTTAACTCGCGGATATCGCTATTACGATTCACGGTATTGCTACGTGTTTGATCGTCGGCATTATAAATTCAAGCGCGTTACGCTGTGCACGGCTTGGCAGGCTCGGCGAAACGACGAAAGTCACGATTTATGAGAGTTTGTTTACGAGCCATTAAAGAAGAATTATATCGGAGGAAAATGGCGCGAATTGTCTTGCCGTCCGAAATAGCGTGAACTTGCGATGATTTAGTCGTAGGATAGTGGCTCTTATAAGGACGCCATAACTCGAAGGCCAAGAAACGATCTGAATCTTCTTTGTTTCTGTCCGATGGTTGATCGATTTCCCATAGAAGATTCGCTCGTTTTCTCCCTCTCTTTCTTTTTTTCCTCTCGTTAGACGATTAATTAAAACGAAAGGGAGGATCTTTAATCCCGGTATGCGGGCGTTCGCGAATCGGCAATATCGAATCGGCGATCGAGCGCACAAAGGCGGTCAATTCGTGGAAAGCATGAGCGAAAGACGTGGAAGAGGCTTGTCAGCCACTTCCTGACTAATTGCCGGCGGGTTCGCCGTTTCTCGGAAGTCCCGTGGAAATATTGCTTCCGCAGGTCGAAGTACCGAAGACCGACCTCAGGAAGACTCGGGCCTATTTCAGGGCAGAGAATTGAGGTCGTAGATCCTCCTCGAGTTTCCACTATTCTCTCCCTTTTCCACTCGACGCTACACTGTTTCTCTTCGTTCTACCGGTTTCGTCTTCCATGCTGCCGCAGGACTTCTAGTCTATGCTCTAGTTCCAGTGGCCTGGAACCATCATGCTGATGTATTGAATTCAGTTGTTTAATTAGATATTAACGGACCCCCGTAGGCGAGATCGACGAAACGTTATACCGATGCGAGAAAGGAAGCCATTTTCTTTGCACGTTCGCAACTGCATCGATAGAATATTAGTACTTCGAGCATACAAAGCTGTAATATATGTATTCCTGTTTAGTCACGACTCTCCGATATATTCTCTGGCACGCGGGTATCTTTCCTGTATATCGGAATTGGGTGTGTAGTCGTGGTCACCTGGCAGAGTCTCGGCGGTTCACGTTAGAGAAAGAAACTCGTCGGAAGTCCGAGCGTGTTACCTGGCGTGCCTTGGGACGCCGGGTAATCGTAATTAACGAGGTAAAAATAGAGGCCGAGAGTAGAAATGGGTTTGTAGCCAGGGCGGCAAGTGAAAACTCATATTTACCGGTTAGCGAGCTTAGACATTCGCAGTAATGCTACGGCATTACGCGATACGCCGTGAATACAGAGTTTAGCACAGGCGAACGGCGAAATAAGCCGGACCAAGTTCGCACGTCGTGAAAACAAACGAGAGAGGAATCCTGATAAAAGGAGGAACGGTGGTGTATAGGTCGCGGCCCTGCGGTATCGCGCAAGGGGAGGCTTTTCTCGCTAATGAACCACGTGGATGTGAGCCGTGGAAAATGACGCGTCGACTTTAATGCCGAAAGTATTGCTGCCGAGACTTCGACACCAGTGGAATACAGCCACGACCTGTTAGATCGTAAGTTCACCGCGAAGTTTTGTCGCGTTTCTTGTTCGTCGACGTAGATCGAGATCGAGAGGCGATAGGCATTTTCCAGGGTACTTTGTTATATTTTTTTGCTGTCTGTTTGTCAGTTTGTTTGTTCCGTCTGCATGAATCATCATTAACTGATGATGTTTTTTTTTTTACGGAGAAAATACTGTGATGATTAGCAACTATGATAACCCAATGGTGTCAAGTGAAGAGGATACGAGGAATGATTAATTACACCCGTTTTGTCATGTAATTTTTACCACCCATTATTGCTACGTGTGGACTAGCGTTATCGCGATGCACACTGTTCTTCCTTAATGGCAATACTTAATTTTATCCTTAATTGGCTTTCTCTTTTAGTTTAAAGGGTCCGTTATGCGCCAACTTTTTTTTTATATTTCATCACCTGTGCGATAGAATTTTTCTTTGAATCTTTCACCAACCTTGTTGATAATTGATTTAGAACACATGCATTTTCTCGATTTATCTTTGCGCATCGTTCATGTTTCATCTCTTTCTATCGATCTATAGTACAATAGGATAACACGTTTCATTCATCGAGCACCTTTTTAATGATTTCAATCAAGTAATGTACTTGCATATTTTAAAACGCGACTCTTTAACCTTTCTATAAATTATTAACTTACTCTCGGATTCAACGCTTTTACCATCGATTCGTTTTATTTTCTGAATGTGTGAATAATGCTTTCGGAGCAACATTTAACATATATCTTCTCAGTGTAAACGCGGTGTGTAGTGTGTAGCGTTAACGGTGTTGGATAAAGTTTTCGGCAGCACAGAGTACCGATAGAAAGCGGGAGAAACAGAGAGAAGATGCATGTGCTACGTAGGAAGAATGGAACAGAAGGACGACATGTAGGGCAACAAGGATGGCGCAAGTTTGAGTGTGCCTCGATAGATGTCGGTTAATGGAAAAATTTAAAAGGTCAGAATGCGCTTTTAACGTTGGCCGCGCCAGTTGCTTCGTAATAGAAAAGTAATACAATATTTTGAACACGACGGAAGGGCGGTGCACGCGGACAATTAAAAGCTCGCAGCGGTGGGTGAGAATAATTGCTCTTCGTTTCGATGCGAAAGCCGGAATTCTGGCGGCGCTGACAATAAAGCTGACCCGTAGTCGCGCGCGCGACAAGAGGAGGATGCGATTGTACCGAGTGACAACCCAGTATGTCGAACGACCAAATGGATTTTACGTGTACACGAAAAATACAGCCTCGACAGTGCTATTGTGTTCGATACGAACCGGAGTCACGCATCCACGGGTTTTACATGCACGCATTACACCTACATTTACCGTGCCATAATCCGTGGCACGCAGCTCCGCTTTACGCGACGAGAGACACGCTGTTCGTTCGCTACGGAAATCTACGAAAACCAAAGGGACCAAATTAATTTACTTTCCGCTGGCATATAGCTTCTATGATTCTGTTTCTTCTTTCCGGCCTGTTCTTCCCTAAAATTGCGCGTAACTCGATTTCCTGTGCATTTTTCGCTTGAAACGTTTCCAAAGCTTCTTCATAATGTCGCGACAAAGCTCTTTTATAGATATTTCCGGCCCTACTGGCGCGCGATCCTTCTTCCCTTTTAGCCGGTTTTAGCCTTCCGGGAATAAAGCATTTTAATCGCCAGATTATAATTAGTACGGTTATGAAACGACGTTACAGATAGTCTCGTAAAATTCAAGATTATGAAAGAAATCGCGTGCTGCTTTCGGTGGGAAGGATTTTTCAACTTGTCACTAGAATCGTTGCGCATCGCGATGATTTAATCGGGCTGGTAGAGCTAAAACGGGGGGAAAAAATGGGAAACACGCACACCCTATATCGAACCGCACCACCATCGGGCAACGGCAATGTTTATCGCTTTCTGACGAGAGGTAACTCGATTTATCGTCGATTCGACACGGTACACGGACCCAGTTGAAAATCGTTATCGCATCGCGGTTATCATACCGACTCTCGCCTACGTGCCGCCATTACCTACATATTGCGTTAACAGCCACTGTTTTCGACCCCTTCACGCAACCCCTTTCTACCCCAAGTAACGAGTGATTTCGTGCAACGTCTCGGTTCGACTGGATTATCGAACTTGCGTACACATTAATTACAATTACTGAACGCATCGAGAATTTCGGCGAGGACGATCGACGAGAACGAGTTTCATATAGGTGCTTTTGTCGTCCCGATCCATTCATCGTTCAAACGAGACAGTTATGTTATTTCGTATTGGTGAAAGGGGAGGAGTAACAGTGGGAAGCATTAAATAAATCGACGTTACATCATAATGGTATCGGTCGGAATCAAATAAATATTTGCCGCGACACGGCTCCAACCCGATAGCCGAGAAATTTAATTCGCGTCACCGCGCGTGGAGAGCAGGCGCGCGTCGAATGTAAATTCAGGGTACACGATAGTGTGACGGGCTCGCGAGCGCGGAAATGCTGCCAAATAATTTCCCGTTTTTCATGCAACCCATATTTGACGGACAACCGGTGATTTTGAAAACTTTTTTTTCCCCTCTCCCGTTCGATGGCAATCGCGGCGGAAGTGAAGGCCGAGATAGCCGCATAACGGAACGCGCGAGCTACAACGGTTCTGTACAGGGCGCAGATCCAAACGAAAGCGTCAGTTTTAATTACGCGTTTGCCCGGTGTATCGCGCCATCGGGAATATCAGTGATATTGACTACATATATCCTATGTATCCGCCAGTAGACACGCTGCACTGTACGATATTGGCCATTGCCTCTGTTAGGCTTTTACTGCGTCATCCTGTCCACGTAATCTGGAAATACTAGCTCGCATTATCAAACATGCCAACCGTTCACACCGCCTCTGGTTTTGTCTTTCCTTCTTCCTCGTTTGCCGCGATACATCCCGAGCATGTTTCTATCATAATTGCTCCTTAATATTCTGACGACATCGATCCCTCTGAATTCCTAATACATCTGACATTCATTTGAAAGTAATTAAAGTTAGTTTGAAGAGGGAGAAAGATTCGAGCTGCCACGGAGAAAAAAGCTAAAGCTCGCTACCGAAGAACGGTTGAATTTTTCTGACGTAGTAATTTAGCAGTAATAGCGCAACGTTTATGGAAAAGTACGTTCGCACGTACATTTTACTTGGTTTTCGCACAGGCATCCTTGCTTGTCTGCTTTTCAATTACCGGCCATGCAATTCCTTGCGTTATCGGTGGCTGATCTAGACATACCTGGCCTCCGGCAAGTTTGCAGTATTTCTGTTTCGCCCGGTTCTCCGTTTTCCAACTGTACGGAAACTGACGTGCCTGCGAGGAATTTTACGGCGATCGAACACGGAGGTATGCCCGCCCGCCACGACTTTTTATGCACGGTCAATGCGTATCGCAAAAATGTGTAAAGGCGAATTCGATTCATAAAATTTGCCTGTATCTCTAGTCAAATGAAAATTTCTATCGTATATGCCCTTCGGCGATCTTCCGTTCGAACGAGCCATATTTTTCGCACACGAAAACATCTACATCGATACAGTAGTTTTCACGGTTTAGCGAGATCTTAAATTAAAGGTGCATTCAGACCACAAGGTTTTGTTATCATACGTGTTACCTTTTGCGATAGGACCTAACATAAACCTTGTATGATTGTAACTGAAGTTTCGAACCTTCATAGATGCTTTCAGTCTTTTTTAGCGAGACGTTCGAACAAATAAATATCGCACTTTTGATCGATTTATATCTTGTTACGTGTTACTCGTTAACACGTTAATTACTTCTTACAGTGAAATTACGTTTACGACTACCGAATGCGAAAATATCGTACAGTATACTTGTCACATTTTTTGCCAATTGTCCTGATCCATTTTCAGTGGCTTGGATTTCTACGATTGTCAAAGTATTCTATGATAACAACTACATCTTAGCTGACTAGTCCATGAACAATATCAACTCGCTGGCTATTTGGCGTCCATCCAGTGGCCAACCACTGTGGCGACTATGGTCATTTTCTCCAAAATCTGTCTTGGTGACTGCCGAGACTGTTGTGAACATTTCTAGGGAATTCCTTCTTATTTCAACTACTTCCTTGGGCAGTGACCCATTCGGCTCAGGGGTGGGAAATAATCCATCAGCATGTTGCCGGAGATACCCACATTCTCTAACGTGACGAAATAGAGACTTTGTAAAATTTTCACCCTGCGCAAACCTTCTCTCGAGAATTACAGAATTCCAGCGATAAAAACCAGCGCAATATTCATAAAAGAAAGAAGTGTCAACAATAAAAAAGATATGTATAACGCCGCAAGAATATTACAGGGAAGAGCAAGGAATAAAGAATATCAGCTACATAGAAACCAAGCAGAGATGAACACCAGAGAAAATACGAGAAACGTTCAAGATATTCCAAAACTAAAATACACATTCCTGGATATCATACGATATCTGCGACATTTAAGATTACTCGCTGATGTAAAAATGTGTCACAATATACGTAAACTTACCTACACTGTGTAACACAGGGAATCCAACTCCGTGAGATTTAATTTCATTGTTGGAGGGTTGGTTGTTCGTCGGAAGAGCCGCTGTTGAGAATCGAGCCGGTTGGTTGCCGGTGATTCGATGGAAAGAAAAGAGGGTAGTTAATTTCGTGCAGTGTTGAATCGTAGGTTCGGGAAATGGTGCAAACGGGACGGGCCGTGGAGAGGCAATGCGTCTTTCGTCCGGTCGGGCCTCGCTGCCTTTTCTCTTCGCCCGGGATACGTCCGGTAATTGCGTTTGTGTGTAGCCAGGAAGTTTTATTCGGCTGGCATTTATTCGGCAACGAAGAGACAGCAGCCCACTTAGAAGGAGAGACAAATGTATTTACGTCGTGAATCTGCCAGGAAACCCGCATCCACCTTTCAAGCTTACCCCGTTTATCCAGGGATTCTCTCAAAATTACGGGAAGCTTTTGTGACTGGTATTTCAACCGTGAAGAAAAAAAAGAAAGAAAAGACGAACAAGGGAGAAAGGTAGGAATAGATTGCACCGTGTATGGCATTAAGCTGTAGCTAATTTTTGGTCGTCTTCTTCGATCTGCAACACGAACTTGGGGGACAGACATTACTCGATTATTAAGTTGCTCAACGAAGCTTTAAAAAAATCGATCAGTTGCTTTGACAACTCGATCTCGCATTTACAGCTTGTTAGGCACAAATTGACACCACGATCAAAACGTTGATCGCTACAGCTATGACAGCAGCTAGATCGGCAAGCCGCGTAAACGAACATGTACGTGTAAACGCTGCTTCGATAATAGATTCCCCATTTGGAGTTCAGAGTTCTACGGTGAATCTGTAACTCCGACGATCAAACTGCTTGCAAAGTTTGTCGCTCGAATCGAATGGGAGTTTGGGTAACTCGTACCTAGGCTAGCTCTTCCCTCTTGTACACGACTATGTACGTACATGCACGTATGTACGCGTATGCCTTTGCACTTCTCTCCTCTTCCTCTCTCTCTCTTTCTCTCTCTTTCTCACGGTTCGGCGTCTCTTCGCCGTGTATACGTACACGTACACTCGCGAATATGCGCGGTTCACGTCGAGATTCTAGTCAACTTGACTGCTCGGCGCATTGTCGATACGATGGAAAAGTATCCGGGATTTTTTTTCCTTCCGATTTCAGCTTCCACTCGTTTCCGGTCTTAGCCGTCAGACGATGTACCATTAAAGTGTTTTCCCGCGACAGTCCCGTATGTGTCGTGATGCGCCTGCATTCTGCATGCATACTACATAAGCAATGCGACCGTGTCGTTTGCGACCGAAAGCGTGCTTTCTCTTCCAGAAGCTTCTGCGGTACAGGGAGTTGCGACAATATTGGGGAAACGAGGCAAGGGAATCGCTGTTGTACTTTCACTACTTTTCCCTGCGACGCTTGTATATTTTTAACAGACAACGGTCTCTCGTTTGCGAAATTGTTGCCAACGAGCGCGATACGAATCTACTTTCCCAAACGAGAGATCAGAACGTTTAACCTTGGTGAGGTCGAGGTTGATCTGTAGCAGACATGCTCGTGAATTTGTTTTTCAACGTCTACGAAGGGAGAAAAATATATTTTACTGTCAACTACTGGAAATATGCAAAGGGCGCGATTGGAATTTTTTAGAAACGCGATCTTCGTTGAGTTAAAGAAATCTTGTTGTTGCAACAACGTTGCGAGACTCAGAGAGAAAACATTTACGAATGTGAAAACAAAGCAGATGAGAATGAGCCAATGCTTTCAAGCATAAATAATATCTTTCCATTTAGCAACAACGTGAGTCTTGGAACAATGTGGAGTACTTCCTAGTATTCCTGAACCTCCCTCGGTAGCAGTAGGATTTTTTGTAACAAAGTTTTACTGTGTTGCAAATCGTTTGAAAGCATTTCCGTTCGTTACCGCAATATCGTAAGCTATTCCGGAATAGCCTGGCGTATCCCAGGGCGCTTTTTCTCTTTACAACAACATCGTACGACACAACAATTTTCCCTTTTTTAATCTTGTGAAAATGTTAAATGAATATTTCAGTTTGATCGTTGATTTTATCCAAACAGAATTTTTCTGTTTAACTTACTAAATCATATTATACCGTCAAATTGTTTCGCTTATTGTTGTTTTCACGTAGCAGTAGTGCTTCCGCTAAATTATAATCGGATAGACCGAGAATTCGCTGGATAAAATTGTATTACTAGCAAAAAAGAGAGAATCTACGAGTTGATTTCATAAATTTGCCGGATTTATTTCGAAATATTCTTTCATCTCTTTTGATCCATGGCGCGAGCTGGTTGCCATAGTTGGTGGCGTAACCTCCATGCTGCCAGAGCTCCAGGAAAAGCGATCAAGCGTAAAAGTATTTTCGAGTGTGTTGCTCCAGCATCCAATGGCAAGCGAGACCGTGCTTCCCGGTACAACGAATATTTTAACACCTGCGAGCGGATTTCATCCCCGCATCGTCCTCTGTTTCATATATAGCAGCTTTTCCCTGTGGATTTAACACTGAACAGCACTTATCGTCCTCCTACATTCTCCTCCAGTCACAACTAAATTGTCCTGCTCAAGTTCAATTTTTAGATGTGACCTCTCTGTCTTTAGTCTCTTTCGCTCTTCTTTGCTTTCTGCCAGTGTTTCACCTTTTTCCCTGATACGGCACCTGCTTTGCCGAATTTCCATTTCTCTAGCTTCGCTGCTCGAGGACCATCTAACGGACCGTGGTATCGTTAGGGAAATGAGGTGAACTCCGGCGAGAATAGACGCGGAGTCGATAATAACCGAGCAAAGTCCATTATGACGCGTTTAAGGATTTACGCGGAGGGATTATCGATGCTCTGGAAAAAAAGGACGAACGTTTCGAATCCCATACTACCATCGCTTCCTGTCGTTTCCTCTTTTTTCTGTCTGTCTCTCTCTCTCTCTCTCTCTCTCTCTGTCTCTGCCCCTCCCTCTCTCTCTTCTTACACTCCATAGCGCGGCCCCTTGCCTCCTCTTTGCGAGATTTACCTTATTCTCATCTTTCTCTTTGACCTTCTCCTCCCCTCTCACTCGCCCTGATCTCTTATTCTCCAATCTCACTGTGCTCGTAAAGGATTCAAAAGAGATTGAAAAAGATTTGCTCGTCCTGCCGCTAAGAAAGTACAGGAGTACGGAAGAGTAGGTAACGGGAGGAGGGTTGAAAGAAAGTAACGAAGAAGGCGGTCTAAGAGTTGCGGGGTTTGCAGAGGCCGGGCATTTTACTTTGTCGATAAAATAACTTTAAAAATTAAGACTACGAACGGTTAATTTCAACGTCAGATGGCATCTTCAGAGGGTAAAAAATAGTCGCTCAAAGGCTTATTACGATAGGAACGAAGACGTTGCTACAAGGTAACCTGGCTAATCTGCATCATAAAACACTTGTTGGTCTTACCCCGCGGTTACTGCAGCTGCGTCTGAAACGTAAATACAGTGTAACGTTAGAGCGCGTAGCGCGCATCTTCCGTAGTTCTTGAAATAAGAATCGTTGGACGAAACCAGAAGAGACAACCGATTTCATTACGGAACTGTGGGAAACGTTACTTCGTACGCTGAGCTGGTTGCGCTCGATATTTTTCTCGCATTGTATTAGCGCAAAAGTTTTCTATTCCGTGGTTTTCCGAAACGGGAGAACGGTCTTATCGTTCCAGCGTTCTTTATTGTTTCAATCCCAATTGGTTTTCGAAAAATTGAGGCCGTCGCGAGGATTCGAAATTCACCGAAAGCTCGACCGTGCGAATTCCACGACGATTCGTACGTCGATGACCGTTCGCAGCGAAACAGAATTAAATTAGAAATTGTTCGACGTATGATAATTTGGACGGGCTCGGTTCGGGCGAGCGGCACGCGCCCATCCGATATTTCGTGCTGGATGAGCATCGAGAATATCGAAAAATCGATATTTGCCGGGCTATCGTATCGGTGCGTTTTCGCCTTTATAAATCACGCGGTCAACGCACGCACGAATAACGTGCTCGCTAAAATATCTAACTTCTACTCGTCTTCATCTTGCCTCTCGTAAAACATTCGTCACGTCGATTCGATTGAATTTCGTGGTGTGTCAATCGGTCGATCGAACCTGTCAACGGGACGATTCGTCGACGATTTCACTATCTTCCAGTGTCATCGTGACTTTAAACATTGACCGAAGCTGCGTAGGCGTTGGTCGGCTGTCCACGTTTTCCATCCACTTTCCCCTCGAAGCACAACCTCGGACAGATTCCAATTTAGATTCGTCGTTGCCGGTGTCGGCTAAGATGTGGCACGATGGCGCCCAGGCATGACCAAGTGTCATCGGCATTTTGCTGGAATAGCGACTGCCTTTCCTTCGAATGGAGTGCGGCCAAGTCGATCGTGTATACAAATAAGCTGGCGTACCGGAAATTAAGGATCGCATAAGGGAAGGTACAGCGTGGAAACACGATCGTC
Source organism: Bombus hortorum (assembly GCA_905332935.1). Lineage (NCBI taxonomy): Eukaryota > Metazoa > Arthropoda > Insecta > Hymenoptera > Apidae > Bombus > Bombus hortorum. The sequence goes on from HG995192.1 coordinate 11,421,282, forward strand.
CCGATGTTAGATAAACTAGATCCTGAGACATTTTTCTTTCTTCGTGCAACCTCTTTGGATCTCAACGTCGTGTTTTTGTCACGTTTGTCGCTAGATTATTCCATCAGGGGAAATGAAAAATTTCGAGAAACACGTTACACCGTGGAACGTATTCGTTGCCTCGCGGAAAAATGCGCGCAGAATTATTATCGAGCAAGTCAGAGGCCGGAGGTAATTTGAGAGAAAGCATTTCACTCGGCCAATCCTATCGCGCGTACGTCTCATCAGTCTGTTTATGGGGTGGGATACGCAATATATCTTCCGGTTTAATCTCCCGGCTTTCTTGCGTATCCTTCCTGCCGACCTGACTTTCCCAGGATTAATTTTTCGTTTTTTTGTCGGGTCGCTTCATGCAGACGATGCTGACGCCCGAGAGTGCGACGAGAACCACGAGACAGGACCCGACAGACTGACAGGACGGAAACGCTGATCCTTCATCCTCGTTTTTCTCTTGCTGATTTTTCCGTTATTACGGAGACATTCAAGTGGTACGTATAAATTGAAACGAATTACGTAATAAAATGACCATCGTTAAAAATAATGAAACGAGGCGCGGATAAAATATCGCTGTGGACGTAGGGGAGAGAGCGTAACGTTGAGCAATCTGGAGCCCAGGCACGAGAGGAATCACGGAAAAAAATTCGGGCATCGACGAATAGGATGGTGAACGGTGTGCTTGTGTACGGGTACGGTCGTTCGCCATGAAAGAGCGAGACACGTGGAAGGGACGTGAGGGTGGAAGAATGGACGATAGGACGCGATGGCAATGTACAGAGGGGTCGGACAGGTAGGGTGTGGGGTATAGCCACGATATATCGTGGCTGAGCCTTTATTAAAACTGCTTTCGGTATTATTGCTTTCCGGGAACGTCGAGTCCCGAAAATGGCATTTCCGCGAGATAGGCCGTGGTCGTGTGCGCCGCCGAAAATATATATCATGCCCCCGTGAGACCTGTCGTCTCTGAGGGTACCGTCACAATCCGGCCCACTATGACCTGCAATAAATATGCTCTTCACTTTGTACAAGTCGCTCACGTGCTCTTATATTGCTCTCGCCTGGTTATTGCCTGCCGACCAAAAGTGACTCGGCCACTTTGGCCTCTGTCTGCTACGGATCATCCAGGAAATCTGTATGCAACGATGCTTCCCTTCCAACCATGCGCCCTACCGCCTCTCTCTCTCTCTGTCTGTCTGTCTGTCTGTCTGTCTCTCTCTCTCTCTCTCTCTCTCTCTCTCTCTCTCTACTCTCTATACCGCGGTTCTATTTTTCCACGCACAACGAGTGTGAAATCGAATGATTCGGATGTGTCTTCCGCGTTATAACCACGCGATAATGTCCACACTCGTGCTGCCGCGAACGTACCATAATATTTAAAGAGCTGTTCTCTTTTACTTTTGTCCGGGCACGATGGTTATTTTTCAGCCAGCCAAGTGTCGCGACCATTTTGTCCACTCGACGTTGAATCGTCGTTGAAATTTGTTCGCAACTTGGTACTCGACGTGTTATACCCGAATTCGTTCGTGTTTTTATTATATTTTTCTGTGTTTGACTAACAATAAAAGCCGTTGTCCACGTTTCCAAACATGTAGCATCACGCGACGACACGATCTTTGGATAAACGCATCGTCGATACTGGCATACATGGGATCGCGAAAGATTTTCGCTCGATTCGTCCGATCTTTCGTTGTCGGCAAAACTGGAGAAGTTGGTTCGTTTCGCAACTTGACCTAGATTTCCGAGATTGCCGCTCGTCGACGATATCTTCGCTCATTGCTGGCTCTCCCACACACCGTCGAGAAACCGCCAGAAATTCTGTCGACATCGAACTTCTGTTACGAACGAAATCTTTCATATCCGATTATACGTACGCGTATCCGTCGAGACAAAGTGGTCGGATGCTCTCTCTTGCTCTCTCGAAGCGCTAGTTGTCTTGCCAAGAGTAAGCTGCGTCGGGACGGTGCTTGGGAAACCCTTCGACCGTATGGAAAGCAACGGAACGACGATAGTAATAAAGGCGTCATGACAGTAATGGATGGTATTGACAACCCCTCCGCTTGCCCCTTTCTCCATCTCCTTCTCCTCCAAAGGAGGAGTTCTAACTCACGGAATCTTCGTCTCTCTCCTGTTCTCCAGTTTGCTCGTTTCCTCTCTCTTAACTCGTTTGCTCTCTATCTAGACCGCTAGCCAGAAAGCAGGTAACAGCGACCAAGCGGCGAATAGTTTCCCTCGGATCGTCTTGAACAATGCAAATTGATGCGGAATCGATACTAAGCTGGTAGGAGTTTCTAATAAGATTCTCTCGCTTGCTACGATGCGGTATTGCGTGGCAACTCCTTTGCTCACGTGGAAGAAGAGAAGGACGTTGTTTCTCCGTCTGACGAATGTCGCAGGTATTTCGTAGCAAGCTCGAAATGCACGCGTTGCGAGGCACTAGCTCGCGAACATGCACGTTTATACGTGAAAGCGCTCGGTAGACTGCTGTTACTCTGTAGACGACGTTATCTACGCTCAACACTCTGCGACCCGTTTAGCCCTTAGGGCAGCCCGTAAAAACAATGAGAGAACACACTTTTCCGGATAATAAGCTTTTATTCTTCCGTGACGTTAGATTTTATTGTCAGCGTAGAGGAAAAGGAAGGAAGCTATAAAACTCGTGTATGCAAACGGTGGCAGCTTTCCCTTCGCCGTTGCGTTTTTCCATCCAGCCGTTACACCGCGCGCACCGGTGTCAAGCAGAATTTCGGTTTTTCAAAGAAAATCAGTCAGAAGGACGGTGATGGACATTTTAAAAACTCCGAGGCGAAAGAAAAGGATATCTTGTCGGGCGGGAAAACACGCTTGAAAATTGACAGACGTCGCGTGAAGTTTCTAAAAATGCGATGCGGAAACGGTAGGTGTAGCGATGCCCTTCGACAGTTTGCAATAATTCCATACTCGTGGTTCGTCGACGCGATATCATACACGATGTTATCCTACGATAGATCCGTGGTTCACACGCTACCGATCTGCTATGCAAGAAATCCCTGTGCTCTCGTATCGTAGATTATTTGTAAAACGCAACACCGGACGTATCGATGTATTCTATATCAGCTGGAAGCTAGGCACGGAATAATTTATAAGCGCATTTCATGGTTGATCACGTTCAGGTCTGGTACGTTCACAATCTGTCAGTTAACTACGTATCGCGCGTCCGCCTACACGTAGGTGCAGAGAGATCTGGCCGGGTTCCACGTTGCGTCCTCATTATTCGTAAATTATTTGCCGGCCGTCACGTTGGCCTGAGCAGGGAATTGGAATTGGTTGCCACGACCGTATAGGGTGCAAACTCGTCGGATCGTAATAATATAGGATGTCCGTGTTCCATTGGTTACGTTTCCTCCTACACACGAAATGCATTGCGGCTCGCATTCAAAATACTCTGACTGGAATGCCGCGGTACAAGTTTCAGATAGAGTAAACGAAAATCGACGAAAAGAGAGAAGAGTGGGAAAGAATCGCGGTTAATCGAGACCGACTAGGACCAAAAAGAAACTTCGTTTTATCTCGTGGTTGGTATCGTCGCGTGGCATCGTCTTTTCGTCTGGCTAGCAACGTAGCTATTTTGTCAATCTATCGCCGATCAAATTATCGGGACAATAGAACGTCGAGTCTCTATTCACCGGACCACCTCGATTCTCATATCAGTTGGCACCAGTTGTCTTTCTTTGAAACACTCGCAAGATACAGCCGAGACTAGGTTTCGTCGGATCTTCGACACAGATTTTCGTCCCCTTTCCACCCAAAGTTTCTCGAAACTGTTGTTTGCCCGGAAGAACTTTGTCTCCGTAGCGTGCATTTGCGCGTCCTTTTCCACACGCGAAAGTTGTTTATCACACGCGAAATAATACCGTTGCTGCATCGAATACAACCAGCGACGGCGCGGCCGCGTCGACGATCTGATTTTAGGCCCCGGAGCGAGGCGCGTGCATTAAAAATAACAACCTGACGCGTCACCGGAGAACTTGGTCGGGATTAATGGGATTAAATCAATCCTTCTTTTTCCACGGACCTGTCATTGTTTTCCAGCGCGCTGACTGCCAATCAATTCGCAGCCTTCGTTGGCAAACGTTGTGCGCGCGCACGTTCCGTGATGCAGAAATAATAAAGATAACGAACCGATAGGGAAATAATAAAGATAATGAAGGGGACGCGCGTACAAATCGGCAGAAACCGTGCGCCGTAGCGTCGCGCCGTGTACCTGGCCACGGGGAATGGATCGCAACGTGGACACTGTTTGACTGCAGCAAAATTAATGACCTGCTTCGTGTATATACCGGTTCGATAGTTTGAATCGACGATAGAGTGGAGCTTGGCTAATTACCTGCGTACTCTCTACGGGGAAAGAGATTGCTTGGCCGACAGTAGCCATACACCGAGAGCACGACGCGACACGACGGCTCTGCCAACCGTCTGGTGTTCTGGTGTGCGTGCGCCGTGGCTTTAATACTCGTCATGCACGCGTGTTGCTGCTCGCGTATACGTTAGTCACGTGTATACGTACACGTGTATCCTCGGCAATAATCGACGGGCGTTATATTTCAGTCGGTTGAATTGGATTCAACGAGTCGCACGCATCGCACCAAATTTGCAAGCTACACTCTCACCCTTTCCCTTCGATCCTCGCGCTGTCTCCTTCCATCGTTCACCCTTGCTCCCTCTCTCTTGCACCGGTCGACCTGTCTCGTGCTACCTCGAGTAATTATACCACATCCGTGGATTCGCGCGATCTTACCCACGGCTATTCGTTCGTTCACACGTATACGTGGCGCCAACATGCACGCAGAGACGCGTTAGCAGCTCGTATGTGAACGTTCATTGCGTTCACAGCTCGGCTTCAGTTGGCTAGGCTTATTTCGTGGTCGCCCTAGTCCCGCGCGGACGATGATGAATGGGTTAATTAAGCGTTTCGCGTTCGCTGGTCACCGGTAGATGCGACTCCAAGAGTTCGTTAAATTCCCTTTACCTCTCTCTCACTCTCTCTCCTCTTCTTCCGGACTGCTGTTGATGTTAACAGCGCTGTAAACGACGCATCTAATTGTATCGCCTTCAACGGCAGGAAATCGAATCAGCTTTGATGACACGAAAAGTGTTTTCATCCTCTCGGCTCCCATATTCGCTCCCCTCGCGCTTCGTCGAGAGCCTTCTAATTGGAGGATATTTTAACGCGCCAACTGCCGAGCTTAAATTTGTATATCCATCCCGCAATGAAATTTTCATCGATACGACGAATTAAGCTACAATTATCGCGAAGAGCGTACTCGGCAGTGTCGATAATACGAGGCGAAGAGAAACAAACGAAAATAAGTGCGCGACAGCATCTTGAGACGAAAATTACCAAGGGAACGACGCGTTACCGTATTAAAGCGAAACGCGGTTCTAGATTACAAGCTGGTAACGAGCCGCTGAAAAAAGGCCGACGAATGTTATAATAAGCTTGCTCTTTTGTCACGAGTTTACTAATAATACACCAGAAAATACCGCGCAGAGACATTACAAAAGTTTTAGAAGGGGCAAGTTCCGCTGCGAGATCAAAGGAAAAGAACGGACGAACACGTTGTCGTCGCTCATCTCCTGTCGGGATGTTTCTAGTGCAACTAGACAAATTCTCTTTAAATTAATTAATGCTACGAACGCTCGTAACTGTAGAGCGGTTTGCTTCGAGTTCGTTTGTACCACCTCTAAAGAAAATAACACGACACCGGACATTTTTTTGAAACTATCGTGTTTCTCCGTTAGAAACGTTTCAATTAAACCGAAGAGTAGCGACAAGAAATGTACCTAAGTGTTTCGCAATGATGTTGGTCGAATACCTTCTATGTTGTGGCAGGAATTGTTCTGCTTAAGTAGCACCTAGTTATAGTACTCAAAGGGAATATCGGAGAAGATGGATTTCAGGGTGGTTAGAGGACTATTTAAAGAGGAGACAGAGGCGAAGCTGTTCGAGCTCAAAGAGAAATTTGACCGGCGCCATTGCGGGCATAATGCTCGCCTCTATCCTTCTCGGTTTCCCTATAGAGCTTGAAATTAAGACGCTCAGAGCAACCATAATCGCCACGTCTCGGGATCTCGTTGTCGGGTCACGTACAGAAATCCGGCTAGCTAATTAGCCTTCCGCCTTTCCAGGATTCGCCCTGGTCAATCAGCGGCGGAGATTCGGTCTTGATTCGATCCTCGGAGCCTCGTTAGCACCGCCGTATATTCCTGCCTTCCCTTTCTCCCTCCTTTCTTCCCTCGCTTCCTCTTTGGCTTCACCTTCTACTTTGTACCAACTTATATATATATATATATATATATATATATATATATATATATATATATATATATTAATGTGTGTATATATATATGTGTGTGTGTGCTCGCGAGAAAGTGTACGTGCGTGTACCCACTTGGTTCGTTGCGGTTCCGTTCTGTCATTTAATTGCGCTACGTGAGAGCGCCAACGATCCAGCTACTCTCAGAAGTAGCCAGAATTCTTTTTATCTCGAGAGATCCTCGAATGTGTCGTAATTGCGAGCTTCTAGTGTAGATGGGAGCAGCGGCCGAGAGGAGATAGGGACAGGAGAATATGGAAGAGAAACGGACGCAACGCCGACGGTAGTCGCGTTTAAAAATGCATCCCTGCCTTTTTGAATATTAAGACAATTGTGTCCGGACAGGCGGCGCGTTCCATATTCGCGAATAATTCCCTCATGACGCGCTAGTAGCAGCTCGTCGCGTTCTAAATTTCCATCCATCGTACACCCGACCATTTCCAGCGTCACTCGACTTATACCACTGTTTCTGAAATACCACTTGAGTTGGAAGGAGAAAAAGAACCGATCGGCCTACCGGTGGAATATATCCAGGTCATCGCACTAATTTGTTCCACTTAAGTTTAATCAGAGATTAGACCGTCCTTGTTTGAATCACCTCCAGCAGCTTCAGTGATGAGATTTCAGTGGAAAGAGGGTGTAAGCGCACGACGCAAGAACATTTTCAACAGCTGCGAGAGCCGCGTTTGCGACTGTGCGGCATCGTTCCGCGACGCTTAACGCGTAATCCATTAGCCGAATTAATATCTGAGGCAAATTGCGTTTGTCGCGGTAGGCATTCGGGCAACACGAGGGTCGTGGCGAACACTGAGAGGAACGGGCCCGTTGTCAGCGCGCTATTACTAATTCAGAAGGCGGTTGCAGCGCCGCAACGTTATACGCTAGGCGACGCATTCTGCATAGCGTATTCAACGGTACAATGGGCCGTGGATGCGAGTTTTGAAATATGAATATGAATACGAGCGCGAGTGCACGCCTCGTCGAATCGCGCCAACCAAGACAGGGGGCTGCCGATCGATGACTTCCCTTTCTCTTCTGCTCGCCAACTATGTTACCAACCATCCTCTCCGATCCCTTTCTTTTTCTCTCCTTGTCTCTTTCTCCCTCTCTATATTTTGCCCAGAACACACGTTACGATCGCCGCGAAACACGACTCGACCTGATTTATGCGTTTTTGTTGAAAGCGATAAGTCCGCTCCGCGACGAGAAACTCGGCTATCTCACACCCTCGATACGACGAGGAGGATTCCCAAGTTTCAGCTGCATTTTCGGCATTGGATATTGAAACGGTTGTTGCGATCGGTGGTTCGTATTGGATATTAGTTTTTCGGTTATCGATCGTTCCTCGCGCTTGTCACACGTATCTCCTCCTCCCATGCGTCGTTGTTGAGTTTCTCGATACCAACGAGCACTGATTTCGTGTAAACCGCTTCCTCTCGAGAAAATTCCAATGATGCACGTTCCATTGGTTTTTTTCGTTCATTGAATGTAATTTTACGGGGTGTGGATCGAACGGCGGTGCGTCGATCCGGGAGCGGTTCGAGCGTATATCGGCGCCGGGGTAAAAGGGCTGGCTATTTCCGATAATATGGATCGTCCTACTTTCGCGTGCGGCCATTAAATCTAATAAAAAAATCCCCTCGTGGCGTGGGAGCAAGGTAAATTTCATGGAAGCTCCATTATGTTTGACCTACCATTTTTCAAAAAAAGCCTCAACGTAATATCCTCCCGATTATTCCCGACGCGCCCGGTTAAACGCGCCGCTAGGAGAGATTCGAGGCGATTGCCAACTCGCCGAAACTTCGACCGCACGGAAATCGTTTGACGCGGAAAAATTCACCAGCTTCGCGTGGCTGCTCGCCCGATCTCATCCGCCCCTCCCTGCTCTCCCTTTCTCGTCCTCTCTCCGAAACCGACCGTGGAAAAGGATCTCGCTCTCGGTTAATTTGACGCGCGCGTTCTACCCGCTTCGAAATTGGTGGCGATTCGCGGAGCCACGGCATATTTGGCCTCCACTGTATCATATAGTGTTCCAACCAACCCACCCCATCGCCGCCTTTCTTGGACGACTTCTGGAGAGGCTGGCCCGCGGCAAGATGCTGCCGCCGGCAATAACCGGTAACGTATTACCACTTCTGCTCGGTTGAACGCATTTAGATCGCCTATTTGGCAAGGCGGCCGAATAACTTTGCGTTTTACTCCGCTAGCGGCACGAATCAAGCGCGAATACCAGCGCCAACAGCGGCGAGTTACGGGCGAACCGGGGGCGGGTACGGAACGATGCTTACCACCAGTTTTCCCTCGATACCCCACGATGGAAGAGGATACCGACGATGGCACATGCTAGCTTGAGCTAGCATGCACATTCAAGCCTACGCGCTAAAACTTGACCCGCTCGCGCGTGAATTATTCCCCAGGCTGGAAGCCGCGACCCGCGGCCACCGACCGCAATTACGAATTACACGTGCACTGCTGTTTCGATGGTCGAAATGATATTCATCCTAGCCGAGACTGTTTCACGAAGATAGACTAGTCTCGATCGAGATAGAAAATAGCGTCCTTTCTTTCTGCAAACTCGTTGAGCGAAGATAATCGATTCATGTGGATAAGCCGACTTCGGAATAGGGTTGAAATAAGTTGCAATTGCGTAATGGAAAATAACGAAAACTCGATGGTTCTTGGGATTCACGATAAATAAACGAAACGATTATCTTTCGATCCCCTGAAGATGTCAGATACCCCATACGTGTGTATCGTTTCGGGTAATACCGAGAAGTTTGTCCTCGTACGATTAAATAAGCTCTATTGGTTCGTGAAAACGATCGGCAAATTAAAGATGAATTTGAATATGCGCTTCAGCTTTACCGAGCTCCTTTTGCCGATTGATTCTCAAATATTACCCTCGGAATGGTAAATACGTATCATCCCTCTTTTCCCGTAAATTCAACGTCCGTCACATTTGCTCAGGATCAAAGTTACGAATCACTGCCGACTCGCCAAACGACCATAGTGCGGGAACAAATTATTCGTCACCGTTCGTGCCACCATTCCCTTTTGCGATCTTTCCTAATACGTTCGCGGCGGACCGCGATAAGGGTGGAACAACGAATTTTCTTGATTCTGCTGGACCGGTTTGAAGGGAGAACTCCAGCTTCGTTCAATCGCATTATATTCCCATTTTCCATGTAGTATGTGGGCGTGTAGGCGGCGGTTGCCGGACCGAGTCCCAGGGGTTCGCAAAAATCCCATTTCAATATTTCACAGCTTACGTCCTATCGCTCCTCGCCGGGCTGGGTGTCGTTAATACCTACGCGAAACAGACAGCGTTACGACGCAGCTCGATGCTTCTGGGTTTTCGTGGTGGCTGCGAAACGACGTATAGACGTCTTTGGTATCCGCTGCTTCGGATACCGAGGAAGCTCGTGAGCAAACCGCACAAGCAGCGGCCGTAGGCCTAACGGATTACCAAACTGGTCATGCCTCACCGCATGCCAAAAGTCCATGTATCCGATATCATTCTTCGGGCCAATTACCTCGACGCTTCGCCCATAATGGCGCTATTACGCAGTTGCCTTGTCATCTCGATAACGCGATTAATATTATAAATGACCGGAATATAAATTCTACACTGCCATTGACGTCGCCATTTCGTTTCTCGTTATATTTAACGACCGTTTTACGTTTCTTTTGTCTCCCTCCAAGCTTGCTGTTCCGTTTCTTCTGTTTCAAGTTAAAATCGTAATTACACGCAAAGGAATATTGCAAGTAGATAGCACGTGTTATTAGAACGATGTTTGCCTGGAGAACCGCGAAATTCGTGGTACGAGCTACGCTCTGTTCCTGTTGTTGTTCGGACGTATCCGCTCAGCGAGTTTTTGGAAATTGCCCTTTACAGAGTGCACAGCCAACAGCCCAAAGAATTTCACCTGAACGAGATCCTGAGCCTGACGCATGCGATTACGCGAAGCTTCCATGATTTTGCTTGTTAAGCTCGCACCGCAACAGCTTTGTTGCCGAAATAATCGTTGAAACGTATCATATACGAGGTATTAACAATGGAGAAACGCTAACAGGGAAACGGTATTCGTGTTCGCTGCCTTGTTGGTGATCGCGTGAACTCGAGTTATCCGAGTTCGAGGTATTCGACGTATTCAGGGTGCGCGCGCGCGCTCATCGACCTCGCGATGCTTTGCCATATGTCGCCGTGATAGCGTCGTGGGGGGAATGACGAAATGGCAGAAGAAATCTGCGTAGTGGTATAAAGGGAACGTGATTTTTCACGCACCGGCTGGTCGGGATGTCATCGTGCCCGGTCTTCGCCTAGTCGCTCGTATTCCGTCGAACGTGGCAAATGACTCGTGCACGTTGAAACCTCCCGGATACAGAGGAGCAAAGGGACAACGGAAAAATCGAGGGACAAAGCGAGAGAGCGGGAAAGAGCGATAGAGAGCAGAGAGTCGAACGCGACACGTACACGCTACGTGTGTCGGATATGTTAGTCGTAAACGGCCGAAGAATCGCATTCGACCCGGGAGCACGACATAGCGGCTCGCGATTCGATCTTCCCACGAGAACGAACCAGCACGAACGGAATGTTACTTAAAGCGCGCTTTGCTCGAAGCAGCCGATGCATCGTTCGTAAGGTACAGGAACGTTCCAACCTATAGGTCGGATTAAATCCCATTGATACGATCTGTGTGGAGTTGATACGCGAAGATCTTTACGAGTAGACGTATAATTATACGATCCTATTTGGTTTCTCGTGTGGTGAACAAATAAGCGAGGATAGACACGGAAGTACACGAAGCGGACGAGTAACGGGCGGGATACGACCGTGTCGAGTTTTGAAGTAGTATCGTCCTGCGTCGATCAGACGAACTCGATGCCCACCGTGTCGCATCGTTTCGAAACTCGTCGCTCGTCAATCGAATCGTCCTTCATACGCGCGATCGGTGTCCGCGATATTTTGCGTTTCAGCGAGCTTGAGAGGAACGCGTGCGTGTGTCGAGTGGAGGTCGTACGCGTGCAACGAATGATCTATCGCGACAGGCCGAATATTGCACTTGGTATTATCCAGACACGACAGGCTCATTTGTGCCGAGTGGCTCCGTATTGCACCACTCGATCTTGGGATCGGTATGCATGGACACTAATGGACCGAAGGATCTCATGGTCCCTGACACATACTCATTGGCAGGGATAGGTAGAGACAGATAGGCGACGGACTAGAGGAAGATGGACAAACGGACGTGGGAAAGAGACAACGACGTTAAAGGGGTAAATAGACGCAATTGCAGCGTTCCCGATGTCAGTTATACGGACAGACACATGGTAAATGCGACGGAAAGGGAAACATTTACATAATTGTTAATTACGCTTGAAATTTTGGGTACACAGCTCCGATACGGATTTCACCGGGAAATTCATTTTTTCCTGCAATTTAATCGCGCGACGTTTACAACTGTCTGTCAAACGACGATCACGGAAGAATTCAGATAATTCACGTTGGCTTCGTCGCCGAATTTTCCGATAAAATCAGAGACCGACGGATACTCGTTTAATTCGATAAAAAACGCAACGAACGGTCTTGAAACATTTTCGTCACCTCCGCCAAATATTTCTCAGCGCAACGAGTTCATCGGGAACGAACGTCGGATCGATACGCGTAGATTGGTCCACGATCGATCCATAGTTTGCATTCCGGTACTTGGCGAGAGTTAAACGTCGCTTCGCGTTCAACCGACGAGTACGTTTTCCACGGGTTTAGCAAAGTTTCGGTTTACCATGAAAATCGGTTGACGATTCGCCTACGATTAAGGAGAAGCATCCTTCGTTTAGACGATTTCCCGTAAATATGATTTCTGCAACTCCGTTGCATCCGAGGTTACCGCGAACTTTCTATAAAAATATCTACGCGACTGTTGATACGATTCCGCGGTCGTGGAACGCGATTTATTAAATTTTAATACATGTGTTGTAATACTAAATAAATTATATACTTTTCGTTCCGTCGAAACAGCTGTTTGCCTCGCGATAGCCGGATTAACAGCCAACGTACGTAGAGAGTATGTTGTAACAAAAGGAGAGACCGGTTAACGAGCAAGCCAGCGGTAAGGTAAGGCGAGTCGGCGTAATCGAATAGTGGATTGAAATGACATCCGCCACTTACAAGTAACTCGACGAGACTCCGTGTACCTTCGGGCTGAGTGGCTCGGCATACTATCTAGAGCGTATAGAACGCGATAGACGTTACACGTTGACCATTATCGGTGCATGTTGCAGCTAAGAAATGGCTCTGGTGGGCAACCATATCGAATTTTCTATGGTGCATGGAATCGTCGCTCCATAGCGCGCCTCCAGCTAGAAACAGGATATCACTGTTCATCCGACGCGACGTCGTGATTCACGTTATGACGAATGACATTCGCGGCTGATAGAATTTCAGCGGAAGCCGAAGGTAGTTCCATTTTCCATAGACATTTTACTGCAGAGCGGAGCTAATCGTCGGTATATCGGGAATATCGCTAGCGAAATTATCGTTAGGCGACGATGGAAGCGGTTCGTACTCCGACATCGGTCGAACAACTTCAATTTTCCAGGCTAGGTGGAGTCGCTCTCGTTACCGCGTAAGCTGTTTCGAAACTGAAACCAGCTCCGAGAACGTTACATCTGGATTAGCCGTGTTAATTGTGCCATCACGACAGAAGCGGAGAATCAATGGAAACGAGACGAAGAGAAGGTCGAGCGTAGCGAACGAGTCGCGCCAAGTAATCAGAGAAAGTGAGTCTATGCGTACGCGTCCTTCCGCCGAAGTTTTATAGGGTAAACAAGAAACTATGGAATCCTATTATGGAAGAAATCGTCTATCTCCGTTTCGTTCCTGCCTGCATTCTGCTCCTTCTCACACCCCTTTTTCTATTTTCTGCTTCGCTTGTGTACGCGTCTTTATTTCCACCGTCGTCTACTAAGCTCGCCAGGTGACCAAAAAGCCGAGATAAGTCCTCTTAAACGAGAAAGCGAGCGGGTTGTCAGTTCGAAAACCACGGATCATCTTATTGGATTTTCTACAAGTGGCGTCAGCTGGCGCTTGTTTACATTTTTTAGCGCAAAAGAGTACGCTCGTATTTTATCTGCATCGGCCTCTCTGACCGTTTCAAGGGGAGACGGGCTGCAAGTATGTTAGAGCAGAAGATATGACTTTTTACGGTTGCAACAGCGATGGAAAGGTGGAGACACAACGACAGATGGTGCTCAACAAGTCGGGCCAGTGCTCTTTCGTCCCGACTATCGTCTCTCTTTCTCACTCTCTGTTCGTTGTATTCGCAACTCGATTTTCCGTCTCCGTTCTCTCAGCCTTACAGGCCATCGTAAATGTCTTCGCTTTTCTTTGTCACGCATTTCCATTCGAGATATGTAATAACGTCGCACGTTTAAGATTTGTTACATTTATCAAGCAATATTTAGCTTTTCGGATAAATTGTTTAATTACAGCTAGCACATACGCGATTTTAGCGTTTTCCGTGCGCCTGCCGTTTTTTCTCTGTAGCGTGGAACGAACGTTTCACTCTGCAAACGAGAGAGTAATTTTTTTAATGTACAGCATTATTCATTAAGCTCCCTTTAAGGAGAGGCGTCCCGACCGCCTGCTAATTTACACACGGTTGTCTTAGAAATTTAATTAAACGAACACCCTGGCTTTATTTGCCGCGTGCCACGCCAGGCAAATCGTCTTTGAGCGGCGACTGCTTTTTCATTCCAAAGCTTCTCTCTCCCGGCGGGCAACACGCGGTTCGAACTTCTGTCCAGCATTAGTCGTCGCTTTGGCTTGTACACCGAGAAGAATGATCTGGTATACCAGCAAGAAGAAAGCCACGAAGCCGCGTCCCTCTTCCCGTTGGGAGATGCTTTTCCTTTGGACGACGCATTTGCATCCAACTTTGTTACACTTGGTCGAACGACAAAGACATACACGAAGACAAGCAGTCGCAGATGGCCGAAACTTTGCCGGTAGGACAATGCCTGAGGAAGAAGGGACACGAGTAGAGCGAGTGGTTGCTTTGGAGGAATGGTTTAATCGGCCTCCTTCTCTACTACCGCTCGTTTCTCCAATGTTCCCCCTTTCCCGCTCCGCTTCATTCAACCCTACATATCACCCTTTGCTCTGGTTATCCGTCGGCTGACGAACAATGCCTTGCTCTCTAGCTCGATGGAAACTGAGCCATCTCTCGTCTCTCTCCCTTTCCCTTTCCGTTTCTCCTTCGTTTCGGCTTAAATTCCCTACTTTCTCCCGTCTCTCCTTTTCTCTTCTACTTCTCTATACTCCCCCCCCCATACACACACACATATATACATGCTTGCGCGCAGGCGTATATACATTGGAATGCACGCGAACACGTTCGAAGGCGGTCGATGTGTACGGACGCAAAGCCCACAGTTTCCCCTTTGGAGCACCACTTTCCCGGTGGAGTTTTCGACGGACCAGCTGTTGTAAAGCCACGAACGGAGAACGAGTGGAAAGAGGACTCGTGTTGCCTTATAGAATTTTCGACTGGCGATTACCGGAATCGTTTTAGAGCATTTTACACTACTCGTTAGAGAAGGGTTGTCTCTCCTGCGGGAATAGCGCCATGCTATTGAGCCGTCGTTGTAACCGGGAAACTTTTCCAACAAATGCGATTCGCTGTGGCTTTTCGCAATTTTCCCTCCGTTCGCCCTTTCACTCTTCTTTCTGTTCTTCGATTCACGTCGGACAACCGATTACGAAACGAGATTACACGAGATCGGACGCCAATTCTGTATATACAGTATCGGTTGAACGCAATATCGTTGGGATAGTGCACGCGGCGGATATCCGTGGTAGTTGCACGCAGGGAATAAATTTTCGCTCGTTCAATTAATTAAATTTCGTCAGGAAATTAATTAACCTCTTCGCTGGTAATGAAGTCGATATTGCTGGAAACGGGATATACGCACTTTGATAACCAAATTAATTTTCCGTGCCATTGTGTATAGATTACCTTTTTACAGCGTGGTCTTCCTATTCTTCGATGGAACAGGGTTTCCACTTCTGACCTGCTTGTTGGTTTCCCACGTAGCGGCCGTGTTTTCTTACCCGCAAGAGCAGGAATTATCAAGCTCTCTGTAGGACAGTGTTCGAAGAAATATTCTCCAGCGTCGGTAAACATGCAGAGCTTACCCGCGAGCCAGAAATTTCGCAGAATTTCACAATCGATGGAAAGGTTTGCGAGAGGAAAAGGGGAACATTAAAAGACGCGTTCATTTCAAATATATAACGAGACACCTTTTTCTCGGTTTCCTTGCGTTCGCCTCGAGTAAATTCGATCCTTCGAATTAAAGGGTCTGGCAGCGTTTTACGGTCTCATCGATTTCTGGCCCCTCGGTGTTTCTTAATGGAACAGGGTCAAACAGGTGGACCAATTCCAGTTTGTAGTGGAAATATTTAATTCACCGTCATGTTCGTTGACGGCACAAAGGTGCTCGGAAATCGATAAGTGCCGCGAAGCTTCTCTATCGCGTGGAATTCGAAAAAAGATGCAGTCATAGGCGAAAATAGGTCTCCGTAAATAACCTCTTTGATTCGTACTTTATTGTCCGCGTCCCACTTCTTACCATTGTTCTTGCGGCCTTCTATATTCTATGCTATTCAGTTACATGCGACAATGAACGATCTGATGAACCGCGAGCGGGCTCTCATCTTTTCAATGATTTACGCGAATTAATTACAAACGACCCCGAAAGTGTTCATAATGCAACGATAGCTGTAATCCGACAAACGATCGCTGTCAGCGTCCAGATTTTACTGCCCCGTATTACACACCTCGATCAGATTTGCTTGGCGCTGTGCCAGTAAATCATTACCAATTATCGTTTAATTAACTGCGGATATTATCGGCGTTAATCCAGGCCGTTCCTAAACAAATGCATTATTCGGCTATCGTGGGCTCGGCTCCGAATTTTCATCGCAAAATTATAACACGAATGGGATTCATAAGAGACAGAAACTTTCGACAAAAAGTCAATGGTAAGGCAGAGTAACAGGGATCAAGCGGAAGAACAGTGGATACCTGTTGTTGGCTGTCACGGACGACCGCGGTGGAATGTAGGGTGCGCGCCGCCCGTGCTACAGGGTGCAGATTTGCAAGAAGTCCGGCTTAGTTGTTCCAGGTATCTCGCGCGGGTGCCATGTAACGAACAAAGCAAATCGTAGCGGAGTTTTCCCGCGCCATTCATTCGCGCACGTTCGTGCGTCTGGCACGAAAGGTGCGAGCGCACAGTGGAAACGCGGACTAAGAGCAGCAAAACGTCGCGCCGGCCCGTTTTGCTGTGTGATTTCCAGCGCCAGGAAACAGTGTCGGTCGTTTGTTCGGTTTTCCGTGATCGTCGTCGGTGAACCGAGGACGTCGAGTCACGATCAACGTCCCCTTTCTCGCAAGCGCGAAGAATAGCTCGAAGCCGTTTGTTCGTTGAACACGGTGGAGCCAACGACCCCGTGAACGAGCGACGATGAGTGTGCGGAAAATTGCGATGAAATATCGGCTCGCGCGGCAACGGGGAAGGAGGTTCCTTGTGTGTCCGAATATGACACCAACGACGAAGAAAGCGTGAAAAGAGGGTTTAAACGGTTCTTGCTTCGATTATATTCGTTGTCGATTCACAGCCTTTGAATATCTTCGTGGGTATAGTTGGCGGATCGAGAAACGGTGTCACTGATATTTTACTGCTCGACACATCCGTTTTAGTTCTTTCCATTTGGTAGTCTAAGAGAAACAGGAGAAAGTAAATAACAAAGAGCATAACGCGTTGGTGTCGACTCGCGGAACGGTTGATGCGATTTAGAAAACGTCGAATCCGGCATCGTACAAATCCTCGTTCGACGTGCAGGCATCCACGGGATGGCAATAGCACGTATTTTTGAAACACCTGTCGGGTTCGCCGGGGAAATGATAAATCGAATTTCGTTGTCGATTTGGACGCGTTTGGCTGGTATGTGGCCTCTTCGGGTCGGATAGATCGTCTCGATTCAAGGGAAAAGGACGCTCTTGCGGTGGACAGGAAAACGCGCGCTGCCGTGTCAGCGACAAGGCCTCATAGATTTCACAGCGCCGTGTTGAACCTACTCTTGATACCAGTTGTTAACAACATTGAACGTTGTAGCTACAACGGCGTCCGAGCGTACGCGTACACACAGGGACCAAGCGGACGAACGAACGAACGAACGAATGAACGAACTAGCGGTTCTGCTCGTTCCGGCAACAGCGTGCTCGAATAATGGCGTTGAATTTTCCGCGTTCGCACAGCCTGCGGCACGGATATCGGAAAAATCTCGGCAACGCGGTAACGCGGCAGTTTCGATAGGGAACGAGGACGAGCCACGGGCGCGTTCTATTCTCTCGTCCCAACGTCGAAAATGCGCGTGTCGATCGATAATCACTATCGTTGATACCGGTTACCGAGCAATTCTTTTTCCCGCGCGTACCAATTCGCCGATTAAAACGCTATCCGCGGACACCTATATAATAGCGTCAATTATGGGAGCTTGTACGATTTGAGGGGGCTCGGATGAATCGCGCCATGAGAATCCGATCGTTTGCTCCAAGATGAGTATTTCGTCCGAATTTCACGCCCGAAATATTTACGAGCTCGTCAACCTTTATAGAATTTTATTTAGAAATCACAGTATTTTCTCTATTGTTCTGTGGAATTCGCGCGTCAAATTGTATTTTGACGTACTCGAATTCCCACCACGTATTTCTCTGTTTCTGCTTGACTTTTTTTCGCCCGACATACTACGTCCGGCTGTCCATGTAACTTCACCGACGCAACGGTTACGTGTCATACCTTTTTCGACCAAACGACCAACTCGTTGATCACCGAAAATTGTTTCTAATCGGACGACGTATTTCGGATACGCGTTTCGTTAACTCACGTTTGCACCCGTGGTTCGTTAATTTCGCTTTTACTAAAAGTTATTTCCACTCGCTACCATTCAATTTCTATTTCAAGCGTAAATCGTAAACGCGGTGCTGCGTGCCGAATGGTGCCGTGAGCCAACATAATCCTACTCGATATACCAATTTCCTCTTCGAGATCGTTCCGCTGCAAAATTTCGCCTAGTAATTCGCTATCTAAAAGGTGACGGAACGAAGTAACAGGTAGGATTACTATAGTCGTACGGTTATCGGCATCGAAACCGTCAAATCCATCGGGTCACTCTTTTTCCATCTTTTTCCACTATTATTCTCCCTTCCCCCCTCGATCATCCATTTCAGCCTGGAGCGCAACCCAGTTTACGTTGCAGCGCATGCGATCCGGCGCGGTCGCATCAGAATTAATTTCCTTGCAGCGAAATCAAATGGCATTCGATTTCCAACGTGGCTGGAAATAATTGGGAAACCGCGTTACCGATTGCTAACGACTCGTCCTTAACGACGTCAGTATTACCTAATCTATGCGTTCGAACGCCTGAAATCACTCGAATTATTTAGATATTATTGCCGTTGTAGGATGAAAGCTGCGTGGTGTAGAAATTGCGAAATGCGATTTGAGAAACGGATCGGACGATACGAATCGTACGAAATGTTTCTAAGTAGCGACGTTTCGAACAATCGCAGGCCACCCTCGTTCCTTTAAGTGGAAACGCGTGTTCCTTTTTTGTGGCACGATCGTAGTACACACCGTGGTAGATCCATTTAGTCACAGTTTTTTTTCGCGATTAAACTGTCGTGCTTGACCGCCGCGGCAACAAGATCGAAAATGTTGCCTCTGTTTTAAAGTTCACCGGTGGATTTCAACCGCCGACGCGCTGGTGGTTTCCATAGAACCTCTACCATTTTAATAACCAAAGAGACAAAAGTGTTTTTTCCTTCGTTAAGTTTTTTAATCTAAATCCACGAGCTTCCGGAAAAAGCTTTTTGTACCTCTAACAGTTTTTAAGCCAGCGTAAGAGGCGTGAAACTCTCGAGGGCGGTTTCATCTCGCGTGAATCCGTGCACTTGTAGCCAACAGAAACTGCGTGTCCTTTAAACTTCGCCATATCCACTAGCTCTTAGTTGAATTCTCTAATAAATAAAAATAAAAAAAAATAAAAAAAAAAGAAAAGAAGGAAAGAGAAGAGAAAACTGGATCAAGCGTCTATTTTACCAATTACGTCCCATCGAAGTTTCCCACACCTCCATGCAAATATTCAAAACAGTCGTCGGAACAATCGTTCGACAATCTTTCCATCTATCCGACGTATTTCCGTGACAATGTCTCATCACCGATGAAAAACGCGGAAAAAGTAGTTAAAATCTAAATTTAGCACGACAATTGAGACTCGGTGTCCTTGTGGATACGAGTCGTAATAGGCCAGCCGTGTCATGTAACAGTCGTCTGTCGAGTTGCTTTCGATTCGAGCGAGTTGGTTGTGGTGGAGGTCGACGTGAAGGGCGCATGCCCCGCGATTACTTCGCACGATAATTCGCAACGAGGCGCGTATAACCGGGCTTGTCCGGGAGGATCGCGTGGTCGCCGGTCATCGTATCTCTACCCTTCCTCCTCCGCCGACATACTGATGTCCAGCTGCCACCATCGGTCGCCGGGAACAGCACACCGCGCGGAGGGTCCGCATTAGCCCATTATCTTAATCTGCCAGCGCGTGGGACAAATAACAGGGTAGCCTAGCCGCACACATCCCACCGCGACCCACCGCCGCCACACGTCTCCGGTACGCTCTCTGCCTCCTTCTGCCCCACAGTTGTGTCGTGCCCCGTTGCGATGTACATGCTCGCTTCGTTCATATTACGGCCGACGGAAGGTAATTTTTTTTCCAACTCTAGAAACATTTTTTCTCCCCTAAGCCGCCGGGTATAAGGCTCGTTATCTAATTGATTACGCGATCGTTGTGGCGATTCAGCACGCGTCGGTTGCGTCGATATCGAGCTCGTGCGAATTAAGAGGGAATATGTGCAGGTGTTACGTGACCCTTCGCAAGAATAGATTATATTCGAATTTAATGGAAGGACGTGTTTTTACGATATATTTCGCGATGACACGATGTGTTTGATGCTATAGACAGATATCTCGTTGATAAAAACGGTATGTTCGTGACTCGTGCAGTAGCGTCGATACTCGCGAGCGACCCCTCTTCGAGCTCCGTGGGTCACGAGGACGAGGAACAGAAAGAAGGTGTACAGAGGTCATTTGGAGGGTGGTGGCTCCAATGGGATGGTGTGCACGCGCAGCGTAATATACGTCGCCTCATACACTCGACCCTTCCTTCTCGTATATAATCGGCCGGTGCCCATTCCGTGCGCACAATTGTTTACCCATGCTTCGTTCTGGTCCCTTCGTTGACTTTCGATCGACTCTCATTACCAACCGCGTTTATGTGTCGTGCTTTATGTGACAGGGGGCTAAGTGGTAAGCAGGCTGATTAGGGGTTCTCTCGTGATTGCTTTTTTTTCAGCT
Organism: Bombus hortorum; assembly: GCA_905332935.1. Classification (NCBI taxonomy): domain Eukaryota; kingdom Metazoa; phylum Arthropoda; class Insecta; order Hymenoptera; family Apidae; genus Bombus; species Bombus hortorum. The sequence goes on from HG995192.1 coordinate 11,442,140, forward strand.
CGTTTCATTGTCCACACCTGTTTAATATTAATCGCGGATCGATTGCACGCTCGTGTTTAACGTTAGCTTGTTGGCGGTTATTTATTAAAAGCTTCGAAACGATACGCGCGCGATTGTCGAAGAGCTATGATAAAATTTCGAAAAGAGATCGATGCAACGAATCTAACGATTATATAAAACGAGCACGCTGTTTTCTTATTCGTCCCTATTGAATCACGTTAAATGTTTCCTGAACAAAGGCCATGCGATACTGCGAGGATTACACGGAGGTAACGCGGAAAACTGTACGGATAATTTGCGTTGCAATTGAATAACACATTATTCCCGATGCAAAGGACGATATTTAGCACATTCATTTGGTTAATTGAAAACTCTGCGAGAATCTCTTTCGTTCGAAGAGAGATGGGTGTAGTCGTGTACGCCACGGCTAAGTATACTATCACCGAACGCAACTGCAACGGTTAAAACAATACTCATGACGAATGTACGCTTCACGCAGCCCCTTGCGCGCAATTAATTATTCGCGACTATAGTGATTAATCGTGGTAATTTGAGGGTGCAGAGGACTGAAACGGCAACACCGAGGGACAGAGAGCACGTTACAAGCCACGGCAACCCTATTTAATATCGCGATACCAACCTGCGGACCAGCGATATAACTCGCGGAGAAAAGAAATCTTTGAATCTCTTTAACACCTGTTGTCTGCGCGTTTTTTCTCTCCTTCATCATCCATCTTTTTCTTCCTTCGCGCGATTACAATCGTTGCGCCCATTTTTCTCTATCTCGTATCAGCATTCGTCTGATTCAACGACTAAAGGCGGACACGTAACTATTATTCTTGCAGAGTGTCTCCAGTCAACTGGTATCTACCTAGCGATATTGCAAGACGTTCGAGAAAGTCTAAGATGAGAATTCATAGATGCACGCGTCGCGTGTGGCGGAGAATCCGTAGACGACGTTGCGCGTCATTTTCTAAAAGGCCAGCTATCGGTCAGCAACGTCGCGTCGTCGGGGTTGCGGTTAATCCAGTCCGTTGGTCGCGGTCGTGGTCGTGGTCGGCATCGTGCACGCGGCCGGTCGTAGATAGTGGGTGGCAAGGTTGTCGAGAAGCATGCAGAGAAGAGAGCCGAGGATGAGAGAGAGAGAGAGAGAGAGAGAGAGAGAGAGAGAGAGAGAAGAGGAGGAGAGAAGAGGAAGAGAGAAGCGAAGGAGGACCAGGAAGCATATCGGAGGATGAGGAGCAGGAGGTAGGAGGAGGACGCTAGAGGAGGAGAAAGAGCAGAGAAGCGGGCAAGCGCAAGCGCCTGTCCGATCAATGCCCGTCTCCCGCTTCTATAAAGTGCTCGTCCTCGGGGGGCGCGCGACAGTTGGCGTTCCGCATTCGGAACGTGCGCCGCGTCGCGGTTATACCGTGTTCACTGTTTCTCTTACAATTAGAAAACCTTCTTGTATGTATCATTCTCGCTAGCTCGTTCGGGAGAAAACGTCGGGTGAATCTCGGCCCGAAAACACATCGTTAATGGTGACCAACCTTCTCGCGTCGCACCAGTCTTGTTTATCGCGGCGAGGAAAGCGGTCGCGTGTGCTGCTCTTCGATTACAATAACATTGCACGAAAATCGTTGGAACGGCACGGACTGGAAATTGCGCAGTTCGACGTGGAACGTCGCACCATCGTAATCTAACGTAAACTCGGTTTGCAATAAGTGATCGCGATTCGAGTCGCGTTCAGCAGTGATCAAACGGAGAACGCGATTGGTCAACGAGTGATATCGTCGAGATAAGTGTCGCGGAGAGTGGTTGTTCGCTGACAATTGGTAGAAAGAAACTCGAGGAGAATAGGTTGGAAGGTAGGAGCGAGTTCGGAGAGCGGGACGATAATACGCAGCCAGTAAATCCGCGATCACTCCGTCGCGTGTTCCCCGGAAATCCGGCGCGTCGAGCACCGATGTCCAGGCTCCGCGCCACCGTTCCACAGACGGTCTGACGTCACGACCATTGACGATCGAGTTAGCCGCGTTAGAGGCGCGTTCTCGAACGTCGTCTCCGAAACATCACCGACGATTCGGCCGATCAGATCGTTTCACGTCACGCGTCACGGCACGACGAAGCCGCGGCTTGATTACTGGCTCGTTTCTCGCGACGTGTCAGCGACATTCGTCCCGGGCGAGATACATCCGGGCAGGCGTCAGAGCGGCGGTCGCTGGACCGTCCGGCGGACGTCTCGACCGCCGTACGGCGAACCGCTGGAGCCAGGAGGTGGAAAAGGAGGGGCTGTGGAGGTGGTGGAGGAGGAAGGCCCGCGGACGTGCAACAAGTTAAGAGGTCACCGCCGCTACCGTCGACATCGCTGCCGCCGCCACCGTCCTCGCCACGATGTGACATGGATATCCTAGCCGTAGCCTGCGCCCTCGTCGCCACGGCCCTCTACTGCAACACCCTGCAAGCGGGTTTCGTCTACGATGATCGGTGAGTTCACTGTCACTTTTTTTACACGTTGCTTTACCTCGGCCTTGTTTCGTGGCCTTACGTTCCTTGGTATATCGACGTATATTTTAATGCGTTCAAATAGTTACATTCGAACGTTAGATAGGAATCTTGATATTTGCGTTGTTCTCGTTTCATTGTATTCGATTACAGGCGAGAGAAAAAGCTTCGTTGCTCGAGTCTGTTTATATCCTCGGTTGTAAACATATTAGGATGATCGCGTGTATGCTACTCTTTTTTTTCTTACTTTCGTAAATGATACAAAGGCGAGCAGTAGATTAGCTGGAATCTCGAATTTAGGACAACGATATAGACAGGGCCAGGGCATCGGCCTGCGTGAATTTTCATCAAATAACACGCGTCATCGAACGCTTGTCACGGCGCGAACGAACGATTTAAATAGGTGATTTATGGGGATTTAAAATTAATCATCAACTGTAGGGTACGGCAGGCTGTTTAATGACAACGATAATGATAGGATATTTATTGGCACGGGAGCAATAGACGGTAAATATAGAATGTAACTGCAAATAAGCTCAAATACAATGAATAAAGGACAAGTCGCAGCTGGATAAACTGATTTACGAGGTCCCGCGATTTGCGTTCCGATTTCATTTAATCCGATTCCATTCCGGTTTAGTTAATCAGATATTACTAATTACCTACGCTAACGGCGGTAGCAGGGTGCAAATCATATGCCGCTGCATTAGCGTTACTTGTTTTTGTACAGTCGCTTTAAAATTATACGTTTTCACGATCGAAAGTCAGTTACCTTGCGATAGTATCTGGCATCGATTGCATTAGTCACGGTATTTCTATATCTCGCCCTGTTCTTTCGTCTCTATAGAATTTCGATGGAAAAGCAACGTTCGTTGGACGCTTTGGAATTTCGCCAGCCATTAGAAAACCTATAACGCGCTGCTTGGTGCGAATAATCGCTACAACTCGCGATATTATTCAGGAGTCGCGGGCGAATAGATAGAATTCGACACGCAGGATGCAACGACGAAACACGACGGTGTATAATCTGAAGTTACTCTTGCGATAAGCGTCCTTAATCCGAAGCTCTCGAATTCTATGATACCGAATCCCTTAATTGAGTATCCCGTAATCTCCGGGACATCGTAGTTGCGGGTCGATCAGCTGCGAGGTCGGTGTGCTCACCGAACCAAGCCCGATTACGTACTTCTGGCGTCATCGATGGGAATCTGTTGCATCGTTATCGCGCGAGTGCGCCTCCGTGAACGTTTCACGGGGTGCAACGGTCCACCGCCGATAACTTCTCTCCACCCATTGACAGTACAGCCGATAGCGCGCCGATTTATTCGCCTGCATTTTCGACGATAAGCTCTCGAGCGTAAGAACCGCGCGGCTGGTCTTTGTTGCATCGCCGAATCGGCTCGATTCGGATACGATCAATTGCCACCCCTTAAGTGCATAAGGTGTTTGATAAATCATGAAATAGTTAGGAGGTGATTTCCTAATATATTGCTTCGATCATGCTGGTATTGTGAAAGAATTTGACCGTTTGAAGGTGATTTACAATTAAGAGCGGGATATCGAACATTTCTGATAGTTGTCAGCAGTTTGTTTCCCTTTAAACTTTGATCACGACCTTGTAATGTAACGTATTTCTACGTTCTATCGGTATTTTTATCTTTTTTATTTAGTCACGTATTTCGAATTTAATGTATTATTTAACGAAAATAGCAGACACACGGCATTTCTTGTCGTTCGATACACACCGATTCTCGTTATAAATAGTTGGAGCCAGTGTAATGGAATAACGCGGCTACCGGCTAATCGTACGAATTAGTTTATTCCGGGGTTCGCGTTAGAAATCAACCGTCCAGCCTGTTCTAATGGAATCTCGTGTACCGGTTGGTCCGACGATCAAACGTTTAATCGCTGAATAAATTTCAATGCGGTCAGCCTACGAACGAGATGTGGCAGCGAAGTCGCTGATATATCTCATCCTCTCAATTTTTTTCTTTCCCTTCCTCTTTCTTTTCTTTTTTTTTTTTCTTCTCATTATCGTTCTCTTTTAGACGAACTGTCGTCTCCCGCCACGATACTCTCTATGGAACCTTAAAATCCCGGCTAATAACGAAAAACGGGAGCCAGCATTAAGCCGAGATAATTTTTCACCCATATCCGGCCCATTAGCGGCCACCTCGTTCGATGCAACCGCCAAAGCTAAAACGGCCAATGCGCTTGTGGCGACCATAATCAAGTCGAGTCCAGTTATGAACGAGAGCCGAGTTTCCATCGTCGCCCTTTTTGCCTGGTCTCCTCCATCTTTCTCTTTTTCGTTTTCACTTCCTCGCGCGATCTATCTCGCGCTAACCTCGTTTTTCTCATCCCCCACTGTGTTTTTCACCGTTTTCCTGCTCGTTTCCCGTTTCCGTTCTTCCCTGGCCGCAGTGTTAGCATCGCGACAATCGCAAAAAGCTGCCCAACGACATTTCACGCGGCTAAAAAATTCTTTCTCTCTGTCGGCTCTGACTCACCGACGCGACGCGATGTACTGTGCGTTGTTCGTGTTGGTCTGTATCGGGGCATCGGTTTCATCGCGCCAAATCCATCGCCATTTCTGCCGGATCGCAGCCCGGAAGGGTAACACCCGGTGTCAGGTCGGGTAAAAAATGAAGAAAAGTTTGTATGATAAATAGGAGATACGAGATCCGAAGATCCCGTCTGGTTTAGCCTGGGCGCAAAGGTTTTACTCCCGCAGTTCAGCCCGTCTCGAGAGTTTATTCTGGCCGCGTTGCGCCATGCTAAAACTCATGGGATAATAAAAGCATCGTATTTTACTGCGTCGCGCCGGCCACAATACCTTAGCAAAGAATACGGGGCCTGACTATATTTATTTGCCCAGCGTTTTCTTTTTTTTTTTTTTTTTCGGTCACCGCGAAGGAACTTGGGGCTGAAGGGAAGGACGATGGTAACCGCGCGAAAAGACCAAGAGGACCAGCACGGCAGCCGGATAAAATGTACGAGAACGAGGGAAAAAGTTTCGGTTACATTCTATCCTCTCGTCTAGTCGAGTCCTAATCTCGTAAACCGACGCATTTCCGAGATATGCAGCCGCGCGTGCTTGCACTTAGAGACGCTCGCAGCAACGTGCTACGAGCTCGGAATAAGAAAAGTTACCGGCCTCGAGACTTAGTTCTCTTTCCCTTACAGCGATGCCTGTGAATAATACGGCAGCAGCATTCGACGGTGGAGCGCAATTCGGTCGCAGCAAATGTAAACCACAGCATTACTATTTCAGTTTCGCGCGGACTTTTTAGAAGACGTACGCGTCTTTCCACCGAACAACGTATAAATAATTGACGGAGCTGTTGATACCGGGTATTTCGTGTCTTTCGATGGAAACCGAAAGAAAAGGAGAAAGAGGGAGAGAGAGAGAGAGCGCGCAGGGCATAGAAAGCGCGTAGTATTTTCCAACTGGAAACAAGTACAATCTCGCACGTATAAATAATCGAAATCGATTACCAAACGGGTTGTTTTCCAAGTGTTTTTGTTCCCAGTTGATCCGTAAAAAAGTCTACTCGCGGAATGGAGTGCCAGGGAAACGTGTTACGCGAACTGTTTAAACACGTTTGCACACGGGTATCACGGGTATCGAGAAAATAACAACGCGCAACCAGTGCGTCGTCGCTGCGTGGACCACGAGCGCGTGTGTGTTTATGTTTTCGTTAAATAATGGAATTAAGCTCTTTTAAAACCTTTTTTCGAGCAGTCTGTTATTTCACGGTACATTCGTTTTACACCCGACCGTTTCCCGTCGGTACGTCGAACGCTCGTTTTCCATCGGTTCAACGCGTTACGATACTACTACTACCACCACCACCACAACCACCATCATCATCCTATTTCCACATTCGTATAATTTCTCTTCATAGCTGAACATTACGGAAAAATGTTTCATTTCATCAATGGGACCGCGAATCGTTTTACTGGTTTCGCGCCTGACAAATCCATACACCGTTCCCCCGCTTTGTCCGTTACATTTGCGAAAATGACGGCGGCATCCCGTGTACGCCCCGCGCGAATCGATAATTCCCGATAATCAATTACGTGTAGCAATATCAGAAATTACGGTCGCTGGTTTCCTGGAACGAAAGACGGCTACTTCTCTGCATCGTGTTTAACCTTCGTCGCATGGAAAACACGAGCGAGCGTCGTCTACCGCCTGTTTGCTGTAACGGCCGGTCATCCAAGAGTATTAAAAAATTGCATCGTTTGGCCGGTCGTGCGTGTAACGTAGGGGCGGAGCGGGACGCGGGCCGAAACGAGGATTTCCACTCAAATTAACCTGGTAGCGCGCGCAGCTTCGAATCGAATCGGTCGACGCTGGCTGAAAACGGAATGCAAACGAGAGAAAGAGAGGCACAGAGAGAAGAATGTGCCGTGTCGTTTGCGAGCGTTTCTGGCCGCGCGTAATAGATCTTGGATCGCATGCAAATCCGCTCGTTGTTGTCAGCTGCGACTGACAATGCAGGATGAGCGCGCTCTCAGGATGAGCTCGACGGAAAGAGAGTTGGCGTGCAGGTCAGCTATGGTAGGCGACGGAATTCAAAAATATGGTCGAACGCCGTAATGTTTTAATATTGCTTTTTGCAGCAACGATATCTGCCGTTGAAGATGGATGAATTTCTCGGACATTTCTAAGATCGTTCGAAGTCGCGTGTCTTTAAGTTATACGGTTTCGACGAGCCTCGCTTGCCTAGTTCTTAGAACTATAGCGGACGATGACTGGTACAAATCGATTGCTCTCCGATATAACAATGCTTTTTCTCCGGATGACAAATTCGAGCTATTTGTCACATGCATTGCTCTCTATTCTATCGGCGTGCTCCTATTAAGAGAAATCAATCGGCTTTTATCGCTCATTCTCACTCATTCCCGCGATATGCCGCGCGAGCAGTTAGTGCGCGCATCGTATCATAACATCTTTCATTCGACGAACTCGTCACCGTGTAAATTGTTTCTCCCTCAATATGACATCTCGTACAGCTGGCACCTGTATCTTTAATTCTTCACTCTCGATTCTAGCATCGACCGGTAATCAAGGAACCCATGATGGTATAGTCATTCACAGAATGATCGTGTGGGATGGCGCGGCTGACGGTGAACGAACAAACGCAAAGGGTCGAAACAAAGAGTCGTTCTCGAACGCGTTGTCGAGCGTGAACGGTTGGCGCAGCTGCCGGTTGGACCTCGTCATTTGGCCGCTGGCTGAAATTCTTGCAATTCCATCACTGGAATATCGGTTTATTTATTCGTGCCGGCCAACAGCGTGGTGCTTATGTATGCGCGGATGGACGACGCTGTGCACTGTGAACGAATAAAGCTGCACGGCGTTGTGCCATTCCGTGCGATGCGATAGAGGGTATAGCTCGGCCAGTGCACACCCGGTCGACGAGCATTTATCCTGCGGGACAGAATGGCCCTGGATCGATGCGTTTTATCGCGCCAGAAAGAGTACAAGCAGTTGGGCAGACAGATTATTTATTGTCGGACTCTTGGCCTTGATAGGGTCTTACGGTTTCCATGAAATACAACTTGTCGTTGATGGAAGCGTGCTCCGAAGATCGGAAAACAATAGAAATCCGACGTATTTATACATCCCTTATACATTCTCCCTCCGCGGAGAGTTACTACCATGTGATAGGCCGAGCTAAGGGATTGCAACGACCCAATGTCGCGGGTTTACACGTACAAGCGAGAGAACGTATACAATTCCGGTGAACGCTACGCTTCGATAGTTAGGCTTTGAGAAACGAAAGTAGTACGAAGTTTGTAAGGCAACGTCAGCATAGAATAAGCTCTATGTTTATCAAAGTTACGGTGGATTAGATGGCAAGATACGAGCTGCGGTCTCTTTGACGTGAATTCGTACGATGGCGAAAGGAACCGATGTATCGACGAATGTTTGTTCATCGTTTACCCGGGGTTCTTTCCGTGAAGTAGCGAAAAATGGCTGGAAACATCATGCCAGCGCTGTCTCTTCCTCGTCTTCTTCTTGTTGGCTAGCAAAGACGATGAATACGTCTAGGTGGATGCTCGAAAAGCGAGCCGTGCAAGAACTCGTACTTTTTTGTATTTCGCTCTTTCAGATCACGCCACGCGCCATTCATTGACCACTGACCAGCCAATACCGGTAAGAGATTTCTGTCGGCTGCTCGCGGAGAGTCCTTTTCGAACAAACGATGATCCGGGGTACGGTGAAACGCGCATCCGTTGCCTTGAATACGAGCCGCAACTTCTCGTTCTTTCCACGGTGTTGCAGAGTTTCGGTCTGAATACGAGCCGCGTGCAATATTTTAATCGAGCCACTGTACGTACTGGAACGAGCAAGCGCGCTTTATTTCCTTCTAGTCTTGTTTGTGTCTCTTCGCTCCCGAGATCACCGAGACTGGAAAATTGATGCGGGGACAGGGCTGCAATTACACCGCGTGCGTCACTAATTAGCTATGGTTAATTCGTGCGCGATTACTTAACGTAGGATTACGCGACCTGCCCGTCACGGGACACGAAAATGACGCAAACTTCGCTAAACAATGCTTAGACATCGACGATTCGGGTCGGTTTTAAAAATAGACGAATTAAGCTATGTATAAGCCACGGGGATTTTCTATTTATAGCAGAATAGTTTAGGCGACAAATTTCTCTTTTATGCTGCGATGAATACGTAATTACGAAACGTCAGGGAAAAACCGATGGGAAGTATTGGATTTTCTTCACCGCCACATGAAAATCGAATATTTGGCGCGCTGTTCGCGTGAAACGATGATATAATCGAGCCGATTGGCCGATGCCAGGTGGTATCGCTCTCTCGGCCTCTCGCTTTTCCTTTTTTTTTTCCCATCCTATAACAACTCTCTCTCTCTCTCTCTGTCTCTCTCTCTCTCTGTCTCTCTCTCTCTCTCTCTTTCTATCTCTCGTGAAATCGGCAGTCGATCGAATTGGAACGAATAGACGTGAGGCACGCGCTGCCATTTTTATCCTCGTTTCCTGGGTCAGCCATCGCGCCACCGCGAAAACAGTATCAGCTCAAAGCAATTTTGGACGGGGTGTCGTGCGAGCCGGTAATGAATGCACTCGTGCGATTTATTAATCTATAAATCCGGTCCGATCGATCAATAGCCTACTATGGGAGTCGCATTTAGCCATTTTGCCATGAAAAGTTCACATTTATTATCATCGGGGGCGAGGGGAAGAAGGGAAGGAGTAATCTTCCGAAGTGAATTAGCATTAATTTCGAATGATGAATCGATATCAAAGGTAATTAATTATTCTTCCTCCTCTGTTCCGGTGTTCTTCCATTTCCTTTCGTTTAAAATTCACTCAATGCATTTGTTAAGCGCACCGACCGAGTTGGCAAAGAAATTTGCCGTACCGGATCGTACCAAGTTTCGATGGAATTGCGAGTTGTGAAAAATATGTCTCTTTCGAAATGAGCTAGTCGAATTTTATGCGCAATTTTAACAAACTTGGAATTTTGTTTTATGAATTCCAACGTAGCAGGTAGAAGATGGCGCGGTGAACAGATTCTGAAATATAATTGGTGCAAATTAAATTAGTCATCGAGGTTTCAAGAAATAATTTAGCAAAGATCTAGGAACGATAGCTTTGGGCAGGCTGATGTATTGAAAAGATTCGTGGATTCGTGAATGCTTCACGGCATCTCCATCGACTGACTATCTTCAGATGCCTTATATCCGTATTGTTATCGCTTCCAAAGAATTTACAAGCCCCGTGAACACGGTACGATACAAAGATCAAGCTCAATTCGAGATGCCAGCTTTCTTTTCCTATCCTCCATAGAGTCGAGGTTTTTATTTTTTCCTCCGCGAGATAAAGATTCTCGGCGAAGGGAACGTTGGGTTCTCTGCAGACAGGATGCAGAATTATTTTCAGGCAGCGTTTCGGGAATGAAATCGCAGGAAGGATTTTCGCGTTGCAAGCTGGCCGCCTACCGAGATAAAGAGCAAATTCTTTCTTATCATCGCGTGGCAGCAAGCTTCCTGCTCGGAACAACAACGTTTCGTTGTTCACTTGGCAACAAAACGTTCCCGCCATCTCGGTCTTTTCTTTTCATCTTTCTTTTCTCTTCTGCCTTTTACTCGTTAGACCATCTACGCCTTCGATTCGATACTTCTCCCCCCCTCTCTCTTTCTCTCTCTTCGTGTCTTCGCCCTTCTTCACTGTCTCTATCCCGTTTCTCGACCAATTCTCCGGCAACTGCTTCGCCGCGTCCTCGGGAAAACTGGTACGTCGAGCAGTTTCGGGACAACGATGGTGGTAATAGTCGAAACACCGAGGCGAGGTGTACCGAAAGTGAAAGAGAAGGAGGGACCGATGGGTGGAAGGAAGTCAAGCGAAATAGCAAATCCTCAAGCAAACGGTAGAGTCTTTACGAATCGAGCGAGCTTAGCAGTGGATTATCTTCGCCGTATATAGTCTAACGTCAAGCTTGCCCGGATGTTCGATACCAAAGAGCTCAAAATTGTGTTCTACCTCTACCACTCGTGGCACACCGTCCCGATGTCGATAGCGTCGAAACATAGATGCAACCGTGTAAATCCACGATCCCACACGCTCACGAAAATTCGCTAGCGGTAGACACACGTAGACACGAACTTGGAATAGATTGGTCGAACCGACTCGGGAGAAGTTCAACCCCCTATGATCGAGGGTATTCGTCGAATTTTTCAAATGTTCACCACGATGTTCCGGCGGTAGACCTCGTTTGCGCGTTAGACTTAGCGAGAAGAAATCTGTTTGCCCAACAGTTTGATTCTTTTAGGGCGGCAGAAAGATTCGCTGACTGAATTCGTTGGAAAGATTCTTTGCTCTTATATATCTGAAGTTCCGTTTCCGAGAATTGTGGCAAGAAAAATAGCTATGCTGGAAGTCGTTTGTTAGGAGCAACTACTTGGCGAGTAAGTTGCCTAATCTGTTGATAGATTACCTTTCGCCAAGCTTAGTCCTCAAACACGACTACTAGCTACTTACGGTTGACAAAAACGCTCGAGAGATTGTTTGTTCTCCCTATGAACTTGACATCGTTATTAGGCGAGGAATTTCGCATCGCCCTTTGAACATCCTAATCGTCGCGTCAGCAAGACGCGGTGTACGTGGTCGCTAACCTAAGCGTATCACCAAAGACTGTTCCATGGGTACGATGTAGTTCATGAATAATTTGCAATAATTAAGAAAATGTCTCGACTCGAATATTGTATAGGTTCCGTGGAAGTTACGCCGTTTAAGTCTGCCAAGTCTGGCAAGATTTCGCGGACTTGCTAAGTCCGCGCTGCAGTATCATCATCGCCCAAGTTCCATCGCAAAGTGTATTTTAAATTAACGAGGTTCCTTTAGCGATCGAACGTTTTCATTTTCTTGCCTAAGGAAAAATGCGACTACGCGATTACGTATCGGACCAGAGACCCCACAAGCTTCTTCGATTTTGTTTCGTCGAGCAAACAAAAAGCACGTCTGATGGAAAACAGAATGGGAACGTGTGAAACTTTAACGCGCGCGTGCGTTGAATTCATCTGACGTTTGATAGGATGCATCTGGTGGTTGATAAAACCAATAAAAGTTGAACGAACTCCGCGAATAACGAAATCACTCCACTACGTTGCTGTTTATCAAGGAACGTTACGAATTTTTCAACTAATAGGTAATTATTAACTGACCTTACTAACTAAACGATGATCCAACTAGAGGAACGTAATCCATCGAATTAAAGAATCGAAGTTTCCTGGAATTTGACGCTCTGTAGAAACGTATCCCGGTCGGTAGCCAGATGGCGGGAATAGTAAAGTAATATCCACGGAACGTCCATCCGCCCTTAAGTTTAAGGCCGCGAAGCTTGGGTTCACGTTGGTCATACGCGCGGTAATTTCGTCGCGTTACGACTCACTCTTTCCGCAAACGACAGGCTGCTAGTGCGGTGTGAAACGTCGAGCGTGAAAGTAGAGCACGGATAATGGAAGTCGTCCTTTCCCTCTGGTCTGGTCGCGCCGGCTTGGTGTGCGTTCTGCTCTTACGAGCGAGACACGAAGATGCGAAATCGATGCCCGCCTTGTTCGGACATGTTGCCGCAAAAAGAACGTTAGGTCGGTGCCGCCTTATAATCCGAAGGGAGGTCTCCGTCGAGGAGCTAACGTGGAAGCTAGACCACGGTCGTAGAAGAAACGATGTAGTCGATACAGCAGGTGTTTGTAGATGTTTGGTGCGCGCTAAAACGTGTACGTTGAAGCGTAAAACTCGAGTTCCTTCTTTTGCTCGCTTTTTTCTGCCTTTTATTCGCGGACAAGCGACCGGAAGCTTGTTGGACAGAGGGGCAGAATGTCGGGATACTACTAGTTCCTTATCGGTTTCGAACATCATCCCCAGAAGATACTTTGCTCGTTGTTATTTCAAGATACTGGTCAATCGAGATACCGGGCCTGGATCTAGTGGGAAAGACCGTTTCCGGGTCTCGTGGACGATTCTCGATGGTTCGCGTAAATCTAGATCGTGGCAAAATTGCGCCCGTAGATACGGTCAAATGGCGTGGAGAAAATTCGATAAACAGTGACGTAAATACTTCTTAAATAAACCGCATCCTTGCCGCGTACGAACATTTTGCTCGGTTTTACGTTCAATGGCGCCACGATAAGAACCTTATTTTGCATACTAGAAAGTGATTCCGTGTTTACCGGTATTTCTTGCTACGTAATGGTACTCGGTAGATCGAATTAATCAAAAGATAATATCACGGGCGAATAGTTTCTTCGAGGATACGAACGTATTTTGGCGCATGTGTGTGGTGGGTAAACGAGTGGAATCAAATTGTCCACGCGGCCGCAATGAACTTGTTTTCACAAGTAAAGGTAATCAATCAGAATCGTATTAATAAACCATATTAATATTTGCACATTAACGATATTTACTACGAGCTATATTCCCAACGTAGCTCTATCTAGGTCCTGCTCGCATTGTTACAATTTACAAGAGAACGATCGGTAGTTCCCTCCGGGGAGTTAGACAATTAAATCGAAAACGCGTCGCGGTCGGCGAGAAAGCAACGCGTATACGACATCCCGTAGGCAGAGAATGTCGTGGAACATGACTGCCGGCAAATTACACGGAATTAACACAGAGGATTGTTTGTAATAAAGATTAATAGCCGGCTTTGTAACGACTACGTTTGATACCACCCGCTCGCACAGTCCTCATCCCTTATTTCCCTACAACCTCTTCTTCCTCTAGCTCTTTCCCTCTAACTCTCTACGCGACGACGAATGTTGTTTGTGTAATCAACGGAACGAACAGAGCTCCTCTTCTACTACGGGGAGGGACCTAGTGCTTCTGTAGCGTGTAATTTGTAATTCTGCACGCTGCATTATTTTCCGCTCTACCGCTTCCCACTTTCCACCCTCTCCCACTGTCAATCCGTTCTCCATCTCTCTCTCTCTCTCTCTCTCTCTCTCGTCTCCCACATTTATCCCAGTCGGACCGCTGGCCGTCACGAGCTGGCCCTTCTCACCACCCTCCCGTTTCTCGCTCTCTCGCCGACGCACGATCTAAATTATGGCCCGATTCGCGTTCCGCATGACAATCCGCTGGCTCCCCAGGAAATTGTGGAAATCAAATCAGCTAAGCGTGCGTCGATGCGTCCACTCTTGAAACCGATCGCACTTATTATCGTTCGCAGAAACGCGATTAGTCCATAAACGCAGTACGATCTCGATCGAAATTGGAAAAACGGAATTTCTTCCACGAAGAGGGAGAAAGTGATTTGAACGATCGTTTGCTCGCTATCCGTTCCGAAGTTGCACGCGACAATCTCGAAAATCGTCTTAATCGGCCTTATCCCTCGACTTTAGCCGAGTGGTAGCTCGTCGAAAGTTTATTTCGAGTTAGGGACAGAGGGAGATAGCAGGATTTTTACGCTGATTTCACGAGATCGATTTCCCTGCGTGGTCGAGAACATAGGCAGTGTTTATCAGATCGGTCGAGCCGTAGGCGGTAGCCATTTCCAAAGATTAGACCGGAAATATCTTCCAACGATCTAGATTGCGCAATTGGTAGGGCGTTCGTTCGACAACGAAAAGGTCCGGCCTCGAATCTCGCTACGGCTATCTGATCAATTCTTTATCACCGTGCAGTTCCAACCGTTGCTTTTCGAGCCTCCGATATTCCTGCTTGCTCGAGTTTTTATTTATTCACGCTCGTATGTCGTTCACCGCGAGTTGGTCGTGTGGAATCGGCAGTTCTCGAAGGGAGAGAAACATCTCTCAGGCTCGGCAGAGCCGTCGCGTGGTTCGATTCTCTCTCGATAATTTCGAATTCTCCGTGTGCTCGCGTGTTCCGCCATACATACATTTAAATTGCCGCGTCTGGCAAAAACTTGTCGGTCTACCCGGGCGCCAGCCTGGCCTGGGCGTTGATATTAATAATGTAATCGGCTGGCAGAGGAGGGCAGGGGACGGGTGGAAGAGAGAATTAGAAACGGTGTCACGTCGTCGAGCAAAGGAAACCACTGGTACGGACGACGGAGTCTTCGTCGTCGTCGTCGTCGTCGTCGTTGCAGCTTCCACGATGAAGGCGAAGATAATTAAACCACGAAGCTCCCTTCCAAGGTTCCTTCGTTGGTGGCACTGTCTCGGTTACCTGGCCGTTATCGTGCCAGGAATGAGAATCTCAAATGGGAAGTCAGAGAGAGGACACAGGGGAGGGAGGAGAACTTAGGAGGAGAGGCAGAGAGGGCAACGTTAATAATGTCAAAATCCGTCTGTTGGATGGCGCATGGTCGCGACGTCACAGAGCAACGTGCTACGTAAATAATCGATCGATGCTGGTCAGGTTATAATTTAATTACCAATTTAATTACAGACCACCTTGCATAATAGGCGGTGGGTAGTAGAGATCGGCGTGTCTTCTCGCTTACAAAGGCTTTTATAAACGGGTATTACGTGTTCCCTTCATTCTCCCTTCCACCGAGGTTGCCCCGGTGAACTTTGGCCAGGGCCATGGTTCCAATTAGTCGCGTTTGTATTCTGAGTCTTTCGATGTCATTGATGGTTCGTCGTGCGACGATTGTCCCGCGAAATTGCGCCGTCGAAACTTCAGGGACGAGGTAGCTCGTTCGGAGTCCCTTCGTTAAGAGATTCGCGTACATTTTCTGGCGAGAGTCGTCGCGTTGCTGATACCGTAACGAATCGTACAGGGCAAGAGGTTCCGAAGTGGGAAAAGATGGAAAGTTAGGCGTCTTGAAAAGCGGATAGTCGACCGCCACGAGCGGCACGCGATTATCGAGTAGATGGACGTTAAGCATCGGACTACATAAAATTACGCGTTGCTTCGGGAGCGTGTGCGATCCGCCGCCACGGCAATTTCGAGAAAACGATGCCATTATCGTTAATGTTTTACCACGATCACCGTTGTTCACCGCAAAGTGCTCGTTTCTGTAATAATTATTATCATCCCATTTGCGACATTACGAACACGCTGCGGAAACATCGTTGTCGCTCGCGTGCACCACCTTCTCCCTTTATCGAAAAACCGACGCGTTGCTCGTCCGACGCTATTTCCCTAAGTATTTACGCGCCGCTTATGGAAATTAACAATCGTAAAATTCTATTTGCACGGTCGAACAAACGAACGGACGAACGAATTCAATTAAGCGCGTTGCGGCGCGTGCTTTCTAAACGTACAGGCTCGGGCTCATGCTGGTTTGCAATGCTCGAAAAATGAAGCTCGAAGCGGCGATAGCTCTACGACGAGGATAATGCGATAATTAAATCAGGAAACCGCAAGTTTGAAATTTGCGTACATCTATACAAATCGATGGTACTATGATCATCGTACTATTGTTGACTCTGATTATTATTATTATTATTATTATTGTTGTTATTAGCGCTGTTATTATTAATAAGTTTCGAGCGTGTAATAGGGCTAACTGGATGTATACGATGCAACGGGAGTGTAGTAAAATTATAGAATAGTTTGGCAAACATGCTACCAGTACGCTGGAAGCGGCGTCATTATCATTTTAGCGTAATTACCATTCGGTAATTACCGGCCGTATTCATCACGGAACACCAGGATGTTTATACCGTCACACGTACCGTGCTAGTTAGCCGCGTCACGTGTGCGCTCACGTTCCGTTCTCCCGATACCGACCTCTATTCCAACGAAGACCTAAAAACCAGCCGCGCATCAGTTCGTCCGAGCTCTCTTTTATTTCGAACAAAAAGGAACGCTCTTGAACGCGAACTAGAACCCCGACCAGGCGTCGAATGTGACGCGTAGAGAATAAAGCGAAACGCGTGAAACGACATTGTGCAACGTTAAAATGCTTCACGGTAATTTGCATGGAAAACTAAACGTTTTCCGAACTCGGAGTCACTGCCGTTCCCTTTCTCTGCGGCAAATATATCGATCATCCTCTTCAAAAGCAAAACTAACAACGACTCGGTCCGTTTGATGTCTCGCTAACTTCGATTCCGCCATTCTCTCGTCTGCGAACCGGAACGAACGACTGAAAGAGGAATTTAACTCGCGCGCTGGTTGCACCGTCGCTATTTCCAAGTTCGTCCTTGCCGAGCATCCGCCTGTGTTTCTTTGTGCATTGAAACCGAGGTGGCGAGCTTATCAGCTGGAACGCATGCCCATTTCCCGCGCCGAGCAGGACAGTCGCGCGAGTTACTGCAATTCACAGCATTGAGATTCGATATCAGTCGATGACAAAGCACCGATTTCTCATACGTGGCAAAGCGTGTCGAAGAGTTGGTACGCGGCATTCGCGCGCTGTATGTGAACGGATTGTAACGAAAATGTATCCGAAAGGGGAGAAGTTTAATAATAATTCATAACATGAGGACGGACACCGAGTACATGGCATTCGTCTTTATTACGTTCGAAATTTTCCGCGGTATTCCGTTCCCGCGGGACGCGACACGGAATGTATTTCGAGCGGAATATTGTGCGAGGGATAAATAAGAGGCAGTCGAGATGAAAGAACATCTCGGCAATTTTTTTCAAATTCAACACCGTTCCGGCCTTAAGACGTCGCCATTGTTCCGACTCGTACAAATTCAAGCGTCGTTTCTTCAACGTCAAAAACGTGGACGGGTACAGCGGCGATATTCTGGCCAAGCTCGTTCGGCACGCGCGCTCGAGAAATTACATCGCGAAAGTGAAATACACCGCTGCTGGTACGCTTCGTCAAGGGCTTTCGCGGATTCGAGCCGTAAGACGAGGAACGAGAGGACGGCGTGCGCGAACCCGGCTTGACAGGCGAGTTGCGACGCGAGAAGGATGTGTGGGTGGAGCGATTTATAGCATCTTAAGACTGCCGCTACTTTATGACGACCTTAATGTTTGCACCGTAAATTGGCTGGCTTAGGACAGCGAAGCAGCCCGAAAACAGTAAAGTGGAGATCCCTTCGCCGTGACTGGCATTCGTATATCGCGCGTATAATTTTCTTCCTCCTTCTTCTCGGTGGAAAAAATTTCGTACGACGTCAAGGACGAATAAAACTGTTATATTGCGCGTTATCAAAGCACAGCCTTAATATGATTGACGATTTTAAAGAAAGCTCGGGGAACTAACCACATTGAAAGATTTTTCTTTCCTTTAACGCGATAGTTCAGCAACCACGAAGATTCTAAAGAGTTTAAACGGAAAGCAAAAGCGCAGGAAACTTGTTAAAGAAATAGTTCCCTTTTTTTTCGAGTAAATTGTTACGACGTGAAACTTGGCTTTCTGATGAACGCCATTACCATCCAGGAAACAACGGCAAACTGTATTTTATGAACGCTTTAATTCAAAACGGACGAAGAACGATTATACGACGTTCTCTTCGAGGAGAAGGAAATAAATTGAAAAACATTCCAACCAGGAAAGTTGCTTAAATACGTTGCAACCTTTGAATGTATAATTGCTGATTGCCGTGCCGGAAACGAGATTCCAGAATGCTACAAAGGCATTCTGGCTATAAACGAACATAATAAACAAATGCAGCCTGAAATTTCTTAAAGATTCGCAACAGTGTTATTCGGGTTATGTGGCAATTCCAATCGAGCTGTTCGAGATATTCTAAATCTATTTATACGCGGTTCAAGTATCGATTATTGACGCGTTTAACCCCGTGTACCAAGAATATCAATTCTTGGAGAATTTCGCGTGTGCATAAATATAAATAAAGTATAGCTATAGTGCTTGCAGCACACAGGGAAAAACGTAGCTGCAGAAGGAACCTTTCGATCGAGTTTTCGTACTTGGGACAATGAAACTCCGACATGGAACCACTTCTCTGACGAAGTGTCGACTTATTATTTTCATCCTTTAACTCTGTGCAAATGTTTGGATAGTAGCGCACGAGTCTTAAGTCAGGGTCGATGAGTTGAAACAGAGAACAAGAATGAGAAGAATGGTGCATGAGAAACAGGGGAACAAGGAAATGCCGAGAGATATTCGACGAGGATGAAGGATACGAAAGAAAGAAAGAGAAAGAGAGACAGAATCCAGTCGAAAGGAATATTAACGATAAAGTAAAACGAATTGGAAAACGTCACGCTCGCAACGTGAAATTAATACTATCAGCGAAACAAGTTGCAGTTTAGCGCTATGTTTGCGAACATCAAAGTGGAAGCGTTGTATTTCCAACGAAAGATCGAGCGCGATTCGGGTCGTGTTTATTAGTGCGTAGTTAAATTCTCCACGCGAACCTGTAATGAAATTCGCGAATGATTTATAAACGTCCCGTAAAAAAGGGTGAAATTGCTCGTCGCTTTTCTTCACCGTTTTAATACTTCTTCCAGCGGCGGGGAGTGTCGGTGGTGGTAGCGCGATGGTAGCAAGGGAATATATATTAAAGTACGGTTCGACGTACAAAAATGTTCGACCAGAACGTCGACGGCAGACGAGGGAAGAAGGTCGTTAAGGTAATACAAGACTGCAGCATAAAATTGCCGGGCAAAAATTTGCACGTTGGTGGCGGCCGGCGCGCGAGATAACACGAAAGGGGGTCCCCATGTTGGGTTTGCAATTTAGCGCGCGAATCAAGAATGCTGTTATACTATATATGTGTGTGTGTATATATATATATATATATACACACATATATGAGAGAGTATATATATATATATATATATATATATATATATATATATATGTATATACTCTCTAGTCTCTTCTCTCACGTGGAATCGAAAAGTCAAGAGGATCGTATTTGCAATGTAAATTTCGGCGATACGCAAACGAAGGTATCGCCGGAAACTGTAACCAGATTCGATATCAAGCAAATGTATAAATATTCCGCGATTTCGACCTTCCTTCCGTCGGAGAAAGGAAATTCGAACGCGGTTCTCGCAGTCGAGAGAAATTTATCGCGAATTACCTTATTACAGATTTGCGAAAGAAATTCCCCATACGATCATAAATCTGTCTATTTCAGGACGTCATTAAGCCATTAAGCTAAACCGAACGCTTATCATTAAATTTCTTCGCGTTCAACGAGTGATCATTTTAACCCGACCGTTTACCATGTAAATTGGTGTACAATTTCGTGTCGATGTAACCCATTAACGTTTTGGGTCGATCGATTTTAGTCAATTCGTTGTTTCAATGACTGGATAACGCCATCGTCGATAATATCTTTACCGACCTAGCCCTATCCTTCGATTCGAAATATCCAGCGATCTACGAGATAACGTTTATCGAGGGCTTTCGTATTAGGAGATCAAAATCGGCGATAGTAATAAAGGCGCGACGTAATAGGGAAAAAGGAAGTCGTGTAAGTACTTAGGAAGAATGGAAAATCTAAGACGATATCGGTTTAATGTCCGGACCAAATGGCGGTCCGCTCCGCTCTTACTTCGCCTCTTGGATTCTTCCTCGTCTTCTCTCGTTGAGTGAAAAGAGCAAAGAGGTTGGACAGGGTTGGTACCTCGAGAGGTGGCGGCCACCGACGTTATAACAAGACGGTGCTCTGCTTCTGGCACCTTCCTTATACCGACTTATCCAACCGGATAGTTACGTATTAGCGGACGGTGTTATGAAACGATCTAATAAATGATCGCGTATGGAGGAAGAGAAAGAAACAGGGAAGATTTTAGTAGAGAAAAGAGGATGGTAGCGGAGAATCTAATCGAATATATCAGTGCCGCGTCCCGTAACGAGTGCCCGTTTCCTTTCGAGTGAATGCGTTCATTTCACGCTTCTTCTTTCCAGCTTTTCTGCAGCATGGTACGAGGAGAAGAGCGTCTTCAAGGAATCCCATATAAGCTCATTCCATGCTGGCTCGCGAGCTAAGAGCGCACGTAACTGGTTTCAGAGAGATCCTGCGCGGAGAAGAACGTGCTAAGTATATTACAATAGTACGTCGTTCCGCGAATACGCAATTTCTATTCCGTCGCCTCCGCTGTGTCTCGGGACGTTCAGGCAGTATCGAGTAGTTACGAAACGCTGGCGATAAACATTCCGCAGATAGCTGAGAATATCCACAGCGAAGCTCGGATGCGAGATCGGTAGAAACCGCGAAAGAACGAGAGAACGAAAGAAAGCGTCTTCTCATCGTAGACGGATTAACGCGTTTATTCCAGTGAATAAAAGATAGGCGAGGGCAAAGGAGAGAGAAAAGAGGCTGTAACGCGAGCGCTATGGCTTGTCGATTATCGTCGATATTCCAGTCGCTCTAGTGGAAGTCTGATTATACGGCTGCCGATCGGTTTTTATGATTTTCTCATCCGCGCGGATCCAGATAAAGAAACCGATTGTGGCCGCGTTCCGGCGGATAAAAGTGTTGGAAAGCAGTCGAGGAGCCCTTTAACGAGCTATAGTCGTAGAGAAGGTGTTTCAAAGGACAAATGACGTTTACACAGCGTAGGAAAATCGACGGAGAGAGACGAGGGGTGGGAGCGATTGAGGGCAACACGATGCGAATGCACACATTCTCGCGGCTCTCGCGCGTCCTTTGTGGATCCCTTATGACGAGCGGAATAGAGGAACACTAGCATGAAACGTGTTGCGAAAATACTCTTTTTTCCCCAGCTTTTCCTTTCCCTTTTCGTATTCACTCTCTCTCTCTCTCTCTCTCTCCCTTTTGCAGATACACGCGTGCAAACCACGCTGCAATTTTTTGCGAGACTTAGTTACAATATTATAATGAAACACGCTGGCGAACTGCAATAAGTGAAACATATGGACGAGAGAATGTTCAGGCGCACGTGAACTTTCCCGTTATTCTCTGCTCGTTTTTTGCCTTTCTGCCTTTTACATCGTCCTCCTCCCTCCATTTTTCGTTCGCGAATTTCATTCGGCACATTTAGAATATTTTCGAGTGAAGCGATGCTCCTTTTGTCCCTCTGCTAATTTCGCCTCTCAGTTAGATATTCGTTTAATAATGCGATACAACCGCCGGATAAAAGGGTTCGTAATTAAAAAGGAGTCGATAGTCGAGTTATACCGAAAATTGGTTCGGTTCAGGGACGCGCGTATCCGCGATGGGGAGATCGGAAGATTGTGGTTCAAAGGGACGGGATCTGGTATATTTGCCTAGCCAAAGGTAGTAGGATATCGGGACCGAGGAGAGCGTAGGACATTTGCCCGGGATCTACTTTACGTCCTCTGTAAAAACCATCAAACGGGAACCGCCGATAAATCGTGCATCCCCTCGCGACTACGAATGTTTACATTTGCCGGAGAAAAGGAGGAAACTGGTTTCGAAGAGAAAGAAGAAGTTAGAACCATCGAACGATGCTGCCGAGGGGTTGGTCGTGTGGGGGTTGGGTAAGCTGTAGCTAAGGCGAGCTCTGCCAAATCGAACGAAATCTTTGGAGAAATTTTCACGCAACCTTGCGTTCTTTGCTGCACCATACGTATATCGGGGAATATGCGTGGCGTCTCGCGTGCGTGGGCACGTAACGCGAGTCGGAAAATGTCTATAAAGGAAGTGAACGCGCGCGCTCGCTTTCAAACACACACCTACACACAGCCGCATCAACGACGTGCCGGTATCGACGTCGGCTCAAAGGATAGTACAATGTTTACAGAGAGCAGGGGACCGAGACAGATAGATGTGAAACGGTAGAACGGTAGAACGGCTCGGCGTATCGAGGCGGGCGCACACGTACGCCGTCGAGGCATGCCACTTGTGGGTCTCTCGAGCAAACCCTTCCCTCAAACCTACGTACTTCACTACTACCTACTCTATATTCCGTTCGACGAGCGTTACCGTTAGCCTGCCTCGTGCGAGCACTAGCACCTCGGCACCTGTAACACCACCTTCGAGCATTTCCGGCCGCTCCTTACCGCTACCTGCTTCTCCTCTTCCTTTTACCTTCGCCATTTCCATCTCTGCTCGACCCTGCGTTGCCTTCATCCTCGGCGTCTACCTCTCGCTTCCACACACTTTCGCTTCATTCATCTATATTGCTTCCTTGCATACTCGCACGAGCCTTGTACCTTGCCTGCCGGTATCTCGGATCCTTGAACCGGGATCCTCGTTGATGCGTGGAAATGAATGGAATGCGACAGTTAAACTGCCAAAGCGTTAGAATCTCGCTAAAGACGTTTCGGTTTATTTCAGTGAAACGTTTACGCGCTCCACGTGTTACTACTATCGGTTGGAACCGAGCGAATTTGCGAGATTTCAATGAGGGACGTGAAAAACGACAGATATATGTATGTAGGTCGCGTAGATGATTTTATGGAAAAAAGATAGCTTTCGAAACAATCTGAGAAAGTTCGATCACGATATACGCTATTCAACTTGTAATTCGTTTCGCGACGCGTTGTATACTTCGAAGATGATTCCTTCGAAACTCCCTTCCCTTGTAGCTTTACGACACTGCGCAATAACTGGGACAAGTTTGGCGACGAAATTTTATCAGGTTTTTAATTCCATTTGTTGCTACGCAAATGTAGTCGGCAACGTTTTAAAGTCGCTTTTATTACCAACCGCAGCAAGGCTGCATCATAAACTGGAATTCTTGGACAGCTGTACACCACATTTTTCTACTTACAACCAACGGCGACTAATTTCTTTGCTACGGTACATTTAACCTCCAACTTCTACCTAGTCCTGTATGCAATCTCTGTGCAAACTTTTTTAACGTCCACACCTGTCGTATTCCGAAATTTTCAAGTTTTCCTACGATTAGATAATTCACGGAACGAGTATATTTCCGACCCGTACGACGCGTTCGGAGTGGTCCGACCAGTGACTGACTGTTCTACTTATACCAGACATTTTCCTGCCACCTCAGATGAATGTGTTGTTGGCGCCTTTCCGAGCAGAGCAGGTGATTTCTACGTGTCCGTTTCGGTTGGCCACGAAACTTGTAGCCTTACCGCGTAATTTTAAAGTTTTCTGCGCTCGTATCATCGTGGCGAAAGTTACACTGACTCGTCTAGTAACGGCGTTCCGAGGTTAACTCAACAGCAACGCTGGTCAAGCTTTGCATTCGCAGCGTGTTTGCACTCTTCTCGTTTTTTTTGCCGCGCTCTCCCTTTGCCCTGTGTACCCTTGGCCCCCGGTAATGCGATGAAAAATGTGCACGAGTATTTAACTTTTCAGCGAGCGTTGGCGCGCGAACATTCAAAGAAGATATTCAAATTTCATGTGAAACGGTGCGGCTGCTAAAAGGTCCTCTGACGATCCAACCAAAACTTCATCTTTCTCTCTACGTTCTTGCTATTTTTTCCTTGCCTTCTTTTTCTCGTTTTTCTTTTTTAGAGTAAAGCTAATTTCGTTATAATCTACGGGAAAATTCGCGGACTCATTCGGTTACGATTAAACGAAATACCCTTCGTAGGTGAAATTCTCGCGTCTACCGATCCAGTTCGAAACGCGGTTTAAGCATTTGATTGCGATACGCGTTATATCGTATAAATTATGCTATTAGGCGTTATCACTTGCGGCGTCGCATTCTCGAACCGAGCCTAATTTGAGCATCCGGAGCGCTTCGAGGCAACGAGTTACGTATTCATAGCTTCAAAGCGTTTCGCATATCGTTGAACGTTCAGTAAGCGTTCACGATTTTCGACGTTTGGAGAATTCCATCCTCGATCTTGTATTGTTTATCGAATCGACTGACCTCGAGGTGATTAACGCCGGTCGAATCGATTACGATCGCGCTAATTTATTTTGGAAATCCATTACCGCCGGGCTAATTCCGCCGGATAAATTATGCAATTACTTGTCGTCGAGGTTTTTTCACGGCAAGCAGCCTTCGTTTATAATGCTTCCAGATCTTTTCGTTTCTCTGACCCGTGAAAGCATCTCTGTTAATTATGTTTTCCAATTCGCCAGTGTGGCTTAACGTTCTGCCTTCGTCAAATAGGATTAAAAATATATATATTTTTCGCTTTGAAGGTGCACCGATTTTACGGTGGGTCGCATTATAGCCGGGTGGATTGGAATGGCGGAAGGTCGCAAAATGCCTTTGGCGATTACGCGAATTTATTTCGAAAATCCATTAAACCAAGGTGCACCGCGTCCAGGATAAATTATGCAATTACGTTGCACCGCTGGGCGCTGTATCAACGACGAGCCTAAGGCTTCTTCGGGACCAAGACACGCGAAACTCGGTCTCTCTGTTGACTCGCGGCAAGCAAACGGTAATTGAACTAATCTCGAACACGTCCTCTATGTCTCGTAAGTATCTCCTTTGTCGCGTAGGAAATTTCCTGTCTTCACGGCGTCGTCGCGTCTTTCCTGTCCTTCTCGCGTCCCGGGTTCAGCCAGGGTCGGTGCCATTAACGAGAAAGCGAACGCAAGCGATTCCTCCAAGGAATTCCTTAAGATTCCGGCAGCTGCTCGTAGCCGGAGGAAATTTCGATTAACCGGTGCTGGCGATTACACCGGTAAAAGCATCCACGACGAGTGGTAAATGCACGGATTACCGTTGCCGCGTGAATCCCGTGGGATCGACTTTTATCTGACCCCGAAAGAAGGGACTGTCACGAGAGATGCAACGTTTCTGTATGTATCCGGTGTTCCGATGTTAACACCGCTCGAACCGCTGCATGATTCCGGAATTCGCCGGGCTCTAATCCCACGGGAACAAAGTTCCCTCTTAGTCGGGACCGAAGCGTAATTAACGTTCGTACTACGTGACCGGCCAATCGGCGACTCTCACGAGTCATAGCCGGTACATCGACGTCGGAATAGTCTGGCAGAGGACACGTGAATCGATCCCCCGGTCCGCCACGGAATCTGACGAAATTTGCATCGTCGATCGTTCGCCTCCCGTGAATTACCACGATAGAATAATTATCGGGGAAATTCGACTGGGTCGCATAGACAGCGTTTAGCTAAGCGAAGGAGCGTGCTTCCATTTTAGGGGAAGAAGATTTGGAAATTTATCGAACGGCTTATCGTTTGAAACGATTCATCTTTAACCATCGTGGAAGTTTCTGTTTTGCAGGGGGTGCGTAGTCGATTTGTAGTTTGCGATTTTCCAAGTAAGACAGAATAAAAATGTGATCACGTATTTCCCACAAATTCTAAAATGGACGGTAGCAAAGATCTTCGTTGGAGAAATCTATCATGTCCAAGTTTGACAAGCGTGGCTCGAATACTCTTGGATCGTTTGGAAATTCCCACGCAGAAGCAACGGCAGAGCATATTCGGTACGGTATGATGTACGAGTTGGTAAAAGAAAAGCAACGCGACCGTGGGCGGCCGGGGGAAACGTATGTCAGGTGTATAGAGGGAATTCTATAAGTCAGTGCCAAAGAGAACGAGAGGTGATGTCGGTGGCTATAACGTAGAAATTTTTCATAACGTAACTGGGGAGAACCTTACCACGTCAGGAACGGGTTGTATTAAGAATTATACGTAAAGGTTCAGCAAAACCAGGTCAAATACATCAGAGCACGGTTTACCTTTTTTCTTACCAACTCGCGGAAAAGTAAATCGTCATTTGAAAACATTCTCTATGAATCTTCCAGGGGTATGGTTCCTTCTGCACGGTAATTCTCGGCATCCTATTACCGAGAAAAGAAAATCGAAATTCCAGAGATCAAACGTTCGATGTGATGGAAACTTCGGAAGTACCGAAACAGCTACGAAATCACAGGGAGCTGTAAAGAGGGTTAAAGTTTGACAGGAGCGGGGCTTGGGGAAGCTGTATCGTTTTTACCGAGTTACGGCACGCGGACTCGAGAAGAATGATAGTCCCCGTGGATTCGGGGGTGAAAGGTTCATTCGGCGAATGCACGGGCATAAATCTTGACGTTCGGTATCGACGACCATTCCGTTGCATCCATTCGATTCGTGCGTCAAATGACGGTGGAACGATCGCTGCGAATGGAGATCAGTTCGTATGCCGGAATCCCGTCTACCCGTCAGCCGGGGAATCTCTGTTTTTCCCGTGACTCGCGCGAAAATGCAGTTCCGCTCTTGGTGGCAGTCGTCACCAGCCGGTGCA
Organism: Bombus hortorum; assembly: GCA_905332935.1. NCBI lineage: Eukaryota > Metazoa > Arthropoda > Insecta > Hymenoptera > Apidae > Bombus > Bombus hortorum. Next base: position 11,469,071 of record HG995192.1, read on the forward strand.
CGCACGCACGGTTGGACAAACGCGCAAACACGTACACACACACACACACACACACACACACACACACACACACCCATATATACACTGATATACACAGATATACACACACAGGCATACAGACGAATATACGCATATACAGGGGAACAAATACCAGGGGAGAAAGGGGGGTTGGATAAAGGTGCACGACTGCGATCAGCAGCCCGCGCGTAGATACACACTATACAGATACGTAGAGAAAGGGAACGAGACAGAGGGAGAAAGGCAGGAGGTTCGGGGAGAAAATGAGAGGCTGCAGCACACAGACACATCTCCCAGCTCGATGCGACCCGGTTCACCATCCAGCCTGCAGCTAAATCCGACTTCATTGCGGCCATCCGGAGCTCTCCGCCTTCGTTCCTTCTCTTCGGGAATATCATTGAACGCCTTTAGAAATCTGGAACGCACGCTCCTCACCGCCTGTCGGTCTTTCTTTCTCTGTCTCAGCTGCCTTACCAGTCCAACCCCTCCTTCCTCCGGTAACAACCCCGGTTTTCTCTTCTCCGGTCCTTGTAAATGAAAATGCCCGGGCACACCGCGTCTGTTTCTCCCTTTTGGCGTGTACGCTGAGCTGCGAGTTGGCGCGGAACCACCGACGAAAACGAACGTGCAACAACGCGACGCGCTAACCGCATTTAAGGAACCACCGTTCTGTTTCTACCGCAGGCAGAGAGTAGGTTGTGTTATTCGTAGTCGCGGAGCATTTGGCAGTTTCTACCGGCACATCCGTCATCGCACGGCAGCTTCATTTTCACGGGAAGGGGTGGGAGGAAATTAAAGAGAGAGGCGACACGGAAAGTTAGTACGGAGTTGTGGGACGGGTTTGTGTAGAAGAGCGGCGAGGAAAAGGGAGTGCCGTTTAAAGCGTCGTCGCATAAAAATCAGGCTGTCCTAGATTCTTCTTCCTTTCTCGTCTCGGATCCACTGATGAGAGGGACGCGCGCTACGTTAACAACAGCAACAACGACCAGGCAAATACGAGATTACGCGGCTTTTTTTCTTCGTCGCGTTGCTCGTTACCGTGCGCCTCTTTTGCGCGAATTTCCTTTTTTTCAAAACATCTCCTTCAGTTCCTTGGCCGCTTCTCAAAACTCTGGCCCGATTTTTCCTCGTTGTACTCATCCGGCTTCGTCCTGCTCGGAAAACGTTAAACACCCTTTTACAAGCATTACGACTCCGATCCCCGAGTGCCGCGTTTCTTCCTCGTTCGTTTCTTTCAGCCCTGCGGGATTACACCTATCACACTGTGCGATATACATCGAAAACCTCACCTGAAAATTCTGTTCCCATGAAAGAAGTTTTACTCTTGCAAAGTTGCCGATCCGATGTTTGTGCGTAGCGCAGTTCAGTATACCCTGTGAAAATCGCGCAACACGTACGCCGAGTGATAAAAGTCCGCGTTATTGTTGTAAGTCCAAGGAACAAGACGAAAGGGAAAAAGCGTAGGGGGAGTACTTGGCTAGAAAGAATAAAATATCATTTCCTGTGGATTTTCTTATACTTACTTGGAAATCGTACGGATTAATCTATATGCAGCATAAATTTCAATTTTTGCATAAAAATTACACAAATTTACATATATTTCTCAAATTAATCTGAAATTAACCTACGCTGGCTTAAAGATATCTCGCTACCATTCCACTTTCTCTCTTTCACCTGGCGCGCTCTGCATTTCTTCTGCTTTTCATTCACCGTGTTACCAGTTATCCGAAGGTCCGAGAGAACAGTCTCGGAGATTGCTAATCGCGTTTAAGAATAAAGTTCGGTATGGCGCGATGACGGCGTCGCGGCACCCGAGCCAGGAATACATTAGCATGATTACTTTCTCGCACAATGCAGCCAGCTGCGACGTGTACATAAGGCTCATCTCTGCCGGGCTCCAGCGCAATATATTGCCATGCTTCCTGAGATCGTTTGTTCACCGACTGAATTACTCGGCAGAAGCTGACGTACGAAATCTTAACAACCGAATTCTCGCGTGGCCTCGCTGCTACTTGTTTCCGCGTTCTAATAAAGCCGCCTCGTGTGATTTATATGTCGCGAAGCGTTCAACGTCCGCGAAAATTCTCACTCAACGTTCTCGTAACCACGTGGTCGAAGCATCACGTGAAATATCAAGAAGATGCAACATTCGTTTTCGTTTACAAAGACGCACAATTAATAATCATCCAAGCGGTTTGGATTATTTCGGTTAAATCTCGTTCCGTTTCAGCGAGGCTATTGGTCATCCTTTTTCGTCGTGACAGCGTTACATCATTAAGTGTTCGTATCTCGAGTAACGAATAACGTCAGATCATTTCCAACCGAGTAAATATCGCAAAAGCTCTGCAGTTAACCAAACGAGGCTCTTAATAACGAAGCGCGTTCGTTTCCCCTGTATCTTATCCCGAGGCTGTTCGAGCGATTCGTGGTTTCTTTATTCTTCACGCGACCGATGTAACGCGACGCGGAACAGAGCTTTTGAAAGGCAGAGAGGCGCATCGTCGTCGAAAAAGGAAGACTACGAGCTTGGCTTGGACGGTATTTTGATAAGCTCGTTTATCGACCGGACTCGTCTGGCCCGCAGTTTTCGCTGCTTTCGCCGTTGTTGTCCTCGAGCAGAGTCGGCGGAAGAATCGACCGACGCCTGTAGCTCCTTTAACGGAAAAATTTCAAAGACTCGAGAAGCTCTGAATGGTTCTTTGAAGTTACCATCCAGTCCTACCTTACCCGTCCTTCCCTTCTCGCTGCTCCCGCGTTTTCTAGGATGTTGCTTCACTCGAATCGTTCCTTCTTCTTCACCCTCCCCTGTCTCTCGAGAGCTCCCCATCTTCCTTCCGCTTCCCGATCTTTCCCTCGCCGCTCGCTTTGACCATCTGTGCTCGCGACTCTGTGTACGTGCACGGCAAAAGTTTCGAAGCTACGAGGCTTTTATTCCGAGACTCCTCGGACCATTGGGAACTTGGTAGATAAAGCTCGCTAATAAACCTCCGAGTCAAAGCGACGAAAGTCCTTACCGATGAAAAGAAGCGGTAGAATGGCGAGAGACGCAGATAGAGAAACAGAAAGTGGGAAAGAGAGAGGGTGGGTTTGATCGGTCGGAGTAAGAAATAAAAACGCTAGGTAAACGCGAGAATAATCAAAGAGCATCTATAATAAGTGAATCGTTGGTCGCGTCACTGGACCGGATCAAGCTAGGCGAGGAAATTGCGCGTCTGATAAACGGGAAGAAACAAAGGGAAACAGGATACTTTATTGATTAAAACGAGACTCTACGGGGACGAAATGGCGAATGCAAATGGCCAAAGAAGCACGAGCTTTGGTTGCAGGATAAAAGCATGGAATAACGGGAAGGAAGGGGGTGATGTGGCGGCCAGGTAGAGAAACAGCGGTATAAAGAGTTAGCAGAGACGAATGCTTTGGAAGAAGAGAAGTTCGGCGTAAAGCGTGCCAGCTAACAGCTGAGAATAAATTGGAATGTCGTCGAAGACGCGCGGTCGGGGATGGGTCAGGCGGTGAACGGAGAAACCCATTGGGGATGACGCCGCGGGGAATTGGAACGAGACGGAACGTGATTCACCCGCTGGCTGTCTGGCTGGCTTTCGCCGTGTTCCACGTTGCGGCACCACGCGCCATCGCCGACTACATTTTCCCCAGCCAAGTGATTTTTTTCGCTCTCGGGGATGAGAAGAAAGATACCCCTCGTGCCCACCTCCACCGACGTCCCGCCATTTTGCGTTCCACCGAAAGTATAGCGCGCTTAACGCCCTCGAACCAGTCGAATTTATAACCCGAGGAAAAAAAGCGACACGGGAGAATCGTCGAGTAAGCGTCGAGCGGCGAATATCTAGCATAGCCTTGGCGAACTTCGTTATCCTCGATTGCCCTTCGGTTTCTCTCGAATCGATCGGTGCGGCGACGCGTTTTGGTCCCGCGGTGATCTCTTTGGTTGTGCTAGAATCATCGCGTAAACGCGGAAACAAAGCGGCGCTGTTAAACGCGCGCGAAACACTAATTACTCTTCTAATTCGGCCTTGAATAATATGTGCGAGCGATACTCGTGAAACGAGCGCAAGCAAGTTATCAACGATGTCGCCATCAAACTTTCACACGATCGTTGGAACGTTTAAATGCACGAAATGAGCTGCAGGCTACGGGACCGTGGTCTCGGGCTTGCTCTTCCTGGCTATGCAATCGAGCTTGGGTACCAGTTAATTCCAAACTAGGCAGAGAGTTGCGTGAACGTTAATTTCGGCCAGGGGCTACGAGAATAATGCGCCGTGCATACCTGCCGGGTATGCAGGTACAGCTTTGTGGTCCGAAACAGGAGGAGCCGACGAACGGTTAGCACACAATGCTTCTATCGTTGATATGGCACCGAAACTCTCTTCCAACTTGATTTGTTCGTATAATACCGCGTGTCCACCTTGTTGGCTTTTCGTTACTACGTTTGGTTCGTTTGGTCGTTTCCTGGTTCCCGTTCACGTGCGAGCTCCCCTACGCTTTTGCGATTCCTAAATCTAAGTGGAAGGACAACGTGGAGTTCGAGTGGGGCGGAGACTTTCCGGAGTGGAAAGTTTCGACGACGAGGAACTCGACGAACACTGGCCACGCGCGCAGGTGTACTCGGCTCGGCCCAGTTAGCTTGGAGAAGTCACGTTAGGCGAGAACCGTTCGCTCGTTTTTGCCACATAATTACATCGGTCGTTAAGCCGGAATTACGCGAGAGAACATGTAGCGCCTAAACGATCGTTCGAGGAAAGCTTGCGGAAGCGCGAATCTCGAGCACGCTCTTAGTGAAATTTCGGCAAACTCGCTGGAATTTCGAGTGTTTGGCCGTGCGCGCGGAACCTAATTTACGCGACTGTCGCTGTGATCCCGTAGTTAAAAAGCAATTCCAACGTCACCGCCGGCAATCTGGCAAACACCAGCGGCAACTTTCGCGAAAGCAAGTCACTAGTGGCTAGTACCACGGAACACGAATCCACTTGATTCGCTTGCGGGCAAACGAGGAAAGAGAGACGCATCGGTGTCTGTCGCAGGATAAAAGGACGAAAGAGAACGAAAGAAAACGGAACCACGTGGTTAACGCACAGACTTACCTTTCTCCACCGACTGTCCAATAACAAGCCAGTTACGAAACTGCTTTGCAATTGTAATTCTTCATGGACGAAATTCTTAGCTGGTGTTCGTTCAGTGATATCTTACGGTTAGTTTTCTCGCTCTCTGCTTCTCTCGTTTCGCTTTCTTTTCTGCTGGTATCTAACGCCATTTCGCCGCCGATACTTCGCCTCTCCACTTTTCAGTGGTGGCTCTGGCACGCGGACAGGATAGATGGATGGACATCGAGGTTGCTTCGAATCTCGAGGGAATTTCCAGCCCGATGGCAAGCATGAAATTTGCAAAAGTATATGCCGGAAGATGGAGCGTTTCCGCTAATTTGTTTGGCGCCGCTGAGGAATCGAAACTGCCGCGCAGCTCGACGCACTTACACAAACATTTGCCATCAATCCGATATCGAATTACTTACGTGACTCAGCTGGAAACACGCTAGTTTCTTCATCGACAGAATAAATGAATGGAAACGTCAGGAATTGTTCGAAAACAGGGACAACAATCTGTCAGATTTCCGTGGTGCCTTTATCCCAAAGCAATTGCTCCGTTACTGTCTTTCAGTTTCATTAAACGTAGGATGAGCGGCAGCCGTGAGAGGCGTTCGGTATCGCGCGGCCAAGTTACTCGAACTCCCGCAGGACGTCTTCTTCTTAGATGAAATATCAAATTTACAGGAGTCTCAGACGCAGCGAAACGGTATGAGCGATATTGAGAAGTTGGCGTCGTCGGGGAGCCGGGGAAGCGATACGAGCCGCGAAACGGGTCAAAAGTTTATGGCCGGATAAATAATTTATATTAAATGGAATTGAAGCGAACGCGGCTCGATGGATATCGTTCGCCATCACGTGAAGATTTATCCGCCCTCGCGATGTTGCCGCTTCTTCATCGGCCACTCTATCGGAAGAGATTTTCACTTTATTATGTTTCTTCTTGTTTTCTTTGCTTTTTCTCCTCCTTCTCCTTCTGTCTCTCTCTCTCTCTCTCTCTCTTTCTCTTCTTTTCTGGCGATCCTCTTATTTTTCCACCGTGTTCGATCGAACAACTCAGGCTCGTGATATCGCGGACAGCTACACGAATGGACAGCCGGTTTCCTTGACCGGAACATCAAATTTTCAATATCGTGCCACTTTGCGGCTACTGAACGATCGAAATATGTTGACTCGAATCTGTGATTATAATTGCCGTTGTCGTTCTACCTTGAAAGGAACAAGCCATTTTTAAAAGGATCGTTGAACGATACCGCGCTTCAATCTGACGTCCCCTTTCAGAATTCTGCGAAACGGCCATTTAAGAGGAAAGGGAGAATCGATGCCCGATGTCTCCCTTTTTATTTCAATATTCAGCCGCTGTAAAGAACAAATAGACAGATGGATACTGAATTTACTTAGGATCCCGTGGTGCAGTTGGTGGAGCTGGAACGTCAAATTTATACAAGGAAAGCTGGCAAAAAGTAAAATATTCCGCAGCGCGATGCCGATATTATTGGTATCCGCAAGAGGCCCGGGGAGAAATCCGAGGTGCAAACGTAACGCGAGAAAATCGATACAAGAACGAATAAACTTTAAATTAGCGTTACGTTACTAACATTTCGGCTACGTGGAAGCCGCCAGAAGTTTAAAACATTACCGTGAAACTGCGGTATTTCGCCTCAACGATCGTCGAATTTTCATTTCCTATATTATGCTTTCGCACGCGTGCTTTTCCACCCGTACAGAAATTCCATTACAGCGTTGTCCTTCTCCTTCGATTTCCTTCTTCGCGCATCAGAGCAGCTTGCATCGTTGCTAGGGTACAAGAATCGTAACCAAACGTCGTGGTCGTCATCGTCGTGCCTTGTCGTCTCTGAGAACGGAAGAAGCTCGTAGAGAGTGGCAAAGCGCTCGAATACGCGGCGTGAACGAAGGAAACACGCTTCAGTTTCCGAGAGGGAAACCATCGGGACATCGTGTGCACGGTGAAAGCCGTGCCTCCGCCGACGACGCGTCGAGAATAGATCAAACAGATATCGGTGGCTGGAAACTGAAATCGTGGACAAACGCTGCAACGAAGAAAAATCGCCAAGATTTCCACAGTGCCGGCTATTCTTGAGATTCTCGTTCAGAGGTACAAGAAATAATTTTGCGAATAGAAACGGAGTGGGCGAGGAAAATTCTTTGCCTATTCTTCGAATAGTTATGGAATTCGGCAACGATGGACAAGAAAATCCGTTTTAGTTACGCTCGCATTGTTTTGTCGACCAATTTCCTATTATCCGCTACGCGGAAACAACGACTCTTCTGTTATGTTCATTACATTTTCTGCACGTTCCCACAGCAAGGGCGCGTTAAACTAATCGAGTCTCGATGAACATACGCGGCGAGAAAAGTTGCAGCGTATCGGGAGTATGGCGAATAGTGTTTTAACTAACTTTCCCGTTTCGCTTTAACCTCGATACGAATCGTTGAAACGAAAGCTGATTTTCTTTCTGAAATTGCCAAATTCTGGCAAACTGTATCTGTTAATCAACCGCGTTGGTGATTTTCCACGCTTCCTAGGAAAAGGTGCGCCGAATTAAAGGCGCGTAACGAGAAACGTCGTCGTCATATACGTCGGCCGTAAAGTAACTTCTCGCTTATGAAACGAGCGAAAATAAGTTGCCGTCGCTGTTGAAGAGGGTTTGAGGAAAATACGCTCGGTGTAGAGAAGGGAAGGGAACGGTGGAAGGATCGTGGTGCAAAGTCTATCGGGCAAAATGGATTTCAAGGAAACGCGTGAAGTCCGCGTCGCGCCCACTCTCCCTGCAAACATGGTTAGCAAGTAGGCGAGGGCCGAGTAGGTGCGGCGATGAATGCGCAACTTTTTAAAGTGAGTTTCCAAGATCTCCGATCCCTCGGCAGGCAGCCAGCAGCCGCGTCGAGGGTGCGAAAATGTGTGGGGGCGAAGTGTTGCCTGGAGTGGTCCAGCTAAGAGACAGATAGAAGCGAAACCGGAGGGTGATAGCGACCGAGACTCGCGCTATCTCGATTGGACACATTGGGTAACACGATACTCGTGTCGACGAGGGGACAACGCCACGAGGTGCTAATGTCTGGCAGTTTAAATCAACCCCCGTGCGCGAACGGCCTTGTTGCCAACAGCGGCACCAGCTCTAGCGACGTCGTTATTCGTCTCGCCTTCCTCACGGCAACCGTGAGTGGCCTCCAGGCGTGGGAAAAAGTTTCTCGGCGTGGATGGCCGCTTAGTACCCGAGCCCATTCGGCTCACCGCTCGTTCTCTTCGCAGTGGATTTCCATTTTTTTTTCTCCGTCTTCGTTCTTCCTGGAGCGGCAACTTCGCGGTATAATTCGAGGATCGTCGTATAAGAAGCAGGAAAACAGAGATCCGCTTGCAAAGTTGCGCGCCAACAATCGAGTAGCCTTTCCGGCTGTCGATTAATTCGGACTGGAGTTTTTCTGCCGCGTACGGCTCCTTCTTGGTCTCCGACGTTTAATGCTCGTTCGGTCTGCGCGACTGTATAATTTATTACTTTGCGACGTTATCGCGAAACCTGTTACCGATCGTCGAGAAGATTCGTTTATCCTGGCGATGAATAGTTATCGTCCCGATAGCTTCCGCAGAACGTGATCGTTGGATCAATTTTTTTGCCAGCTCTTAAGGGAATAGGATTATGCTCGATGAATACCATACGAGGCATTCCCCGTGGCGTGCTTGGATCGCGTACGATCTGACCACGTTCCTTTACGATCTCAAGCGTGCCGTCAAATGGGATCGAAGTTGCGACCACGAGTGGCTTCTAGTGTACCCATTAATTTCATTAAACCGTGCGTTGAATTCGAATCGAGTCGACTGCGATCCGCAAAAGTTGCGCGTGAAAAATAACGGCGGCGAACTGGTGGACGAGACACGTCCTGTGTATGTGCGGCAGGCAGCAGACATACAGCGAGAGAAGACACGTAGCTTGTATACACACGGACTTGTATCGGGAGGGAAGCACGAGATTCACCGGTATTCTCTCTTTTCGCGGGCTGACTGCACGCCGATGGACTATTTATCTTCGCTTTAGCAAGCTGCGCGGGAAAAATGGCACAGCTTTGTATCCGGCGGAAGGATGTTCACGAATCGGGGCAATTTTGTCGCAGCCGGTCTAACGACAGTCACGTCGCTCTCGTCGAGCAGAACGCAGACCGGATGAGAGAGAAGGCTCTCCTCGTCGGCGAACAAAGTAACCTCGCTTAGATTTGGCCATTCTGGTGTATGAACGAGACGCGTACTCGCCATAACGCTATTCTTCCTCGAAGCCGCGCCGGTTTCCCGAGTTACGTTGTTTGCCTAGCGGATTTTATGCGCTCGGAACAATGGGTGGCGGTCGCTTGGTCGAACAAGCTGCATCCCTCGGTTGCGGCCAGTTTTTCCTAGGATGGGACATTTCAAGGATGGCAAATTAAACAGAAAGCATAGCAAGATACAGCCAACTAGGAAATATCAGCTTGCTGAGGCAAAAATAGTATGATAATTGTAAATGAGAAGTATAAAAGTTAAAATTGTTGAGAATTATGGATCTTAATCGCTGAAATAAATGTATAGGAATATTTAGATTACACTTAGAATTGATATCAAAATAGTTTGAGATTTATTTGATATGTGATTTACAAGATATTCGTCGATACACATTTGCACGCGTCTCACCATTCTTTTTATCTCACCATCTTCTTTACCACACTACCAACGAAACAGTTACATTCTTCTGTTTTACGAGACGCTGTGCACGCACATACTCCCACACACTCATGCTCATATATTGATATCACTACTACGCGAGTAATCTAGTGTAGCACACAAAATTACACATATCTCAATAAAAATAAAGCAAATCGAAAGATCAGGAAGCCCGCAAGGATTCTTCGTCTCGTCGAACGTGTCCAGGCGAAAAAGAATAGGAAAAGGTCAGTGAAAACTCCCACTAATCGTAACATTTGTCTTTGCTCTGAAACGATTAACAGCGTCGAGAATATCCCCGACGATCAGGAAAAGCAGAATTATAGCGTCACGCAATTATGCCTGCATTCGATCCGCGTCGTTTTTAGGTGTTTTGTAACGAGTTCGCAGGCAAATGCGTTTCTCTACGTAAAACAAAGTTGGGACGAGCTGCTGGAAATTATTCAGAGGAAGCGGTCGGGATGATATTAAAATACGTGGAAACGTAGACCGGGACGTGTAGTTAGCACGGAGACGTGTCCGTCTTGGATATAGTGGTTGCGGATAGAACGAGGGGCAAGCAAGAAGAAGAAGGCACAATGGGGTAATCGCACAATGGGGCTCAATTGGTCGACGACTATAGGAAAGCTCTGGCGCAAGTAGGTAGATCCGTATAAAAAGGACAATGGACGATGGCGCGGTGGAAAAAAGAAGTAGAAGACGATGGGTGGAGGAGTTGAAAATTGACGAGAGGAGTGGTACTCGTATTACGCGTGTGTACGTTCGCAACGCTCGTCACGGATCGCCTGGCCGATCACTAGCTACCGATTAAAACGAAATCGGATCTCGAACGCAGAATGCTAATTATCGAAGCAACGGTGAGAGCGTGGATATTGCGTTTTTTGCGATCGCGAACACCGAGCGAAGCTTTCTAATGAGAACGCTCTGTATTACGTCGACGGGTGAACCAGCTCCGACTGGGCTGCGTTTTATAAATTCCCCGAGCAGTCGATCCAGGACGTTGGAGTAATAACCGATTCGTGAACGTTAATCGAGAACAAGGCGAGAGGGGAAAAGTCTCTTGAAAATATTCACTCGCTGTTTCCCCGTTTTATCGTTCCATCGATCGACGAACGGAACATTCGTCGGATACTCCGTGTTCCCGCCTTGCCACTGGTACAGAATTTTTAGCTCTGATTTCCGGCGTATCCAGCAAGCAGATTTTTGCCAGTCAAAGTTGCTTTTCAAAATTATCTCCTCCCTTGACTGACTTTTTGCTGGTTTCCACATGCTTTTCCTTAGTCGTACTGAGAAGAATCGAGTTCCTTGCTCTTACTCGTTCGTGCAAGATTTCGAATACGTTTAAGAAACGGGAAAGGCTTGACAGATGTGATAGAATGCGGGAAAAAATGCGTGGATCCTAATTCGTGGAAATTTAGCTCGTAATCCTGGTATTTCCGTTGCTTTGGTAACTTCGAAATTCTCTAATTATAAAATTTAATCCCGATACGGCTCTCGAAATAATACGAATCAGTATCGTTCTCGTTTCCATCAGCAAATAGACTTTTAACGTTTCAATAAAATTTTTCGAACGTTTTTTCCCCTCGCATCAAGTTTTTCCGTAATAAAAAAAACACGGTCGTATCGAGGATGAAAAACTGTGGCGACGTTAACGTTTCAAATAAGGAACACCAAACGCTACTCTCCGTTTCCTAATTCGATCGAGCACACTGTCCGCGTTCTCAAACAACTTTACTCATTATCGCCAGAAGATCAAGCCTCGAACGACTCTCTTGTCGGTTTCTTACTCTATCCTCCTTCATCATTCGATTCTCCAGTGAAACTTTCCTCTAGGAGTGATATATCGCATTACGAATGGGGTGCCGCGGGAACTATATTCCCGAGTAGCTGTTACCCCGTTAGCTTCTTCGCAGCCGGCCCGCCCATGCGATTTATCTTTCAAGAGAGGAACCCCCGGGCCACCCCTGTCTCGATGGAGGGATAGCGTCGCGCCACCAGCGTCCGACCGATCGGTCCGCGTCGTTGCATTCCCCTTGTGGACCAAAGCAACATGCGAGAAAAGAGAGGGGATGGTCGGAGGATCGACATGCTCGCTTCCGGGGCATATTTTCAAGCATGGAATAGGACGAATCGGTCCCGGAAACGGTTCGCTGAATTTACGAGAGGCTATCCGAGGCTGCTCGTACGTATCGACGTCTCTGCTCCAATTTAAGTCGCATCCACGGATTATTCTGTGCTCCAGGCTGCTTTATCGCGTCGAACCATGCATCAAGTCGTTCGTTGAACGAGGACATTAGCGAGATCGTACGTTCCGGGAGATTATCTCGAGCACACACAGGCACAGACGTAGAAAGAGGAAGAGAAAGAGAGGACCGAGGTACTATGGAACCTGAGTGGATTTCTCGTCGTTGCACGGGATCTAATATTCTACTTACTCTCCCCGTGCCACCCCTTGCCTGCCTTCTTTCGCGTCTTCAGGCGCATTCGTCTTTATTTGCATGCAGCCTGTCCCTCGTTACGACGTCGTTCGGTTGCATCCAGCAACAACGGTTGCTTAAAACTAGCTTTCGCCATTGCCATTCGTGACATTCCGTGTACGACAGTCGAACTAACGGAGGTCGGATCATAAGGAAGCAGTAGCTGCAGTACCTATAGATAAACGTTCGAAAATTATTGCTATTGTATCTTGGTCCGATATCGTTCATTGGCTTCGTTTTCCAGGAGTGTTATACTCGTAGAAAATTCGATAGACAACGTGGACATGGAAGAAATTCGATTTACAATGTCGATCCGATAGAAGAGGCGAGATCGATCGGATGACAGCGAAATAAACATCGTTCCATCGTGTCGTGACTGTGCGTGTTGCAGTGGAACCTCGAGCCTGACGTCACGCCCGGTGGAAAAGCTATCGGATGTCTGAAGCCATTACCACGTCGACCATTAGTAATGCGATAACCCGAGGAAAGGAGAGCGTCGAAGCGGTAACTGGTTCCCTGAAGGCTTCGTATCGTTGTACAGTGTACAGAGATCCTTGGTGCGCGTAACATCGTGTGCTGCACCAAGGTGAGTATATCTATCGGGGGACCGGAGATGATGGGATGACGTTACTCGAGGCGCCATGGCCCCGAAACTTTCCCGCTGACTTGACGCAATCGCGGGAAACTCGAGCGTCGACCCTCTCCCGTCCCCGTCTTCCAGGCTTTCGTTTTCTCCTTGGGCTCTTATTACCGGTGTAATAATTAGATCGATATAGGTTAATGCGCTCTCCCCGTCTCTTCTCCGCAGGATCATCGCGAGCGGTGTGTCCTTTGAATTATCGATCAGCCCGGAACAGAGACTACTTTTCCGTGGAGAAAATTTCGTATCGATGACATTCTCGATTAATCTACGTAGTCGGCGACAGCCTGGGAAACCCAGCGTTAATCGAATTTGCAACGACACGGGAGATTAACTCTGTTACGATCGTGGATGATCCGACAGATACACGCGAAATCTTTTTAAAAATTGCAGCTCCGGCGTAGATTAAAGCCGCTGTTCCTCGCTTAAAGCTAACCACGACTTACTTGAGAGTTTTTTGGATCGCAAGGTTAATGAAGCGGTAGACTATTCGATAGCACGAATTTTTCTTAAATTCTACCAGATCCATGTGTAATCGAACGAACCATCTACCTTTGTTCTCAAATAGCCTGTCACGTCGTTCTCGAATATCGTAGTAAAAATTTAGTCATTTTACGAAACGAGAGTCCCACACGCGTCGATCGAACTGATTTTCCGCGTGTTCCGCTATTTCCGCGTTGTTCGAGATCCCTTCGCAGCATAAATTTTTCCAACGACTGAAAGTGGCTCGTTATACGTATTCAGTCGATCGTTCGCGTACGACGGTATTTGAACGCGACGTCGCTCGCGCCCCTAACGATGCAAATGTTCGCAAGAATGGCTGTGCATCGAGCTGTAAGTCGTGGAGCAACGATTACGGTACGGCCGGTATTATTTCTTAGACGTACCACTTCTGCTCCCGATGCTGGGGCGCGACGTTGTGCGAGTCGAACGACTTTCTCCGGTTGCCGATAAAAATAGTTGGCCCGCATCCAGCCGCGTTTATTGCTCGAATTTTCTTCTTGCTGCACGAACCTGACCAAGCCACTCGTGCGATGCATTCATTCTACGATCGCCGAAAGGTTCGACCAAAGCCTCGAATGTTTTCGAATCGATGCTCGAACGTCTTGGAAAACTTTCCTCGTCTTTTCGTCTTCGTCTCGATGTCTTCATCAAACGGTCTGCGAATTTAATAATACCCGTTTGTGCTTGATTTTCGAAGCATGACATTAAAGCACTTGGTTTTAGATAGCTTCCCATAATTTTTATAGAATTCCTATCAAAGATTTTAACGATTTGTTAGCTGTGATTTTTGTCCTGCGTTCATAGAACGATATTGCAACGAAGCGAAGCGGGAACATTTTATTTTCCATAGCGAGGCCATCTTTTCTCAGCGCACGAGGCTGTCGATACGGCATCCAAAACGAAGACTTTCCCTCTGTTTTTATTCCGAACACAGTGAAGCTAAATAGAACGCGATACAGTCTTGGATATATAGCCAGGCATTTACGTAATCACGTCAGCGGAGCGTTTTTGCGGACGCATGGCTGTTTCTCTGTCGGATTTCCCTGAAACTTGATAAAGAAACGCTTTCACGGATCATGAGCCTGCGTTCTCGATCTGTTCGATCGAACGATCAGCGCGCCACGACCAGGTTCTCGGTATCTAACCCGACGAATATTTTCTCCACTGTCGTTCAGGAGCAAGACGATTGCTTCGACACTCGCTCGTTGTCGGCCTCGCGTGACAAAAACGAATCCCTTGACGCTGGAAATACCCGAGTTAAAGATAATATAGATAAAAAGAGGAAATACAAGTGTTTTTATGTTCAACCGATTAAGATATACACGTGTATAATTGACAATCAAATTTGTTGCCGTTTTGCAGAACAGTAAGAAAGTTATTGAACTCGAGTAAAGTCGATGAATCGAATTAGACAAACGCGAAAGGCTATCCGTTCAGGTATTCGCCAACTGTCGGCGATTACCCGAACGCTCCTCTATTTGCTCAGACGTATTCTCGTTGACCCTCCACGGACACTGGCTTCGTGCAGGTCATCGAAAAGCTTGCGTGGCCGATGGTATCGCGAGAAGCAGCTGTGGTCGTTGGAGCATCGTGCGCAGGACAGGCTTCCCGTTGTCGCATCTCTTTCCGACTTGTACAATCTCTCTTCCTTTTCCTCTCGTTATCTTCGTTTGTCTGTGTGTACCGTGCGGTCTTTCCGTCCAGCTGGTTCGCCATCGGGGAAAGGAAACGAATTTCACCGAGCTGCAGTGTAATTCGTTCGGCTGCTTATATTTGCGGAATTTATTGTCACTCGGTCCATGCGCGGTGGCCAGCTCACGAAGGGGCTTGTTTGCGACGTCGAGTGCTCCCCGGGATAGTTGAAGAGATCCATTGTGTTCCCGGTTCCAGTGTTCGCCACACCACTATCCGCTTTCCGGCGCATTCGAGGCGCACATCTCGCGCGCGCACCAACGGTTTCACGTACACACGGACACACGCCCACGTACGTAGTCTCGGTGTATAGACTACCTTCTCTGTATCGCGATACCCACTCGACGAAGCCCGTCTTGCGGTCAACCTTCTAGCGCCGATGTCGTCCAACGTTCTGGGCTCCTTTCACGTGCATCCTCTTCTCGTCGAATGCGTTCAGCTAGAGCGCGGCAAGAAATTCGGGTCACCGATGCGAACACACACAGCTCTCGCATTGACGTCGCGCAAGAACTCGATATTCGGCCGGATTAAGACGCTCGCGAGAGCAGAAAGTCCCACGATCGACCGAATTTCCCAGCCATTGGCGAGTAAAACTGAGTTATCGAGCTCTGCAAACGACGATTTCTCGAATGATTAACGTAAACGTAGATGATTTGGAATAAAGGACGATTTTTATAAAATATACCTATATCCAGAAAGTTGGATGCCCCTGGATGTAAATTTTCACTTGGAGCTTGCACTCTTGGTACGATGCTCTATTATGCTCTGTATTCGTGTATTGAAATTATTCCAAGTTACAGACTTTTAACAGTTTGAAATTAATTCGTGAATATTGTGGGCGCGTTTGACGAAATATCGTCCCTTGGGCGCTGTAAAACCGCGAACTCTCTCATCGAACGACTAAGTCGCGCAATTTGCGCGGATAGATTTATGGGGGACACGAATTGGCCTGTCGTAGGAGCGAAAATAATTAGCTCGACGTTCTTTAGACACGGTAACCCGGTTATTTAGTGCCTTTAATTTCGCCGGGACCGTAGTCGCGGTGAATGGATTCCAGCTTTGTAATACGGCCGATTCGGTAGTGACGAGCTCGAGGGAGCGTAAAATTCGATCAGCAGCCACAGCCGTGCCGCGCCGCTCCGACCAGAATTCTTATCCCGGCCGAGATTTATGTTCCATTCGACGAGAACGGAAAACACTTTCCAGGACGTCGCCGCGACTTTTCTTCGGCTTCCAAACGATCGTGCCGCCGTAGGATATGGCCGACCGGCTCTCTTTCTCTCTCTCTCTCTCTTTCTCTTTCGCGATCCATGAAAGCTGCCAGTACCGAACAGCGTCGAAGAGCCAACGGTTGGGGAAGAATCTAAATTGAATTCTTCCGTTTCATTTGACAATAAACCGGCGCGAACGGCGCATCGTGTTAAACGAACGCCAACCACCGCACCGCGTCGGGGGCATTGGAACCCTGGGACAGCCCACTCCGTGATTCACCCTGTAACTCGATGTACATCGTATAGCACATCACTTAACCGAACTGTTGGGTTTGAATTGCTTCGGTTATGTAAATTTTCACTCTTCTTTTAGTTCGATGAGACTCGTTTCGTTACGGAAACAGAGGTTGCCTTTTCTCTGGTTGGTTACTGGGTCGATTTCCTTGTGAGAAGGTGGTAGACATTCGTGTTTCGGTATCGTTATATTATATTTTCTTCGATTCGTTACGGCCACGAAAAGAAGGTTGGAAACCAGAGGGGGAAAAAATATCTGTAAGCCAGGATTTAAAATATTGACGCGAGACTATGAATACATCCTCGTAACACGCGAATCCTTCGTTATCGACTACCTGCTCGAAACTAATTAGAGGGGAAAGTCGAGCATCGTTGGAAAACGAACCTATCCAGGGTTTTAAGTGGACATAGGAACGCACAGTAATCGAATGTAACTTACAGCAAACGAAATTTGGATACTACGATTGGAGCGTCGAGTTGTCCAGTGATAGCAATTACACTTGTTCGGCGAAGAGAGATTATCGTGGATATTAACATGACCGTCACATACATCATACGAGTGTCACGTGCGCATTGTACCAGTCAGTCTTGGATAATTATTACGAGAGGTCGATCAACATCAACCGTGGCTTGGGCATCGATCAATGCTATCAAGGTAACTCTATTGCCAACAGAACAGTTACGGGATGATTATCGATACTATTGTTAGATCGTCGATCGGTCTAGGAATTACCCCATACGGCATCGCGTACCGCTAATTATCGTTTCGCGGACAATTACCAAACAGATCGATTACGCTTCATGCGTCTTACGTAAACTTCTCCCTTTCCACTTGCTCGAGACTTAGACACGACACGAAAGGAACGCTCTCCGGAGAAAATTACGATGCACATGAAAACGAAATACGTAAGATCGACCTCCATTCGCGTATATGGCGTTCGGGGCGTACACGCGGCATTCGAGAATCTTTCCTTTGCTCGGCAAACACGTGCCAGCCTGTATATAGCGTGATTACATTCGAGGCGTAGGAAACACGCGGATCCTTTGAACGGAATGTTTAAGGGGCTGGAAGATGCTGTGTGCGGGGTAGCTGGGATCTTGGATGGAATCTAAAATCAACCGGGGGAGGGGTGTCTCCTAGTTACTATTCCAAGAATTCAACCAGATATCTATCTAGCTGCGAGTATCAGCCGTTTTTCCAAGATTATCCAAAAGTTCAACGAATTACAGGGAACCGGCCGTCTTGTTGCATCCTTCGTCTTTCTTATCGCGCGTAAAAACTATTATAGAATTAAAAACAGTTTTTTGTTTGAACAGACAAGCTTGTTTCGTCTAGTCGATGGTATGAAAATTCGATCATAAACACATGCCATACATGGGAATAATTGTAACACGCAATCGGTAGCTCATCAGCTACAAAAGCAACGTGCAATATCGACGGATAATTGAGCCGGCGATATTGTTGAAACATCGTTCAAAGCATCGCTGCGAACAAAAGCCCGGTCTAATATATAAATTCGCCTTTGTAATTCCATCGTTCCCCTTTTTAATATTCCCCTAATAACAGCTACACCTTTAATCAGCCGCGTTATCCAAATAAATCGAGCCTCGGCTGTGTTATCGATATCGCCCAGGGACCGATAATCATCGGGCACCGCTACTGGCTGTGCGAATACACAGCCCGGCCAGATATTTTCTTATTAATTACAACAATTAACAACCGAACGAACGAGCGAGCCGCAGCTGCTGTAAAACCAGGTTCGTGCGTGCTCGTCTCACGACAGACTCTCTCGATCGTTTCGTTTGCAGATCGTGCCACGATAACGATCTCGTACTCGGCGATCTCGTCGCCAGGCAGCGCGCGTTCCCCGTCCCTGTCGGTTCGTAATTCTCACGAACCCTCGTTCGTTCGGACCCCCGGAGAATTGCGGCGGAAATAATTCGCCGCGAAGATGAGACGGCTACGATTATTCGACTCCGTTCCGTTCGCCTCGCCTGTAGATTTTCATAATCCTTCTTGGGCAGAGAGAAAGTGGCAAAGGTTAGTGGACGAGAGACGTGACGAGTACGAAATGAGATCCGAATCGTCCTCGGAAACCCACTGCCTACCTCGGAGATAGGGAAGAAGGATCGTGGCTGAAGGGATGAAGAGAATTCCTCTCTCTCTCTTGGTTTAATCGCGCGGTTCGATCGTTGCGTGGGCGTGCGATGTGGATTCTAAGTAGGGAAGGATTGTTTGGAAGGGACACGAGAGGGTGGAATTGAATTTGTTCAGGATACAGCGTGATAATTTAATCTACAACGGGGGATATCAAAGATTCGAAGGGAAAGAAATTGTATCGCTGCTATGATTTCGAACTTGGTGTTACGAGGTAGTTGTGACCAGGAAGAAGTTTTTTTTGAAAGGGACACAGCGTGGTGGAATTAAAATTTGTGTAGTTTAATCTATAACGTCGAGTCGTCAGATATTCGAAAGAAATGCAACGATATCTCGCGAGATAGTTGGACAGAATTCGTAAGTCGAGACGATGCTTTAAGATATTCCGACGATAGTCGGAAACCGGTGGTCGACCGATGACTTAAAAGTTTGACGAGAACTTTGCACCGGGAGTTATAATCACGACGTTATTATAGTCGAATAATTGCGCGTAATTAGCAGGAAATTTATGTGCAAAGTCGTGGCTGATTGCCTGCTGTTGAAAGGCCAGTTTTAAGGTTGAGATTTGAATTTGTTATAATATTCGCGGAAAGTAAAATATTTGCGTTGGGCGTCGATCCTCGAACGGAACCGGAGAATTCATTAAGTTGCCTTGGAGTTAGGCGGTTCAGGAGGTTGGCAACAATGGCGGAACACTTAGAGCCTACTATTTCTTTGATAATACCTCGACTGTTTGGAAATTCAAGAACGAAAAGAAGTACATACTTACTTATTCCACGATCTGTTTATCTATCAGCTCGATGAGTAACACAGAGTCGAAAGTTTCGTGCCGGAAGGGAGTGAACATTTCGTTCTTATTTTCTTATTTACGAAGATATCGAAAGACTCGTCTTCAGCGTTTAACTGTGACGACTATCCGCGAAACAAGCTTACATTCGCGAGATATTCGCTCGCTCCATGGGCGGAAGACGAAGACGGGGCTAACGAGAGTTCAACAAAACAATTAGAGAAGGAGAAAAGAGATAATTGTGATTCATGAACGGGACGTCGCGACTGTAAAATAACGATGATTTTCTTCGTATTATTGAAATACGCCAGGCGGCCGAATTACTTTTCGAGGACGTCGGCCAAGAAGCAGATGGGGAAGGAACGAGTGGCAAAGAAAATGGAGGAGTAGGTTGGTGATAGAGAGAGAAAGGTAACTTGGAGCTGGTAATAATAGCAGAAGGACCTGAAACGGTGGTCCGCGTTAGTCTCGAGGAGGTAAAACGACTGCTAAGGCGAAAAGAAAACCGGAGGATAGGTTTGAGAAAAGAGGAGGATGGCTTTATTATCCTCTGCCGGCAGACGTTCCCTATAAAGACAATGAGATATTATTAAACGACCGACCCGATACGAGACGTGTTTAACGTCACGCCTCGTCGGTTAGGGTCGGTCAGTATTGTAAATTTCGAACGTCGACAGCCGAAAATGTACCAATTTTCGCCTCTATTTTCGTTGCTTTTTCGTTAACGCTTTCTGTACGCTAATAAATAATGATCGCTTTCAAAACACAGGTTTGTCGAAAATAAAGAGGAAACGGTGTCGACTATTTAGTCAAAGAACGTGATTTGATCCGAGAATCCTTGGCGGTGAATGACCGAACGCGATAAAAATATTCACCACGGTAGAACTAAGGAAAACTCGCGACAGAACATTCGTGTTATCGCGGGTTAAGCGACGAACGAAATTAAATTCTACATATAACTACGAGAAAGTTTCTTTATTCCTTGATCCGTGCTCGTTCAGAATTTCCGTCATTCCATTCGCGCGATATTCGTCTGCTTAGTCGAGTTAAACGATAAATAGGTATCTTCCGGAGTTCTCGACGCATTACACTCTATTTCACCATCCATCTATCCACCCATCTATCCATCCGTCGAAGCCCGCATCCATCGTCCGCTCTCCATCTTTGATTCGATTAGGATCCGGAGTACGGCGAATGCTTGCGATATCAATAACCGGGAATCCTCGGTATGGCAGTCTCTTACATCGTCATCGAGGACGTAGCAGCTGACTGAAACCAGATATATCCTTGGCGAGGGCGTTATCGACTTGCCCGGAATCTGACGTACGCTGCTGGCAATTAAGTGGAATCGACGGATCAACGGTTAGACCGTTATTCCGATCCCTGCGCCGTATTCCCCCCGTTCGGACCGCATTACACCGGTGACCGAATCGGCTGGAAAAATTCGATGACGTTCGATCAATGTGCTTTCAATGACGTTTACTTCGCTTCGAAACTAGAGTTGGACTTGCAAGAGGGAACGAGATGCCTGTTCCTCCTGCAGACTCTACAGTGCAGTGTAGATTTTAGATTGTAGAGTTTAGGGGAAGAGGAAAGTTTATTGATTCGCCGCTGGCGTTCTTTAAACGCCATAATAGAATCTTCGCGTAAACGTGAACGCGTTTGCCGCTGTCGTTGGAAAAGTTTACGATTCGAGACGCGAGAATCTCTGATGGATCCGGATGTCTGTGAATAATCACTCGATGTATTGTACTTTGTCTGGGTGTGCAATACCGTTTTTAAAAATATTCGACGAATGGGGAGAAGAGAAAGGATAGAGATATTACGATGAAAAGGGAGCGATGAAACGAAGCACGAGCGTAACACGATGGCACGCACAAGCCATACGCTGATCCGTGAGCGAGAACCGGAGCCAATTAGCAGTTGTTAGAGTTGCAAATAACTCGGACAGGCATGCAGCCACATAACACAACGCCTCTAAGCATCTCGCCGTTTGTTCGAGAAGGCGAGCCAAGGAGACGTAAGGAGAGGCGGTGTCTTCTCCTCTACCGGTAACTGACTAGGGCACGCGAAACATATTTCACTCTGTAATGGCCGACTTAGCATAATGTATGCCTCCGACAGAGCCTCTAGACTGGTTCTACCTCCTATTCCCCGACGTTACATCTCGCCACGAGCCGATCCCGTGTCGGCCACCTCTCGTTTCTCCGTCAAAATAGCCATCTGTTACTGAGTTATCGTCGGCACTGCTTTTATCGACACTTCACGAATTTTCGATCTGAAAGAAATAATCTCTAACGACCATGCAGGTCCACTGCCTTCTCTCAGCTCCTGGTTTCCTTGAATTTTGCGGATCGGTTATTGCAAGGGGAGAAAGTGTTCTATCGCGTACTGGGTTGCGACAGTACTCGAAGATTTTGAGTTTGACTTAGCACAGTATCAAATGGTGAAATAGCATAGAATGCGGGCTTTAAAAGCTGTGCAACATTGAATCTTGTTTCTCGCGCGTAACGCGTGCCGCAAAATGGTACCTGAGCCACTTAAAAAGGGTCGCTGTCAATAGGGGCAGCTGGCTCTAAAAGAGACGAACGTCGAAAATCTAACCAGGAACAGGCACTGTGCATTCGCACGAGTGGAAAGGGGACTTTGGATCGAGCCTTTTGCCGTGAACCATAAAGTTGATACCCTGCAGTGCCGTTCGGTGATCAAAGTGCCTTCGCTTTGACCTACGTGTAAGTACATCTGATATCTATTAGTAGTCGCGTTATTTGGAAGATCCCTCTCCCATACACACCAAAGTACCCACAATCACACAGGATAAATCGAATTTGCAGCTGGAACGATTAACGTTAGTCGAAGCTTCGGAGCGTTTGAGATTCAGAGAACGATCGGATCGATAGCGGGGCGAGCGTTGTTCGCGAGTCGGTCGCGCGTTGCAGTTAATTGCAGAGGATCAATCAAAAGTGAAGGGAAGATTTTGGCGGTCGGGGCAGGTCGGGCCGGATATCCGTCGAGGTCGATCCGATCGATCAGGTTCTGGGGGATGTCGGCGTGGGGTGGAGAATCATGGATCGTCGGGCCGGAATCCTCGGAATTGCCGTACCATCGGGACCGATTAATTTGTCGAGCAGCCAAGAGAGTAGTCGTACGGCGTTGCCATCGGGATTTAAACGGGAACCCGGCCGCAAAAGGGAAATACCGAAGTGGCTATTCCCGACCGAGTATCGTCCGTTGCACCGGCTGTTTCGCGAATATCTATCACGAATGGACTTCGCTTTGTCTTTCGATGTCTTCGTAAAGAGCCGTGCTCTCGTCAACCGTATGAGCGACGAGGCAAATTAATTAACCTCGATCTTTGTCGGTATACTTGGCTTCTTACTCCTTTACAACCAGACCATGACCGTTTATCAGCGGTGACGAATTTTCCTGCTCGCTCTTGCGACCCTCTTTGTAATTTCCGTGTCGAAGAGGAAAGTAATTGCGGACTACCACCGTTCATGGAGATGCCTCGTCGCCGACGTCTTCGGCATCACCATCGTCGGATGACACGAAATTCCTTTAAATTGTTGCCGTTACGAAGGACTTCTCGCCCACGCTACGACATTTATTCGTACGGTAGGCGACTGGAAGATGTCTTCGCGAAAACGGTGGAGTACTCTCCGTGCATCGACCTCATCCTTGACTTCCTTTCCCTGAAACTCGCCCAGCCAACGCAATCACACGATCGGCTGAACTTCCCAATTTCGAGTTAACGGTGAACGTTCCTTGACTCTATGTTGCCTGCCGATTTCGATCTCTTGCAGAGAGACAGTCTCCTTTTCACCTTTGGATCTTCATTCGAGTCTCCTCTTCCGCGGCTTTCTCCGAGCAGTCTATTGTTTTCCGACTTCCGGACTATTCGTTTCTCGTTCAATCTCTTTCCGTTGGATGTTCGTTTTTTTAATTTTCGTCTCTCCTTACGGTCGCTGCACCGTTAAAAGCGATATCTTTGGGAACGACTCCCTTAAACAGATCGAATGTCACGGTGTTGGTTCAGCCCCCGTAAAGAAATCTCGATCTCGTTTAAAAATAATCCAAGTTTCTTCGCTCTCCAATTCGATTCACGACGGTCTCGCGTTTACGAGGCTAAGCTGGTCGCCGTCGATATTAGACTAGGCGATAGAAATTGGAACTGGCGTGTCTTGAAATGCCCAAAGGCATCGTTGCCCTCGACGCAACCAAATTCCTTCTGACCAATGCTACGATTCCACCAACATTTTGAAAGCTTCCCGAATTTTTTGATACAGATTGACACGATCAACTTGCCGAAGTGTGCGAATTTGTCTGGAATACACGAATAGCTTTTTCCATAGATACGTATTGTAGGATCTTTTACTACAATTAATTTATTTACAATAAATGGATTATACAGATGTTGATTAAATAGGAAACGATGGTTGTTTAACGTGAATTAATCACAATAACGTACTATAATTTAGACAACTAAATAGTTAATTTGCAACTCTCGTCACCACGGATCCAACGCTCTCTCTCACGCGGACCACACTCTCTCGACAACGCAATTCGCACTCTCGGGCTTCTCAATTAACACACTCCGACTTCTCCACTGACACTGACTGTTGATTCGTCTATGTCCCTTAGCATCCCTTTGTCTTTTGTCTTAGCTCGCACGTGTTCCGCAACCGCTCGTGGCCAGGGTCATGTAGGCCTTTCCCACGAAACTATTCAATTGAAGGACCGACGACACATTGATGGGCCTGTCGGCATTTCGACTTTCTCGCGACATTATTTCTAATTCGCCCGATATCTTTTAGGCCTTTCGTCCACGATACTACAGTATCATAATGTATAGATACCAAAACGTTATTAAGGAA
Organism: Bombus hortorum; assembly: GCA_905332935.1. NCBI lineage: Eukaryota > Metazoa > Arthropoda > Insecta > Hymenoptera > Apidae > Bombus > Bombus hortorum. The sequence goes on from HG995192.1 coordinate 11,493,533, forward strand.
ATTCTAACTTAATTGATTCCTAGTATAAAACAGCGTTGTCGAGGATATGATTAATATTTGAATGACTTTGATAACTTTTCTTACCAGAGTTCTGTAGTTGTAGTTCTGTAGTAGAACGCTACTAGCCGTGGTACCTCTGTAGTAGTGCAGTATACTGTTTAATTCTATAAAATCCTCGTAATATTTCTTGCAATATAAAATGTAAGTAATACAAACAGCTAGAATACCATAATTCAGTCGTCGATTAATAAAAAAAGCTTGAATCATAAACAACGTGGAACCGCCTGAAATCCCTTGAAATCGAAATACTTTTCTCCGAAACGAAACGACTTCGTCTATTGTTGGTGGCGAGCTTTCATAGAAAGTCTAAATCGATCCATGGTGCCGAGGATACATGTTCTGTTCGCGATACGCGTTGAACAATGTTAACTCTGCTCGAAGGCGAAAGAAAAGACGTCCCTTTCGCCGTTGTAAAGAGGGATGGTATTAGAAAGCTGGTGGCCCTTTGTCCAAGCGACTTCATTGTACAGCCAGTGAAAATATTCCCTCGGATGAAAATCCAGCCTGTCCGTTGTCCGCGCCCTATCGCGCTCTACAAAGAGACCGATTAAGTTATGAATAATTTATGACGCGGGGATTCATCGGTATTTTTATAAACGAGCCCTCTGTAACGAAGTCGTTGGCCCGTGGAATTACGAAGGAACGCGATTCATCTTGGCCATACGGTATTATGACCCCGAGATACGTTTTCAAAGGGAAAGAAATTTTTTATGGAATATCGAATATCGATTGCTTTGGATTATCTTAGGTTACGTTGGGAAAAATCTGAGGGCAATGTATAGCGATAATGAAATATTTCACCGTGGGAAATTCGAGGGAAATACTTCCCGCGAAAATTGCACAACAATCGAAGTGGTTTGCAGATGTCAAAATATCCAGCTACGACCTTTTTGCGATAGCAGTTAATCAACGATTCATTACCACTAAACCTTCAGTTTTCAAAATATATCTTTCACAATGGATTTTTCGCGCCGATATGAAAATAAAGTTACCGACACAATCGTCGTCACGTTTGTCGATAACGTTCTTGGCCTGTTATTTACGTACACACGTCACCGATCGTGCTCGTGTCTTACGATTTTTCATATATAACTTTATCCAAAAATTCCTCATAAACGTCATTCTCGGATTCTGGTGCGAGTTTCTGAAGAATTCAAGCACCGGATAAACGAAGCTTGCACCGTAAAAATAGTATCGCTTCCATCCTAAGATTCGTTTACAGTCTCCTAAAAGATCTACTGGAAAATCTGACATATCATTGACTTATACCACTTCTCCGAGTGATTCATAAAAAAGAATCTTAACACTTTGACTGCCAGGCCGAAATTACATATTTCGCTCAGGACGCCACGGGAGTATTTTTATTATTCAAAGCATATAATGGCAAAATAATAATAAATTGATGATGCAAGACAACATTCTTCCCCAATGCACCGTTTATCTTATTGGTGGTCACGGATGACCATCGCGGCGCCTTGCTAACAGTTGATAGCGACATATTATAACAAGGCTTCGTTTATTTCAACAAACCATTCGCATTCGTTATTTCGTCGTAAGCAAAACGTCCAGAATATATTGTTGAAACGTGTAGAAGATATTAGTAAACAGTATTTGCACATTCTATATATAATAGTAAGGTATGTGCACACTTCTAGCTTCAATTATATGATTATAAAGCAACATTTTCTAAGGTGTGTTTATAATAATATTCGTAGATTACCCTTCAAGGATATGGATGAAAACACAGTGCACCGTTAGATGCAGAATTTGTTCTCATTTTTTTCTTTTTTTTTTTTTTTTTATTGATGACCTAATAAAAATGTTTAATTGTTCAATGGGACACTTTTTATTTCAAAGTATCTTCTATTTATCGGTTATATTCAAAATGCTTCAATTTTCATACAATTTTTACAACTGTAAGAAGTTCAAGTGCTTCGGTCACCAATGACCACCGTGGCGTCACAGGAGAAACCATGATCGGTCATATATGACCAACACGGTTACAGTCAAAGTATTAAACTATCTCATTAGTCTAATAACAACGGTTTATCCCTACTCATCGCCGACTATTTCCGAGAACTTCAAAGTTCCTGACTAGTTACGATAACAGAGGTGTCAGGGATAAACAGAGGGTCGGTGTTTTTCGCGGCAAGTTTTCTCGTTAGCATTCCGGCAGCCGTCTCGTTCTGAGTTCAATTTGCTCTTTATGCATAAGACATTATGTGGCTGGGGCGAAAGGGAGGAGCGTCTCGCGAGAAGCATCCTCTTGTTCGTTCGCGAACGTGCCTCGGGTTACCACGTTTGCCGAACGCCCATGACTCCGAGGTCGTGTTTCCATCCCCGCACGCGGACGAAAGACCGGCCCACAAACAGGGGAAGGGCTTAGAATGGATCTCACTTTTCTCAAGGAAATGGTTCCCCGGCCGCGGTCGACGCCGGCGCGGCGTCGTGATGGAGGATGCCGCTTTGTGCGACACGGTAGAACGTGTCGAATAAAGAGCGCGTCTTCCGTTAAGGAATTTACGCCGCGGCAGCCTCGCTTTATGTCTACACGGTCTCTTTAGCGTTTCAGCTTCCGTTCGATTTGCGACTACGATTCTTTTTCGAACGCTGTACGTTTGCTTCTGACGTTTTCTCCATGCAAGTTTCTGAAAACAACAATATTCACCGCGCGTAATGTTACAGTCGCGGTATTATTGTCGTTCGTGAAAGAGTATCGCGGAGTCCGGTAATGACGCGCGTGTATAACGGGAAAAGCGGACGCTCGGTTACGTTGAACGAATCATGACGAGATAACGAGTTGTAGGGAAATACGACTGTGTGCCCTGTCTGTACAGACTCGGGATAATTGCGATTCGACGAAAGAAAAATATTCTGTGAAAGGGACGCGCAACGTGGTCGGTGTAAGAATGGGGAAAATCAGAGTAACGATTAGAGGGAATATTGACTTCGTCGTAAAGTTTCTCTATAACATTCTCGTACAGAGAGAAGGCATACAGATACGTATCTCGAAACTTAGCAACAAAACTGGAAACTCGGTAAATGTAGCGATGGTATTGCGTGAATAATTCGAAATGATTCATTAATTAGTTGGCCCAGCCGCAGGGATTGACCGCGTGAATCGCGGCGTCGACGATAATGAATATTTAAAAGCCTTCGACGGAATTACCAGACCAGAAATTCATTTGCCAACTATTCGATAATAGCGAAGCTTGTTATATTTCATTGAAGAGTATTTATATGTTACTGAATTTTAAAAATTAAAATTGTCACAGACCTCCTGTTCCGCACACTTTTAGTTAAAATTGTCGATGCTAATGATTATGAAGCGTACTGGTATGGTAGGAGATATTTTCAGTGAACCAGCAGATTTAAAAATGCATCTCATGACATTTTAATTGCTTTCAATGTTTCCAACGAATCGAAACACAGTAACCCTTGTTGGTATGCAGACTCTGGGCGCAGCTATTCCGCGCCAATTCAGAGATAGAAAACGAATCTCTTGCTTGGATATCTGCTTCTGAATAGCGGCGCATGCACGAACAAAGCGATCGTAAACGGCAAAGTCGGCTCGTGATTCGACGAGCCAGACCGAGATCCTGGATACGGGGAAAAATTGTGGCATGTTCGTGCGAATCGTCAGCGATAGATTCCACGTCGCATGGCTCGTGGCATTTTTGCGTTTCCGCGATTTTTCTCTTCCCTTGGTTGAGTTGGCTGGCTCGAGTCTCTCGGTGAAAGCCGCCGTGGGCGAAGAATGGGAACGAGAGCGAGGTCGGTATCGTGCGTAGTATTCAGGGAACGCGGTTCCGATCATAGGGAAGGAAGCCTCGAGAAAATCGTTGTCGTCTCTGTTGTGCATGGACCTGGTTTCTTCCATCGCTTACAATCGTCCTCGTTCGATTCGTTGGAAAGCTAAAAATAGCCGGAGGGAACCTTGTTGCAGAAGGATCAACGTCCTTTTATCGGGAATGATGCATTGCCGTGATAATTTCTCGTGATTATCCGCATCGATCTTTCGACGAAAACGTTGTATTACGACGCGTAATGTCTCTGTGGGACAGCTAGAAGTAACTGCCGGTGAATTAGAAGAAAAAGTCGGCGGCTCGAACGTGTGTAAAAATGGTTAATCTCGTTCAAGTTGATGGACTGGCAAACGAACGAGCGGCAAGGTAGAACCATTTGCCGACCAGGCGATAAAGCCTTCCGTTGAAATTATTCGGACGGAACGTGTAAAGTAGCACATCTGAATTGTCGTGCACGCTTCGCTCCTCTTATTTACATACGCGTCCTCGCACGATTCAGACTACGCTGCGTGACGAACGAACGACTGCTCGACCGCCTTTGACCGAACACCGACACAGGTGTTAATTGCCGAGCACGCGTGTGATGCATAAAATGAACACCGGCAAAGGTGGAGTATATGGCCGTTGGGCGTAGGTAATCGATCTCCAAGAAAATATGCAAAACGTTTCGTATCGCGTGCTTAGATCGAAGTCTCTTCCCGTGGAAAACTGATTTTCGTATCGTATATTATAAATTAAGAATGTCGTAACTCGAAGACAACGTAGTATTCGTCTACTTTCATATTCACGAGAACTCCGTGCTTCTGTAAGTGTATTGTTTAAAGTTAACGGCGGCATCAAACCGAAAAACTCGTTAAGGAAGCGCACTTTGTCGCGCAACTACTCCCATTGCAGGAAACACACTGAATAGAATGCCTGCAGTTTCGAATATACGGAATGTAGAAGCTGGTGCTCGAAACGACGAAATCGCCCGTTTGCATACAGCAACGATGTCGATCGCGATTTGTCGGTCGATCTTTCGCGCAGTAAATACCTTGGAAACGATCGCCGCTCCGGTGAGAGTCATTCCGAACGAACATCAGCATTTGTAGTCACAGGAGCGCCGATAGCGATCGTGTCTGCCCCTCTAGGAGGAAAATGGCAGTCTCCGATAACGATCCAACGAAGAAGAAGAGACGACAATGGTAGGGTAGCACTTTGCAAATCTGACCCCAGTTGAGGGAATTCGGAATTTTTATTCTCGCTTCCTCCCTACCGGTGAAAAAAGCTTCAGCCAGAGAATTAAAACTTGTTCGCCTTCTTCCGCGGATTCCACGCAAACTCGTCGCCGGGGAACGCTTCCGGATTAACCTTGATCGTAAAGAATTCGAACCTTCTGCGCGCTAGCCTATAAACCCTGTTTGTAATTGTAGAAAGAAGATTAGCTGTTAATTCGACGAATATAAACAGTTGTTTAGATAACCGTGAAACTGAATCGAAGTTGGTGCATTGCGTTTTTAACCCTTTCGCTTCGAGCGCCGCTTATAGGCGGCACCCGTGAGATGACCTGTGGGTACGAGCGCCGCATATAGGCGGCGACCACGCGACGACTCCTGAGTCCGGCACCCCATATATTCGGCATTCCAATGATGCATATACAAGTGCTATCTATAGTCAATAATATATTTTTTCGTTCTCGGCAGAACATTTTCTTTTGATTTTATTGATATATTAGATTAATTAATTCTTGAGGTCACTTATTGTTGAAACAACATCAAAACGTTTCACGCAATATATTTCAAACATCCAAACGGTCGTGTACTGTTTCATGCTAAAAAATCTATTAAATTCATTGACAGTGAAACGATATTTCATATACGGTTCTTACAAGAATTATTGTTATTTAAGACTTAGGAAAACGTATATACAGGTAACCACACACACTGTGCGTATTTCTCGCACGTTTCCGTTCAGTGTCAGTACAAATTGAGTAATAGATATAACGTAAGAATTAACAACCACCAAAACCCACTAGTTAATTACTTGACACGACGGATCAGATCCGCAGTCTAAAGACATCACCCTTTAGATTTAAGCATTAGATTCAACTGGAATAAAACACACGATAAACACTTATTATTCAAGTTATAGTACCACGCCACAATAATTTATTCATAATTCTCAATGAGAATTGATTTTAAAATTCTTCCAAATAAAAACAAAAAAAGTGACAGTACTTCGGCAGATTGGACTGCCAAAGCGAAAGGGTTTAAAGACGGTTCGGTTACCGCGCGGCGACAAAAGCTCGCTGTCATTTAGACTTGGTTGACGATCACGAGTCCCAGCTTAGGAGTTAAAAATCTGGTGGCGATTGGTAGGACAGAGGCGTCGGCCGGATTATTGATTCCTTAATTCGTCCCTGGGAAAATCCGGCAGCGTTAGAATTCAGCAGCGTGCGTCGGCCAGATCGATCGCGGCTCGGAGAAAAATTGGTTCGTCGACGTGACGATGACGACGCCGTCAACGCGGTGAATGGAGAAGGCCGACTAGATCGATGAGAGAGAAATTGTAGGGAACGCGCTCGATCTCCTCCCTTATTTTGCCCTTCTGCCTGTTCCAGCGTCACTTTTACATCGTCCTTCTCGCAGCAACCCCTTCCCTGTTTCTCTCTGTAGCCCACACTCCCTCTCTGACACGGCTTTGCCAAGGATTAATAACTCCGCGCCTCGTAGCGCCTCGCATAAAACTCCCTTTAATCTGGACCAGCGAGAACGCGTGTATATTACAGTCGCCGGTGCATATCCGCGCGGATACGTCGGTCGTTTTTGCATGCGCACGCCCCCAGGAGCAGCCGGTGAAAGACGTCGACGCGACGACGAGGCGAGGAGCCTGGCGACGTCTCCTTCTCGAAATCGTCACGCGTTCTTGATGACGGTGGGCTTATTGTACCGTGCCGCATAACAAGATCCTTCTCTCTGCTCCTTTCGCAGCCGCCCACGGCCGAGTTTGGCGGTGCTTTTACCCGTGATTCGGCCGCCCTTAATTGCCACACTGTATACGTTTCACTCAAGTCCTCTTTGTTTCACCCTTTCTTCCTCTCTTTTCTTCCTTTTTCTATACCTTTCTTTTTTTAAAGAGTCGAATGGGTTTGTCAAACTCTATTTCGATTCCCGTTTGACCAGCTTTGCGTTCCGCGAAGTCGTTTACCGCGCTAAAGGCGCGTTTAACCGTGGTTTCCCCTCTGGTTCTCCGCGCGCGTCCGAAAAATCTGGCCACGATTGTTTGATCCGCTCGTATTCCGTCTGCGGTTGTCCGGTCCATTTCATCGATTCCACTTTTGTCGAACGATCTCGTTCCTTCTCGGTCCTTTTACGCGGTCAGACGAATACCTCGTGTCCTCTCTGCGAGCCGACCAGAGCTATCGAGCGTGTCGCTACGGTTAGAATGCAGTTGCAGCATCCTTCCTGGTCTGGAATACGGAGAGACGGTGGATAGTGACGTTTCATTAAGACGACAAAGGCACACGGGTCTCGTTCTCTGTGTGTATATGTATGTTCATCTCGTCTCATCCCCACTGGTGCCCTTCCCGTGTCCTGTCAGGTAGAACGGTCGAACAAGCCGGCCAACATATTAATCTCAAAGGGTTTCGGACCACTAATTAGCGCTTAATTGTTAAAAGCGTTGTGCAACATTCGCGCGACAGCATGCAATTTTGCAACACGGTCCGACGGATTTAATCGAATGCCGGACAAGAAGCAACATTGTTGCCGCCCGTTAAAATATCGTTGCTTTTGACAACGTATAAATTCCACGCTCTGGTGAAAAATAACCGTGTTACTCAACCGTGCGCCGTGAAACTGTTATTTATCGCGGTAATAAGAATAGGGAAAGTTCACGAGCGGTGCTGCGATTCCTGATAAATCCATGTCCGGTGGACGCAACGAAACTTTGTCCTGCGAGTTGTCCGCCTGATGGATTCAATGGTTTCCCCATGCTCGTCGTACACGAAGCTTAGATTTAGAAGCGTAATCAAATTTCGCCCCACGGTAATTTGTAGCTATCACTTAGTTGGCACAAGACTCGCCTTGCCGCGAAGTTTCCAGTTCTTCCAGTCCCTTCGTAGCTTCCATCGTTCGCCGTGCTCTTTGGATCGTCTCTTCCTCGAAGAATCAATCGCGGGACTCATAAATTGATTTGATGATCAAAGGGAAGGAAACCGAGCACGTTTCTCGAGTAACACAGAGGCGAGTTCGGATCAGGTTGCGAAGATAACCGGTTTAGCCAATAGTCCGACGTTATTCAGCATCTTTACGAGCCAACGACTCGCGCTCGACTTGATCAGATCGAGGTTGGACCATCAAAGACCGACTTGGTTAACAGTCCGGCTTCGATCGAAGATTACGTCGCTTACAGCCCTTTTGTTTTCGACGGTTCAAGATTCGCCCAACTTATTCCATCATCGTACACGTGTTGCGTCGCGTCCCTAGACCGTGATGGAATCATTGGACACGTCGTTCGAGGTAAACGTCCACGTGACAGCGTGTCACACTACTCACCATGAACATAGAAATGGAAATTGCTTTTGTTCAGATCGACGTATTCCTTCGTCCGAAATTTTATTGGTTCAGAAATGTGGATGGCAAAGCGATTGGACAGATTAAATAATCTTCAGATTTAATAATCTTTATCCACTCGTGCCATCATTTCGATGATAATTATTCGTAGCTTTGCAGATGTTTACACAGCGATTTAATCCATTAGAAGACGCAACGTAACAAAACGTGATAAATTCCAGGAAATCAGTTGTTATCATTTATCAGAGATAAGATATACGTAGTGATGGTCAGTGAATATTTTCTTAATGACGGACGAGCAAGCAAGCGCATTCGGTTGTTTCGAGGGGGAAGTGTGTCGGCGATCGATCGATCCTCCCGTTGACGATGACAAAACGACGCGCGGCATGACGCGCGAGACTTGACCCCGTTCCGTCCTATCAAACACTCTCTGTCATATGCCGGAAATGAATCGTCAATGATCCTAATAACGACGCGCGTTCGCTTCGAAGGCACGGCGCGCGGCTCCTCTAGCACGAGCCCCATTAAATGGAGAACTGCTTCTTCGATCCAGGTCAACGTTATTTTGCCGGAATAATGGCCGTGGCACGCCGCGACTCTCTGCCCTCTTGTCGTTCGGTTTGTCAGAAACTTCACCGGGGGCCAGCACCTCGTGATAATGCATCGATTTAACCAGAAATCGAGCCCCTCGGATAGCTCGCGGCCGATGTCGTGACCCTTGTTTGACTTTAGGTCACCGATGGTTATCGACCTGTTACGAAATTAACCATTAAAGGATGGGATAAGTCATGGAATGTAATGGGAGTATTTCAAGTTCCCTTTAGATCCTTCGATCTTTGCACAACTAATCGTATAGGGCTCGTAGTTTGAGGTTAGATCCTGGTTGTTATTGCGTGTTCGCTTGGCGAAGTTAGTATCGATTAACGTTTTTATTCCTGTGTATTTAAAATTGATTTCGAAAGGCATGTTTTTGAAAATTATTTCTTAAGTACGCTGTGCGACATAGAAATGTGCAAGCCAATTTATCCGCATCCCTTTGTGAATTTTTTCTATGAACGCGGTCTCTGGACAGAATTAACAAATAAAGGGATAGTATCTGACGTTGATGGCGGAACCTTTATCCCCATATATATATATATATATAAATGTATGTAGGCGGGTAAAGAACAAAGAGTGTTAATGGCAGCCCGGTCTTTTCGAAAGACAGAAGATGGAGCGTTTCCAAAATCCCTCGAGGCTGAGCCCTAGCCGATAAACAATTTTCCATGGTCACTACGGCCTCTATTTAGTCGAAGGCTAGGCTCGCCGTATTCCCTGGCTCCTGGACCCTCGTCAAAAGCTTAGGAACATCCGTCAGCCTTTAGCTTGTCGACCGGGACGAGTGACGGGAAGAGAGAAAAAAAAAATACGTCTTATACAGTAGGAACAAAATCGTGTCCGGCTTTGACGTTCTTACGAACACGTCCAGCGTCTTCGTTAATTACGAGGTCTGCTCGTGGCCTCGGCAGAGAAACGCAGAAAAAGATTCAAAAATAATTTTCGAGGCAGCGCCCGAAGAAACGAGAGATTAATGGAAACAGGCTGGTTGAAAGTTTCGACCGTTGCTCGAGGTAAAGTTGCCGTAGGAGTTTTCCCCCGGTAGCGTTACAAAGCTGCCGTCGAATAAATAAGAATCCTTCTCGGCGTGCTCGCTTATCCGCGCCGATCTCCCACCCTTCGACAAAAAAATTTAATTTCTCCCGAAGAAAAGGGCCGGCAAATATCTCACTGGTTCGCCGAAACTGGCGGTGAAATAAAGGGGCCAGCGAAAGCCGCGGCAAACGGGAAAAGTTAACCAGTTCCGTTTTATTTTAAGCCCAACTTTACCCACACTCTCGGTCCGTAGCTAATCCCCGCCACCATAATTTTATTTCCCGAGTCGGTTCTAAAAGCGACTCCCAACGGAGGAAATCGTGCTAGGTGAAAGGCGACGAGCGACCTTAGGCGAGAATCGTCTAGTTTAACCCTCCACTGGCTCGAGGATATAGGAGACTCGAGGCCTTCGTAACCCGCCATCGAATCTATCCCGAGGGCCAATATCGTAAAGAGAACGCGTCCCGTCGCTTCTACTTGCCGGGATTTTTCGCGATGCCGGCCAGGGTTTAGGCCTCGTTCACAGCCTGTCGAAGTTCCAGGCTTTCCCGGCATGAATCTTATCTACGTGCCGCAGGCGCGCCACCCCATCCTCCGTTTGCTGCTCCCGGACTGCCTAGCCTCGCGGCTCCTTATTTCCCCAGCAGCTACGATCGACCCCGTTTTAGCTTGGCATCTCGCATCTATCGGCTTCCACGTTTCATTTCGTCAAGTCGATCCGGAGCGTTTTCGTCGATTCTGTACTTTTCGCGCCACCCCTCCCGCAACATCGTCGATAAGTATATCGAGGAAGCTGGGCCGAACAGTGAGTCGCGCACGCGTCTCCCATATTCTCCTGCACCGGTCTCTCGATTTTCGTCCATTTCTTCGTTTCGCGGGAATCTTCATTTCCTCCGCACTCTTCCGATTTCTCCTCTCTATTCTTCCCGAACGATCGACTGCCAGGGAACGCCTCGCTTTCCGAATAGAGCCCTGGATCTTTTACCGTTCCGCCAGTCGGGCTTCGCTGACTTCTCGTTTCAACGTTTCACGAGACTCTCAGGGTCATTCGATTTCGTGACAGCTCGTCGACGAAACGGCGATTCCCATCCACTCTGTAATTCGATTGAGATATATGAAGATACTTGGTAAGATTTTTAACCGATAGGATTGCATAGAAGAAACAGTAGAAGGACCAGGGAAGACGCGTTGCCTGTCTTTCCAAGTTTTCAAAATCTTCGTCCTTCCTTCCCTTCCATCCACCTTCATTTTGCAAGCGTTCGAAAAGCGTTTCGAGAAGCCTTCCCGCTACGAATTCTACTCTCACTCTGCTTTCCTCTTAACTCCTCTTTTCTTCTCGTTCCTCTTTCCACGTCTGGAATCTTCTATGCCTAGCACCTCCTAGCGATTCGGCCCTTCACGCTTTCTGATCCTCCGTTTGCTCTGCTCGAGCTTTCCACTCGACAATGGAAGGTAGAATCGAGACTCGGCATCGAGGCTCAATCAACAATGCCTTACCTCCAGCCTGCGGATATATACGTTATATTCCGACGACGAGCGGTTCTCTCTCTATAGCTTAGTAGGCGCTTCTATAGAAAAGGGGCTGGCATCATCGTCGATTCCTACCGGCAACCACGATTATGCTTCTCTCCCCCTATGGATCTGTGAAACGTGCGAACGTCGAGACGAACGCTCATAGCCACCACGAGACTAAGCCAGAGAAATCGGTGGAAGGAGAGGGAAAGACAGGTGAATCGCGGTACAAGCAGTTAGCGGTAGCTTTGAGCAATCATATGCGATGCTGCCACGGGATCTCGTTCGCAATTTAAGGGCCCGCCGCAAGAGAAATAGGATTTGTCCGATTCGTTCGTGGCTGGTTTACAAGCGTTGCATCCAGTCGGTATAGACTTTCATCTGAATGCTACCAGCAATGAGATTGCCGGGCGCGTTTCGTCGCCGAAGCGACGCGCGACCGCAAGAGGTGACCGCGTCTGGTCTTTCATTTGTCAGAGTCCCAATAGTTTCGTGGATCCTCCGACTCTCACCGTCGTTTCCTCAGTCTCGTTTCGTGTCTCTCGTTTAGCCAGTGCCCGTGTTGCAGACAAAACCGGATGTGATTTTGCCCGTTACGTTGTCTTAAACCTTGTCACGGGGAAAATAGAGTATCTCAAAAGCATTCGATTTCGTCGGAATCGGCTGTGCGGTTAATCGACAGGAAGGTTCCAGGATCTCGATCTCCGGGATAGTCCATTGTAGCGTAGAATTGGGATTTAGTCGTGGGACGCGTTGAAGGGGCTGAATAATACCGTTCGACGTTCCGTGGACGTTTTGTATCGAAACGCGAGAGAGTTTGCTTCTTTTGTGTATACTGGGATTTTCGTTTGACAAAACTTTCGGTTATTCTTGCGACGGATTCTTGCGAAAAGGGCGGTTCTCGCCCGCGGACGATTCAGCTACCGATTCCTCGAGTTCTCGATTTCTCGAGTTTCGCCTCGTTCCAGGAGTTCCGCATTTCCGACCGATCAACGTCTTGCATTGTGCTGGCTCAAGCCCCCGCTGTTTTCTCGGCTACAAAGCGGTAGAATTTATTAGCCTGTGTAGCACGTTGATTAGGCGCAGATAGTCAGTCCACGGTAATACCACGGTGGAAGTTAGTACACGGGATTCCTGGGTAGCCTGTGAATTCCTGCGGGAGCGTGTATTGCATTCAATACTTAGAGACGTGGAATGAGATGCACGTGAGTGACGGCCGCTCCGTAGGATTCTCCGAACACTTTGGACAGCCGTGGCTTGGCCGCAGGCTGTTAGACTGCTGCCTGGAGACACGCGGATTTCCCCTGTAATCGGAAACTCTTCGAAGCTGCGATAAATCACCGTTATTAACGCAACCGTGTAACGCGAGGAGGCTTCGCCGCGCCAAGTTAATCGAACCCCTGCCGCGTCTCGCGCTGGAAACGCAACCTCTCGTTCCGAACGTTCGTTATCCTGGTTGACGTCAGCAAAGATTCACGAGGTCAGGGGAAAGACGTCTCTCGTGGATCCAGGTTGCCAGGTATGGTCGCGTTTCATCGGGGTTGACGGGGATCCGCGTTGGCAGGGATCCGAAGAGCGTTTCTCAACGTCACGATCGAACGCGTCGTGTCTGTCGACCTGAAATACCTATGTACGAAACGCGTGATCGAAACGCGAGACGTATTCTACGTACACGCAATTGAATAGGTTGCCGGGGGAACCGTATATCACGTTGAAATAAAGCCCGTACGGTTTATCGTGTCCCAGCCCAGAAAATCGACGACGAACCAGCTTCAACGATTCCTTTCTCACGTTTCGCGCTTTAGCGCCAATTAGATCGCAATTTCTCTCGGCGTCGCATCTACCTGCGCAATTTTCCATTCGCTTTGAGATTCGATCGTCCGCGCGTTCCCCTCTGTTTCGCCCAACGGCAATCGTAAGCTCCGGATTAGCCGAGGGGGAAAACGTCTCCGCGAATCGATTCCGCAGTTCGTATGCAGCGATTCTCGACACGGGGTTTTGCCACGCGGATCCTCGTCGCGGTCCCGTCGGTATGGATCGCACGAGCATTTTTCAACGTCACGCCCGAGAGGCAGCCAGTCCATCCTCGACGAATATAGGCGTCGTTATTGCCGCAGACTCGTGGAATCGACTGCATCTGCAACGGCTGCGCCGTTTTCCGCGGGTGAACCGCGATTGAATACAAAACGTCGATGCCGATGGTACGTGGGTGATTTGACAGCACGCCACGCTGCGCCGGCCAGAGAGGGAGGGAAAATGGTATCCGAAGGGAAACGATGGAACGACGTGGATCGGCATAAAGAGCCTCCGGGGTTTCGGATGCTCCGTCAGGGTGAACCTCTCGCGCCGTTTCACCTCCCTCTCTTCCTTTACGCTCCATCCTTTCGAAACGCGAAAGGAAGAGAGCCGGATGAAAGACGCGAGAAACCGGGCATTTTTCATCCATGACCAACCCGTCTTGAGTGTTCCACGACTTAACCAATAAACCGTGCTACTCGTCGAATCGACTTTGAACGTAGGTGCGATTCGTTCTCTTTCGTATAACATTCGATCAGTTGTCAGCCGAAATCTGCTTACCGACGTTGCGATACGCAGTTGGAAGACGAACGACTGCTGCTGAACTGCGTTCCTACCAGACGAAATTTTCGGGAATTGGTGATTACGTGTCGTTTAATTCGAGCGTGGAACATGGAAGCGTCACGTAATGACATTTAACGAACATGTACTTACGTTATGGTTATATCACGCACGAGCATCACTGGGTCGATAGTTCGTTATAAACCGAGCGCACACGCGATGTATCTCTCGTGATCGTTGGTCAAGGATTTTATTAAAAATGGCCGATTGAGCGGTCAGCAAATCGTCAACGTTTTGCAGCCGTTATTTCGAATTAATTTGAGTGGTCTCTTTGTACCGTGGCCCCATTGCACGCATCGTTATATCCGCTGATCCCCTCGATCCACCCTTCCCCAAACAACATTACACGTTTTACTCATTACATACAGCGTTTGCCTGCAATTACTCGCGCCACGATGTACCCAGTCCGATTAACCGTCGTAATAAAGCTGACCATCGAGGATCCTTCATTCCCGAGTACGGAAAGCTTGCAATGGTCAAACGAGCGGCTGGGGGGCGATATCCCTTGATCGCTACAGCGGAAAAATCGCATCAAAGCCGCGGGCGCGTTCGAAAATTCGAGGCCACGGATAACAGCGTCTAAAAAGGAAGAGCGTACCTTGATCCATTGTCCAATTTATCGCGTACAATGAAGCTCCTCGATAGTGTGTTATATCGGAATTTTCAGGCATTTGCTCGAGACCCTGAACGATTATCCCTCAAGGTGATGGGTAATCACAGGCGTAAACAGTGTCAGCTATTTAAATCAGAAATAATAGACACGGATCGATGCTGGTTCGCCGAAAGCGAAGCATAAGGGAATTCTCTAATTCTCCAACGACTGTCTAGTATTCTAGAAGAAGCAGCTCGTAGCAGCATCGGAACGGAATAAAGGGAAAATACGTGGAGTACGAGGGAACACGACTACGAAGGAGACAGGCTGGAAGATACGTAGGACGCGCATCGTCGTCGTCGAGAGAAGCCGGACGAGGTAGTTATTCAAACTATTCGAGTAGCAAGGAATTTCCTGCAGCCTGTTACTATCCCTCTGCCCCGTCCAAGAGGCTCCTGCACTATGGCGGCGGCGGGAAGAAGAGAGGATGGCGCACACGTCTATACCGTTCGTTCGTGCCATAGTTTCCCGTTGTAACCGCGATCGAACGTCCGCGCCACCCCTTGCGGCGTTCCTCGCGCCAACCAAACCCTTCACCCCTCCTGAGGAGCATTGTGGCCCGTGCAATTTGTCTTCGCGTCGATGAATGGAATTACGTGGCCTCGAATCGCCGCCAGCAGCACGATTAAACACCGGAACGGTGCCGGATTGACAACCGGTGTACCCAGCAATAGCGACCGCAACTTTATTCACCACGAAGACAATGCGCGTGAGGTGTGAAGGGAAGGGTAGAGAGGCGTCTCTTTACCCCCCCCCCCCTCCCGTCTGTCCTTCGTCCTCGGTGCCAAACGAAGGAAACGTTATTGGTCGTTCAGACGGTATATCGGTCCCTAATGAAAAATTAAGGGAGCCACTCGCCGTTTACACCGGCCTTGATCGTCCATTGCTTTTTACGAGCTCTCGGAATTGCATGGCACGGCGCGTTTCTCCGCTCGTTGCCGTGTTACGCGAGCTCAATCGCTATTAGCGTTTACGAAATTCACCGAGCGTCCTTCGTTCTTGTTCAAAACGATACGACCCTGCTTCGCTTCTTCTACTTTTTTTTTTTTTTTTTTTTCTATCATGTTCTCATGTATGGGAGAACTGCGCGTGAAACAGCTTCGTTCTTTAGAACAATTGGTTTTCTCGCGACTAGAAATAGCCATAGAATTCTTGAAAGTGACAGTCTAGCCATTCTACCCGTATAAATATACCCGTCTGACCTGAGCTTCATGGTCGTCGTATTCGAGGCTAGGTACTCGCCAAGAAAGGTTATCGGTGAGCCCACTAGCAGAGCGTGGGCGAAACGCAACATTCTTTGTCTTACTCTCCTCCTTCTTTTCTTCGTCGTAACGTCACAGATTTACTTGTTACATTCTCCTGGCTGTTCCCTTGTCACCCAAGAAGGCTCCCCTAGTATTCTTCGTACAATCAATCATCCTACTTCTTTTCGCCATTCTCTTTCTCTTGAGTTTTATATATTCGCGCGTCTAAGAGTCTCCGTGAAATTGAAATTGCATAACAAATCTTGGAATATCCATCTCGATATCGATCCTCTTCTAATTTAACAGTATCGTCGATTATCGTCTTTACTTAGGTTCATGGTGGATTGTTCGGTGCAGGAACAGCTCAACCCGGGCCGTGCGAACCGCTTTCGAATTCCTTCCACGATCGAGACGTCGTCGCGAAATTATTTCCCGAGCATGTAGGAAGCGTTCCGGTGGACGATAAACGCTCGGTAAGAAATGGATACCGGTTGTTCGCGGCGACAGGTAAATCCTGGCAGTGCACGGACGTTCCCACTGGTAGTCGCATTATACAGGCAAAGTACGTAGTCGTCGTCGATATTGGCGACACGAACGGCAGTCGTAAAAGATTCTCTGGTGCAAGCGGAGCAGCGAAATCCTCTCTCGTGATCGGAATAACGAGTCCCGTCTGAGCAGGGCCGATCGAGTGTGCGTAAATGGGACCCGCGAGGCCGAAGAAAAGTTTTCAACGTGGCGCCGGAATATAAGGTAAGGGACAAAGGGAGAGAAGACACGTTTCAAGTGGCGATCCAGTAGCGCCGAGTCTGATTTCCAAGCGATGCTATGAATTTTATTATGAGCAGTCTCTCCGATTCCTCCTCGTCTCTTCTCTCTTTCCCTTACGAATACAACCACGAAGGAAACGTTGGATCATCTCTCCTACCGACTAATCAAATTCGAGACAATGAGTCTTCGGGGACAAAGATGTCTGAGCCAGAACGATTCTTCGTGTCTCTCGGTGCTTTGCAGCTTTCTTCGTAGCCTGAACCGCTACGTTGACGCGATAAAGCGACAAAGTCAAGGGAATGGAGTCTTTGCTTTTCCATATTCATCGTGGCTAACAGATATTTGTTTGTGCCTAGTAGCAGAGTCGTTAATCTCAGGCTAATCGAGGGAATTCCATCGGCACATATAGAGGATCGAGAACAACCTGGTTGGGACTTTGGATGATATTGCCACTAGACGAAAAACGAATGACTGGAGCACCGATGCTGGCGACGAATTTTCAACAAGGCATCCACCGGGAATTCAATATTTGCGTTCGGTTCTTCGAACGCGTGCCTAGCAAAAGGCTAGCGCAAATTCCCGATTGAAATTTTAATCAAGTGCAGCGTCCTAATTCGATGGATATTTTCAGTTAAAACTGATGCGCTGATTTTCCTGTCCGGAGCCGGGCCAACGGTCCTTTGTCCTTCTTTGCTCCTCTGCCTCTCTACTGATACGCCATTCGTCCACGTTAATTGGATTAGCGCGTTAATTTTCAGCAGTTTGTTTTAATCTATCGGTGGATTCGTATGCAGATTAGCGCGGCTATCTTTCGAACGGCGGCCTCGAAGTCGATTATTCGTCGATTAGCAGCGTCCACAGGGATCGAAGACGAAACCGTCTCGTGCAGATTCTACTCGTTATACACGGTATCCCACACAATTTTATCATATGGAATATCTCGTTTATTTTTGATAATATCAAAAAGTGTTTCAGGGGCATAATTTGACGCGAATAGTTTTCCCATAGATGAACGCGTAGAGGACGTA
Organism: Bombus hortorum; assembly: GCA_905332935.1. NCBI lineage: Eukaryota > Metazoa > Arthropoda > Insecta > Hymenoptera > Apidae > Bombus > Bombus hortorum. The sequence goes on from HG995192.1 coordinate 11,511,425, forward strand.
AGAGAGTCACTGGTTTCTTTTTTAATGGAATCATATATTTTTTAGCACATTACTCGATTCAGATAGACACTTTGTGCAAAAGGTATTAACCAATTTACGTAGAAAAGCTATTAGTTTAGTAGATATTTCGCAGTCAATGTAAACACAAGAATATCGTTTCGCATCCTCCCTTGCCTTTCATACATTAAATTTGATAAATTAACCCTTTTCACTCGAGAATGAAGAACCCGGATGATTTAGCGTATACGTGATGTGTGTCTTACAGCTAGCATAAAATGATTTTACATATGAATTGATTTATTATACAAAAACATTATATTCTAATAATTTATCTGTATTTACATCTTTGAAAATATGATTTTGTAATATTAGTTTCTGTATTTTCTTTGCATTATAATTTATAAAGCATTTACCAAGATGCATTCTTGAATATAATTGGTCTCACTTTTCAACAGTCCAAAATCAAGTTCTTCTTCATTTCAGCTAACTTCACTTCCGAAAACCATGTTTTTAGGGTTTTTAAACTACAGTACTTTTACCATGATCGTCGAATCCGAACTAACGTTGGAAACGTTGTCAGAACCATAGTTTCGAAGGCATATGGGATGAAATATTTTATCTCCATTTTAAAGTCTAGCACTTTACACTTCTTAACAAAGAACGCAAAGAGCTAAGGAACCAATTTACGAACCACTATTGCACTCTCATCAATTAGAGATGTCGAAATGTAGCATAAACAGAGATTGTCGCCTCTTGCTCGCCACTGGTGTTGCAGCACGGAACGCCGTGATGGCTGAGAGTCGCCTCTCGAGTGCAAAGGGTTAAAGTTAAAATGCTAAATTGCTTCTCGACGTACGTAAGTCGAGATTTCGCGTCCTGGATTGTCGCTACTCAAACTGTTACGCTGATACATTTAACATTGCTTCGTTCAACGCTGATCGAGGCATCCGGAGAAGAGCCGTGTTCAGAAGAAATAGAATTGCAACGTTTCGCCAGCATCGCAGTTGGTTTCATCAGAGTATCGCATTCATATATTTAATAATATAAATCTGTTTGTATCATAATGATGATCAGAATGACGAGGAATATCGGTTGAGAATTCGCGATCGGCGATCGAGATGACGTGGATTTCCGGATTTGGTGATCAGCTAACAACATGTTTAATTGATCAGCTGATCATGAACAATCCGAGAATTCGCGTCATCTCGATTACGGATCCGGAATTCATCGGCTGATAATCCTCGTCATCCTGACCACTGTTCCGATACAAACAGATCTATATTAAACAGCGTTTTTCCAGACACCCTGATGAAACCAACTGCAATGCTGGCGAAACGTTGACATCTTTTTCCTTCCGGACACGGTTCTTTCCCATAGCGTTAAATGTATCAGTAAATATTAGGGATGTTAAGAAATATATAACTCCGTCTAAAGAAACATCTTCGTATGTACACGTTCATCTACTAATTACGTGAAATTATGCCACCCTCGAAACCGTACAACTTATTCGTGAAACACTTTTCAATATTATTGAAAACAAGCGAGGTATTCCAGGTGGTAAAGTTAGACGGAGTACGTTGCATATCTCGTAAAGTATCTAAAATCTATCAGGGCATGTTTTATTCGTGCTCGCGTCAATAATTCAACAACCGTGATCGCTTGACACACTGGAGTCGAGCAATTTCAATGTAATGTTAATGCGATTTTAAGGTTACAAGATTTTGCAATTAAGGCAAGCAGAGTTCAAAAAGTTTCATCTAATACCCGAAATAGCCCGAAACAGATTGCTGCGAATTGTCACATACAATAATATAAATTTAATACTATACATTCAATGTTATAAATTTACAATCTTGGTCATAAGCAGATAATTGTTTTTCTAAATCGTTCGTTTATCGTTCCGTTGTTTTACCGTGCTCTGTCAATGGATTCATTAGAACCAATGCAAAAGATTCTTCTTCTCGTTGGTTCAGAATTACCGATGAGTGGTCTATCTAGCCTTTTGCTATGTAGCCACAGAAAACACAAGTGGGAATACGTCAGTGGTCGTTAATGGGCTAATAATATATGCATCAGAAACGAGCACTTGTGCGAAGAATTCCATCGAACTCTTGCTCGGGTTATGAACGATTGATATGCAGCAACGTCAGGAAGAGTACTAGTCACGTTATCTAGGTTAAACGTCCATCGTTCGTCGGGGATCTTATTTTCTAGAATGCCACACTGCGCAGAAGGGCTGAAGTAGAGGAGGAGGAGGATGTAATAACGCAAAGAGCATCTACGAAGAGTGGTCTTCAGGTGCTCGACTCCTCTTCCTCGCTCCTCCCTTTGAGCATTGATTTTCCTTGGACTGGCTGGGTGATCCTTATTGCGACTCGAGCTCGTAAACCGAAATGGCGAAGGTCATGCGTCGAACTAGCTTTCGTCGTCTATCGCCCAATGACATGCGGAAACGTCTCGTCTCAGTTTCCACGCAATTGCGAACCCTTTAATTCTATTACCCAACACCTAGAGTTACCCTTTAATAAGCCACCGCGTACTGGTTCAGGAGGAATCGAAAGGTCGAGGAAGCAGACGGTCGAAAAATCACGCTTTCGCTCGTTCTCTTTCTCCCTTCTCTCTATAGCGTACCGTTGCCTTATGGAGTCGATAATAGAGTAGGAAAGCAGGGGCGTGAATGGACTGGAGTCGACGGAGAGAGATGCCGAGGTTGGCGAGAGGTTCGAGAAACGAGCAGGCAACGTCCTCCACCGCTAAAGGGCCGGGTGCAAATGGGCGCTCGTTCGCGAGGAATACGCCGAGAGAGAAAAGACGGGAAGAGGAAACGAGCGGACAGATAGAGACACAGAGGCGAGCTAGAGAAAACGGGATACCTTTATTACCGAATAGGAAGAGAGAGAGAGAGAGAGAGAGAGAGAGAGAAAGGGAGAGAAAGAGAGAAAGCGAATTGCCGAGGGAAATAGAAGTGACTGGTTCTCTCGTGGTCGTCTTCTTGGACGATGGCAAAGTGCCAGAGGGTGATCGGATAAAAGGGAAAATACCGTACGGATACGCGAAAACCTATGGGACAGGGAATCCGCGGGACCCGTGAAACGACACTGGCTACGGGCCATTCTCGATGCAAAATAAAGCATTACGAAACGACGACTGAACGCGGTGTACATGGAGGTTTCCCTCTACACAACCTGTACTTGCGGATAATCGTGGCTTTGCCGTGTTAAACAGGAACACGCGAACCTACGATATTGAAACGTTCGATATCGTGAATTTGATATTTCCCGATAAGCCCGCAGCTCGTTCGTGTTCGCTAGTCCCGGGGATATTTCTGTCGCTTGTTCTCGCGACACCGGCCGCTGGTGTTCGGTTCGGCGACCGGTCCACGGTATCCACCGTTTGCGTACAATGGAATTGTTTCGAATTCGAGAGCCAGGAACGAAACTGGCGTTTTGTAAAGCGGCGTAACGTCGAAGGAACGATAGAAAAGTTTCGAATATCGGCGAAATCCCTTGGCTGCTTCAACGGTGATGCGAATTTGTTACACGCACCCGAGCGTGATTTCCATTCATTCTATAGGGAGTTCGATTCGCCGGGGAGAGAACAAATTCGGGAGTTGCGACGTTGCTTAGCGAAGTGATTTCGCGAACTTGGATCGATGAATACCACGCTCACTGATCTCCCTCGAACTTCTCAGCTTTACTCGGTGTTTAGTCGATGACCGAGTAATTTCAGTGGGAGCCTCGCGTTCGGCGAACCCGATCGCAGTACACCTCTCGTATTCACATACGGAACTGTTCCACTCCGTAGTCAAGTTTCTCTTATTTAGAATCGTACGTGGAGTCAAACGTGGCAGATTTCCGAGTTCTGAAGCAGCTTCTATCTCCTATTCGATTCCTCTGAAATCAGTTATCATTCTCAAAATATTTCCGGTCGAGTTTAGAGTAGAGGAACCTATCAAACTCGTAGAGGTAGACGAAAAGAGAAGAAGAGAGACGAGAAGTTAGCGCGAAGAAGGATGGAACGGAGAAATGGAAGCGGGCTCGGTATGCTGAACGTCGAACGAGAGCCAGATGACTTTAGAGCGAGCTTATTCGGGAATGGAATAGGTCTAGATTCTAGATCGAAGCTGAGATTGAGCAGGGTGATCGATGAATGGAAGGTAGGTTGGCTTTTCGGGATCGACCGTTAGGAGATTGACCCCTGTCAGGGGTTTCTATTACGACGTTCTTGGATTCTTGGGGTATAAAAGCTATATAGGCGCGCCTGCCGAGCATCGTCCTTCCCCTTTCTTTCTTTCCATACCTTTTTTCTAGGTCTGCCTCCTTTTTGCTCTTCCCCGTTCTTTATACGCTACACCTCAAAGAAGGCGAACGATTGGATCGATTTTCGTTCGCTGATTTTCACGCCCTCTATTGACAATTAGAAACCGGGTTCGAGTAACACGTCGCAAGACCCGTAACCTTTTTTTCTCTCAGGTAAAGCGCAAAAAAAGAAGAGTCGGCTGGACATGGAGAAGTTTGATAGGGTTCCGGATTTTGTTAATCGAGTCATCGATTGCTTCGACGTAGAAGGCAATATCGCGCTTAAATATTGATTTTCGATGAAGCAGCTCTAACGAATGTTTCAAAGTTCTACATCGGTGATTTGTTAGAAAGATCGCGGTTGGAATCGCCGAAAAGGTCGATCTTCTATTCTGTGTTTCTCCGAATGATTGAAAATTTCATTGAGTTAGAAGTTGCTTCTTATTCAATAAAGCATCGTTAAAATATATTTTCTACTGGTACGGCGATATTATAAGACACATAATATGACGACCTAGAGAGATCGTAATTTCATTATCAGAGTCTCGATACGTTATAAATAATACGAATGCGGTTAAATTAATTTCCTTCCGATGAATAATCAATTATCTTTCTCATTTGGTGAATAGACCAAACGCGGATAAATAGATTATCTGGTCTAAAAGTAACCGTGTAATATTCTCCTGGGTGAGTGCTTAATCGACATTACCGAACATCGTCGGTGAAACTCACCGGTTTTCTTTCTCCGCCATTAGTCGATACTCGCGTGGCCGAAAGTTGCGCCGCTAATAAATTTCGAATCCTGAAATTGAAACTTTATACGCGAATAAAACAGTAGCAACGCTCGATGATTTACTCCGTGGCCTCGGTCCGGACGCAGTTTTACCGAGTTCTCTGAATATTCTCGATGCGCGCTCCAGGGGCGGGATATATTTGCCTTTATGGACTTCGCGGTCCCGTCTCCTCGAGATTGAATAACTTCCGTTATTTCGTGGTACACGAAAGTCCGTGGATCTTATCGTGGTTGATGATGCATATCGAATAGTTTTTGGAAGACAAAAGTTGGCGAATCCTTTCGGCTTCACCGACTCCTCGGCATTTCTGACAATCACGTCCACGTGTAATTAGGCGAGCTGGATGACGATATCGGCGATCGTAAAATACGTCGTCGATCAAATATTACACGGTGTAAAAAAATAAACATAGTCTAACGACGAGTCAGAAATTGGGTATATCTTATTGTTTCTTCATTTTGCAGCCCGATGGTAGTTTTACGATGCAAACCAGTTTCGAACCTCCTTGGCCCTCTGATTACCGTGTCTGACCCATTTCGCGGTTATACTACTGTAGAAGCACGCGCTTAAGATGTTGCCGGTGCTCGTAAAATATTCAATAAGCGAGATTACTCCGTGTAACGATTTTACGGGTATTCCGGAATCTTCCCGAGCCACGATCGCTCGATTACGCGAGTAGTACGGTTACAGCATCCACATTGGCTGACGTGTTACGTCTGTGAACGGAGGTACTTTCTATCGACTGAATAATTTGTCTTTAGTAGTACATGTACAATCATTAAGTGCATTAATGGCAAGATTATTCGTTCGGTAACAGGTAAATATTCTTGGAAATAATTTCATTTCTTGGTATGTTGTTCCTTAGCTATTTTCGTCCGCGGTAACATTTCTACCGTGTATCGATTCGAGAGGTAATGGATAAATTGATTTATCGGCCAAAGATAGAGTCATCGAAGAACAGAGAGCAAAGGACAACGGCTACGAAGTAAGTTTCCGTTACTTATGTAGGCCATCGGCCTAGAAAATCTGTTTTGCCAAGGAATCCGGTGAGAGCCCTAGTTTATTGTACCACGAGATTGCGAGTGCCGACAGCGTGTGACGAAGAGCTTGCATTCGCTTTACGTACACTCGAGAATCGTACAAATTCACCACCCTTGCCTTTCGCTATTCCAACCGTCATACGATTCATCCGAAACATCAAATCGCCCTTCTTCGCTGATCAATCCCTGACATTCCAAATTCAAAAGTCTCAACATCATCTGTCACTTTCTTTTTTCAACTTCTTATTCAGCGAAGGACGCGGATAAATGAAAGAGTTTGCGCGGTAGATCGCGCGTGGCAGTGGCGCGTATTTACGACTTAACTTACGACTGCCACTTTTTTCCTTCCGTCACACTTAGCAGGCGTAGCTTAAGCCTCACTTTCGAAATTGCATGGCATACAGCAGCGGCAGTGGGGGAGAATGGTAGCGGCAGCGGTAGCGGCGAGGTAAACGGGGCGCGCGCGATGTGCCGCTCGAACGAGCCGGCTGCGGCCGAGGTTTCCTAAAACGCTCCCGGGGATGGAATGAGTTTTCCGGACGATTTAGTCAGGTATTTATTTGGTCCTCCCTCACCGGCATCTTCGCGGTTCTCGCTCCAGGGACCATCTTCTGGGAAATGCCCGACATAATGTAGCTTCACCGAGGTAGTCGCGCTCTTTCTCTTCTACGGTTCACACTACGGCCCTTTTATTGTTCTTCCCGACGTCTTTGGTCCCACATTCTACCTAAACTGTCGCCCTCTTTCCCCGTCGTTGATTCGTTCTCCCGGAATGGGATCCGTTCCCAGCGGTTGCTCGAGGAGAAGTGGAGAAGAAAGAAGGGTGGCGCGCAAGGCGGAGGACGAAGAGGTGGCGACGCAAGGGAATGTCGTGCAAATTGCCGGGCGCCGCATCATCCCCCGGGGATCACGCGGCAGCTTCTCGCTCCCGAAGAAACGATCTCCGTATCGTGTCCCGTGAATTTCTATTTATCCGAGCGGCAAAGTCACGTCCCCGTGGCCAACGAGAGAGATAGAAAGCGATCGTAACACCTGACAATTTACGACCCGGTGCTGCTTACTGTCGCATCGCGTCGAACGGGACCGTGGCCACCGACTGTATCTGAATTTTGTCGCGCTACCCCGAGGGGCTTAGCGAGAATCAACGCGAGAAGGGCTCGCGGATCGCGGGAAAAATTTCACCGGCGCGCATCGAACATGCCCGCGGACGTTATCGAATTTTGTCAGTGCCGCGTGTGTGAAATATTATTTCGCCAAAGATAAACGAAGCGTCGCGCCGTCTATTGCCGCAGGAATTTAACGCGCAGTCACCCTTTACCTGTTTTCCCTCTCTCCCCCAGTACGCTCTCAGCCAGCATGTCTCTCCGCTTCCTCACGAATCCGATAAATAATTCTTGTCGATTTGAGATTAAATATGCCGTTTCGCGAAATTAAATTGTCATCTGTCGCGAAATTACTCATGAATATTTATGTCGCGGCGCCGACGTCCACCTTTCAAATCAGTGGCTACCGTCAAGGGATAGGTGTACCGAAGCCGAGCCGTGCAATCTCGATTTCCGTAATACCGACGTGAAACGAGAAGCAAAGGCTGAAGCGAGGATGAAACAGCGAGAGGACGGAAAAAAAGAAAGGTAGAAAAGCCGAATTGGCCGGCGAGAAGAAAAAAGCGACGTCAGGGGAAACGGGAGGCAGCAATATCGTCGATCGTCGAGCCTAAAGTAACACCGGCCAGCCGTTTCTTTCTCTCGGCTCAGGCGCTGACTCGCTATAGAAACCGAGTGCAATCGATAGGACAGTCATCCCTACCTCGGTTCTCGCCATTCACCCCTACTTAGTCGTTCTCTCTTTTCCGCCTCTTTCGCGTGGCTCGGTGTACGGCGGCCCAGCCACGATTACGAAGATTAATCATCGGCCGATTTTAATATCGCCGTTGGTATCTATATCGAGTCGGGACGAACGCGCAGGGCAGAGAGAAAGGGAGAGGCTCTACGGAGAGACCGGCACACGCTGTAATTTATTAATTCGCTCGGACGCCGTAACGGCCGACCAATAATTCTAATTTGACCGGCAGCTAAGCGCTTTTCGATTCGACAAGAAGCCACGGAAAATTGAATCGGTATCCCATAGCCTTACGTAAGTCGACGAGGCCAGGCTTAAAGGGGTTGGACCGGTATTAGCGTCGACTCGAGGGGCTGTAGAAGAGCGTACACGTACCCTTTGCAGCCTTGCGAACCCTCCGCATGCAGTCACGTTCCGAACTGCTCCGTTAGACCGGGGACCGAGTTTCATTAACGTCACGTGTACTGTCAGAAATAGTCCCCGGGGAATACCACGAACGTGTACACACTGAGAGAGGAACCAGCCAGGGAGAGAGAGAAGAGTGTCCCCGTTTCGCGACAGTTCTGACAGATGCTTAATATCACCGATGCCTCCGACTAATACCTTGGATTAGTTAGAGACCTCCGAGAGGTTGATCTGCGGATCTGCTTTTACCCTTTAATTGCTCGTATCTCGGTCCTGATCGTCATCGGTGTCTCGATTTTTCTTTCTTTTTCTCTCTCCCTTTCTTCGTTCTTTTCTTTTCCATCGATATGAATTTGAACATACCGGACAATGTAGTAACTATAAAATCACTGGACAAGATTTTATTGACAGTGCGGACCCGTGAATTTCGACTGGAAACTGTTTATTTTCGGTCGAACGAAAAATTTTCATCAAACATTCATATTTCCAAGCAAACGCCGACCGTTAATGTTTTACGGTCGACGAATCGATCGACGTTAACGAGGCCAATAATATAACGAAAAAGAGGAGGGGCGAGTAACGTTGCGCGTGTTCCAATATCGGCGTGGTTGTGTGTTTCTTTTGGAATTTCGCGTGAGCGCGTGTACCGTCGCCTGACAGGATCCGGAAATTGAAATAAACAGCGACGAGGGAAGTTTACGTGCCATCCGTTCGTTCATATAAATGTGTCGAGTGTTTCGCCCGCTGGAAACCGAGAGAATTCAAGCACCGTCGCGCAGAATTGTTCCGAATTCTAATGAATTTTGCGACATCGTAAATCTTACGCCGCCCTTACGCAACGATCAACTGTTTCGTCCGAACAACTTATGGTAAACTTGCGTGTCGAAACTTTCGAAATCTGCACGAAACTTACTGCAATCTGACGTTGTACGGTGACAGACAGATGAAACAATTTCTTCTACGAGAAGAAATTATTGTTACTCTGTACAGCAATATATATTAACGATCAATACCAAAATCATGTCCAAATTTCCTCGAACAATAGCAGACACCAAAGCTGATAGGTTTACGCAACGTGTTTGTAATCAGGAAATCAAATGCTGCATAAATATAGATTACACGTTAAACATGTGTAGATACATGATGTGGGAGAATTATCGCCACGCTCGAAGGCTTTATAAATTTGCCATTAGAACAAAACGAATTACGTTTACCGAACAATTTGCTGTTGTAACGCGCCAGAAAGATTGAATCTTCTTAAACGAAAATCATTTAATTTACCTTCGAAACCAAATCACTACCGTTTTATCATATATTCCCGAACAAGTCCAACGAAAATCATTTACAAAATAATAACTGTGTTTTCACAGATGACCCGATCGATTATCGACAATTTAGTAGATAGCGGAGACTGTCTTTCGATAATCAACGAACGACGCCGTTCGTCTATTTGATTTCTCGATTATAGTAACACAGGGAAACAGGTGTTCGATCTAAATTCCACGCAAGAAGAATCCAACCAGCGCAGCGTTTGCTTCCATTGTCGATCGTGGCCGTCTCGAGCGTGGATCGCTAGCTCACGTAGAAAATGCGATACGATCCTCGTTGAGGGGCGAGGGGGCTTATCGGAGGGCCGTGGAATTCGAAATTATTGGCTCGGTGTTCATCGAGCCCTGTTCCCATTTCCCCCGTCGACGACGATGGCTCAGGTGCGTCGCCTGCGGTATCACAGCCTCGAGACGAGCCCGAAACACCGCGACGCTCATGAATATCGATCGTGCGGGCCGATTAAAATGCCACGACCCGCGGTGTTGCTTGTCACTGCTCGTTGGACAAATCCGTGGAAACGAAACGATCCGTCGAATTTCGTTCGATTTTGAACGAAACGACGACTAACGAATTGTTCCGTATTCAAATATCTTTAAAACGTATATTTTAATCTGAAATTATATGTGTGACGGCACTCGGCAACAATGTATATCGCCGAAGCGAAGTGCCTAATGAGCTATCAATATCCCGACGGTCCTTCCGCCGAATGTTCGAGAAGAAGGCGTGCGTGGCAACGGTCGTGGACGCCTAACAAACGCGTGGATAGTGGGGATATTGAGGGGCGGCAAAAAGAAAAGAATCGAATCCGATTGACAGTTAAGTTTGAAGCGGGAAGCGATAAAGTTGAATTTGAACCAAGAAGCGATAAAGTCGAGTTATAACCGGGAAACGAGATTGACTAACGAAACCGAGAGCGAAACGGACGCGATCAAAAGAAGACACTCGTTAATAAATATAATGTCGACCTAAACACCGAGTGATTATTTCACGCACTACATCCAATATCACTTCATATGTAGAATACGTATGAACGAAAGCGTCGCTAACGAAATCGTGTTATATTTTTGTCGCAGAAGAGCTATTCTGACGAATCCGGACCTGCTGTCCAGCACGCCGTGGTCCCGGCTGCTGGAGAACGATTTCTGGGGCACACCACTAAACGATCGAGGCTCCCACGGAAGTTACAGGCCTCTTTGCGTGGCCACATTTCGTCTGAATCATCTATTGGGCGGCCTGGAACCCTGGGGCTATCATCTGGTGAACGTCGCGCTGCACGCCGCCTGCACCGTGCTTGTGGTTAGAGTTGCCAGAAAGGTAAAACACAAGCCACTCGCGTATAATAACGTTAATTAAGCCGACAAGCTCGGTGAAATTTATCGGTTATTCAAACGAGAAACTAATTCGGTATAGGAAGAGGGTAGGGGTTGGAGGCTCGGAGAATTCGACTAGTTCATCTGCTTTTCGATTAAAGCCGGACAAGCTGCTCGTCCGTCGCGCGCATCGCGTTGGTCAGATTTTACGTCAGAGCAGCAGGAAACGAGATAATAGTGACACCTGTAGAGTGTACGTCATGCAGACTTGATAATACCAGACGTTATGGCGACTGGCTGGAAATAAAATTTTACCAGTCCATTTAATTCCGGAATATTACGTTAATAATCGCGTGCGACCGCGTCCACCGTCCTCCCTTGACGGCCACGCGTGTCACCTGCCATGGTTATCGTAATGGAAATGGGATTACCAGGGGAAATCCGTTGTTTCGTTTCAAGTTTCAAGAGCCTCGGTCCTGTGCTTTCAGCTTTTTCAATCTCGCCGAATAACAACGTCCGCAATGCCATTGTCGCTGATCGTTCCGTGAATAAGTGCAATCGGTTTTTATCTTGTCGCACAATCGTCGGATATATCGAAAACTGCGCGAGACAATTAAACGTCATTGTCTTGTTACGAAACGATTCGTATTCCATTTCCATTTCTAACAAATTAGTCCAAAACTCCCAACGATCGAATCCGTCTCCTGTAAAATACCATTTCTCGATCTATCTATTCTACGCTCGCGTTGCTGCAACATTTAACAGATTAATAGAAACCGCCGATGACTATCTAAACCGCTCCTATTCCCATTTTCTGTAGAAAAGTTGGTCCATTGTCCCCGAACGTATAAATTGCGTTAAAAAGTGCACCGCCTCTGTACCCAGAACAATGAAGCAGAGACGCACAATCCGCGTACCATTTTTCAGCGATTCACCGAGAATTTTTCACGTTTTGCAGGTATTGCCCGAAAGAAACAATCTCGGCCACGCGATCACCGGCTTCCTGTTCGCGGCGCATCCGATTCACAGCGAAGCAGTGGCCGGCGTGGTCGGTCGTGCCGATCTTCTCGCCTGTCTGTTGACCTTGTCAGCGTTACTCGCATACAGCGCCCACTGCGAGCGCACCAGGTCGCCATTTCCTTTGATTCTGGCCCTTGTGTCGTCGACCCTGGCTACCCTCGCCAAGGAAACGGGAATATCCTCGTTGGCTCTGTGTCTCCTCTGGGAACTGTGTCGCGGCGAGTCGAGTCGAAAGGTAAGAGACTACAAGAAATTTCTTCGGGTACCATTCCCTGGGTACAGGGCTCGATAAAGGGAGATGGATCCTCGCAGTTTTGCATCGAGTGGTTTAACACGGCGCAAACTGTGCACACAAGATGCTACGTGGAAGACGATGGGAGTTATTTATCGATAATTCATTAGAGTGCGCGAAGCAAGGGGAGGGCGTATCGATCGATGGTTGTTAATGCGCTAGGGTAAGTCCCGCTGATGAGGTGCACAGCGGTAGGATGTTGTAATTGACGTATCGTGTGTTTACGATGTACGTGCTGTTCACGGAGGATGTCGTGTTTGGAACAAAACGCGATTACTTGCATATTTGGGTTAGGTTTGCGACGTTGTCATCATCGACGAATGTTTGAAACACAATTACAAATGCGACATTTCCGTGGATTAACCCTACGGTTAAACGTTTCGACGAGGATTCTGTATACGACTAAAGACTATCGATACGTGATCCAAACTTGTATTTGTATCGGATACATTCCTCGTTGCGTCGGTGGTCGTGTGAAATTCCATTTTACAACTCAATTCCGTATCACCTACGACCTCGTCAAACAGCTGGTTTAACTGCCACTAACTAGCCGGGATTTATGGACTGGCCGTGAGATCCTGCCTATCAGATTTTACGAGCCGTGATTTTCCCTCGCCTCGTGTTTTCTCCGTATCGCGAGGTTTCTCCGGAAGAACGAGCCTCCGGGTGGAAAGTCGAGGTTGCAACATTTACAGACCGTCGATTGCAAGTCGCTCGCATCTCACGTGCCTCGGACACATTATCGTAAATTAACGTTTCGAGAGCTGCATTACGCCGGATTGCGGTAGTGCGCGAATCCGCCTGCCATTACGAATATTAACAACTGAAAATGGACCGGTCTACCGGTAGAACGACGTAATCAAATTACCGCTGACGAGCGGAAGTAGGTGAGTCCGGAGACGAGGAGGCCCGAGCCGCGCGCGGATTATGCCGGCCTGCTGGCGTCAACCGATAACGTCGTGCAATTACTCTACTACTCTATATAATTACTCGTGAACGTATACAAGAACACTAATCGTAACCAACTGGCGTTATATCGAATTCGTTGTATACGAAATATCGTATCCTCTGTTGGCGTTAACGCGCGTACGCACGTGCACCACAGGCACATGTAACGTGAAATTCTCGCCTGGTTTCTTGAATCCCAGACGCGCACGTGCATTATCCCTGCATAACGGCAACCGCCGAGGGTACAAAAGGTAAAGGTACACAAGACAAGACAAGCCTTGTAACCGATAATGACGCAGCATGTGCAAACGCGAGAGAGCAAGGCCAGCATTCTGCCAGAGACAGTGGCCTGATGCACGGGGTGAGCCACCTTTAGCTTCCCCACGCCCTGATTCTAGACGGCTTTAACCACCTTCAACCACCTCCAGACACACGGCTAGACCCTTCGACTCTGAACCTCCAGGCGTTCGCTTTTCTCTTGCACATCGTATCCGGATGCGCTGGATGCATCAGACGCCTGGCGTGATGCATGTCGTGGACCAGCCAACCAGCCGACGAACGTTGGAGGGGTGCCAAGGGTCGTTCGCATTTCCTGACACCCTTCCGAGTGTAGCGCCGCGCGAGAGGCCGATCTCTCGGTAGTTCTTCCTTTCTGTCCTATCCAGTTGTCCCTGTTTTATCTTTCTTGCTCTTGATCGTCCATATTTTTCCTCTTATTATGGCACACTTGTTCTTCGTTGTTCCATCGAGTCGCGTCGTCTCAAAATTCAAGATAGACCGGAGTTAACCATTTTTCGACCAGAATAAAACAGTTCTCCAAGCAGATTTCTGCTGGTTCTATTCTTTTATTTTCTTTCATCTTTGTTCCGTTTCTTGAAAGTATAATTTTATTTTGCCCGTGTTCTACTATTCGTCTACTATTCGTAACTATTCGTCTACTATTTATCGACTTGTAGCGGCCCATGGCAGTAGAAAAAGTTCCCGGGTTGAACCGGAAAAAATTCCAGACTGGGAGAGATCCATATTACTGTGGCCTTGAATACTTACGTTGTTTTAGGCTACAAGGTTTACAAACAAAAAATATTATGAGTAGATTGTTATTGCTCATGTAACCTTCAGCTAGAGTTACACAAGAAGGTTAACTTTTTGTGGTAGCGTCCGTTAATATAAATGTATGAACAAGCTCCCTATAATATTCTTTTGGTATTGTAACATTGAGCGAGCGACGATCAAAATTCGCATACACTAGCTCTGTACTTACACTTGTTCAAATATATATTGCCATTCACGAATTCATCCACTAGTTTCTTTATCAAACAAACCTACATTTTAGCCACCTAAAACTTATTCTGATATCGCTCGAGCATCCACGTCTTACGATGAGCCCGCTAGTTACACGCGAAGTACTAAACGGTATACTTAGAAGCTGCGAAATTCTATCCTGTCTCAAAATTCTATGTTTCTTGGCCCGGCTTAAGATATCGTCTTCTTCTCATACAAGAATCACTAACTACCTCACGCTGTTTATGGTCGTTTTAATTGCGTCAACGTGGTCATTATGAATGTTAACGAATTCGCCAAAGTTCTTAACTTTCTGCTCACATATCACCTTTGAACGGCGTCATATTCGTGTCTTGCTTGGGTATACATGATGACGATGATTGTATGTGTTCCTGCTAAACAGTTTCTTATTAAGTCGTTAATAAACAAATAAATAAATAATTAAATAGGAGATGTGAAAGAGAGTATAGTCACCGAGTTAGAAATCAAAGAGAAGGAAAGAGCTTCGGCACGTTCCAAGAGAATTATTAATAAAACGACAGAGCGCAATTTTCATTCATTTACGACGGAGGCTCACGTAGCTCTGCTTAAATCCTCGTTAATCGGCTTTCTTGTCAAAGGCGTCCTTTATTCGTCGAACTTCAAACCAGAATTCCCGGTTTATCGCGGCACCGAAAATGTCAGCGACGCTGTGTAACTGGGTTACATTACCGTAGCGAATTATTCCTTCTCGACTCGTGCGTCGCAAACTTGCCAAAAGTTCCACCCTGTGAGAGCTATCGTCCCTTGATTAGCCCGAATTCGCCGCGGCTCGAGCATAACTCCTCGATTTTCCGGGCTTTCCCTCAAACTTGTTTTCTTCAAAAGCTGTAACAATACGGTACTTCTATGTTGCTTAAGTTTTCGACCTTCGTTCATGGTATCTCATAGTTTCGCATGCCGTTCCATTCTTATTCAATGAAAGAACAGGTCCCTTGTGCTCTTGCTGAAAACGTCCCTTCTAGTTACCAAGGTGATATAGTAATCTTGAGTTGTACAGATTCTTCTCACTATATAGCGCGAAGCAATGAAAACTACGTTTGACAATGAAATATACAAATAATTTTCTCTGTACTATACATCCTTTGCCACGTGCAATTAGACTTTTCGCACGATACTTGTCAGATTAATTTACTTGTATCTTCTGAATCTTTCTTCGCTCGTTATCTGGTCTAACACGAATATTCGTTCGGTTCGCGGTCAATCGTTGTCCGTAATTCCCACTGCCACGGTGACTGATAAAAACTATTTTATTGTTCAGCGGAAGCGAGACGATTTAGTCAGTAAAGGGTCCCGTCGCATCCAATTCTTCACGTGGCGTCGGTGCGGTAATATTAAAAGCATCGTTAAGAGGGGAAGGAAGAACGTTCGCACGAATCTATCCCGAATTATAGCATCGGCGTGAAACAAAGCCAGGCCGGTTACAATTCTGGAGCTCGCAATTATCGCCCACGACTTCTTCCGCGGCCCCGCAATTTACCATTAAAATGTCGCTTTCGCATTACGCCGCACTACGGTTCGCTTTAAAAGCTTTCGACGTTACTTTTCATTTGCACGGAACGCCGCGCCGGCTTTCGAGAGCATCGCGTCGATTAAGCGTGCCGTGCACGCCTTTCCCACGATTTTCTTCTAACCTGCTATAAAATTATATTTCCTTGTTCAACAATTTTCCGGTCCTTTTTGTTTCTTTTTCGTTCTACTTCCACTGTTATTTCGCTCGCACCCCGATCTACAAATCGTCGAAGAACGAAACTCACCGTTTTATATCAGCGCTTCATTTGGCAAACCCGATTGAGCGAATTCTCCTCTTCCGTCGGTCATCCGCCAGACGCGAACACGCGTTCGACACGAACCTGCCATACGTTGCCACACGAGTCATCATGATGCTTTTCGATCCTGTTTATGATCGCGAAAGAGTGTTCTCTCTGTCTATAGCGAAGCTGGCAAATGGAAAAACAGACACGAATCGATATTTGCGGTCTACAACCGCGGTTTTTCTATCCACGGCGCTCTTTTTTTCGAGTAGGACGCGTCACCTATTCGCTCGGTGTTTGACCGCGTACGATATACGAACGCGTCTAGTTTCCTGAAATAAAGACAGGAAAATACGTGCCGACGACTTGTTGAAAACACGCGGTTTCCAAAGGGTAGCTCTTTTGAATTAATGTTTTCGACATGAAAGAGCGACTCTTTTGGCCGATAGAGATACAGACCGGTTTCGTTTCCTAGTTAAATTACTTTGGAAACCGTCGCCGGATGCAGATCGTTCAGTTTAATTTACAACCGACGAAGAGAGATGAGTCAGCTGTTTGGTCGAAACACGTGCAATTATTATTAAGATTCCTCGTTTAATTATGGATGAACATCGATATTGGCGCTCGTAACCATGACGGCCCTTAATTAATCTTCATTCGCCGTGATTCGCGTCTGTCAACGGTTTCATACCATTCGATTAAAAAGCATGTACATACTTCATAACGAACGACAACCATTAGACCGTGATGAATTACTCGCCCGATGCACCATTCATTTATTCAAATCACTGACTAGGAATATCTTATTACCAATTACCGAGCAGCAACGAAACCTTTCATTTACGTACACGATAGAAAATAGAATATGACACAGCTGACTGATCAGAAATTATGTACCCAACGCGCACAACTTATAATTGATTTGGACTATTTGTATTTCCAGGTGAATTGCGGCTTGACTCGCTCACGTAGCATCGGCATCGTGTCTGGAAGTTTGGCATTGTTGGTTCTTGGTAGACTGAGGATTACCGGCACGAGGCCAGAATTCGCGAGCGCCGACAATCCGACCGCCAGGCACCCATCTCGTCTGACACGCGGTCTTACATTCCTCTACCTACCAGCAGCAAGCGCCAGGATGTTACTTTGTCCCAATACACTAAGCTTCGACTGGTCCATGGACGCCGTGCCTCGAATCACGAGCCTCCTTGACGCGAGAAACCTCGAGTCCGCCTGTTTGTACACCGCGCTAATCGGTGCCTCGATCTGGACGATCAAGACGCTTCGTCGACCAGTCCGGGAGACTAGTCTACATCTCGTGCAGTATCCTCGCTCCATGTCGTCCAGGTGTCCTGTGTGTGCCGGCAGGCGAACAGGAGGATGTCACACGGATGGGTGTCGGGCGGCGAACAACAATAACAACGGGCCGATCGGTGATTGTTACTGCGCGAAGAGGCCTAACAATGGATTAATCTGGAGCAACGGATTCGCCAGCAGACAGGCGGCAGCGAGTGGTGTCGCCGCGTCCCTCGGTTTCCTCGTGCTTCCCTTCCTACCGGCTAGCAATTTGTTTTTTTACGTGGGCTTCGTCATAGCCGAGAGGATTCTCTATTTACCGAGCGTGGGCGCGTGTTTGATCGTCGGGGCCGCGATCTCTGGATGTTATCAGATAGCAAGAAGGCACGGATCGAGAAGGAAAGGCAGGGCAGTGCTGCTAGCCACGGCGGTACTCGTTTGTCTGATGTCGGCTAAGACGTTATTAAGGAACGCCGACTGGTTCGACGAGGAGAGCCTATATAGATCGGCTTTGCACGTAAACCCTCCAAAAGGTGAGTCCCTTCTCTTCATTATTTTCCTCTTCGTATCGATTAATGGGAATTTTATTGCGAGACTTACTTCTTCAAGGGGGAACATAAGGTCTCGTATTCGTGGCAGTTATTAACCGACTCTGAAAGTTATATATCTACGGTACCTACAATCAATATACGCAGAGTTCATCGTTAAATTTTTTCCAAGCATCGAACATCATATTCCGTCGTATTTTATATTCAACGTCGAATACGTCAGCCAGCAACAATTGCCACTTTACCAAGCCATTAACATTTTAATTACCTACCCGGTGTCCCCTCTGTACCGCAGTAGCTAGGAAAAGCAATAAAGATAGGTTGCACGTGCGACGAACGCGGATGAATTAAAAAGATAACGATAATAGGGAGTCGCGTGCTAATGATAAAGCCGACTGATGATCGAAGACAGATATGTCCGCAAGGACGAAATGTATAGCACAATGTAAAAATGAAATTCCGCCCGCGTCGCTCGAATATCGCTGGCAGTTTTCTCTACGGCAACTCATTTCGACGGCGCGCGGCTGACCCCCGCTATCCAGCCTCTCATCTTCAACTTGCCTGCTGGCCAACGATCCGCCTACCGTGTACATAAAATTGCCGGCTGAGCTGGATACGCGACATGCAATACCAGCTCGACGAGAGTCGCTTCGTACCCTCCTCCGCCAGCTGTCCACTTTTTATCGTCCTCAGTCCTTATCCGTCTTCGTCGTTGTTTTTATATATCTCCGCTAGACGCGCCCTCTGGTACCTTTACTGCCGTGTCTATACCCCGCACGATCGTTTTATCGTCCCCTCTATTTGTCGCATCGCCTCTCCCACGTTATTCGCGTTATTGCGAATACACGCGTTCCTCTCTGCCCTTATAATTTGCGTCGATGTCTATCCGCTGCGTCGGTTACCTTTTTCCATGTATCCTGATAAATTTATAAATACATCGAACATCTTCCGATCAACTTACCCCACCTCTTTCCAAACTTTAATATATCGTCCAGAATATTTGTAATCCTCTCTCCTTGGCTCCTCTTTACTCAGCTACTCTCGCTCGATGAATCAGTGATACGGGTCCCCCGAGACCCGAAGTGCATCGGTTTCCCTAGCGACTTTCTCTCTCTCTCTCTCTCTCTCTCTCAATCTCTCTCCTTCTCTACTTGAGCTTTATCGTTTCGCTTATCCGTCTTTGTCCGTTTTTGTTCACCTCCGGCCGTTTTTACTGGCTTTATCTAACCGATCTGAACTTCATATCGCACCCCTGGCCTCCTAATTACCCGTAGGTGGTCCGACGCATCCTTTGGATTCCGTTTCTCACCGAGCCCGGTTCCACCTCAGTTTCCGAACGCTATTATCGCGGTCGTTTCGTTTCACCGAGTTCCGGCGAGTCACAGTTCCCTCGAATAGACAATGTTCTTGGGAACATAGCTGGCCGGACGACCGTTTCAACGATGCTCCATACCTGCTTTGTCGAGTTTCACCTTTGTTTCCCTTTTAATCTTCGCGTCAAAAGGATGCCGGCTGGCAGGGGCGAGCGGCGGTCACGCGAACCGAAGCTGAAACACCACCGACAACCCTTCTCTCGTGTCACCTATATCCGTCCGGTCACAAGCCTTTCTTCGCGGATCGTTTTAATGGCCGAGGTAAAAACTAGGTACATAGTAGACCAAGAGTGTAAGGATCGACGTAATTAGAAACATTACTATGGTTCATCATTACATTACATTACATTAGTATTATCGAATGTACTTAGATCGATACCAGTTTGCTTTTGAATGATTTTTGGCGGGAAATTAGATCGAGCGAGAGCGCATTTCATATAACTCGAGTCACGCAATTGCCGCTGTGTAATGTAGAATGTGTGATTGTTTGACGCGGGAGAGTTTAGGAATGACAACCAGCTCGACGTTGTGTTTCCTTGAAAAATAGAAATATCGCACCTATGAGAACTGGTCATGAAGATTAGGATAGCACTACCGCAAGGGACAACACATCACGTACGCTATGATTAAAAAGAAAAGAGATTTATGTTTTAAGTTGATAGGCTTCGCATGCTGCAACAACGATCGCCGGCTTTTGCACTCTATTTAATCGCTTAATTCTCTTCTCTTTGAAGTTTTAACCAGCAGAGAAATTATTCGATCGATTCGAAACTTAACTTCCCTATTAAATAATCCACGTAATCCTTTATTCAATCACGTAGGAACATATCGATCGTTGGTTTATTGAAGTTAGACGACGCAGAGTTAGAGCAGGCTTGGCCAACAAATAGAAGATCCCGGATGGAACCTTGGTCCAACAAACTCTGCGGTCGATTCCTTCCCTTTCCTCGATTCTTTACTTTTTCTTCTCCTTTTCCATGCTCTATCTCGCTTCAAAGTCAGCCAGGTCTACGGTACGTGATGTCGTTTGTACTCGCTTTAGCTGGCACGATGACCATCCCATCGGAGGTCTATTTGACCGGTATTTTCCTCCGCTAACGCGACTTTTCCTCCGCCCGGCGAAGACGATTAGGCGCGAGTCTACTGGAACGTGACTCGAGGGAAAGAATCAGGGGTTCGATTTTCAAGGGAGGAAGCCAGCGATCGCGTTACGAGCGTAAAATCGGGCCGTAGCTCAGTGGAGGGTAGCACGAAACGCGGCATTCGATAGAATCGCACGACGATGAAATATGCTCTGCGGCGATTTATCGCGTTTATTTATCGCGACTGATTTAAAATGCCAACCTCGCCGCTTGTGGATTATCGCCGTGTTACCGGCGTAGAAGCATCGTATTTTTATTTCGGTGTTAAAATAATGGCAGGAGAACTAGGTATATGAAGATAGGGAAAACGTTGAACAAGTGGAAGACGTAAATTAGTTGAAGCGTTTAAAGGAATTTCGTACGATGATATACTAGAAAATGTGCGAGGCGGCAATGCATAATAACGGATAATCATTTTCCGATTTCGTAGTTCCATTCGGCCGTGTTTTCTTCGTCGATCGTTTCTTTCGCGTTCGCATTTCACTCGGCCACATCGTGCCCCGTTCCTCTCCATTATTTCGCTCAACGTTCTAAAGAGGCGCGTTTCTTTTTGTTCGTCCTATGACGTTCAATCTATCATTCGGTTCATTTACATCGCACAGTCAGTGCACGGTGCTCTTTAATTCGCTGGCTCGCGCGCGCTCCACTTTCCCATTCGCCACGGTCGCAATTGAAAAGAAACGGCTAACTGGATCGAACCACCGTTGCGCAAAGGACCGAAGGACACTCGATCGTGGGAAAAATGTAGAACGAGCGGAATTTTCCCTATTTTTCCAAGCACGGCGAAAATTTTCGAACCGTGGCCCGATGTCGTTAACGACAAACGCTGCAGCGTGCTACCGACCAACGCGACGCGCTCTAAATACGCGAGCTTGATTCAGGACTCGAGAATGAAACGGGAAACGCTCGAAGAAAGTCGACTCGAACGATTCGAGAATTTAAAAAGGCAGCAGGGTCGTTTAAGAATTTTTCCCGACGATTTAATTTTTATGTGAAGTTCGAGCGGTTTATTATTCGTTTCTAAAAGTCGCGTTAGGTGATTAAATGTTTGCACGTTTAAACAAACCCTAGAGAGGAGAACTGTTTGCTAATGAAAATTATTTCTTGCTTACGTTTGTGCACGGACAGAGCCCGTAATCAGATTACATCCATCTTAAAACCACACGGCGCGGCAGTATTTAAAATACTAATGAAAAATAATTTGAAGCGTGAAGATACAAGAGCTTTTTAAATAATCGCATAGGGACCTCACCAAGCCGGGAAAGAGCTGTACTTCGCGTAATAGTAAACCTTATTTAAGGCAATGTCGTGTAATCTACTTGTTCTTTTATCCGCTGTAATCTTCCTTCTAGCGAAACTTCTTTTACACAAAACTTCATTTCTTAAAATTTTCATTCAAACTGCAACAGCGCTATCATCGCCAAAGATACTTTGTAAGGATCGATAAACAAAATTTCAAAACTTTCTATCGCGAACGCCGAAGTCGATAGTTTTGAGCAACTTTGTAGCAGCTATTCCAAGTGTAACGAAAGCACACCTGCGATTTCTCGAATTGAAAGGAAACGAGGAATCGTGGAAGGTGGATCGGTCCGTGACGCGTTTGCAGGGCAACTTTACGATCCCGGATTCATTTATTACTCTCTGCTCGAGTAGCCATCGGTCCAAATCAGCGACGGAAAGGTCTGGAAAATGTTTTACAGTCGATATTGTTGGTCGAAGATAAAAAGCGGAAGCGAGCTCGCTACAACCGTGTGCGCTGTGGCACGATATTCGCGCTATCCGGTGTGCACCGACGATCGCGTGTGCACGCGGGTTTATTGCTCGTAAATACAAAGAACCGAGAAAGAAGTCGGGGGAAAAAGAAGGAACCCCGGGGATGGAGAAAGAGTCTCGACCGTGCCTGTATCGCGTCTTATTGCTTTTCAAGAAGAAGTTGTGCGCCACCTTTAAAAATCTATCATGGAGAGACGTATCGTTTCTCGTGTACTCTCGTGATGTACGATGCTGTTTGAAGATTCGAGTCGCAGAGACAGAATAACGAAGAAATTTATGTCGTTGCTAAATTCTATAGCTGGCGTATAAATAAACGCGATAGTATCGAAAAGGAAGTAATATTTCCCTTTTGTAGCAACCGTTACTTTTTTCGTTTAGTCGGTGTGGCCCTGTTGTAACAAATGTTCCATTGTGATTGTTACAGCTTATGGTAATTTGGGCAGTGTGCTGAGCGCTCAGGGACGCGTCGCGGAGGCGGAGGAGGCGTTCGTCCAGGCGCTCCGCTATCGACCGAACATGGCGGACGTACACTACAATCTGTAAGTACAGCCACGTGCAGTCCCAATAATCCACTTTGCTGTTTGCCCTCTCCCTTTTTTCGCTGCTAATGGCACCTGGTGTAGGAAGGAGCAACCTCGATCTCGTTTTAACACGGTAAACAGGAGATAAACACGGACCGAGTTTATCTAAAAACCCTCTCATTACTTTTTCCAAGTCTTCTTTGATTAAACTCGGCGATATTCAGAGTTGCTTAGTAAGGCAAACAGAGTCAGAAGTCAATTTTCCAAGGCGTCCGCGCGATACATACCCGTTCGACAGAGGAAGTTTCATTATGAGAAAGCTCGCAGCGAATCCGAATTCCACGCTCCGTATATTTCGTCATCCAAGATTTATGAGACGCCATACAATGGCGGAAACTTTCGCCTTGTCCCTCTGTTTGCTACGTGTCGCGAATCCCGCCTCGGTCACTGAAAATCCTAACATCCGAAATTCTAAAATCCTGGGACGCGGCACACCCTGCCATGCAGGCTTTCGAATTTCATCTTGTCTCCGACTGAACGTAACGCGATCGTCCCAGGCAACTTCCGTTTCCCTCGTCGCGTACTCGCTTCGCGATACGTAGCACAGAGTGGACGCTGACCCCGGATCCAGGGACGACTGTCGAATTTGCGTAATCCACGAGCAAAGCGTTGCCGCTCCGCAAATCTTGCAAGCAATGAAGTCTCTCCTGACTTAAGCAGCCGGTGGCGCAGCGGTGTCCGAAATGCAGGAAAAGGCTAGGGGCGGACGGGACGCCCGACATTGTGCGATTCGCTGGAAATAAAGGTCGAAGGAATCGCTGATCCGTGGCGGAAAATCGGCACACATCGAGAAATTCCGCCGATTGTCCCAGATCCATGGCTAGACTGGCTTCGAACGCTTTGTGCGCCGTGCTATTGGAAAAGCTACATGGAACCAGCAAGTCGTACAGGGAATTTCGTGTATAGCGTGAGAAAGCTATCGATCCCGTCCCGTTGTTACGTGTGTAACGTCGGCCAATCTAGAGAACAGAATATAGCGAAGAGAATCTAGCGAACAGAATCTGGCTACTGGTGAGACGCTTTCCTTTATCGCTAACCGGTATAAGACAAACTCTCACGGGGAACTACCGAAAGTCTCGCAGGACTTTCGATCGGCGCTCGTCATCTTCCAGCTATCCCGGACCGTTGTAGGGAGGACGTGGAAGCTTGTCAAGCCGGCGAGTCGATAAGCCGCCACTGGGCATCCCTCTGCGAACTCGCGATAAGCCGATGTGCCGTACGTTCGTTGCAACGCGGTTATCCATTATCTCCGTCCGTAAGAGTACATCCGCCGGGCTGCATTCCCGTGGGGAAAGAAAGCTCGAGATACGATGCTTCTCTTTTCGGGGAAGAAACGATCTCATGAAACGGCGAACGAGGCCAAACAGCAAGCCCTATTTATTTTCTCGTTGCTACAGGGTGTTTGGCGCCGATACGGGCTTTGTACATAGATTCTCCAGCTTTTTGGTCGCGAAGTATGATTAATAAAACGCACGCAACACAGTCACGCAGCTACCATTATAAAATTCCTCGTGGAGGGCTAACGAAGGGAAAGTGGTACTCTATTTCATAAGAAGAAACAAATTGCTCGGGTTAAACTGCGAGTAACCTGGATTCGTTCTTCCACGAAACTGAAATTACGCAATGGTAAACGCATGGAGATAAATGTCGCATGGAAGTGGTACGTTCATTGATCTTTCGAACGTCGAAGTGTAACATTCGCAAAATAGATCGATAACTGTACGCGCTAAATCGTCACCTTTGCTTCGAGTATTTTACCTAACCCAACCTAGAGCCAAGTAACTCTCAACAGGGGAGAATCTCGTGAATATCGAAGCGTGTTGGCGAGTGTCGTGACTTTGTCCGGCAACCGACTGATTGCAGAGAACAACGAATGTAGAGTTTCGAAGCGCGTTGCCCCGGCCGTAACGTGTTGGTCACTATTCCGTTGTACGTTGTCGCGAGATCTCCACGCAAAAGAAACGGCTTGCTCGGCTCGATAAGCTGGGCAGGTACGTTGTCCCTTCGACGGATCGATTGGCTGGACACGAACGAATGAACATCAAAACCGTTGTTCGCGACGACAGCGCGACAAGATTCTACACCTATCTGTGCCTTTGATGGCCTGTTCCCACCCTGCTCGGAAGACTGATGACCGATTTTGAGAGAGACGATAGATGATGATATATTAAAACCCCGTTTGCCACCTCCTGGCTTCGATCACCAGTCATCCATCAGAGAAGGCTGACGGTGAATAGAAAATTGATTAGTCACCGGGACATCCTTCGCTTGTGAAGAGGAAAGAAAGTTGTCAGGGTTGTCCCTCGATAGAGCAGCCTGCTGATTATGTGGGCGCTTGGATAATAATGTCACGAGATCCATGGGTAATTAACGGACGCCTGTTCTGTGTCGGTCGAGATGCTTGTCTCTCGAGGAGAGATTAAAATATAATTGGCTGCGTGAGCTTGGGAGGATGGTAAAAATCAGGGTTCGAACATCGATGTTCGTGTTTTATTCAGAAAATAAGAGCGAAGGGGAAAACTGATAAAAAGAAGTGTAGCGAAAAAGGAGAAAAAAGATCAGAGGAGGAGAAGGGATAGAATGAAGAGGATAAAAAGTAGACGAGGCAAAGAGTATCCGTGACACGTTAATTAAGCGTCGAACGGGAATTATTGGCCGTTTCACGGGCGGCACAGCATGCCGGATACGCCAATGGCGGTAATTACTCGACGGTAAATAGAATCAGTTGATTCGGTGGCGAAATTGACACCGAGTTCAAAGGAAGGTCGTGCGTCGCTTAATTGTCGTCGCGACGCCGGAGGTGCGACGCCGTGGTTACACGGCCGACGTTAAAGCAAGCATCTGTGCCGTTGCAGAGCATCGACGCGCGAAACTCCCTCGACGCGCTACATCAGAGCGAGAGAGAGCGAGCGAGCGAGCGAGTGAGAGAGAGGGAGAGAGGGGGAGGGGGGAGGAACGATGTGCATCGCATTGCACACGTACACAGGGTGATATCCACATACGTATAAACTCACACAGAATGAAAGGGAGGACTAGTAGTGGGGTAGTGACGGGCGGTGGTAAAGTGCAACTCGGAGTGCAATTGAGGGTTTTCATAACGACGCTGCTGACGCGAAATAACGCGACCAAGCATCAGGGGCTGTCGTTTCAGTGAAAATGCTAACGAAATCAAAGTACGATCCAAGAGAATTAATTTGCTTATTGTCCCCGTGAAATTGACGTGAAACGAGCCTCGCGAGCCTCGCTAATTGGCCCCGGCGACAAACGCGCGCCGCCACACCGCGCCGATTCTATTCCTTCTCGCTCTTTGAACATCCGTGGCCCAGTTCTGTCTCACGATCAAGATGAACTTCGTTAAATGCATGTAAATATTTACGTCGTTTCGTCGACGATGTCTTTGAGCCTGTGACACGCTGCCACCGAAAGTGGAGCTCTCGTTTCGCGCGACATTGTTGCACGACACTTGAAATTTCTGCGTACAAGGGACAAGAGAAATTTAATCGAACAATGCTTGTTCTAAATGCCTCAACGCCGGATACCGAAATGGTTAAAATGGAGTGTCTTTGAAACTTTGTGTTTCTGATGTTACAGGCTCGTTTATTTCCTTGTGTCGTATAGTTTTCATTTGCCTTTCAATTTCTCTAATCAGTTATCAGCGGCTCTAACGTAAAAACTTATTTCGTTCATTAAACGTTTCACCGTTGCGATCCTCGGCTGTCTCGAATGAAGTAAACGCGACCAATAAGACGGTAAAACGCGGATAACTCCGTTGGAACTTTCCAGAGTCATGTTGCGTCGGAGCAGATGTCAGGAAATATCGAGGGAAGTTTGTCCTTTTAGGAACGAAACTGGGAAGATAGAAGAATTAATGGTGGTTCCGCGGAAGGTCAATAACGAGGATGTCATTTATTGGCCGAGGAAAATTGTGGATGGGAATAGAATCTGGGATGTTTAAGGGACGATGACGTCGACCGGTAACGAGCAGCCAGCGAACACGGCATAACGAAGATAATGATGAGAATTACAAAGACGAAGGGCTCGTAAACCAGATGAAACAGCTGTGCAGTGTGCGAAGATAAAATAACAATTGTGGGAAAGATCGTAACCATACGTGGTAACGTATAATCCACGTGTAATAACCAAAATGATCGAATGACCAAATTAAAAATTACCTTCTCCAGTCGCGTCGCTGCTCGATGCATCGATCGGCACAAGACTTTGATTGGATTTACCTTCCCGATGCGACGAAACGTTGTAGCGATTCGAAACTGCGGTGATAAACTTCGAAAGGACTCGAGATTAACTCATGTTTCGCATCATCCGTACCACCGGTAATTTCCACTCGTTTCAATTTCGTTCGCCTGAAATTACCAGGCCCTTCAGCGTCGATGAAACTCTATAAATTAAAACCTCTGTGTAAAATGGAAATGGTAAAAAATACACGAGAGTGAAACTCACGCAAATTCGATCGAATTTCCGAGGTATTTTGCCAAACAAGATATCGCGTTCACAATGGATCCAATTACCAACCAGTCCGCGGGTATTAATACGCGATTGATTTTGCCAAATGTAGCCGTGGATAAACAAGATTTCGCTCAGCTTCTAACGCGATCGTCGGATACAGTTGGAATATCGAATTAGTTTTTGAAAGCTTCCAACGCCGACCGACTATCCCTGCCGTCTATTTTCTCCGTCGTTAATTTGCATACGAGCAATGGCGTGTAGATATCCATCGGTACAAAATGAAACGCGTGTAGTTGCTTGACGTTTGATTGATTAGCTCTATTGAAAACTAGACGTCGAAAGTTACCGCGTTACAAATGACACATTGCACCGCTGCTTTATACCGAGTCAGAACAATCGAGTTTCCCAAGATTCTCAGCTACATCGGTTTAAAATTCAAACAACACCTTCAGCCCGGAATATGAAGCACGGCTTCGAGAGATTCTCGTGGAATATAACGCTCCTGGAATATGAAAACGACTCCCCACGACGCGTCCGCGATTCCTCTTCCTCTTCTGTACAAACACGATCAAAATGGAAGGATGGATCTTCACGAACCACCCCGTAAGAAGTATCACCTTCTTCCATGCTGATATTTAATTCGCATTAAGCGACGTGACTGGACAGAATGAACGGATAGGGCGGCTGGAATCGACGTTCGCCTCGACCTTCGCCCCGACGTTTGCCTCGACGTTCGCCCGACGTTCGCCTCGACGTTCGCCTCGACGTTTACGTCGACGTGCAAGGGGATTCCATTCTTGGGCGGAACGCGGCGGGGATCCAGAGGCTCGCAGGAGTCGCGTCATTCGGACTGGCATTCGCCTCGTCGAGAGAGGCGAGGCTGCGAATTGAATGGGAAATTGATGGGTTTCGGCCTGTCGGCAGTGTACGCGCCGTATATCCGCCATAGACCCCCAACTAGATTCCGTTGTGTCCTGCCCCGTGTATACAGGCTGTACCTCGAAGCGTTCTACCGCTGCTCCACCCCCTAACCACTCTCCTCCGTCGCGACGCTACACACGACGTGTTCCTCGCCGCATACAGAACGTTGCGGACGCGGATTGTGTGCGTGCGTACAGCTGCACCAGCTAGCTACCCGAGGTAAACCGTCGTCGGTCCGTTTGGACCGGTGTTTACCCATGCTGACCGCTTGAATATGTATCGTCTCGCCGGTGCTTTGATTGTACGCCTTCGCATTTGCATGCGGAAGTGTCCCGGTTCCGTCCACCCTCAAGACGCAACAGTCGACACCGTGCCTACGTCGTGTTGCCGCTTCCTAGCCTGATTCCATGATTTCGTCTTGTGCCTGCGTAGAACCGTTTGAATCCGTCGTTTAGATATGGTACATGTGCCGGGGGTTGGAGCTATACAATGGCTGGACAGAAGAGATTAGCCGGACGAGAGAAACGATGACTTTCAACGTCTGTTTGATAAAATGACACTGGTTTAGACTTAAACACGAAATTTCTTAATCGCAACGGGCGTGCAAATCCAGAATTATCCGTCTGCGAGGAACAAAGGTATCGCCATTTTCAGAGAAACACGCCCGTGCAAGTCGTGCTTTCCTATGGGTACCTATGGCGGCGAACTTTATCTGTCGTACGCGATGAACATACCCGGCTACGCTCGAACTTAAAGCACTAGCGTGGCTGGTTAGTATGTAAGGGTGTTATCTCAGGTTTACGTCTGTGTTATCAGATACCACGTCGGTAGAAAACCGAGTTACCCGAGCACATTTCACGGTCCGCGGAACCGCCCTGAAGAACGCTAGCTATTTTCCGGACGATCCTGCTTTTTCCGCTATTTCTCTCACTTTGGATTCGTTCAGAATCTCGCATCGTAGTCGTCTGCTATATATACGCGGTTCGCAAAACAGTGAGCTGTCAGCATTCAAAGCACCGTTTAGAATTCCAATTCGAGCGGTTGAATTTAATTTTGCAAGTGTTGGCGAATCGGTTAAAGTAATTTTTTACTTCTACAGACGATCGCGTGTAAGTACACGTTGAATTAGTCGAGCTACATAGTTCGTACCGCAAACACACGACTGTATTCCGAGTACCTGGTGGTAAAGCCTACTTATCCGTCGGTTCAGCTCTACCTCGTGCACTTTGAGAAATCGCAGATTAACGTCACGTCAAAGTCCTGTCAAGTTACTAGTAACGCGGTGGCAATTATCGTGCATGAGTTGCACTTTGGCGCGTGCTTTACAGGACAATGCTCAATTAGTTCAATTTGTTTTGAACCGTTGCATTACGTTGCGTTAAATAACCGGGAAAAAGAGTTCAGTGAATTCGCGATTTCGACTGCAATTTCTTTTATATTTCGCGACTCGTTCGTGTGGCTCGAAATGGTAAACGCCGTTTCTCGTGAAACACGTTGTGTTCGCATAAAGTTGCGTGCGCCGTGCAGATAGATTCGTAACGGATATACAACATCTGCTCTATTCGATCGTTTCTTTAATGCCATAATATACGTAGAGAACGGTTGAATGTACTGTTCGAATGAAACTTTGTTCTCCACTTGTTGCGCGTAACATCACTCTGTTCCCAGCCATATTGCGCAACGAAGTTTCGAGACTTCGCCTGCCGAGTGTACATGCAGCCTGAGACGAGAAACAACATTGCATTGTTAGCAGCGGCTTACTCAAAACGTCGCTAATCCTTTTCATACACTTGCTGGATTAATTTATCCCGGATGATGCGTTAAATAAAGAGTATCATCGCAGAAAAAAGTTCGGTCCTCGTTCAATAAAAATATATCTATCGACGAATGCGAATTTATTACACGAATAAGTTAATGGTAATCTCGGATACGCGTGTACAACAATCTGTTCAATTTATCGGTAATCACGGTTTTCACTCTATTTCCCTAATAGCTCGATGCATATTTGTTTGCCTCGTATTTCCGTTAATTTTTAATACGCCGTTCACTGGTTACTCTGAAACGTGACTCGAACTGTAACAGTCCGCAACTGCGTTTGACGGCTACGGTTATCTTTCAATTTGTATGAATGGCCGCGATTAAACCGACCCAAGCACGGTTTACCTCAATGGGAATAATTGGTACCGGTCGAGTGAAATATTTGCGTATCGATAGACGGGTAATGGTGTTGCTTTCAAAGAGATTTTCCCCGTAATTCGCCATAATGTCGTTCCACAGTGATTCGCGTATACGTCAATGTCACTGTGCGATACCGCTCTCGCAATAGAGAATGATCGAGAAACAATGGGGGTTCGATTAAATCGCCAGTCCACTCTGTTCCGATCTTTCCTCCATTCGTGAAGATGAACGGAAAAAAGAAGTCTTACGAACGGAAGAACCCTCGAAAGAAAAGTCCAAGAATCTGCTTCTCCTCGTTTCTCCAGTGATCCCTGTCGGGGAAAGTGATTTTGCAGGGTCGAGGCATCGATTCGTCCCGTTGAGACGGATAACAGCATTCACCTCGGTTCGACTAGGACTCGGAGTAAATATTTTATCGCAAGAATCTGCTTGCCTCGAAGAGAAGAGAAAAGTGTTTCGTGACTCAGTGCTCGTTATGCTGCTTCGTCGATCTCGTTTTCGCTCCTGCGCTCGCTCTTTCCCGAGGCATTAACGATTGTTCAGCTTCTCCTGTTCTGGCGGCCATTGTACCGGCGCGTATTCAGTCCCAGCTATCGTTTATCGTGACGCAGAATCGCTGGGAAAACCTTGCGCTAATTTAGAAGTTGAGCAGAAGACGAGAGGCGGATCCGAATAGCCAAGCTGGACAATCGCGATCCCCGCGGTGAAAGGCGGGAACTTTCCAGTCCCGGCATAGTTTGACGCGTTTCCCGCTACCTCGGTCGACCGAGGTGCATAGAATCTTTAGAATGGAACACGACAGGGCGTCCCACGGTGCCCGAAGGAGTTTCACCCGCGGTGGAAATGCCGTACTCGAGGCAGCAACTTTGGACGGTGTTTCGTCGTCGTCGTGCGCGGTACAGTTGGATAGTCGAGCGAAACTGCGAGCTGACGGCCCGGGTTAAATACCGTTACCTGCAGTAACGTTCACCGTCGGTGAATCAATTGTATTTTGAATTCTGTTCGAAAACTCTGCATAGCTTCGCTGTGAGTACACATGTACGATTTTAACGTGGATAAAGGTTCCTAAGAACAGTACATAAAAATATCTAATAAATATCGTACCTTAAAATTCCTAATGAAAAAGGTGCAACAGCTAAAATGAGATTACTAGTTTGTTGAGAATTGTGGATCTTAATTGCCGAAATAAAAGTAAAGGAGCACTAAGGTTACTCTTAGAATTCATATTCAAATAATTATAGATTTATTTAATAAACGATTTCCAGGATCTTCGTCGATACACATTTGCACGCGTCTCAGCATTCTTTTTGTCTTACCATCTTCCATACTAGACTGTCAACGGAACAGTTGCATTCATCTGTTTTTCGAGACGCCACGCACACACTTACTTCCACACACTCATATTCACATACGTGTGTCACTACTAAGCGGCCAATCCAGTCTAGCACACAAAATTATACATATCCCAACATAGTTAAAACACGATTAATAAATAATAATTTTTAATCATACCAAGAGAAAAGAAACTTGATGGTTTTAAACACGAGTTATCGTAAAGTGTCCGGTTTCTGAAGTTGAGTCGCATTTGTCGTATACCCTGTGAGAATAGACGAATGCTGCCAAAAAATGTTGAAGTGGTCACCACTTCTAAGAAAACTTTACATCTGGACTTTTTAGTTTTCTCAAGCACCGAAACCATCGACAGCGTATAGACAAAACACTGGGACGAAGGCAGACCATAAACAGTAGACAGGCGACGATGGCTTCAGGGCTTTCATTCATAGGGTAACACTGCTAGCGTGCGAATCTGTACCAGCTCAATTATATTCCGACTTGTATTTACACTTCTGTATTAAAATATATTTTCTACTTTACAATTTATCCACGCGTTCCTCTGTTCCTCTGTTCATGCGTCTAATAGCCTCAACAAAAAATTGTGCCGTAAACAGGCCCTTGCTCATTGGATCAGTTAGTTACACCACTTGGACGTGATTGCCGATGAAGGTTATATGGGGAAGCACGTGGCTGAAGGGTCGAGGGCGTTTACAAGGTCAATTTTCGCGAAGTTTCCGCTCAAGTTCTGGTGTCCAACATCGATAATAGACAGTAGCCCATATCAAAAAGCCTGACTGAATAAGGAGGTGTACTCGAAAGTTGTTCCAAGGTCAACCTGCGTTTCAACCTGCAGGAAAGATTCTGTCGATTTCTGATTTCTGTCCAACTATCGTGTTTGAAGACTCTGAAGGTCGTGTCAATCTAGACTTCAACCAAGGCTTCCTAACTTTCAGTCTGGAGTTAATATAGTCGAAAAACATGAAAAAAAAAATAATGAACTTTGATGGAAGTTGCAGGATCACGTGGCAGCCAACATCAAAGACATTCTTCAGAATTTCAGGTTTAACAAGAGAAAAAAGGAGAAATCGTGGTCAAACAGAGTAAAAGGTCAACGTCGTTAATATCCTATCATACATAAGATGAAAGATGGATCCCAGGAACGTCTAAAGAAAAGAAAAGAAAAAAAGAAAGAAAAAGGAACGTGCTTAGAAAGGGGATTCTAGAGACGAAGGTATTTAAAGTAAACTTGGCGAAGTCAGGTGAACTTCTCTCTGCCTTCGTCGAGAGATCGTCTCGCTACTGGCGCGTGCACGCGCGATAGTTTGATACGTTAATCCGTTAAGTTGGAAAATTTATCGAGTTGAAACTTGGTTTAATCTGGGGCCGTTGTAGACGCAAGCAACCCAAGTTGTGTTCCTCTTGTAGCCAGCACTGTAATGTACACCGAGAGAAGGCAGAGGCGCGCACAAACCTTGACAGAGACAGAGAGAGGTGGAGAAGTAGGTTTGGAGACCTTAAAAGCGACAAGACACGAGCCGCTTCGGAGTTATCTCTCCGATGTCTTGCCGCGCTCGAGGCTCGTCAAGGTAAACCGACTCCATGAATTAATTAGTCGGCAAACGACGAAAAGACTGTGGCTGCCTACTCTTGGAGGCACGAAAGGTTTCAGCCTTTCTTACTTGGTCGCGCAACCGCGTGGCCCGCAGGGCTAACTGCAGAAAAGGCGAGCCGAACGTGCTTGTGAATTGGCTAAACGAGACAAATAGCCGGCGAATCGAGCAACCGTGCCGTCGAGTTTAGACAATGGTGCTTTAACTGCGGAATTCATGAATCGTCGATGACTTCGTTTCACGAATTTCCACGAAGCCATTAGACGCAAAAGGACGTTGCGAAGGAGAATCAGAAACGGAGAGCAGTAAGTTGTTATTGAATAATACGCGTTGATGCTTTCGACGATGCGCGAGACGTCTCTCGCAGATAAAACGAAAAGAAAAATCATGGAAGAAGACCGTTAAACGCGAAAAAAGAAAAGAACGACGAGATGAAGGGGAAGGAAGATGAAGCAAGTTGGAAATGTGAACGTTGAAGAAACCAAGCAACGTAGCTCGAAAGACGAGCGAGTAAACGGAGTGTGTAGCAACGTTTATTGAGAGCCGGAATTATATGATCCCCGAAGGCCAAACGACGGTGAATAATATCGTTCGATCTGTATTTCCTGTTTCGCGTCACGGAAGCGCTGATAGTATCTGATTTCGAGAGTCGAAAAAATGCCGAGACGAAAGACGTAGATACATAAATATAGATGTAGAAAATGAGAGGGAGGAAAACGCACACGCGGAACAGTCGAAGATAAAAAGGAAGTTCGGAGCGTGTGCTCGACCTGGATAACCCAGGCGCGCACCAAAGTTTTTGAGAGCTATCCGACGGCACCCCTGGGAATCGAGCTGTACGCGTACGATGTTCGACTCTCTCGCGGATGGATCCTCTCATAATATTTCTCGAAATTCTTCAAAATTCCGTGGAGGGAAATTTTCTCAAGCTAAGCCCGCCCTTCTACTCCACGCCCTTTACCCTATCCTGTACAAACACAGTTGGCGAGCTACGGATCGGGGATTTATGAAGAGAGTTTCCACAGGAAATCGTTCGCTCGACCACCATTTGTCAATCGAAAATCCCTCGTTCGTGGTTTACAATTACGCGAGACGAATCGATTCGGAAGCTCGCGTCGCGGAAAAATAATTGCAGCTTTATCGTACCTACGCGAAAATTGACGCGTCCCTCTCGATACGCGAACCGACGCGGATTCCTTTTCCCGGGAAACCGATTGAAAAGCCACCAGCTGCGCCAAAATGGTATCGAGTCGGTCAACACCGGCGGAAAAATAGATTACTTCTGTCCGATAGGGAAGCCGACCAGCCGATAGAAGGCTTAATACCTTCCTCGATACTCGTCAACCAGTTGACCAAGCCGTGGCGACGATAATACCGCCGCCAGATATCAGTAACAATTTATCCAATGAACACATCCTGTTATCTCCGCCGCAGTCCACCGGACTCTTCCTCCGAACCAGCCAACCGAATAATAGCTGAATCAAGTAACGCTCTGGTCTCGTTCTCTCCTTCTCTGTAAATTCTCTGCTACGTATAACGCGTTTGCACTGATACGGAGCGAACAACCGTTCTCCCTTCAAAGGATGTAGACTCGTCATTTACACTAGAAATCACCAAGAGAATTGATACCTGAGTTATTTCAATCTCGCAGTCTGTTATCTTGACACGGGTGATCGCAAAATTTTCGCCCAATTGTCGCGATTAAACTAAAATAACTCCAACTCTTTTTCACTGCTCAAATTATCACGCATAGTTACCTCAGATCACCGTACATCATCATCGCGTAGATTGTCAACCGTCCAGGGCATGTAAACGCTTTTAACGCACAGCCTCCGTTTTACATGGCAGCAAGTTAGTGATAGTAAATAACTTCCGGATCGATACCGTTTGTTTCGCGCTCCCACCAGCGCGTTGCGCCCTTCATAAATTTTCAGCAGGCAGCCGCTGGGCGGAATATAACGAGGCTGGTTGCAGCGGCTCAATCGCGGCGGCCGTCCATGCACGATCTACGAGGGATCTTTGAAATTCGAAGTCAGCCCCGAGTATTCCCCAATCCCGAAGTCGCGATAGCACGGTCAATTTCGCGAACGCGCTCAGTGTATGGTTTCGATGCTCGCAGACAGACAGACGGAGGAAACACAGAATGAAGGGGAGAGAGAGAGAGAGAGAGAGGGAGAGGGAGAGAGAGAGCAAGATGAGAAATCCCGAAATCCGTGCACGATCCTGCGGCTATGGGGCACAGGCTGTCGTTTGTATGCCGACCGAACGTTTGTGCATCGTACGTAGCCGCTTGTCAGACGGCAATGTCTGATAATACAAAGCCCTATACTGCATGCGGCTTTCCGTCCTACAGCGCAATCAGTTCGAACAATCAGTTTGCGGAATAGCCGCCGCTGGACACACAATCGGCGTCTTCCGGTGATTCACCGGCTTAAAATACGATTATAATTCCCTTTTGTCCCCTAAATCGTCCTGTCGCGCATGTATCTTCCGAACCGCCACTACCGCCTTGCGATGAAACATCGCGCACGTTCGCGCCGATACGCGTTTTACCGATAATATTCACTCGGATGGGTGGCACTTTCGACATTCCACACGAGACTCGCCACGAGCACACTGACCAGCAGCAGCAGCATCTGCGGGAAAAGAGAGGCACTTGGAACCGGCTGTCACGGGATTCCACTTTGTCACAGGCGAACTCTCCGAGCCATTGCCAGATCGAGGGTTCTTCGGCCGTCCTTTGATTTTCTCCGCATATTTTCTGTCCGTCCCTTCGTTCGTTTCTCGAAAGAACGGTTCCTGGTCCCGTCTTACGACTTCTTTACTCTCCTCGGCGGACTACTTCTTTTCTCTTATTCGGTGAAACATTTCCCTTTTATATACTCCACGTTATGAATTCCATCCCTTATTCCAGTAAGAGATACCAGAACGCCGATACTACGAGATCTACAGTATCAACCTACTAGTACGGACTAGTTAAAAGCTTATTTGATCGAGTATGAATTTCAATCAGAAGCAAGCAACTCCATTCTCGAAATAACACTCCTTCGAAACTCGTAATTTCCATTCCATCCGGATGAAGTTCCAGAAACAAGCTCGGCACTGCGAAACCAGACAGACACTATTTCTCGAAACCAAATACCCCTGACCGTGGTGTTCTCTACCCTACGTTCGACATGGGCCAAACGCACCGTGGGCTTGGTCTCTCCATCTTCCTGTCTACCTTCCGCTTCGTCTCTCTCCGCGTCCCTGATTTGATTACAATTCACACATCTCTACCATACACCCTCTCTACTGTCGCTTATCGGTATCCCCAACCAGTTCTCCTACCGCTATACACACACGCCTCTTTATCCTTCCGCTAATCACTTCCGTTGTCTCTGTCTTTCAACCCAGCTGCGGTCACTATACACGCAGCGTCCCTTCGCTCCACTTCCACCAGCCTCGCGTCCATTCGTCCCCTTTTCGACCGGCAACGTGTACGCAGTTCTCTTTCCACCCTTTCATCAGCCTCTCTATCACCCCACTCTACCGTCCAGCCACCCTGTCAATTCGTTTCTGACTCTTTTTTCTTGTGCGCGAAGTTACAGAAGGGTGTCTTAAAATGAATTAAGAGCAAAGTGGTCGTTACAGATGGATCCTAAAGGTGGACAAAAGAGTCAGGCATTGAGAACGCAATACTCGAGGAACTAAGTAATCCTCGATGTAACATAGACGCGAGCACACGATACTGAATGCAACCGATTCTATATATCGTACACGTATTTCGAAAGTGAAATAACTGAAATATTTCTTTTAGAAAGAAGGAAATTTATATACGTACAAAAGATCTAACATATCCAGGTTTGATTAAAAAAATCAAATTCCTCCATTTCTGAATAATTAGTACAGCTTATCGAAATAAATTGTCCTATAATACTCACATTCGGAGAAATATGGTGTAGCGGCACTCGACAGCAAACTATGACCGGACGAGCAATGAGCAATGGCTAGCGCCTTTGGTTACGAACGTTCAAGACCAGGTTCAAATCCCGACACTCGTAGTCCGGCTGTTTTCTCTACTATTCCTAAATGAGAAGAAGCCATCCCGGATGAAGACAAAAATCTCAAAACCTATACACCAGCAGCGCAGTACCTATCACGACCTATCCACCTCAGTGGCTAGATCCTCTTCTGCTCTAGATAATCTCGCGCGATAATAAACGAAAAAGGGAAATATTCCCTTTACGTCTAAATTACCTAAAAGCACTTTCGCTTCGCATAGCTCTCCGTGTATTTCACGCTAGACATATACGTTCTTCTGCGTCCTGTTTACAATTTCCAGCGTACGTATCGATAATTGGCTCGGCCAAGCCCCAAAGGATGGATTCTCAGCCCGCATACGATTTTACCATTTACCGAATAACCGTCGTTTACGCCGATACATCGCGACGTCCATTCCCTTTGCAGCTTTGTCTGGCCGCATCAGATATTACCGGGATAATGCGTTCACCGGACCAGTCTCTTCCGCATCTGTCTCGCTGGCCGAACACGCTCGCGCTCGTCTACCAGTCACGAAACCAGCTCGCACGCGCACGTACGCGGCTATCGAGGAGGCGTTCTATGCGAATGGACGCGAACCAGCCAGCCTGGCGCCCGATTCAATACCCGGCGTCATCGCGTTGATACGCTCAAAGGGTCGTTCCGGCCGGAAGGTCGCGGGCTATCGTGGAACGTCATCGAACCGTTGACGGGTTTAGAATCGGTTTCGGCTAATCATACGCTGTCCACCGACCGCTATCGTTCACCGGTCAATACGGTTTTCATGGATTGACACATATCGCTAATTAGTATTCCAGGATCGTGTTCAATGGTATCGCGGCCGTTGTTGTAATCTCGGCAGAGAGAGAGAGAGAGAGAGAGAGAGAGAGAGAGAGTCAACCCAAATCAGGAAACCCGGAACCGAGAATCAAAAGCGAGATTATCGCGGGAACTGCGCTCCATGAAGAAATAGATACGTTGTTCCTCATGGAGATATCGAACTTGATTAAACTGAGATAGTGGTTTTAATATCGACAAGATGTTGTTAGTTATAAAGAAGAAAGATATCGTGTCATCGTTATCGTTATCAGTCGCTATCGCCCGATTATTCCATTTTACGATACACGTACAACTTTCGAGGACCAAAATTTAACAGAGGATTGCCCAACACGTATAAAGTTAGAGTATAAAGTGCAACATACCTTAATCCGTTTATGAATAGAACACGGATGTATGTATATAGAGGCTAGTCATTTATTCGCAGAATGATGGACTCGGTGTCGAGGGCGTAATCG
Source organism: Bombus hortorum (assembly GCA_905332935.1). NCBI lineage: Eukaryota > Metazoa > Arthropoda > Insecta > Hymenoptera > Apidae > Bombus > Bombus hortorum. The sequence goes on from HG995192.1 coordinate 11,550,307, forward strand.
CGTTTTCGTCGAATCGAGCAGTCGCGGATATTTGTTTTAATAGGAACGCGAAGCGGCAGGGCGGAGAGGAGATCGCGTAAATTTCGCGAATGCCGTCCGTTGTATCGCGATATTGGGACAGAAATTGAATTAATAGGCGCGGCCAGGCCAGGCGTGGAACGCGTGTAACGCAGGCTAGCGCGCTCGTCACTCGTTCGCCGATCTAACTCACGATTGACGCGCGGCTCTGAATCGATAACTCCGCTGAATTCCGAGATTACCGCGGGCAGATCGTTTCGTAAAGCTCTTCTATCTCCACGCTATCTCTCTCGATACCGAATAAATATCCTCCTGAACATTCTCGTGACGATTCGACATCGGTGCTCTAACGATAATCGTGGTTTAAATACGCCGCCAACAGGTAACGCGTGTCTTATCGGCCGTAGCGAAATTAATGCGTGAGAGTTGCAATGATATCGCAGAACGAAGCCTCTGCTGTCTCTTCTCACCTATGCGCCCTTTTCACCTGGCGTAGTACTCTTTAGTACATTCACTCATTCCACCGCCAACCCTTTGCCAACCCTCGCTAAATTTACTATCTGAATTTTACGTTTCATTAACCGCGGCTCTCTGCGCCAGCATTAACGGGTCCGCGGCGCGTATTTATGCGATGGTAATTAAGAGCTAATTAAAAATAGCCGGGATATTCCGATCGGTAAATAATCGAGGAGGAAAGCTGGAGCGCGCCCCTCCCAAGATAAATCGAACGCCTATCTCTCGATCGTATAATGTAGCCTGGATTTAAGCGGTGGCCGCTAATTGCGCACGCTATTCCGGAACCATTTAAATTGGTTCACCGCGACAAATCTAATCGTTCCGACCGTCCATTTTCACCCCACCGCATCCCCTTCACAAACACTCTACCGGCTGGCAATTCTTTTCTCCCGGCGAGAGTCGATCTTCTCGCTTTTCTTTCCATTCCTATTCCGCTAGATTTCCGATATTTTTCGTGGAATACTTCGTGGGATAGCTAAAGGAAAAACGTGTAAAACTGTGGCGATTTGGTCGAACGTTTTCGAGAAAAGACGGTCGAATAAATGTTCGATATAGGCGCTAAGTACACGGTTGGCTTGTCGTTAATCTATTAATGGAGAAACCAGTCTATTGTCCTAATCTCATTCGTCAATAACAAGCATTGGCCTCTTCGTGAAGTGGGCTGAAATCCATCCCCTTTGCCTTCGCTATGGTTCCCGCGCTGCGCATTGATCGAATATCCTCAGGTTCCGATCGAAGGCTAGTTTACCGGACCGTGGTAACCCGCAATTACCATCGTTGTCGGAACGCTGAACGAGAGTCAGCAACAATAGGATAATTTCCTGTAAAATTTCGTCCAAAGTGTTCTTTGCGTGGCGCACCCCTTTTAACATCGATCTTAGTTAAACAGCGTGATTCGACTGAACACAATCTCATTAAAACAAAGTAGCCAAGTTCATTCTTGGATGGAGTATTTCACTGGTAACGTACGATCGAACAACAGGGGAACTTAAAGTTCGTTCCTGTCTTCCACTGGGCGAGGAAAAATCGAATTTCAGCTCGTGTCCGGCGCGTTCACGCGCGCGACAGTGCGATGATCGCGACGCGGCGGGCAATCGAATGAAATCGGGACCGGGTTTCCCTTGTTTCCTATCCGGTCACTGTCGTGGCTTGACACCGGAATTTTTCGACGTGTCGCTGAAATTCCATGCGACACTGACAGCCGCGATTTCCAACAGCCAACGATCCGTGAACCGCGACCCTTACGCGCAGCGTTTCGTTCTCCACATGAGAACTTGGTCAACGTTCACTTGGACGAAAATATTTGTTGGTGAGAAAAAAGGAATAAAGGAAAGCGTACACCGATTCGAGAGTCGCGCTGGTTACCAGAGGCTGGTTTAATGAGTTCGCAACTCCTGTCGTTGGACCAAAGAGGGTGCGAGCAAGAACCAACCGAAAAGTTCTGTCTTATTAGAAAACTTATCGCGTCTTCGATCGAGGAAACCTTAAGCAACTGTGTTCCGGTGTGCGGAAAAAGGCGAAGAAGGAGGGAGAAAGCGCTAATTTGTAGCAGTGGTCCTCGAGACCAGGAGCTATTACGACGAAGCTTCGCAGGCAAACTTACGGAATCTTAGAGCGCTGCCTTAATAAGCGCCTTAACATCCTGTCTATAAATTTTAAGCGATGTAAAATTAGCGCGAACCCACCGTGCCGCTTACTCCTTCCCTAACCCGTTTTCTTTCTCCTTCTTTACCTTTCATGCCAGGTAGTATGTTCGAACCGAGTGGAATAATAGGTTTCAACCGGTCAGGTTCTCGCTCCCTCTACTTTCCTCTGTTCCTTGTTCATCGTTTTGGTCGGACCGATCCACCACGAGGTCTCACCCCTTCTTGCCAGCCACTGTTCTCCAACCGCCTCGTTCGTACGCCGAAGTCGTTATTAACTGGTATTCCGTCGGGAGTCGGAAGGTAATTCGAGTCCGAACACGCGAATGAAATTGGGTCATACTTCGTGGACTATGTCTGCCCGTTGGTGTGTTCGTGGCGGTGTCACGAGAACGCGGTGTAAACGATGTGGAGAACGTGAGTGGAATAAGGGTGATTCGGGGAATAGCTTGGTCCTGCGACAAATGTTGGACGAAAGATAATTAATACATGCAATAATCGTTTCTTTCCGTTTCGTCCTTACGTTGGACCGTCGATTTTCATCTTACTTGATTATTTAGCTTTCTTGCAATGACAAAATCCGTGACGATCCATGCGTATTTGCTCCTATTCCTCCCCTATACGCGTAGCAGTCTTTACAAATCGTCGATCGTTTTCGTTCAAACAGCTCGAATTTCAAGCAACCTGTACCAGTTGCGAACATCGAGTTCACGGTACTCCTCGAGTGGTCGCCAAGAATCGTTCGGAGCGTAACGAAATGGGTTACAATACCGGGCGACGATACAGCAGCCATGCGGGAAGCATAATTTTCCTACCGACGCGACAGGTCAGGCAATTCGGTTTCGGCCGGCCGAAGCGAAATTGAATTCGACTTAACGACGATCGTGCATACATCGATGAGATATTCGCATCTCGAGCATCTTCCGGCCGTGTCTCGACGACTCTCGTGGCGTGGCGTGGTTCCGGCGTTCGCGAGGCGAAATCGCGCGACAGATTTCACGAACTAAACGAGACTCTCGTAGTCGGAGGGCGGAGGAAAGGAGAAACGACGCGAGAAATCGACGGAGAAGCTTCGTGCGACCGAACAATAGAAGCTGCAGAAAGAAAAGGGTGGAGATGGGAAAAGAAAGGATGGATAGGGGGTGGAAATGGGTAGAGGGAGCTCTGAAACGCGCACGATTTACTTTGCAAACGACGAGGAACTCGGTAAACTCCGAGGCGCCCCCGATACGACACTCCCGTCTGAAAACTTGGCCAATAAGCGGCGAAAACAAGAAAGAGGCGAGCCCACGGAGGTGGGGCAGGAGATTGCATAAAAGTAAGCAGGTACGTTAACCGCTTCAAAACAGTCGAATATATTTCCCGGATCGACGACACTCGTCCCCCATGGGCACACTCGTTCTTATTCGCCTTCTTCTTCCCTCTCAACCGAAAGATTATGCCGGACGTACTTTTTCGTCCTCGTTGACGGCACTGTGCCCCGGGTCATCTTGCTATCTGTGGCTGGCTACTCGTTGCAAACAGCTCCGAGGATCGCGTGCGTTTTGACACTGCGAGAAAACTTTATTACATAGGTCGGAGAGAATCGATGTAACTAGATTCCAACAGATGTGGGATTGTTTGCGGCTTTAAAAATACGTAGAAATACGCGGTCTGTCTTATTTGACCTCCGCTCTCTCAGAGATCTTTTTCTTCCCGTTTTTCTTTCCTAGAAACCGGAAGATTGTTTCGTGAGTGACGTTCAAGCAATTTCAAGCGGCAATTGAATAAAAGCAGAGGCAATGGCATGAGACGAAAATTGCGAGGCAATTGTTGCACAGAAACGTGAACAGACTGGGGCAAAAACAGAAGTGCACGATGACCGAGCACAGTCATGTGAATAATATATAAAGTTCGCGTGACTCGACTCTTTAGAACGCAACGGGACGTATCGCGAGACCATGGGCCACGACACTTTCGCGCAGAACGACGCGATACGATATCCCTGAAGATACGAAGAGCAAAAGAGCGCGAGAAAACGCGAGTACTCCAGCGAAAAAAAAAACACTCACGATCGGCTGATTTAATTTCAAACGTTCTGCGTTTCTTGCTCGGAACGCTAAAGAACTCCTAATAAACACTAGTCATGGAGACCTTTGCGCTTGGAATAATGAGAATTTATTACGCAGTCAACTCAACGCGTTCCATTCCTCCATTTCTTTATAGTTATCGATGATATTTTCTTCGTTGTGTTACTCGAGTCAAGCTGGATAATTTGCCTTATAAATTCACAAATTCAATATTTAACACTAGTATAGAGTTGTTCGAATCATTTTTTCCTTTTTCATATACTTTTCTCGTTGTTCATAGTGTACAGGATATTTTCTCACTCTGTCGTCACTATACCGGAGACTAATGGTAACTCTTATATCGTTAGTAATCCACAGAAACGGTCGATGCGACATTAAATAATGGAAATAGAAAGAAAATTCAAGATGGAATTTTATGGAACTTAGACGATGCAAATAATCCGGCCTCGCTATACGCATTACATAGATAAATGCAAAGAATTCAAGAAAATCGATTTATCTCGCCAAATACAAAGTCACGCGAGGATTAGCGATATTTCTTCTCCGTCGCAGAGAAACAAGAGAGGATCACAAAAGCGTAAAGCTGGAAAAAGGAACATTTAACAAGCGCTCTTTCAGCTCGCCATATATCACGAATGTCACTCGCGTCGATTTTCCACGAATCGACGGATACGTCGACGAATTTTTTCCTAAGCCCAAGAAAGCTTATGCGCGCATTAATTGTTTGCTCGGGAAACATAAGCGTTTCCAGGACTTTCTAATAGGATTACATCGCGCGAGGCTACGAGCGACGCTTGGGAAACACGCCGCGTCGTGGATTAACCAGATGGAGGAATCGTATGTTGTAAAATTAGCTGCTTCGTTTGGAAAATGGCTAACGATTTTCCATAATTTTTCTGTCTCGAACAATTAGGATCATGGTAAAGAATAAAAGCGAAGCGATTTCGATAAATATTCCATAGTCAAGAATAATCCGTTTTTCGTTCGCCGTAGAAGAAAATGCAGCGCAGGATCGCGTATAAAATAAATTTCGTGGTCTGCGGCGGGCTATCCACGCCACGGTGAATTCTTCTCGAGAAGTAAAAACGTTCTACGACTGGACGTAGCTCCCGTCATACATATATGTATGGAAGCAAATCGGTAATACCTAGACCAATAAAAACGAGTATTCGCAGCAGTTATTGGCCGTTTTGAATACGGACAATTTAGGATTCTCTGGATGGCGAGGCAAAGGCGAATCATACGAAAAAAGAAACGATACGAATTCGATAAGAAACGATGGCCCTCGAAGAATACGTACAGCGATACGTCCACATGATTGGACGGTTTTTCCAGGAGAATACGAGGTCCTCTACGGGTAGAAAAGCAGCTGGTCCCAGCGTGGCGAGTCGTTGGCAAGCTTCCCGCGTTCAAGAGGCCGGGGGAACTTGAGTTAACCGGGCAGCAAGGCCACACGTTCCTGCCGATCATAAAATTCGAAAGCGTCGCGTCGCAGAGTTTCTCGCGAGCAGCCAGACGGGCACGGTGGAAAAGCGTTCCCAGTGGAAAACCGGCCGTGGAATGAAAAACTTGAGCCAGGATCGATCATCGTCCGTGGAACAAATTAATCAGGCCATTCGTTACAGCTGTCATTTACACGTTTCGCAGTGGACGTGCCGATACGAGACTCTCGCGGCATCGCTCTCGAGAGCTCTCTCGGCCGATCGAGGAACGTTTATAAGCCGTAAACAGCGGCAAACGGTCAGGAACGGGGTGGAAAAAAGCGGTTGATTCGACTCGATCGCCGTGGTGCGGTATATCGATCGATCCATCGGTGAGAGCGTCGACTCGACGTCGATCGATGCTGCACGAACATCGCGATTTGCGAACCTATGCGCCGTCCTACGAACGATGTTTCGCTTCGTTTTATTCTCCCTCGCCACGGTTAACCGGAGTGGATATTTTCACCTTCGCGAGGATGAGACGCGAAACTCGGTCACGCGCGATAATCAGAAATTTATAGAACGACCGCTCGTTCGCGCAGTGCTCGGCCGTCGATCGTCATCGACGCTTTCTATCGATTCCGCCGGACTTTTTTCACGATTGTAGCCAGCCGATGTCACTGGCAAAAGAATCGCGTACACGTCGTGGAAACGCGACGCGACTCCTGCGGTGGGAAACTCGATGAAGCGTAACTGGTCGTTCGCAGAGTCGTGAAGCGTGTGCAGCGCGGCGAGACCACGACGATAAACGATAAACGTCATATCGTTGGGTGCACATTGCGCGAACTGAATCTTTCTGCGCGTACAGCGTCCCATTGGCCATTATTCGAGGCAAACGCGGCTGGCCATGCATTCACCTCGCGTTCATGGTTTCCTCTTTGTAAATGTCTCTCTGTCTGGCTTCCATGCAGACGCGGAGAAACGGTAGAATGCGTTCATATACACAGAGCCATGATCAGCTCGTAGTGCACAGGCTCGCAAGAGGTATTATCGCGAAGCGCTCAGGAAGCAACGTTGTACGAGCGCTAATGCGTCGCCGTCGCTTCGATCCGAACGAAGAGAGCTCTGTCGCTTCTCCGTCGAACTGGCTGCCTCGGTTCCACCTGCAGCTGTAGCCGCAGCTGTCGGTCGACTCGGTGCATCGATCGGTTCCGACGAGCGTGAATCGCGTTTCTACGGAGCACCGCAGCCACAATTGCAATCCTTCCCTGTCCTTCCTCTATTTTACCTTCCCCGTGTCTCCCAGTTCGACGTCGCGCGTCTCTTTCTCACTTACCGTTTCTCCATCGTACTTTTTCTCTCTATTATTTTTTGCAGTCGAATTTTGCGGGCAGATCTTCCACGATTTCTCTTTCTGCATCCTTCTCGTGTCTTTTTGCCTCTCCGACGCGGCATCGCTTCTTCCTCTTTATCCACGCCGTTTTTTTTTTCGCTCGACGCGCTCAATCCTCGTAGCCGTTTTTCTCCGGTGTCCGCCAGATTCCAGACTTCCTCGAATCCCGCGTGCTTCGCGCACTCAAAACTTTTTGCAGCTATGCGAGCCGCGCCGGTCAAACTCCTGGAACTAGAATTAGCGACGCGTTCCACCGCGATCACGGAATCGAATTAAATCCCCGGAGCGAGACGATTTCCGAGAAACGGAGGGAAGTAGTCTCTAAACGATTACGACCAAGGGTTCCCTGTCATACTCTCTGTCCCAATTGATTCCGCGCAGACTGTAACGCGAACCCCTCCCCCTATTATCTATGTGTATACGTCAGCGTATTCCCCTGACAGAAGCCCCACAATTTCCATTCGAACGCATCTGGAGTCGCTCTTCTTGCCTCTCGAACGGTCGATCGTTAAAACACGAGGATGGCCGTAAATCGTGGGTCGTTACGTTTCGGAAGCGGCGTTACTACGATGGAAAGATCCAATTATCGAACGAACACGGCGGTAGCCGGTTTCCCTTCGCGAGCCGTCAATCTCTCGGCGTAATACCAGCAACGTAACGAGCAGGCACAAAGATGAAAGGAACAACGGCCATGGGAGCCTTTCGGTGAATCCATCGGGAACGATGGAGCTGATGTTACCGGTCGAACACAGCCAACGACCGCCGATACCACCGCAACGATGTCGAGAAGAGGACGTCGACGACAATAGCCCCTCGTGCTCGATGAAGCAACGGTGACAGCGATGGCGAGGCTGACGCCGCTGGTGCTGGCAAACGACAATGGCGATGACGGTCATCACCGCGGCGCCATCTCCTATGAATGGCCGGCTGCCGATCGACCAAATTGATTTTCTCGCTCGATAGGCGAAGGACAGCCTTCGATCGAATTACATGGGACTCACGACCGATACGTCGCTTTTCTTGCAACGCTTGCCGACGCGGGATATCGCACATCGTTAACCTTACCTCCGTACATGGTTGTCGGCAGCGATCCTGCAATATACTGGAGGGACGTTTCATAGAGAGGAAACAGTAACTGGGTGAGGCTTCCAAAATTAAATGCAGCAATTCTGAAGGAAATTTATCTTTTCATGGTTGTCGTTGATCGTCTGTCACGAAGAACTTTTGTACGACGAGTCTTCTTTCCAGAAGCAGCAGTTTATTTCGAGTTCTCTTCGTGGAAATCGATAACAGGTTTATAATACATGGAAGATATTGTAGAAATAGAGATTAATATTTTTATATATTGAAAGCCTTAAAAGCGTTGGAAGTATATCTATCGTAGAACAGCAAGCAACTGTAATATCACGTGGAATATGTTTCAGAAATATTAGCTGCGAACAATTTACACTTTCAACCCTTCCTTGAAAATTTATAGAATCTTCGAGCCTGGAATATATATGTTTGAAAAATTTTAATCGTACACAACTCACTGTTTGAATCGCTCTTTAAAAATCTATAAAATCTTCAAGCTCGATATTATCGCACAAAAGTATCACCGGCTCGGAGCGTTTCACATGGTTGTTCCGAGAAAGTGTTCGAGAATAAAATCGAATATCAAGGGTACAGTAATTTCAATACCGCTAGAGCTTATTACCGAACACATATTACCGGCATCGTCATTATCGAACGCTCTGCGCAATATCCGGCAGCGATAATTATAGATATATCAGATATTCGTAGCGAACAATGCGACGTGGACGTACGAGTTATCGGCTGCCATTCAGCTTTGAGATTCCCGGCAGTAGTATCGATGCGTCGCTAGACAGACTCGTTAACGCGATAAAACCCCCCTGTGGCTGCAATTTTATTGAGATTTTTATTCATCCCTCTCGACGTAATCCGAGTCATTAACGAATAACGATGTCCCTGAAATCCATAAGCCCGGTCGGTTTATCGCTCGGCGTAACCCGTTTCCCAATCGACGATTAACCGAACTGCTATCGACGATTATGTGTATCGGCCCCTCTGACTGTGGAAACAGGGCGGTTTCGTCGGATCTATTTCGTCCCTGTATACACGATGTTTTCGTCCCCGATCAAACTTTCAGTCCGTCGAGTAATCGCATTAGCGGCTGTCAACTCTTCGAAAGAATCACCTTGTATAGTAATAAATTAACCGACAAGAGGCAAACAACGACGATACTCTCGGTCGAATTTATGCTTGACTCCTCGAATTGCAAACAACAGACATCAATTTAGTGATTCCTCCAGCTTGATCGGGGACAGAGCGATTACTTAAAGTTACACGAAGGGGGGAATAAATGAAGGGAATAATCGAATATGTTAGACGGTCCGTTCCATTCAACGCCACCCCTTCCACGATTCACAACTTGATCAGTCGTTTATTCTCTGTATTTCTCACTGGAAGGTGTCCCCCTTTGTCTATGAAAGCACAATCATCGGAATATTTTCATCGAGTTACGCAGGCACCGATGTTTTCTGTAAACGCTACAGGCACGCGAACGTTTTCTGTTTCGGAGTCGCAACCATATTTTGTTGGATACGATGTTTGCTCGTATCTGTTGAAATGGTCACCACTTCTAAGAACACTCTACATCTGGTTTTTAGTTCTCTCAAGCACTGAACCCATCGACAGCGTATAGACAAAAGATTGGGACGAAGGCAAACCATTAACTGTAGACAGGCGACGATGGCATCGGGGTTTTTAGTCAGAGGGTAACACTGCTAGCGTGCGGATCTGAATTAGCTCATATTGTATTCCTTCTTTGTATTTACATTTCAGTATTTAAAATATATATTTTCTACCTTGCAATTTATCCACGTTTTCCTTTGTATTCACATATATCTAATAACCTCAACAGTACCCTCGGCTCGTTTATCGGTTGCGCGTTATGTTGAGCGCGACGAGCTTTATGACCGTCCCTATTTTATTAGCGCAATACCTAAACGAACAGATAATATTTTGCATCGATCGACAAAACGCCACCACCTTCCATCCATAGGCTTTCTTCCTTATTATCTAATCTTCCTTATTTTTTTTTTTTTTTTTTCATTCTCGTATTTTCAATTCGTCTTTCAGAATCTTCTGGCTTTCGTTGCTTGCAACTGGCATTCCTATCTCTCCTCTCACGCCTCAACGGCCAGGCGTCTCACGTATCTATATAGGGTTTGGATAAAATTTTCAACGAGCTAAAGGTTGGAACTGGAACGGCAGGAATATTCGAAGCTCGCTTTGTCATCGAGTCTAGCAATGGCACAAAGCCGCGCGTGTACAGTGTACACGCTTGTTGCGAAATGTCGTTACATACCTGGTCCCCGTGGTCGCTCGTTACATAGACGACGCTGCAAATAATAGAGCGAAGGACCGAACAATGCCTGAACAATGTATTTATTTTAACAATCGAGCGGGGCTAGCGCGGTCGTTTATCCACGACCCTTCGCGCCACCGGCCGTTCACCCTCGTCGTCGCGTAAACCACTCGAAATAAGCGCGATTGGAAGCGTCCTCGTACGAATCGTTGAAACTGGTTGACCGTTCGTTGAAACAGATTTACAGGAATAAAGCGAAACAATGGGTGGCCTCTCGGCGCAATTGTTATTGTCTGGGACACGTGTTCCCTTGTTGCGTATTGATAAATCCGACGAGAAACAACCACGATTAGAATCGTCGAGTAGGGATCGTTTGTCGAGTGAGAGTATCGTTAAGTCTCGGAAGGAAATTCCGAGCAAAGCGGAGTGTCTTTTAAAACGGTCGTTTCGCGGTAAAGAAGCGGTGGAGAAACGGTTTTAATAGCGTGTACCCGTTAACCGAGACTAGGTTGGAATAATAAATCGCGGGAAATATCGCGGACGATTGCAAATTGGTACAAACGAGAGGGATTGTTATGAGGAGAGAAAGAATAAAAATCCGGAGAGGGGTGGAAAGCGGTAATAGGTGGCGCTAGAGAGAAGGAGTCCATTATATATTGCGCGAATATTCATCTTGAAAGTTAACGAACGTGGAGTAGCGTCTCGTTAACGAACAGGAAAACTCTTCTGGTTCAGGCCGGTTCGCCTGACTGGAAAGAAAATATCTTCCTCTTTTTCTCATCCACCGACCACGTTCGTCTTCGTTTCCCTTCCCTTGCTTTCTCCCCTTGCTTTCTCCCCTTGCTTTCTCTTTCTTTTTTCGCAGTCGCTCGAACGTTCACAAAGCGTGTCATTAGTATAAGTTTTTCACGACGAACTGGAACAAATTGAAACGACGCGAACCGGATTTTTATATTCGGTTAAAATAATGAAGCTTCGGCGCGAAACAGCAACGCGAAAGCTCTCGATCACGATCCTCGATATGTTCCTCCCCCACGGCCTGACCGATGATAAAACGGCGACGTAACGGTAGCGATTGTTAGCGTGACCTACAAGCCTGAAATTTTAATATCGACCGTTGCTTTTCGTAGGTGTTACATTCACTAACTCGACGAATGCTAGTCGAACATGGTTTACGTAAATGGACGAGACAACCTTAATAAAATATTCCACACGCGAAAGGATTAACCGTCGACGATTGCCGATCATGAAGCCATGGATTATCGATCCATCGTGGGGCACACACGTCTGCTTTTCTTCATCCAACTCAACCTTTTTTCAAGCTTCTAACGTCAAGCCGATATGCTCGATTGGCGTGACCGATCGATCGGGAAACCTTCGCAAATCACTCGACTCTCCTCGCCTTTAACGTGGAATAAGAGAAATAATAGAACGCGCGATGCAAACATAATAACTTTTAAAATATCGTCCCTACACGTCTCTCCGCCATCTTTTCCTCTTTCGCTTTCTCGAACTCTGGCAGATTCGATTTTAATGTGCAACTCGAGGAAAATTATTAGCGATAAAAGTACGACGACTACCGGTAGCTCAGCCTGGTAAATCACCCCGTTTCCCAACATCCTCCCTTCACCCAAGGCCTTCACATTGACAAGTGATATTTTCATCGCCCGTAGAGTGACAACGTTCGAGGCAAGATTAATCACCGACGCGTTAAAATGAATTTTTCCCTAAAATATGTGCCACGATGGCACGTGGGCCCGTGTGTAGGCGTTATAAAGTTCGTTTATTGGCACCCTCCCCGTACCAACCCTCGTTCGTTTCCCGTACGCTCGTTACACCGTTCGACCTCTGCACGATAAGTCATCGGTTGACAAGTAATATTTTTATCGTTTCTGAGAGTGGCATTGTTCGAACGATGATTAATCGTTCCTCGTCCGAGATTGTTATCGATGGAGAGCACTCGGGCACGTTGCGATCGCGATTCGATCGCATAGCACTAGACTGGTAGGTTCCACAAACAAACCTCGTAAACGTGTTAAAATAAATACTTGAATCTTCGAAAATTCCTACCCCAATATTAAGCACAGATTGCATTCACTAATCGATCGTTTCTGCTGGTCTGTTCCAGGGGAATACTGCAGCAAGGCAGGAAGAATTACGAGGAGGCGATTTTGAGTTATCAGCGAGCGATCCATTTCCGGCCTTCGTTAGCTCGTAAGTATTTCCATTATTTCTCGAGTAACCTTTGCAACAAGAAACGATCGAGTTTCCAATGGAATTCTCGAGTTTCTCGATTTTTTCCACGGACGTGTTCCCCTCGAGCCCTCCTTATACCCATCGGAAAGTACCAAGGTTGGAAATTGATGTTAATGTTCCGAGCCTCGAATTGGCGAAATATAGTTTGACGCAGCCGGCGTGCACCATTAATGAACCTCGGTCGCAAGTTATCGCAGTTCATTAGGGCACTGAAGCGGCAATTCTCGCGTGAAAAATAGAACGACCCTTCGCGTTTCACTTTGTTCAAGCCGCGAAAGAACCCTATGGAGCACTGTACATTCCGCGAGAACTTGTTCGCTAAATACATGCTTAACAAGTGTTCTTCTCGACGAACGGTTGTTGCTACTAAATACATATCTCGTAATAATAACATGTAGCCTACCGAAGTCTCTAGTCATTTGATTCTCTGTTTCAAAACGATCAAGCCACCAAAAAGACAATTATTGTATACTGTTCTTCGTGATTAACAATACACCGCCTAGTCGACTACGTTATTTACTCGTGCCACTGAAAGTATTCCAGCAAGACATAGCTAGGAGATATAGCTACGTTCATTAGAATGCACAATGCACAAGATCTTTTGTACGATGGGTGAAACTGTCACTGGCTTTCCTGTTAACACCCTCTGGGAACGTGTCGCGCATTCCCCTAGGGAAAGTTGACCGTCAACCCCGACGGTAAGCTCCATGGGATGTCACGGTCGAAACTCCATCGAAAAATCTCGTATTTGTTCTTCTTTAGGCGTGTAATCGCGCGTGCTCAAGAATGTCGACGAAAATTTCACGACGGAGAGAAAGAGGATGCCTTTCAAGGCGGTTGGAGTGGGGAAAAAAGCGTGGGTCGAAGCTGACGGTGTTTACCGTATACTCCGGCGAGAGATATTTACCTCGTAGCTCGCCGATATACTGTTTCCGGTTAAATCGCGGTCCAGAGTCACCGGTTTTCGTCCACGTATCCTCGGCTACGTAAATATTATTCCTATTTATTTCGCAACGGCTTGCGGTTTCCGTTGTACGACTTCTCATGCTGATACGGCATTAAACCCGGCAGAAATACCTTCTGAAAATATCAACACTGTTCTCTAAACCAACGAATACTTTCACGACAATGTGGTCGAACGAACTAGAAACCTCGCGACGATCTTTTAAACGCAAACCATAGCCTGATTTTACGATACAGTCTGAACCAATGATTCTTCTACAAAACAAAGAACTCACGAATCTTTTTCTCATTTCGCTCGTTAATCGCTGAAAGTCAGAAATTCCTCGTATCATAGGATCCATTGGATTCTCGCTTTGCTCAGTTAGAAAACAATATCCGCGTAATCAGCGACGATTTTTTGCCACCGTTCTAGCACAAAATCCACGTACACGCGGTAGGCGTAACCGCAGCAGAGAATCGGGGGACCGGTTCGGTTCCTTAACGAGCCACCTTTTGCCCAGGAGAGCGAGGCGGGCTGGAAACGGTGGCGCGGGGTCGGAAAAGAACAGAACGGCCGTCGTTTGTCACGTGGACCGTACGATCCACGTACGACGATTTACTTCGACCGTCCTGGGAATGGTTCATTACCGAGCAAATGCTCCGGCCTGCCGCGATATTGATCTTATTTTACGCTTTCCACTTGCCCGGCTATTTATTATTGCGTCCTACCGGCTCCACCGTATTCCTTCGTGTCGACCGGCTACGACGCTCGTCTCTTGCTCGTTAACGATTACGCCACGCTAACCTCGCGATACCGTTGCCATTTTCTCCGTTTAAAGATTTAATATACGACTAAACGAATTTAATAACTATCAAGTATAAATTACTGCTTTAAGCATCGTGTGGGTCATCAGTGACCAACAATAGAGTTTCAACTCAGACTACGAACGCTTTTCCAATAGCATTTGCATAAAATATAAATTCCTTTGTGCAGATATTCATTCAATTATATCGTGTATAAAACGGCGTAATTAATTTGATTGTAATTACTAACTTTCCTCTCGAGTTTTACTTTTTATTTGTTCGTTTGAATCGACGTAAGTTACTTTATAGGTTTAGGATATTTATCGCTTTCGAAGTTGAATTATGGATCGGATACAGTTATGAATTTTCAAATGAAACATCGTACTATTGTAGACACGTATAAGGGCAAGAATAGATTTCATGGAACTTCGTTTAAATTTAGTCTATAGGATAGACGGATAGACGACATCGTTCTATCGTTCTACAAAGGATATAAAAAAAGCGAGATGGCACGGAAGCTCTGGGAAGATCGATTTTAAGTGTTTAGTCAGAGTTATTTCGAAGGCATTTCAACTTTGTTCGTAAAACAACGAGCTTCTCGGTATAAGACAGAGAAAGAAAGAGAGAGAGCGCGCGCACGAGGATGGCTTGAATCGTTTAATCAACCGGTTGTTCTATCGGAAACACTTGGCCTCTCGAGGCGACGGGGTTCGTACAACTTGGAAATTCAATCAGCCCCCGTTCACCTAGCTAAAATAAATATATTTGCGAAATAATGTCTCCGTTATTATTCATAACGATGAGAGATGGTCTTCAGTTGTCTGGTCTACCCCCGATTTGATCCTTCTACCCTCTTTTTTTTTCCCGTCTCGAAAGTTTAGAAACATCGGTTCGTTTCAACGTAACTAGTTTTCCGTATAAATTATAGTACCACTCGTCTCGTTAGAAACGAAACGAATACAGCGGGCAGCTCGGTTTTTCACGTCACTTTCAAACGAGAGAAATAAGAGCGGGTGCGAATTATATCCAGCCATGCATTACTTTTACGCGCGGAAAAAGCTGCTTTATCAATGCTGTTTACACGGTGAATTTTCGCAGAACGATTATAACACGATTCCGTGGAGCAAAATATGCCGGGGCTGTGCGGAAAGCACTGGCCCTGAGAAGAGACAGCATTTCACTGTCCGCCCGGTACTTCCTCGAAACGCATTTGCATCCATAAGCGGACTAGTTGGCAAGCGTATAAAGCGGACCTGCAAGAACATCGTCCCGCGCTCACTCGTCAGATTTCATCTTCGTCCAGCAACTAATTTGCTCGATCCCTGTCCACTTGTTCGCCTGGTTCCGGTCACTTGCTTGGCGTCGTTCGTGCGTTATCATCGTGCTTCAACGTCCAGCCACGAATATCGAACCACCTCGAAGCTCTTACGACGACCAGAGATTCTAACTTTCCTTCGAGATTCACGTTTACGAGCTTCAAAAATGACCGTAATTTATATAAGTATAATATACTTTGTAATTAGCTTGCCTAGTTACGTCGGTCATGGCGCAGAGAGTATGTTTCAGCAAACTGCGCGTTCTCAACATGATCGAGCTTGAAAATGATGACTCGTGTTTCGCGATTGTAAGGTCAAGTTGGTAGTTTGTTGTTGAAGTGTTAGTGATCGGCATTAACCTGTTTACAGGTAGATCAACAGCTGACGAGATTCGTATCTAGGTGGTGTGTGATTTACAATGTTTATCGGTGACCCGTTTGCTACAGGTGTAACTCGACCCAGATTTCCATCTCCGTGAATTTTCACACGATTTGAGAAAAGAATGGAGAAAAACGAACGAATGTGATAGCCGCAATTAATAATTCGACGTGCCGTTCCATTATCGCGCTTCTTTAAACCAAACAATGTAATACGGTTACACAGTACGTGGATAAATCAACGAGCAATAAAGGCATAAAACACATAATAGGCGTTGTTATTTGCGTAATTACCAATTAACAGTTCAGGCAATCGTCAATATTTAACATAATACCCGATACCGTGTAAAACACGTATTCTGTACAGCTGATCTTGTGGAACGAAATATTACTTCGAACATCACGTCAGCGATTTTCAATTGTTATTCAAATACGAAGAAACAGTGAGCGATACGTCGTCGTGGAGAATCATCGGTTCTTCACTCGCAGCTGGCTAACTCATCGCGTCGTAATCGAATTTGCATCCGCGGGGACGGTTTCAGCCGGGACGTCGAAACTTCCGTATTCGAGATAATACGGGGCGTTATCAGCTTCTGACCCGTAAGGTTCGTTAAACTTTTTTTTTTCTTCGGTCTCGCGAGTCCGCGAAATAAATTCTCTCGATCTCGTGGCAGAGAGGAAGAGGATAAAAAGAAAAAGAGCAGCGAAAGAGAGGTGAATGGAAAAAAATAGTAGATAAAGGACAAACGGTGGCCAGAGTGGACGAGCAAAGGTGAGATAAATAGCCAAGGATCGAGACTACTCTGGCGAAACGATCGAACGATGCCGCGTTATAAAAGCTTCGCGTCTACAGGATGTGTATTAAAAGTTTCGCGAAGTTGGCGAACGTAATTTAACCGATCTTCCGTTCAGCCGCTTTAGCCGGAGTAATTTTATCGGCGTCGTAAAATTTGTTGAGCGCGACACCCGCCTTCTAGCCAGACGATATGGAAAGTTTGAATTTTCAGCCAGGTCTGCAAAGAGACATCCGTAAACTTCGTTACCTGCGCGCTGTTTTTATCGACGCTATCGGCGTATATACCTTTGTCCCCTCTTTGGTTTTCTCCTCTTTTTGCATTTTTCCTATTTTCTTCCTATCCCCATTTTTTCTTCTTTTTTAGTAAAAAATGTTCTACGTTCACGGTGGCGTCCTTTGTGAGATATTCGATTGGAAAAATTCGTTCTAATTCGACGTTTAGGCTGCAAAGAGTGTAGACTGTAGAGTGACGCAAAGTAACGATTGCTTGCGTAACAATCTTTCAGATACAAAATAATATATACTTTTGCTAGAAGTATCGAACAGATAAATACTTTTTTTTTGTGTGTGTAAATTTTATTCGCATAACAATCAAGTTCTGATATATTCGAAATGATTTCTGGTTGAATTCTGTTGGTTTGCCTGTGTGCTGTGTCTTTTATAAATATTGATGTTGCTATTGACCGATCTCCGTTCACCTGGAGGTGATGTCGTGTGGCTTGATTGATGCAGTTTGTGAAGGTACATCATTTTGGTAGCTCAATTATGGAAGAAGGAATATACGTCCTCTTCTTTGAATTGTACCACACAAATATAATTTATCGACAGAACTGTAATTATTAATCACATGTTGTTCGCGATTTGATTGTCCAGATTTATCGTAGGTTTTGCCTAATTGCCAATAAAATATTTTTGAGGTAATTAAGCTTGCAAATTGTTTACGAACGTTTAATCCTTTTACGTACAAACAAAATGTAATTCACAGATGTCAATGTTTACAATAACATAATAAACAAATGATGTATCCCAGACGTCTTTTTACGTCAAGGGAATAATGCTATTCCATCTTTAACCTAAATAAACATTAAACAGAGCAAACGATATATTTACGTATGCGGGTGTATCGTGTAATGGGAAATAACGTGACTGGCGTTTGAAACTGAGAAGTATCAAGTTAATTTGTAGGTCGCACTTGATTGATGTTTGACATTTACATATTAAACAGAATTTGACGGAATGTAATTATTTATTAAATTAGACCAGGCAATTATTTATATATCGATCGCTAAATTGACATGTTCAAAATGAAAATATAATTCAGTCTGCAACCACAAATATTTATATTTAAAATCTGCTCCCTAGACTCACCAAGGTACGCTATATTAAAAATTCCATATTTCTAACAACGACGATCCCTCCGTGACCTACAGCAACACTTTCTACATTCTCGTCCGAGAGATCTGGCAGAACGTACCATCGATTTCGACGTTCTTTTCGTGCTCCATTGACGTGCTTGTTATCGAATATACCAATGAATCCAGGAAGCCTCGAACTCGAACGAGCCCCGACAATTTCCAAAGACAGGCCCATGTCGCGCTCGATTCTCCGAAGTTCGAGAATATTACGGAAATGGTGAACAAGAAAGTTTCGAGTCTGACACGGAATACAGAGAATACAGGATTCGCCAACTGCTGTGAGATTCGCGCGCGAGTTACGCATTTGAATATACACATTTAGTACACGCTAAATTGTCTACGATCTCATCCTTTGTACGCAAGCAAGCTCAGGATTTGATCAGATTCGCACGGAACTTCGACACGTACTGCAAAACGTTCCCTCTTCGGGAGACCAAGGAACGAACGAAGAAGTGGTAAACGGCGGGATTTCTAGTGGCCTCTTGACTTGCCAAGGAAATTCTCGATTTGATCGTATTGATGCGTCGGAGCGTATCAATTCGCTCGGTGTTGCAGCTGATAAACACCGAGTAAACATTGATTCGATCAATATTGGCGAAGGCAAATGCAAGAAACAGCGGTGAATATAAACGCGCAAACGAAGAAGGAACTGGCGTGACCCGGCAGAATGGTCTGTGTACTTTTGTTTTATGCCCAAGTAAGCGCTCGTTGTTATTCGTTCTGGCAAGATTACATTACTATAGGATCGTTTGGTGCCGTGATTTCTAAGACATAGAAATAAACACGTGTTCCGCAGCGTGAAGGTTGTAAAAGGGAGCAACATGAGAGAACGATGCGAGAGGATAAATCAGTCGTGGAAAGGCGAGAGTGCGGGTGTCGAATTACGATTCACTGTTCTACTGAAACGGTACATCGCGATAAAAAGAGAAAGAAATTGAGAGAGAGAGAGAGAGAGAGAGAGAGAGAGAGAAAGGGCACGGGAACCAACGCACACGGAAAGTAGAAAATGTAACCTCGCTGGTAATTTCATCGGATGAAATGAGCGAAGTATTGACCTTTACCGTGCTCTAACGTAAACGAAAGTAGACCCACGAGGCCAATGAAACAAGTGGCCTTTTCAGCTACTTTTAATTATAATCCGAGCTTTAAATTGCTCGCGAGAAGTGGAGCGACTTTCGATTGTTGCCGGTCTGAGAGAATGGAGAGCGACCACGGCCAACGTTGACGACGTTGGCGGAGCGGTGAGGAGACGGGGATGGTGGGATGGAGAAGAAGGGTGGCAAGGGACAAAAGGAACGACGTCGAGAGCCCTTTGTAGTAATTTTCGCGCCTCCTGCGCGGAAAAATTCGAAGCGAAAAAAAAAAGGAAAGTAAAAAAGGAAAAGGGAAAAAGTAAAAAAGAAGAAAGAGTCTTTCTGCCCGGAGGAGCTTCCCGAACGGAGCGCCACAATTAAACGCTACGGCCGCGTTGAAATCGTTACGTGTACGTGGAGGCTGCTTAACCGTGAAGCGTGCACCACGTAATCGGCTAATATGGCTCGAGCACTTTCATGGATAATCGCCTCCATCCCTCTCGAGAGGGACAAACGCTTCAAGTGGCCGCCAAGTGTTTGGGGGGTAAAAAGCCGCGACATCGCGCTAATAACGTGCATTATTAATAAAACACTGGCGCCTGGTCTCGAGATCGATCCTCCTACACGAGTGCCGCCACTTTTACCTTGTATATGGTCGGCGTGTCTGGTTAAAGCGCGCTTGAAACGAGAAAATGTTGTGCTTTCGTGTTTCGAACGAGAAAGAAACAGACAACTTGGAGGATATTCTCGATAGTCCATCTTTAGACCTTCGCCAACATATTCTCAAGTAAATTTCCCTTTAAACTAGCGCCGGATTTTTTCTTTTTAAACAAACTATCGATAGTGGACCCAAAATGAAACTTGAATCTCGACTGGAAAAGTGAAACGAAGTACGGCCAACGTTGAAGCGCCAAGGAACGTTTTAAAGGAAGGAAAGTTTGTTCGAAGCTATGTGGACGAAAGAGGGACAGGAGCAAGAAGGAGGGAGGGGAAAAAAGCGGTAACACCTGAAGGCCCCGATTCCCTTTGAACTACGATGTCTCGTAGCAGGAAACGCCTCGGGCCGAAGACTTACTGCGACAGAAACTTTCCAGACTACCCGTTTAGCCGCGTACGTAAAACGCCTTGCGCGATACACAAGTGACTCAATTAAAGCAACCAACTTCCAGCAGGGAAGCTGGAGAACCGACGAGCAAACAGACGTGTCGGCGAGCACTCGTGAAGTGTACACCCGGCCGTCGTTTCGCGTCTGTACACAGTCATCGGTTCTCCGCGAATGAAACGAGAGGATCTTTCTGGTGTTCCAAGTTCGCCTCACGGTCTTACCGAACAACGACAATTAAATTGACGAAATTCGATCCCTGGAGAACATCGTTTGTTAGAAATGGAATAAGACCGTACGTGGTCGGAGAGAAAACGAGGTCCCCACGACCTTAACAAAATTCTCCCGCCGTTTTAACCATTAATAACTTCTGTTCAAATATCTATTACCATAACAAGTGTGATCAGTCTCTCTGGAAATTCCATCTCAATTACCATAAATGGAATTTGCAAAGAGAGAATGTTCAAACTATGGCGAGCAAACCGGTTTTGTAGAGAAATACACTGCGTCCAGTCACTTACAAGATTTGTACAAACAGAACTGTGCTTCTAACCACGGTAACGTCATTTCTTGAAACAATAAACAACTGTTACGTGTCATCAAACACTCTCTACTAGGCAATGATTAATGATTACCCGAACGTGTATGGGATAGCGTATCTGATACATTTCGAGCAAGCCCGAAAGCTCGATTTCAAGGGTGGAACGTATCCTGGAACGTAGAAACAAGGGACGATACGATGTATTCGTGAGGTGAGAGAATACAGTTGATAGGTGTTAATTACTACCTCTTAACTATCGAACGGCAAGCAAGAACGGTAATCCATTAGGAATAATGACCATGGTCTATGCACGCGAGATGTGACTGGATTAACCAGTCGTTCGGAAAACCGGTATCGTTATTACAAATTCCTCGTCCCTTCCTGTGGCACATTATTCTGCACGCGTGTACGCCAGTTACACCCGTAGACACGATAGCCTTGGCTGTCGTGTGTGCCGTTAATTGAATTAATTACGAACGAGGGCCCTCTAAACGTTAAGGACGATGAGATTAACGCATGCAAGATACTCCACCGAATGTTTGCTATTTAGATTACAGTATTTACTTGGAAACAAACATATTCATACTTTATGCTATAGGCTTCTCAATTTATTTATCGTTCGTTTTACATAAACTTTTCTCGAGTAAAGATAAATCCGTTAACTTTAGTACGTACACGTGCCATCACGTACAGTCTACCTTGAACTTTCCCTTTCGACGCTCCACTGCGGATTAGAGTTCAAAATGTATAGAAGTTAAACAGCACGAGTATATATATTTGTGTGTGTGTGTTTGTGTGCAGTGGAATTTTAAGCTGAAGACGAGGAACGAAGGTAGGGAGATAACGACACTTTACGATGTAACACAGCGTCGTTTAATATTAGTTCGAACGATCGAACATCCGGCGAGCTCGATAAGAACACGTTCATGCAACTTTGACTACTGGAGTAAGTCAATATATCGCCAACCGCGTGGAAGGTACGATCAGACTACGAGTAGTACAGGTAGCCGCATAAGTAGACCTGGCCAAGTAGTATAGGTACACGGATAGTCATAGTTGTACGAGCAATGAAACGCATCGAGTAGAGAACTTTCGAATAAAAATCGAAATGTCCCTGTTCGCGTCGCTTTCGGCAGATCAAACGCGAATAAAATTTATTTATTTACTTAATCATTCATTGTACGGGAAAAAGTTCTCATTAAAACATTTCCAAACGAAAAGAAAATAATCCATAAAAAACAACCATCAAAGGAAATCTCTGATCGCGTCACTTTCGACAAATCTAACGCGAATGAAATGACTAATCAAGTCGATGATGCGAACATGAAACGTACAACTGTAAAAGTAAAATGAAACTTAGCGAAAAATTTATCATTCGTTTAACAGACTCGTATCCCGCTGTTCCCCTCCATCGACGAAAAAATACGATTCGGCTTTGCGCGCCGATCGCGCCACGACAATCGCTCGAAATCTGAGCGTGATTAATTGCTCGCCGCGACAACTTTCCGGCGTAATTTTCCCGCCATCGCCATTGCCGACGTCGTTCCCCGGTATGTTGGCTTCAAACATCGATCACAGTAAAATTAGATGAATTACCGCGCAATAACTTAATAGCGCGGTCGATCAAGATCCGTAGGACTCTACACACGTCGGAAACAACTCGTCCTTTCACATGTTAATCGTGCGTCGATGAACTCACAGGTCGAAACCGTAAATTTCATTAATCAGCAAAATTAACAGATCCGTCGGCCAGAGGACCTAGCTGGCGATCACACGAGAGGAATTTTGTTTGATTAATTACGCTCACATTGCACTTTGCATTTATTACAAACCCAACCGTGTGATTTCCCATCAACTCCCTTCCAAATTTTATCAAATTTTGACGTTTCCGTTCGACCAGAAAATAAAGGAATTCTAAAGTAGATAAGCGCGAAGGGGGGGCGCCCTGTTTGGTACTCGCCTTGTTCTTCGTAACCCCCGAACAAGTATAGAGATTCCCAGTTGGATCGTCGGAAATTAGCCAGGTTGCCGTACGAGCACTTAACACGATTGATTCGCCCGAACACGGCAATTCGGCCGAGGACTTCCGCTGCACCTTACCACAACCTCCTCTTTTCTCTCTCTCTCTCTCTCTCTCTCTCTAGATAGGGAACTATCTATCTATCTATCTATCTATCTATCTATCTATCTATCTATCTATCTATCTATCTATCCTTCGCGCAGATACTTTGATCCTTCCTTCGTCCCGATGGAAATCGTCGAAGTGGCGGTAGCAAGGAATATCCAGGAAACTGGAATTTGAGATTCGCGAAATTGCTTACAAAATTACGCTCGGCTGATCCGACCATTCGGACCGACCTTTGGTCTACCGAAACGAAAGTCGATGCAAGGAATTGCTTGGAAAGAAGCTCCGTTAACTTCACGAGCGTCACTTCGTTTGCGAAACTGTCGTCCTCTTCCTTAGAAAATATCACGCTCAAAATAATCGTGTCTGTGGGCTAGGAAGCGAGCCAGGCTTCTCGTCTACTCGGGCGAGTAAAGTTTCTCCTTTAAAAGGATTTTCCATGACGAGCCGTGGAACACAAGGGCGAATTTCGAGGACGGCCACTCCTCCAAGTCCCTGAACGGCGCACCTTGCTTCGCCACTTTTTAGCCAAACCCCTAACTGGCCTTCGCTACTTCACTTCGATGTTGCTCCAACGTGACGCGTGTGAGGGTAAAAAAAAAAAAGGAAACAGCGACGAGAACGGAAGGAGAAAAACGGAAGCGGAGGACGGGCCAAAGGTAAACGCATTTAGGTACACACACGAAGTTGAACGTGCACGGACGCGGGCTTAGGCGCTCATACACGCGAGCGCGCATATAAACACACTAGATACACGGAAACCGTAAACATACATATCGACGGGCTCGCACATTTTCATCCTCCGCCGGTCGATACAGCCGGTATGTCCCTCGTGTGCATCTCCAATACGTACATACTCGTCGTTCCACGAAACGAACGAACGCATTTTTGTGCTCACTACTCGTGCTGAAACGGACGCGATAATTTACGAATTATTTTAACCAATTAATTTACGACGATTCCCTCTGCCTCGGTAGAGTTGTTATTCCTTTATTCGCTCACAGCTTTAGATTCGTAATGGGAAGAGAAAACAACGTTTCGTCTAATGGCACGGGAACTGCGATAAAATTTCCGTTTGCTCACCGCGGCGAACGGTGAAAGAGGTTCGCGCTACACGACATCGAATTAGCACGAATTACACACAATAACTCTGCAAATGGTGTTTTATCGCGGCGATTCAGCGGAACGCGTTTCCCGGACTCGTTGCTACCGTTCGCGAGTCTTCGTTCTACAACTATGTCGCGCGTAACCGCCGCGAGATTTCAATTAAATTTAACCAAATTTGATTTAATATCGCGAACGTGAATTACTTAGCTGCGGTTTCTTGCGACCTTCCCTGCGTCGACTGATTAAGCGGCGCATTATGCAAAGCGTTATTTATTTATTTATAGAGAGGTACAGCCGCCGTAATGTGCGGTCGTGTCGTTATAGCGAAGCGTTTATGTAAACGCGGCGATCGTTTGATCTTGTTTACGTAAGTGATAGTTACTTTTGCATTACGATACCATTGTCTCGATTGCTCACGCGTTCAACTATTAACAAATATTTGATGCGTTCAATTTCCGTCGTTTCATCAATGTGTTTCGCGAAGATTCAAAGTTTTGTTAGTTTAATGAAAAGAAAGAAACGTACACTGGCTGGCGAAAATATTTCGACACTTATCATAGGAATCTTCTATGTTCATATAATATGTAATATGTATAATTTGTAATAAGTGTATAATGTAATTAAATTAACTAAATGCCGATCACTAGCGGCGAAACGGTAAACAAGAATAAACGAAGCGAATTTTGATGGTGAGTTATCAGAAAAACGGCAAACCTCGACTCTTATCGAGCGATTCTGGGTGGTCGTGCGTTGGCCGCGGCTGTCGTCCACAAATTGGCGGCAGATCGGTCCACTAATTACTCGAGCCAGTCGTGTTTTAAAAGCCCTGACCATCACGAACGATTTGCGTCGTTAACAGGGAGCAAAAAGAACACCGCGGAGTATCAATCGTCGCGTTAATCGTACACGGTGACCTCCCAAACGAGACAGAAAATTATTCGCAATTGATACCGGTCTATCGACGATTTCCATATCGTAACTCGTGAAACTTTACGCGCCGTCGTTCCTTCTTTTTCACCACCGCTTAATCAGTGCTCTGCCCATGAAAATCGACTCCGCCAAGCTATTAAAAAATCACAGAAATGAACTATGCATACACGAATGATTAGGAAGTCCAAAAGTTTTCCATGAAATTTATCGATCGAAGATAGAAACAGCACGATGGACGCGGGAAGTGAATCACGGTCGGAGTCTACGCGAAAGAGGGAACGGTCGGGTTAACCAGGAAATTGCAAGGCACACACAAAACTCGACTGCACGATGGAATCTTAATTCCGTGAGCGCCCGGAGTTGAATTCGCTTCAGCACCAGCTCCTGGTCTCTCTTCATCTTTCCACGACGTTTCTTCGCTACGTTCCGTCTTACTTTGTCCCTCATTTTCCTTTTCACCCCGTTCACCTACGAGCTTGGTCCCCTTCAGCTCCTTCGTCTCCTTTTCTACGAACCTCTTGCGCATCTTATTCTCTCTCTTTCGTAATTAGGAAGCAAACAGGGCGGCGGTCTTGCCAAGTTGGCGGAGTCGGAGATGAAACAGCAGTTTCCGTCTGCCCATTCTTCTTCCACCGCCGCCACCCACCCCCAGCCGCCAGTATCCTGCACCGGCGCGCTTTCTGTCCCTCGACCACCTGACTCGTCGTCATCATCGTTCACCTTCGCACAATTCAGATCCGGTCAACGTCAGAAACGTGCAGAAAATGCAACGATACGATACGATATATCTTTGTGGTAGAAGTAGCCAGGTCTCGAAACGTTTCGCGCCTTGCCTCGTCGTTTCCGCTTTTTCCAACTGGCGCCCCTCTTTCTCGCGTTTTCCGCGAATCAACCCCACCAACGAGGAAGTTCGTCTCGAGCATGAACGGAGGACGTTGGTTTTTGTCGTCCGAGGAACCAGCACCGTCGCGCGCCCGTGTTTTTCCGGCGACGAACTCGCGAAAAGTCGTGGAAACGAGTGTTTTTCGCTCCCGGTGAAATATTACTCGTCTTTCTTTTCTCCTTGCCCCCGGCGGCATATATTAGACGATGTTGTCCCGAGGTTGTTATTTCTGATATTTTCCCCGGCTTAAGTTCGAGCTCTGCGTCATCTTGCAACGCGTAGAAGTAACGGAATCGTCGAGGGAAATGAAGACTTCCTTTATGTCATTGGAATATTCTCCGACATAGACGTCAGGGGTAAACGACGCGCGTTTTCTTGCGCTTAAAACTTCGCACGCATTCCTCAAGCTCGTTCAAGCACGCGTTCCAAGCCTCACCGCAAACCAGCAATCTCTTCTACGTTATTCCTGACACTTGTAGTTCGTTGTACATGTACGAGTAGTTCATTCATTCGCTCTCTCTTCGCGTCTATTGCATATTATCACTTTGCATTCTTGCACGACGTTATTATCTTCGCTTTAAAGTCTTCGCAAGAATATTTGTCCATTATTCATCACAGAATGCCTACCTTTGTCGAATGTCGGCGTTTCATGATCGATTGCAATGATGAAGAAAAGTACAGTTGGCCAAGTAGGGGTACAAAATCGATTTCGATCAACACAGAGTCTTCTAAACTCGAACACGATTACTTGCGATCCGATCGCGGTAATTGCCGCGGTACGTTAATAGGATCAGATATACGCGAGTTGCTACCGTTCGTTTTTGTTTGCTGGTAAAAGCTATCGCAGTAAATATCCGGTTCGGGTCGCGTCATAACGAATTTTACAGGTGGCGATCGTCGATGTGGAATCACAGTGTACCCAGCTTGTTTACGAGCTTAATAATCCGTCAGAATTGATCGAGCTCGTTTCGCTACAAGAGATCTATTACATTAACTCTTCATGTCGCTTGAAAAGCTCGTATTTTATTTAATCTCGGCAAAAAAGAAACTAAGATTACTCGTATCAAATGCATAAAGGAAGAAACGAAAGGTCGACAATTTCTTTCTTTTGTTGAATATCGATTAAGCACACAGACTGTCGGCTACATCATCTCGGATCCGGAAAAATCTGCGCGGTCACGCGAATTTGAAATATCTGCGAATCGCTCGACGAAACCCTCCCGCTTTTAATTAATTATTCGCGCGTAAATCTCTTCAATGATCGTCCTACCTCTGCATCTTGGTTCCCTCATTCAACGATGGCTACCCGTTTAATTTATAAAGGCTATAACGCGGTATCATGTTGAAAAATCTCGAGATAATCATCCGTTCGACGATACACTCCCTTCAGCTCAAAATAGTCTCAGCAACGTTCCAAGTACACGATATTCAAGCCGCGTATTATCCGCCGAATAATCTTAATATGTACGTGTTTCTTTCTCTAAGAAACCATCGCCTCACCCCGTTGCAACTGTCTGAAAAATATAAAAACCAACTTGGTAAGTTGCTATCTCGCAGGCCCACCGGGTCGACTCTTTAATTAACAAAAAGTTTCCGTTAAAGGAAGAGAAACCGGAGCATCGAAATAGCAATTTCCTGTCGGCCGCGTTATAGAACCAACCCCCTATGCTTCACATTATTTTGAATAAGGATCGCGGCGGCAGCCGGGCAATCCATTTTCTTCGTCGCGGTCTCGAGGGATACTCTATGGAATTAGAGTATCCGAAAGGCTCTTTGGTCGACTTTCCCCACCTTATGGATACAGTTGCGCGACGTCTATACGTGTACGGTGGGCTCGATGTTATAACGAGCTCGTAAAATCGGTCAAGCATCAAAGTTTACACGTCCGAAGCATATGAACGAGCGAATTGGCAGAAACTTGAGAAGATAATGGATACGAAGGCTTATTTAAGATCGTATAAAATATACCTTAACCTTAATGCAGTTAATATTAAAATAGATGGCGTACCGGGTTGCTGTTCGCCTATTAATAGGCGCAACTACTTGATACTGTGGAAACGGTAATTTTTTTTACTTACTATGAAAGATTCAAACGCTTGAAATTAAGGCATGAATAAAGAATAAGTAGACGCTCAAAATTTAAATCGAATTTCATTACACATATCTCCGGTTAGAGGACTCATCCAATATTGTAATAATCTAAAATTCAATGTCTCTCTTCCATATATTCGTCGAGTGTTTCAATGTTTCATCTAATCTTGTCATTCATACATCTTAGTAATTTTTACTTTAAAGTAATTTTAATTTTAATTTAAATGCTCCCTACATCGCAAGAGTATCTGTACTATCAATGTTAGTAATACAGCTTCTATCGAGTAATCACGAACGTAATATCTTAAAACTCTGTCCAGTCCTAGTGACGACAGAACCAGCTTCGATATGGTGACGGATTACACGGGGAATTGCGACCGGCGTTTCGTGAATAATCCACGACGTCGCAGATGTTTCTATATATACGAGGGATGACGCTATACATCGGATGATGCGCTGGGAAGGTTCAACCGCGTTTAAGTTGAGCTCGTCGATGCGGTGTATCTTTGAAGGCCCAGTGACACGAGATCTTCTATCGATTGCTCGTTAGCGCGTCGGAAAAGTCATTTTACTGTGCGGTTAACCAACGACAAGTTGGCGCCGGAAACTTATCTCCGTAACTTATCATCAATTAACGACGATTTATCAATGGATCGAGCTTATGACGAGCCGATTCTTAATACATTAAATGTGAAAATATAAATCTTAGTACATTAAAGATGCATCATGTTCTTTCCTTCTGTAGCGGCATATGCGTCTTAGGACGTTTCAATTCGAAGATGTCTCACGTAGTTGTTTTGCCACAGAGGATTAACACTGTACGAGGCATATAATGTAATAAACAAACTCTGGACAAAGCAATTTCGCTGCTACGTGCAACCGACAACCGGCGACAAGTTCAAACCTTCCGGTACCCTCCTCGACCAGTATAAATAGACGACCATGTTCTCTAGACATGGTCAGTCAGTCAGTCAGTCAGTCGCGCAAATCAATATCAGTATCAAGTCATCGAGATCATCAGTCGAACGAATCAGTCTAGCGAATCAGCATAACAATTAGTACCAGTACCGCAGTATCGCGCAATCTTATAACGAATATCATCGAGCGAGAATGCTTGCGATTAACTTAGTATTCTACATTTTAAAATATCTGTAAATATAGTTAACGAAATCAACTCGTGTCGTTATTAATTTAACCAACAACACGTCTCACCGTCCACCGCACTTCTTTCTTCTTTCTTCTCTTTTTCGCCCCTTATACACAGTTTGAATGCCACGCTGAGAATTATCGAAATACACGTGCCGAACTCGCACCAATTACTTACGATTTATACGAGCCCATGAGAATCAAGTTATGGGAATATAGCTTTGTCGGTATCCGATCTCTGGTAGGGAAAAATGATCCCCGTTATCGAGGGATTTCGTTAAACCAAACCGGATTTAGCCGGGTATGCGATAGAGGCGTCTCGGAAAATTTGCCAATCACACGGCTCGTTAATGAAAGTCTTCCCAGGTGCCTGTTTATACTGCGCAACTGGAGGCGTGAGGGTAAACGTCTTACGTTCGTGCTGTAATATCGCGTCGGATGATATCGGGATTAGCAGCCGCCTCCGCGAACCGTAGTATATTACGTTTAGCCGGTTGAACGGTAAAACGGCTGGTCCAAGGAAAGTTAAACGCGACGAAATTAGAGGATCGAATCGGTCGATCCCTGTGGGAGAGGTCAGGAATTGGAAATCCGTCGTTGGAAATTTCGAAGAAGCAGATTGCTTCGAATTAAGAAGGCTCCCGCGTTCCCACTATCGATCCACCGAGATTCATCGTGCTCTTCCAGCACCTCATCGTTTCTGCCCCCGTTCCATCCCGCCTACCTGTTCTCTTTCCTTCTTCGCTTCTTTTCCCTATGAGCGTAAGGGATCACGTTCCACGAGGGTGACAATAAAAGTGGAAATAAACTTTTTAATACGTTTCACTTTGGCCTGGTTGTTCGGCGACGCGGCCTCTGCGGGCATTCGACCGCTGCGAGCAAGGATACCTCGCGGTAACTTGAAATTTTTAATTAAAGTCATAGCCGACTGCGGCTTTTTGTCCGGCTCCTCGAGATCGCCCACTCTCTCCACTTTGCATCCCTAGATACGGTTGCCTTGTCATTGTGCCCGCGGATCGTTTAGCGGCTACAATGGCGTGTACTAAATTCAACAGTAAAAAAGTGCAAAAAATCTGTGGAAGTATAGGAGAAGAAGAAAGCAATGGATATTCTTATCTTTGAGATCGAAACTTTTCAGAGTTCATAAGGAAAGTAGATTCTCCGGTATTGCCGCGTTTCCCCCGTGTTTATGGGATTCCTCTTGCAAGAGAGAGGATGTTTTCGTTTTAATTAAAATCCTGGATGATGAAAGAAACAAACGGCGGAAATTAGCGCGAGAGCTAAGTTAATCTTCGTCCCTCGAAGCATTTCCACCACGTTTCGACGACGCCGGGCATCCGGCAGGTCGCCATTTCGCACGATATTTAGTAATTAGCCAAGGAAATACGGGAAACACGCGACAAAAGGCGGGAATTCATGCGGAGTTAACCCGATTCGCCGTCGAGTCGTAAAAGCAGCCGACCCCGGAAGCCAGGCAATGCCCTTTTAACTAGAAACGGACAGGGCAAGAAGCGAAGTGGTAGCCATGCTATGAATGTCTGAATTTACGTTAAAGACTGGCCCCAGCACTGCTTCTGTCCGAATTTCTAAAGAAACCCTCGTCGCGAAAAATCTGCCCTGCCCTCTTCTGCTTTCCAGTGAATCGAGCAAAAAGTAGATCTTGTTATGATTGTGCTGCACCGTAGTTTCTTAAATTAAACGTCCGACGCGACTTCGCCGTTCTTAATATTTCATAGCATTTTCTCTCTGGCCCTTTCCAGTACTTTTTCTCGGACTATAACGATATTTCAAAGCACCATTCCGCATGGAAGTAGCTTTATCCATTCGATTACTTACGTATACACTGTACATAGTGAAATTTGATCGAAAGATTAATATATTTATTCTATTTTCAAGTTGCAATCGAAGAATATTTCTCTACTGCTGATTTTTTATCTCTTCGTATAACCGGATTACTTTGCCAGATATAAACTGAAACAAGCAATGTATCCATGTCGTTGAAGTTTTATCTTCATCCGTAATGACATTTCATAAACTCTACGTAAACCTTTAGAATGTAGCTTGAAATATATGTCAATTGATGTAATATATCAATATGAGACAAAAGTGCCTCCACAAGATCCATTTTCACTAAAACTTAATTATATTGCCTTTCTAATTATAACAATTTTAGCTTCTAACTAACGTTTCTATCGATATCTATAAATTGTATATGGTTATCCGAGATAAGATCAGTGATAAAAATGAAATTAAATCAGCACAACGTCGATTTCATTTTGGGATTTATTTCGAAAATGGCTTGACGTCATTTCTTGCAGAAATTAGGGAAATGAAATATTCATATATATTTCAATGTGAACATTTTATTCGTAGACAATTTATGATTTAAATTTTAATATATTAGTTTGTTTCGATCAATTGAAATTCTGTTAATAAATGGAATTGCGTAATCATTTACTTTGGAAGCCGTGTAAGTCCATTTCCTGTAATCTGTAACTCGATCAAACAGTCGAGGCACCAATAATCAAAAACAAATGGTAGCGAATGTAATCCTAACTTTGTATCTGACATAATATATATTGCAAATACGGATGTGAGCAAGTTATTTAAATATGATTCGGTAATATCGTCAATTATTATTTCATTTATTAAATTGTTATTTTTATTATTATTATGAGATTAAATTGTTATAATTAAATGTTATTGTTATAACTTTAAAGTATTACAAGATTAATAATAGCTTTACACTTACATCGGATCGTATCGAAGTGCAAATCATTTGGTTTTAAAGAAAATACTACATATTTTTGTTACGTTGCTTTCTTTTCTCAATTAATAAACTCGCGTTAACATTAAGATCAGATATTGATACGGGTGTTGTTACTGCACTCTAACATATTACGATAATTGTTATTTATTTAGTTTTATTCTATCTATTATCAAATATCGTTCATTCTTTTTATATATTTCCGTATGCTTTGTATATATATTTTTTGAATAATTTTAAATACTTAAACTTTCATGAATTGTACAATTCACCAATTTTGTGAACGACGTAAATCCATTCGTAACTCCAGAAAAGATATATTGGTCTAGTTAATTCTAAAAAAAAGCTATTCGTATAATGTATTTACATCTACATAAACACATAGAGAATATTTCAATACGATGGAAACGCAAACACTCGAATGCTTGAAAACAAGAGAAAATGGACTCTCCATCACTTACACCACTCGCAAAATAAACGATTCGAGTACGTGTGTGTGTCACACTCTTGCACATTGAAAAAATCTAACTTCTATAATCTTTCGACTAACGAAACACATATATATCTACATTGTATAATTCATCGATGCTTTCGCGAGATGGGAAGACAAAAGAAGGTCCTAAAGAAAGCTCTAAAGAGAAATGGACTGTCTGGTAGGAATGTAGGAGGACAAATGGAAAAACGCGGCCGATTCGATTTATATAAATTCATGGCCGATCTCTCTAGAGAGAGAACGGCAGAGCGTATCACACAGGCACAAGGCGGTAATCCAACGGCGCTCATGATCCTTATCGTTTGTCTTTGCAGAGGCTTACGTGAATCTGGGCGCGGCGCTGGCCTCGGTCGGACGTGGAACGGAAGCGGCTGCGGTTTTGCGGGCCGGCGCATCCTTGGACGGTTCCGGCCTCAAGGACAAGAGGGCTCACGAGGCAGCCAGAGTACAGGCCCTCCTTCAATTAGGCGCTCTCTACGCCGATCAGGGTAGATTACAAAGGGCCCTGTCCGCGTACAGAGAAGCGTTGCATGCGTTGCCGGATCACTATCCACCTCAGGTCAGTGTTCAGGTCACTTACAGCTTGTTACTCCATTTACGCAGAGCAGCCACTTACAGACAAGCAGCTGCACTTCGCATTCCTGCATTTCCTTTGACGAATCGTCTTCCATTAAATCGATTTGTCAAAGGAATTTGTACGATTGACTTTACGGGAAATTACGCGACTTATATATTGTCTGACCGCGTCTCGTGTTATTTGACACGTACGAAGATATATATACTTACGATGAAGTCGAAGATAGGATTCAATCGAAGTGCTCGTTTACGTTAAGAAGGATCGGTTATGGCGAATCATGCTTAACACGCTTCGCAATTATTCATGCCACACGCGAGTCGAACTGGAGGCGAGAGGGCCTTGTAAAATTATAATTCGTTTACTATCGATCGACAGGCGGTACGATGTTTTGATTGTAACATTACCGCGAGCTTCTTCATTAAATCGAATTAGTAGCCATGCACGATCGCGCGCGAAGGTATGTTTGCCCGTATGAATTGCAATTTTCGTAATTACCCGTTGTTGGAAAACACGCGAGGATACCAGGGGTGGCTAATTAAATTCACCAAGTATCGATCGTGCCCCAAAGTTGCACTCCTACTATGACCGTTTTTTGGACGAGTCCAAGACAAAGTCGCATGTGTGCGCGGCCAAAGCAATTAACGTTTTATCGACGCGTGAAAGAAAAAAAAGAAAAGAAAAAAGAAAAGAAATAAACGGGCGAACGAGCAGCTTCTATACGAAAAGCAGCGCCGATGTAGACGTTGTTTGCATCACCGAGAGCGGAATGTCCCGCGTATGCAAGCCGGCCGCAAATATGATTTTCAGTCGCGTCGTAAACCAAAATTAAAAATTTTAAGCTCGCCGTAATCCTGCGCAACCGTTCTACCTCTCCCTCGGCCCACGGTATTTCTCCCGTCCATTTCCTCGCGTATCGTGCTTTCCCT
This sequence comes from Bombus hortorum, assembly GCA_905332935.1. Lineage (NCBI taxonomy): Eukaryota > Metazoa > Arthropoda > Insecta > Hymenoptera > Apidae > Bombus > Bombus hortorum. The sequence goes on from HG995192.1 coordinate 11,584,404, forward strand.
TTTGCAACGCGCGAGAAAAAAAAATTACCGTCGCATTTAACTCTTTCAATTTTCATTTAATCTCCTGCGAATTTCCGCGCGACAGCCTTCTCCGCGAACTCCACGCCCATGATCCTTCGAATACGATAGCGTCGAGTCGAAAGCGGAAAAAATCTGAATTGAAAATACTTCGATTATGCTCGGTGGAACGAAGTTATTATGGTTGTAGATAGCCCGGCGAGGAATTGGGTTGGAGGTTTTTCGGTCCAACTTATTGTATCATAGGCGCCGTTAACGTAGTTACATGGTGAATTTGTATCAAACTGCGACAGAGCTACGGGAAACAAGATATACTTTAAATGAAATAGAAACTTTGGAAGGGATTCGTAACTATACACGTGAATGCTGTATCGCAGAAAATCCTGACGTTGTCGGAGATCGATAAGTGTAACTATATCTCCATAGTTTTGCCATTGCCAGGAAACTCACGAGCGAGAAGTCTGCTTTGATTTATGTCACTGTAAATTACAGAATTATTCCATATCTTGGTAACCTTCGCGTCGGCGTTTCCAGCCACGAACAACCTTTTCAAGCCCCGTACGAGACTGGCACGCGATCAATCCAGAAGTGATTCTCGACCTTTTCCATCGGTCGCTGCTCCGTCACAGCTCTTAATTGCTTTCCAAGGTTACTTCAACCGCGAGCAACAATTCCAGCTGCTCGATCATTGTCTTATGGGCGCCGTGGCGCCTGGTCGCAATTACCCAACTTCCCGTATAGAGGCAAGCGTTTGTTTTTTTCTTTAAAGCATCCCATTTCCAGTTTGGAGAATCGTTTCCCTTATTCTCGTCACCGTGACTCTACACCCGAGCGAGTTGCTCCCCGAAAATTTCACCGATCATCCTCCGGCTCGTACTTCTTCCACCCTATCGAACGCGGTCCTCCAGCAGTTTGGTGTTTTTTCCAAGTGGAAACGCACGTTGAACTTTTTTGGACAACGACGCGACAACAACGACTCGTACAACGACCCGAGCTTCGCGCTCGACTTCGACGAAGAAAAGAGAAGTTTGCATTTTTACGAGATACCCCACCCTCTCCGACAACCCCCTCCCCCTCGCCCTCTTTCTGTTTCTCTTCCTCCGTGTTTCATTCTGGCGTATACCAGCCAGGTCACACTGGCTCCGTGCTTTCTACGTGCTCGTAGCGTGGCCGCGTTTTGTTCAGCGCATCGTCGTGGAATTCCTGCGCGACAATTTATACGAAAAGTATTTTTCGCCTTCTCGGGGGCTCTCGCCGCAGACTACACATCACCGCGCCCTCGTGCACACGGTTTTCCAAGCGCTGCCATCGTCTGGCGCAAGGGTACAACACACTTGCACACGCGAGAAACGTTGCCCAGATGCGCCAAGAAAACGGAATCCCGAGTCGTAGCTGCGTATTTCCGGCGTGGCCGTTGGAAACACCAAACTAGGATACGGTTTTTTCTTGATGCGTTCTGGCCTCGTTAAAGCGATGTCCCGGTGACAATTTACTCGTCGAAGGAATTTCCTCGTAAATATCATGCAGGGGCAGTTTTCTTCAATATTTTTCTCCCGCGCCATTCTCTTACAGGTATTACGAATGTCCAACAGATTCTTTTTATTTTTTTGGATTTTCCTCGATGATAATTTATTCTATCGTAGGAAGAAAAATATTCGGCCGATCGATTTGCTGGAACACCGAGGTTCGAACCCGGGGGATCTTCCGCTTGCCGGACTGCTTGTTTTCCAATTAAGCTAGCCGGGCGGTCGACGAATATTTTCTGTCAAACTCCTAAGCCTCAAATTGCTGCCACTTACGCTATAACATTATCTTAATATTTCATGCTATTTTGAGGATAACGCAGAACGAATTGAAAAAAAAAGAGTCGCATTTTCATGAATATACATGAAATGTTTCCAATATAAAAAAATTCGTGTCAATATCGAGCGCGTACTATGCGACATATCCAATCTTTTATTCGAATTCATTGGTAATAATCCTCGTAGTGGACCAAACGATCAACTAACAGGCTCGCGCAAAGTGAAAAGCGGCATCCAATCGATCGGAAACACGTCCATAATAAAATTGTATCGTGGAAAAAAGGGCATGGAAAAGAGAACACCGGCAAGATAGTGGAATAGGGGTTAGTTTTCATTAATCCGCGGGTATTTCTGTGGGAAAGGGAAGGCAATCGGCGCGTTCCACTCGGCGTGGTTGCGTGTAATTTTCACGCGGCCTGACGCGGAACCAATCGCCGGGATGCGGTATCGAAACGCGGAATAATTTGCGCGCGCGCGACCGTTCACTGTAAAATACATCCATGGAACGGAACAGATAGCGCCATGGTACATTCCCGAATTCTATACACACCGCAACATCCAACGGGTCACCGATGAATTTCCATGCAAATGCGGCAAATTTCTAGCTAAACGGTATTAATAATTTATCACGGCACGAACATTTCGAATGTTAAGAAGCAACTACCCCTTTTTATTATTCACCCCGCATTGCTTTTATCATGTACACGCTACATTACCCGTGTACCATCCTTCTCTCGACCCTTTCATCCCCTAAGTGTCATGCTGCGCCACCGATTCGATTCGTTCGAACCATGTTCCACGATCGACGAATCCAAAGAGATCACGCTGGCACGTTTCCACGGAAACTTTTCTCCCAGCCTAGTTGATCCGTCTAATTGATTAAACCCTTCTCACCGACGACACGAGAATCCGAAATATTTGATATCGGGGCAAATTGAAATTCCTCCGGCTCGAGCTTTTTGCATTCCCCCGCGGGGAACGTCTCTGCGACCCTAGGAGCCGATCCGACTATCTCTCTCTCCCTCTCTCTCTCTCTCTCTCTCTCTCTCTCTCTCTCTCTCTCTTTCTCTCGCTATATATATGTATATATCCTTTCGTTTTATCCCTCGTTCGATCGGCGAACGTTAAGTTGCGCTCGCTAACTCGTTGGCTGAAATTGCGACGAAGAATCTCGCGCCGAGGTGACCCAGTCACCGTCGAATCCAAAAGATCGAGAAATGTCGCGCGTACGCGTCCTGAAATTCTGAAAATCGTTGGAATTTCTCGGTCACCGGCAGTGTTACCTTCCAACGAAGAATCGCAACGCGTTATAATCGATCGTCCATCCGTTCGACGAAATTACGAGGAAGAATTTGCGAGGGAACGACGCTCGGAGATTTCATGATTCGATCGTTCAACGGCACGCGTGCATTTCCGCTGGAAATCGGAAGAAATACCAGCGACCACGGGACGAAAGTTGCACGAGGAAAGAGCTGGACCGTGTGATAACGTCGTCGAGCTTGGAATTCACGGCCGTTCGGACAGCCAGATACCCTCTCGAATCGTAACTTTAAATTGCCCGGCAGAGTGATATCGGTGGCTTATGCGAACAGCATCGCGCTCGACTTTTTCCGATTCTCTTTTGCTGCTGTCCGCCTGGCTCGAGTTATTATACCGAGCCACTTCGGGAAAAACTTCTCAACTCTCGAGTTGTAACTACTCGTAACGTCTACCTCCACTCTGACGATAATCGTATCAAAACTGACTGAACTTTCTTGTCCAAATCCGCGCACGAGTTTTAATAATTCGAGAACAATAATTTGGAAGCTAGGTTCAAGAGACGACGCTAGGAACGTTAAATCGAAGGCGGGTTATATTTTGTGATAAAAATATCAAACTCTTGGAACTCTCTCTCTCTCTCTCTCTCTCTCTCTCTCTCCCTTTCTGATCGATTCTTGGATCATTTTTCATCTCTTCGACGTTTCAACAAGACCCTTGGTGCTAATACGCCTAACGCGCATTCTTGGCACTTGCAATTAAATCTGCACGTGCATTCTCTGAATTGCTCCTCAATTTGAAGCCTACATCGTCATTTCATACGGGTCTATATTTTACACATTTACACGATTTTCCTTAGCACGAAAGAATGATCAACATCTTCCATATAAACTCGCTCGCGAGATCTACTATGTACTAAACAAGGTGCACAAGGACGTCTAAAAATTGAATTCAGAAAAAATAACCTGTGGGCAGGGCTTGAGAAAGCCAGTCCCGGTCGCTGTTTAACAAGCTACTTATCGAGACTCGGACAAAAATAAGGTAAACGAAAATCGCGAGCCGTGTCGCGGCCTTTTTTATCGCGTGCCACGTGACCGTGTAGGCTGCTTGTTACATATGTTAACCGACGGTATATCACGTGACCAAGACTATTAAATCCCAGGTAATTTACTTACATTTCGTAGAAATCGCCTTTGAACGCTATCGCTCGGCCCAGTCGTGGAACACGCGTAACGCGAGCTTAGCCAACCAAGGATTAACATCCATCCTTAATAACAATCTTTTCGTAACACAATTTACCTTCGTCACACTCGTTTTCGCTCTTCCTTTCTCTGTTCCCCTCCGTCAACAGAGTAACATCATCGAACTTTGTCGACCAGCTGAACGCCGGGTGTTTCATAACTCATTACCAGGATTTAATTTATCGCCGCATTCGTTCGCACTTAGCCCGGCAATTAGTCGTTGCGCGTAATTTATCGCTATTTAGTCGCTGCAGGATTTATTGTCTTATTTCCAACAGCTCGGAGAAGTTAGAGTTATTACGCGGAAGCGAGCGAGTCGAGAGTATCGTTGCAACGGAAACAGGGGGAGAAACGAGCAGAAACACAGTAAGCTCGAAGGTAACTCCGTCTTTAATGAACGTCAAAAATTTCATCTGTTGTTCTGGTACCTCGACGAATCAGTCGACCTGGCTGCTGATTTAAGCTAGAGACTCGCGGTTGCCTGCGAGAAGTAAATTAATCGACGAATCGTCTGTTCGCCCCGAGCGAAGCGGATCGTCGAACAAATCGAAATGATGCAAACGAGGAGAAGGGAAAGAGAAAGAGGACGAAGAAACCACGGAGAAGGTAGGAGAGAGAGGTAAAATGAAACAAACCATCGCTAGACGAGAGACATCGTTAGAGAATCGGCGGAGTGTTTTCAGGGTCGGCGGTGCCGGAGGAAAAGAGAGGAACCCGGTGAACGGACGTCGACGACAATCACGGATCATGATAATGAGACAATGGAGAGGCAGCCTCTCGCACAGACACGAACTATCGAGCGCGGTTTCTGGAACGACAGAAAAGAGCCCGACCCTCGACGAAAGTCTGCACCGGCTCCGCTATGTATTATGCGCTCGTGCACTCGTAATTATGCACCTCGCTTCTCGGGAATCGCAAAGAATTCGCGACCGTGCAGCGACAGCCGGCGTGCACGGTTTCTGTCTGTAGCTTTCGTCAGACTTTCTTTCATTCCATGACCCTTTCTACCATCCATCCTCCGTGCTCTCGCAGCGGATAATAAATGTCCTGAAACATCCGTGCTCGTGACTCTACGAACGACGTCGTTGCGACGTTTACAGTGACGAAGGCTGGAATTATCTCCTCTGACAAGCTTTCGACGCTTCCTCGATGCAATGGCGTTCAATTAGCGAAATATTGCCCAGGGGACGCGAATGTCTGATGGCTCTTATATAGTCACCATTAAAGATATACGTGTTACTCTAAGATTCTGGAAAATCCTTGGCTAACTGTTTCATCCGTGTGACAGAGAACTAGAAAATCTTAGGAATAACTCCAGCGGCAAATTCATCGGCTTTTCTTTTAGAATCGCTTTCCTTTCCTTCGTACTCTTTCTTCTATTTTTCTTTTCTCTCATTACAATGCAAAGAATTGTATGTAACATTAGAAAGAAATAAGCGTGACGAGCGACGTAAGAAATATCGGTATTCCTTTGTATGATTAATAAACTCAACTCTTTTGGACAGAATAAGAAAGCTGCAGCGAATCAAGATTAATAAGCAGATGTCAGAGTGATATGGTTCTCGATTGATTCCAGTATATCGATGGAATCGATGGAAACTTCTTCCATTTCGTTTCCTTTTCTCCGCTCCCATAAGTTATCGAAGACAAGCAAGTTTGCGACATCGTCGCATTAATCGAGAACACATAAATACAGCTCTCGAACTCTCGACTCAGGAACACGAAAGATATTTCAATCGTGGAACTAGGAATATCATGTATATTACGGATAATAATTAATTTACCGCGGATACGACGACAAAATGGACCCCAAAATGTTCACCCCCTTCTAACAGTGTTATCAGTTACGAGGGAAAAAACTTGGCGACTCCTGTGGGTACTCGACCAAGTTTCCGGAAAATCACCAGCTAAGAAAAAATTAATAACCGGAAAGTTTCGACCCCTTTTTCATTTACCCTCACAACGTGTACAGATATCCAGCACGAAACGGTGCGTGACACGCCTCGATTTCGTTAATCAACCGACCCTCGGGGTTCTCTCACACTCCCTGTTCGCTCTTGATCGTTCAATAAAAACGGCAGTGAGAATCATTATCGCTGTTTGTCTTCTATTTGCTTCTTTTCTCTCTCGTTCAATGTCGAAGTGTCTCCCGAAGAAATTCGACGTTACTCCACTGCAAGAACTTTGAACAAACTCCATGAAGGGATCTACAAATAATTCGAAGAATGCGATTTATTGTTTCAAGTTTAAGAAAGAGTAATCCCTCGTCCTGAATATCGCTATCCGGCGACGATAGTTGCAAATGATTTATTATTCACGAAGATCAGCTCACCGATAAATCGTATCATCGTAAAAGGACAACTTTGTGTACTTTTTTGTAGAAACGCAAATATTTCTATATATAAAACATTCAACAAATAACATACGTTTATTTAAGTAAAATCAATTTGCATTTCTTTCTTGCACCATCGTTTATAAATACAGGTTGTGAGTATAGTGAGTATAATAATAAACAGTTCATACATGAAAAAGGAAATATACATATTTATTTTTTCGTCCATACATGTGGCTTTAATTGCTCTAAGAAAAACAGTCGACCAACGAAAGAATTGTTCCAACATCGAAACTTCTATATCGAGACTTCATACGTCAATTTCATTTATCGCAAAGAGAAAGATATTTTCAAAGCTCCTCTCGACAATCATTTCCAGTGAAATCGATCGTACACGAAGACACGACCGAAAACTCTCCATCGACTGTTCCTTTTGTTAAAAAAAAAAAAAAAAAAAGGGGGGGGAACCGATCATTTCATATGTCGTTTTAATAACAGAGGGTCTCTTTGTGCCGCACTGTTTAAGTGGCTAATTAGGTGCTTGAAACCCTCCGACCGACATACAATGCCGCTCGAGGTAATTTCGCGACCCCATCTACTTTCCATCTTCTCTCTGTCCACCCTTCTTCCACGATCTCCCCCGCGCTATACGGTGCACGCGCGTACACCCTCCCCAATCTCCATTCCGTTCATCCCTATGTACCTCATTTCCTCGACATAGCTGCCCACGGATCTAACTTCACTCTCCCCTCCTCTCTAACATGAATTCTACCGTCGTGTCGTCCCGTTTCGTAATTTCACGAAGAACGCGACCTTCCTTCGTGCATCCCCATTACCCTGTAGATTCGTTGAGAGCTCGTCAAATCCCTCTGAAATTCCTTCTTTCTCCACGTTATACTCCGATACGATCCTCGGCCGAGGTTAAGACCGCGAGATTCACTTTTTGCGTCGTACGCCATCTGATTGGCGGCGAAACTGGAAATAGAACGTGCGATTACAAAGTTTAGAAGGGAAACTCATACGCGTGAGAAGCAGAAATCAGGGTTTGCTTTCGTTCATTTTTTCTCTTTTTCTTCGTCGTGAGAGGATGGGATATCTTTGAGAGGTCGACCAGTCTAGAGATGGTAAAATCGAACGTCACGTTCATGGTGCTCGCGTCTCGAACACTTGGAAGGTTACCCTAGGGAGCGAGACCGCGACGCGGCGGGGAGTATTCGTAGTCGTGGTATAATAGAGTCGATAATGTTCCATTCCGACCGGCTCCTTTTTTTTTTCCTTAGCAGCTTGATAGAGTTCTCCTTTCCCTCGAGGCGTGTTCATTGGCTTCACAGCTTTATAAACCGAAACCAAATCTAAAGGTATTCGATAGAGGCGTGGAAAGAAAGAAACAAGCCGGTGGAATTTCTTGGAAGTCGCTGATTGATTAAATCGAGGCAGATTAGCGAGTGATAATGCGGAATTTTATTTTCTCTTCTATCGTTTTCCGATATTACTGTCATCGTCGACTATGAAACTACCGGTGATCGTTGAAAACTTGAAGGAGCATGTCGCTCCGCGAACGACTATGGAACTTGGATGATGGAAATAACGCGACTGTTTCAGAAAATTTGAACGCGATTTCGATCGTAAACGATCAGCCGCGGTGAATTTAATGGCTAGACAGACGCAAATGGATGCTCCCAGTAATCAAACATTTGCAGATTTCCAATCCGTCGGAAACGCCTCGACGCTTTCCGCGATTTCAACCCGGTGTGTGCACGAATTTTCATACGTTACATCAGGAAATATCGTCATTATCGCTGCGATTCCCACGCTATAGAGAAAGTCTGTTCGAATAACCGATGCAACAGTGATTAAAGCGAAGAGAAACGTCAATGCCGCGGTAAAACACGTCATCGCGAGTTCTATGCGACTCGTGATAACGCGAAACGAACGTAACTCGTAGAATATACGAGGAAAAAATTCAAACACGTCGTCGATCGCGTGTTTACACGACAAATTATCGATATTCTAGTTTCGCTGGTCGTCGTATATAAATGTACAGGCAATTTTTACAGTGTTCTCATTTAACGAAATTAATAAATGGCCGATGTCGAAGCTAAGTTGCCGAGTATTCAAGTTACAACTCGCGGAATTCTGAACAATTTCGGAAACGCTGTGGCATTGGTATGAAATTTTAATTGGAGCTCGATTAATTGAGATCTTGTTAATTGAAACCACCAATGTGAACGTGAATTCGTATTACTTGATCGCGAAATCGTAGCAATTTTTTATTTTCATCGCAAAACTCGTATAATATAAATGTAAAGGGGAAAACTATTTAAAAAGAGTTAAAAACCCCTATTATTCGCTGATCTTCTCTCTTAAAATCCTTCTCATAGAATATTAACGCATCGCGGTAGAACTTATTGGACGATCTAATACCCGACTAACGTGGCTTCCAAGAGTCCGTTAAGACTACCGGAATATCTTTTAAATTACACGGCCCAGTTCCAGTCGCATCGAACCGCGAACTGGCTTCGCGCGAACCATATCCCATCGTGCGAAGGTTTTTGTCTGCAATTTTAATTTTAACGCGAACCATTCGCCGGCAGCTTGGTCTTCCGGCGTAACGGCGCACTTTAATCTTCCAGAAGAACGTCCATTGTATCGTTCCTCCTCTGCCTTTTTCTCTTCCTGTCCTCCTTCGTCGCAGCACCAACCCCTGTGAAACTTTCGCGCACCGGCGGCCATCGCCACAACTTTTGCGCGCGCTAAATCGCGAACAGAACGTACGAAGGGAGAACAAGATGGGGAAAAACGGCGGGATATCGCGAGAAAGAAAGGAGGACGGCCACGTTTCGCGGTCACCCCCCACCCCCACCCCACATCGTTCCCTTCTACTCTCTCGAATTAAACACTTTTGCTTTTTACACGGTCCGTGTCTCGCTTCCTTTGTTCTTCAGCGCTGTAATACCGCTGTGCTAACACCTCACTACTCTGCTTGTGGTTCGTTCGAGTTTCTGGAAACTCGGTCGTCCGTCCTTCGGGCAACTGGAACAGAAACCAGCAGAAGGAGCAGCTTTTGAGCGCGTGTGACGCATTCAAAAGACTACGTCGAAGCTTCGTTAATGCCGCGGTCTCATCTTCTTTCCCTGATTACTCGCCGCCTGGCCATTTCGCGCGCGCACCACGACTGCCGACCGCGAATCACCCGCGACCACAGAACATCCGAGAGAAAAACGTTAGCAAAGGAGAGAAACCCGGCATCTTTTTAAGTAATGAAATCCTCCTTGGTAGAAGCAATGCCGCTTTCCTTCCTTCCTTCCTTCCTTCCTTCCCCTTTTCCTTATTTCTTTCTCTCTCTCCTTCTTCGTGATGCTTATTACGCCGCGCGCGTCCTCGACTCCTTTCATCCGCGGACTTCTTCTTGTTCACCGACGAAATTCTTCGGGATTCAATGGAACCGACGAAGGAAATAATACGACCTTCGTTTAAATGGACAGCTTGAATCCTTATCGAGGCAGAAAGGATCCCCTGTTCCCCGAAGCTTTTGTTCGAACGGACCCGAGTGAGTTTATGTTTAATAGAAGTTGGTAGGTTTAGTCGATTGTACCTTAGAACACGACGTAGCGCTGTACTTTCAGTTTAGTTAAGCTCAATTCTTAAAGTGGGTACTCAGGTTGGTAACGCTCATACGAAGCAAGTCGAACGGTAACAGGTGTAGCAACGTTGGAATTATGCACGTAAGATTATCCTTAATTTGCCATACGAACATCACATCTGCTATTTTTCAGAAATAGAAATTTCCCACATTGCATAGTATAAAGTTGCAACTCGGACTACGTTGACAACTTAATTGGTATCGTAAGATTAAGGACCCAGTTTCGACGGATCGGCTCAATAGCAAACGACGTGTCATAATCTTCGACATCAGATGAGAAATCGATGATAGATTACCGGACGATTTCGCAAACGGGACGCTACGCTACACACCCTCGACGAGGTACGCACAAGACGCACCACGTGCGAGACGCCCACAACAATTCTACAGTGAGAGGATTGGACAGACACAGATTCCCGCTTCATATAAAACGTTGACGAAAACACCGGCTCTAGACTGACACTTAGAATACAAGCACCAGGTGTCTCGAGAATAAGGACTTAGTTCAACACGCTCTCACTTACGTTTCATACTCTTGCGTTTGAACTACTCTTACGTTTAAACCAGACTTACGTTCATGCAAAACACTTCGAATAAACATGCATGTCCTTTCGACCAGTCGCGGAGAGACGCGATCGCGAGGAAGCGCATCAACGGGAGTCGTAAAGTCCCGTTACGATTAGAAAATCGACGCCACGAACTGATCGATTCCCTATTTCGATTAGGATAATAGAGGTAGTTTAATGAGTATAATGTTTGATTAATAGTTCAAAGATATTATATATTTCCAACAACTTTGTAGGGAAGATAATTACGCTGATGCGTAAGGTATAAACGAAGTAGATGAATGATCTAAGGATGTAAAGCCGATAAAAAGATGTTGACTATTCTAAAGATGATGAACCAGTGAAGTCCGGTGACGATGCTGATGCAAAGGAAAACTCTTGTTCGGTAGTGGTCGCCTCGCCACTGGTCGCTTGCGGGGGGAATCCCGGGAAACATGGGAAAACCCACGTTTTCCCAATTTTTACCTGATGGAGCAATAACCATAAGGAACCTCATGACTCTAAGATGTTTTATGCCAATTGACTGCCTTAACGGTAAATCAAAAAGCTTCGTTTTATGACAGTTCCTTAGGATTATTGCGATCCGCTTAATTCTATATGCACAACTGGTGGCCGCCTCGAACGTAAAAAGTCATCGGACGTAACAATGTAAATCACAATCATGTTACAACTCTTTAATCTCCCTTCGCCTTGAGCGTTTATCTCGTTCAAGATTCGCGATCCCAACCGAACAGTTGCAATTTAACTGATCACCACCTAGTTGAGAGGTCGCAACAATGCATGGATGCGGATATTTGTATAAGAACGGAAGGAATAATACGTTTTACGAAATCGAGAAAAATGACCAGTGTTCGTTTTCCATTGGACGGTCGCAGCCGTCGGAACCTCCAGCTTTCATCGGTCATATTTCTCTTCGCTTATCGATCCAACCGTGTCTGATTAAGGCCGTCCTTTGCTACTACCACGCTAATTCGACCGACAGGCGGTTCCAGCTGCAAAAAATTACGGCCCGGTTCGACATCGGTTTCTCTTTGAAACTCTGGTGACGAAAAATTCGGAAAGTTTGCGTCATATGGCGCCGAAAGTGTACGGGTCAACCGGTGTAGTTACACAAAAGTAAGAAAGTATCGGAAGACGGGCTCATGAATGTTGTCACGAGTGGCTTGGCACCATCTTGTGAATTAGTTTAGCCACTGAAACGACGCAAAAATAATCGGCCAGAGTTCCCGTAGGATATTTTCCTGGCCCATAAAACTATAATTTCGTTCCATCTCTCGTTCTTTTCGCGTTATACTCGTTCCCCTCTCGGTCTCTTTACCTTCAAACTGAAAACAATTCCGGACGATTCAATTTCCTTCCCGTGCAATTGAACCAACAAGAGAGAGAAAGAGAGAGAGAGAGATAAAAATCATCCTCGGCGACCGAAGGAAATTTAATTTCACGGGGAACGATGTTCAAAGTACCGCGATACTTAAGACTCTGACCTGGCCAGGTATACCGGAGATTGAGAGCAATCGGAAAAACGAAAATAGTTGTTTGCAAACCGTTCGATGCTATCGAGAGACTCGTGGTATATCGTATTTCCTCTGTTCCCTTCGTCGACCTATCGTGGTCATCGGCCGGACCAAACCTCTGGGAATTTCAGATATTAGAGCGTGATTCGTTTTTCTATAGATCGACCGTAGAGAAGGAAACCTTTCACTAAAATTCCACGCTTCGCGGTTGCAACATAGTGCAATCGCTCGAATGGTCAATTTTGATTTCATCCAGAGGCGTTTCATATAGATACATTTCTCGCTAACCGGAACATAGTTCACTTGGATACACGAACAAAGTCCATATTCCGCTAGAAACCACAAACGACCCAAGAAACTCCGCAGGAGCTCGTTTACGTACTCCATTCGAGGGTCTCTCTGTGGTCGAAAGTCAAAGCCGTGGTACCTCGTGAAAAAGCGGCGTTCGTTATCGATTTCTCGTGAAGCAAGGGCCGGATCAAATAAGCGAAGAAGTCGTGGATAGAGAGACTGCCGTTGATGGAACGAAGGCCGCCTGTGATGCTGAATGACGGTCGAGGTCTGAATCGTGCGAAAATAGACGCACGAGAAATGGTCGAGGAAGGAAGAGGTGGGGCGTAAAGGTTGCTCGGGACCCGGCGAAATTTAGTTCCCGAAACGAGGGTCTAATCGCTGCTGCGATATCTCTCAGGACTTTACGACGTCGTCCGTGTACACCTCACGCGCGCAAACGCGGACAAACGTGTACTCATACTTGGACAAACAAACACACGCTCGAGCAGACTCGCACAAATGGAGCAACTGGCGTTTCGACGACGACAGAAAGAGAAGAACACGTGGAAGTGTACACGTACACGCGGCACGAAGTAACACACGCTCGTTGCCGCGTGCACGTGAACCGAGATCTCGATTCAAAGTGTAGGTACGGGGTAAAACATCACCGGCAAGATTACAGCGGAGTTTCGCCAGTTTCCGATGTTTTATCGCGATGACCCCCGGTCGCGTTTCCCCAGCAGAGTCCAGAGGTTGGCTGGCCGTTGGCGTGGAAAATCGGACGAAACTTTGGAATAATACGCTAAGGAGGCGATCTTCTTTCTTCCTCTCTGTCTGTGGACTTCTGTGTGCACGAAGAGCACGATTATCGGAAATTCGTGATTCTCGACGTGGGACGCGTTCCACTCTTGGAATGTCATAGCCGTCCGAGACCCGGTCGCTTCACGAAAACGGGAGGAAAAGGAAGAGGAGGAAGATGAAAGTTCTCAACGGTTGGGAACGGCGTGAGCGAATAAGTGGAAAGGAACCAGCGGCGAATCGAACGAGCCGAATCGAACCAGACGATCGCCCAGATGTAAGAAAAGAAGGGAAATGAAACGCATCCACGACGATCGATTGACGTCCGCGACAATTTACTCGTCGTTCGCGACGAGCCTTTTTCGCGATCAGATTTCACTCCCGTCCTTGGCACCGCGCAAGAACCGAATTCTCGAGCTTTTCTCTACGAGATCTCTCCGGTTGGTATAGAGGATGATTTACAAGCGACACTGATAATTACTTTGGTTGCGTTAATTTTCGAGTCTGATTAAAATGTCGCGTTGAATCGGATAACGGCGGATAAACGGGTCGGAAAAAATCGTCTGTCCGCCGCAGATAACTCGCCGTCACCTACGTATTCCCAGAATTTTTAAGTGGATTTCCTCTTTCCAGTCAACGATGCGACGCGTCAAATTCGGCGGAAATATTTTTTGAAAATTTCCAGGATCGCGTGAATTATAATTTATCTCTACGCTCCTCGACAGTTCGATATAATTTGAAAATAGTGAGAAACATTGTTTGTTACCCCACGAGATAAACAAAGGATCGTGAAAAATCACGAAAGCATGGTGAAACGACTGGAATGTTTGTACGTCCAATACAGATCAAATGAAAGACAATTAACGGGAGAATAATCGGACAGTCGATCGTTTGAACGAACGCTCGCCAGTATAATCGAATTTCACGGGTTTCAGTATCTTTATTTCTTGCTCGTTGCAAATTTCACAACTCGTAGCATACACAGAATATGTTCTGTGATAGAAATTTATTTGAAAATAATATATCGGCTCGTGCTAAGATTATCGATCGCTAATTAGACTAATGAATTATCGTTTGAATCAAAGATCGTCTTAGCGACAGGCCGAGCAACCGATTTAACATAATTTAACGAGTAGGACGGTTAAGTGCAGAGACCAGAAGAAAGTTCCGTCAAGACGCAAAGACCTTTTAGCCGGGACAGAACTTTTAACTACTGGTCGTGCTCTCGTTGTTTTTTCTCCTCTCTTTCGCAGTTAGCTTTATGACGCGAAACTAGACGCAATAAACATTCTATTGCGCTGGCCTCGTTATCTTTGCTCTTTTTTCTTGGCAACTCGTGGCCGTAAATACTTCCACTTTAATAAAAATTTGAGCTGACTCGAAATAAAACTTCGACAAACGTGGCGGTATTAGTTATCGAGTTTGCTCCCTTGCGCTCGTTACCTTTTTTCCTTTTCACTCTTCCAGGTGCACCGACACTTTTTGCTCGCACGTTATGGCTACTGATATCAACTTATTTGCGCAGTTAGTTCGATCTACCCACTCTCGTAACTCTTCCGGTAATTCTCCCAAAGAATATGTAACCGTTTAATCTGAGAACCGGCAAGCCAACTTCCGCCGAGTCTCTCCTCTAAATAAAACTTTCTACCGCTCTTCTATTTACTCTACGTCGTTCCCCATAGCGTTTGCCTAACGTTTAAAAAGATTCGGCTGTAAGATTTAACATCAGTCAATCAATGTCTCGTCGCATCGTGGTAATTTAGACAATTGCTCGCGACACGATACCGCCACCATGCGACGGATTGTAAAATACGCACGGAGGCGAGACAACGAATTTCCATTTGCCCCTAGGGAGATCCTTCATTCGATATTACGCAACCATAATACGAAACGAGTAATGCGGCTGGAATTAAAGCTCGAACGCTCTCCCCTGCCTTCCATCTCCAGCACGTCAATCGGATTGCAGACAGAAATTAATCCATTCTCTACGCGTTCCTAATCAGTCGTCTGATTGTTCGTTTCGTAGAATCGATCGGCTTCTCGCAATCTCCGGAGGATAGGTTTCGGAGAACGATTGGAATTACTCGGCTCGACCGGGTCGCTTCTACGCATCGCAAGAACGAAAGAGAAAAGTCCAGAGAGAACTTGTTTTCACTCTTTTTCCTTCGATTCGTCATCCACTTCGTTCTTCCCTGTTTTACACGCGGAAGTTACACGCGAGAAAACAATCGGTTCGACGTAACCGAGGCACTGCTTAGCAAAATTTCGAATCGTTCCATTGTCGTGTCAGGGCAGGTCGGGCCATTTTCCAGCGGTAGCGCGTTGTTTGCGTCTGACCGCGGCGTATTTATCTAATGTAAATTTAATACAAGCCAGGACGATGGCGAATTCGAAATTATTTCCGAAACTTTCTCGTCCAACAAATCCTGGCAGCAACAGAGAGGGGAGAGAGAGAGAGAATTTGATCAATTTTCCCTTTCCGCGAATATTGTTTATTCTAGTCGAGCGTGTGGAACCGCATGCGCGCGGCTCAGCTAACGCGAATTTAATGCAACTTCGCTGTGGAATTAATTCGCAAATTACCATACGCGGCCGCGGTGGCCCACCGGCCAATGTTTTCGTCGGCTTTTCCCTGTGAAACGCCGCGAAACACCTGGAAAACCAATCTCCGTTAAGCCATTGTGCACTTTCGAATTCGATAGCCGAAAGATACCATCCCCCGGCGATATCCGTGATGCAATCCCGTGTTTCACGGGAACACGGCTCAATTACTGGATCTCTTATTTCAATTTTATAGCGGAACGGGGCAAAGGGCTACGCGGTACGCGCTACGAAAAAGTTTAAACAGAATACTGTGGTGGAAACTGGGAAATTAATGATGATTGAGGATATTTCATGATTCAACGGACGTGAGTTATTGCCAGGATATTAAGCATATTTCGGCGAAATCAGAGTTTACAACCGTATACAACGGTTTAGGAACAAACGATGATTTAAAAGTCCAAGGGGGACACGGCTTGCTTGTTGTAATTGAACCGGGAAAGAACGTTCTTTGTTATGAACTCTTGGAGGAAATTGAGGCGATTAGCAGCGGGAAATATTGTCCGCGATTAAATCGATCGAAAGCCGACGATGGAAGAAAAACGAGTATCATTAGCGAACAGGAAGGGAATCGTCTTTCTATGACAACGCCAGACCGTACGTTTCTTTGACGACGCGGCAAAAAATATTGCGCCGCTCGACCGCGATTAATCGTCGGCCATGTTCGACGAGTTCCCAGGCGAATTTTCATCCGAGTATCGCAAATTCCTGGAAAATACCGCGTGCCCGCGTGAAAAATCGCGTCGCCTTTTAACTACTAGCATAAACAAAAGCTTTCACGCTAATGAAAAATATATCATCGTCAGTAAGTATATCTTTCTTCCTAAAACTTTGCACCTGCTCTTCGCTATTAGAAGTTCCCTTATTCCTATGAGATCCTTAATTATATATTTAAAGAGACAAATTTGAAAAACACGATTTTCTCTAATTCCCTGTCTTTATTGGTGAATCTTTCGAATCCTCTTGAAACAGCGATGACACTCTCACGAGCAACAGAGCACGCAATAATCGCGCGATTAACCGGACCGCGTTTTCGATCCAGTTTCACTAAATGGCCGTGACGAGTCAGAAATTCGCGACGAATCCATGGGATTAAAACTCGAAGCAAGAACGGAGCGTCTGCGATTGAATCCACGCTGGAGACAGAGAAAAACAGAGGGTTGGCGAGAGAGAAAAAAATATTATTTCGTCCACCGCTCGACCGGTTGCATGCACGCGTCGTTACCTGCATACGTGTCGGGAATATATCTTAATCCGTTGAAGCCCCGGTCTGAATATTTATGCGAGTTGCCGTTCGCGTTGTAAATCGCCGCGAACCCGGCGCCTTTATAGGCTTTATATTTTCGCCAAACGCGTTACCGTTAATTGAAATCGTTCGAGCTCCACCAATACATGTTCACTTTAATCTTTCAGCTTAAGTTTCCTCCTCCAATCGTTAGAAAAATTTCCCGCGTTTCTCGACCGCGTGATTTACGATAAATATTATATAAAACGAATTGAATTTCAAATTAACCCTTTGAAAGCAAGACACCTGGGATTTTGTCGGTTTTATTGAGATGGCCAGGATACCGTATAAATCAAAGATAAGACCAGGGAACAGGTTTGAAATGCGCGATACGCGAGCCCGCAATTTAATCCAATTATTCTCAGCGATTAGTTCTCTTGCGTATCGCTAACGTGGCAGTCTCTCTCTCTCTCTCTCTCACTGCTATCCTTGCACCGTTCTCGAACACAGTCAGTCATCTAATTGGCCCGCTCGACTTACCGTTCTAATTGTTTGTTCCCCCCTTGACTGCGACTCGGTATGCACGAGGCGGCGACGACAATGACGACAATGACGACGTGACGCCGCATTCGCCCCGCAGCTGTTCGCACCCTCCGCATTTCGACGACAATTGCCAGGACCCTGGCGCTGCAACGGCGCTCTCTCACGAAACCTTTGAACGTAATTATCGGCGAATTAAACGAGCCACCGGGTCCGCGGTCCAAGTTCTGCTGGCGAGCGTCGCCCGTCGATAAGGCCAATAATTCACACGGAATATTCTCGCGAAACCCACCAATGCGACCACGCTCGAGTTTATCGCGATAACCGTCGTCCTCCTGCCGAGGAAATCCCCGATTTCTCTCGGTACGTTCTTTAAAATTTGAGGCTCGTGGAATCGAGATATCGGTTTGTCTGGAATTGTTGCTAAAACCGATTGAAAGTCTTGTTAATCTTGGACAAAATTTCAACAAATATCTTCAGCAGAGACCACAGTTTGATTTACTGAGATTCCTGTGAAACGCGCTTGATTAATTATTCCGGGATGAAGAGCCGACGATTCGACGCGAATCAGAAAATTTCGAGGAAAATGTTCTGTTAATTTGGCCGGCTGACGTGCTGTCGCTAAATCGGGTTTCGAGCTTGATTAACCATTCATCCAGCAGGCGGATGGTACCGTAGCACTCTCCTTTCGTCCCGATATCGCGAAGTTACGTAGTAAAAAAAAAAGGGGGGAGGGGGAAAATATAACAAACCAGAAAGTCTGTGAAGGGCGAAGGGTGGTAAACTGCAACTCCGAGCGTCAGGCACCGTTATGAATTCCTTGTTAGAACGGACCCGGGAACCGTCAGATTTTTATGTAAGCACAGTTATGTCCCTAATTTTTCTCGAAGAAACAGCCCACTTGAGGAACAGTGGAATGTCGAACGGCGCACCGCTCTCCAGAAACTCGCCCCTTTCCCGTTCCTCCTCCTCTGAGCGTAGCTCGAGGCTATATTTTCAACGAAATCATGCCGCTGAATACATGATCCCCCGTTGCCAGGCGGATTCTTGCGTACAAATAAAAGCACGTAGCTCTCTCGAGGGCCAACTTCAACGCGAGAAATGGCCATCGATTTTTTACCTTACAAAAACTGTTTGACGCAACTTGCGCGAGGCTACGAAATAAGGAAAGAAGAAAGAAAGGAAAGCGAAAGCAATCTATCGTTGACTCGGAACAAGGAAACACGATTAATTTCCAGGGGCCTATTCTCCGCGTTTTTCTATCCCTCGATTTTCCTTTAGAAAATATAGAGACAGACTGAATTCGAAGAGGATTTGCGAAGAGGGTTGCGCGGAACGCAGTCCCTCGGTGGTTTCCAGAGTCGTTTCGAGGAGGTGATTTTGCGGCAACAATGGCGTTCAACGTCGATGACGTCGGCCATGTAAAAGCATGCATCTTGCGGACTTCGAGTGCAGGTATCCCGCTGGCTGGAAACGCCGTGCTGCCGCTTAATACTCTCAAAAAGTAGTCCAAGTGAATAATGATTCAGCACAATGGAATTTCGAAACCTCTCTCTCTCTCTCTCTCTCTCTCTCTCTTTCTTTCGGTGCTTAAATGTTTCACAAGATATGCTCGCAATCTTTCCGCCCCTATGTATTTACCTTCCTCGAACCTATTATCGACGCGCGTACGCGACGAGTTCTCGCAGTTTCAGTCCAGGGCTTCCTCTCAATTTTTCAATCGAGCGGCTACGCCTAGTTTGCAGACGACGTTTTCGCGGCAAATTATTCAGTACGTCGCGGTGTCGTTACGGTTTCACTGAAGGACTCGAAAGACACGCACCGATCCTGAATATCGTTCTGCTTGTACATTGTCACTGGCTCGTTTGTTCCACGAAGCCTGGAGATAAGATACATAAACGATTTGCCAACAAACAAGTTCGATGAAACGGGACGACTCGCCGACTGCGTGCAGAAATTAAATGGAAGAACGCGATGCTCGTGGAAACTGGTTCAAGTGAATAATGACGCGAAACAATACGAGCGTTCCACTTTGAAAAGAGCCGATTCTTTGACGACGCGGCCACTTTCGCGTCCTGGCTTGGAATTGCTTTCACCTTTCGAGCGGAACCGCGGGAAACTCTGCTTCCAATGCGCGTTTCCAGGTTGGCAACGAGAGATCTTTCTAAGACAAAGTCTCGCGTTCCCTTTTAAGGAACGTTCCGTGGCATTCAGTCCCGGTAAAACCGTAACCTCCCTCTCTCTCTCTCTCTCTCTCTCTCTCTTCATCTATCGAAAGCTTACACGGGGATAGAGAAACGCTAAGTGCGGTTAAAATTTCTCCCTGCCGATGAAAGTCAACCGTTCGATTCGAATCGATTCGGCCGGATTCAATTTGGCCGTAGCCAAGCCCGATCGTACGGCGACGAATAAAAGAGCCGACTACGTAGACGATGGTGAACGATAAATCATCGCGAGGACGTGAACGCGAGGAGCGTCGTTGATCGAATTCTTATGAATCGCGCGATTCTTGCCGGAGCTGATACAGATTACTCCGAGCTCCGATCGGATACCGAGTACTTCCACGAGAAACGGGACGCGAGATCCATCGAATCACGGGGCAATCGGGTCCGACGAGTTAGTTGGATATTCGACCTCGTTCCTTTTCCGACGCTCCCTGCCATTTGTCTTCTCCACCCGCGAGAAGACTTCTCTCTGTCTCTCCCTCCCTTTTCTTTTCTCTTTCTTTCTTTCTGTCTTTCTTTCTTCCCTTCTTACGGTCCATCTAGCAGTTCGCTTTCCTCTGCTTATTCCAAGCTGCACATCCGGCACGAACAAAATCATAAAAGTTTTAGCCTACAACTTGGAGACGCGAGGGCAAGACCCGTGTGCTCGGAAAGAAGCTTTTCGATGTTAGTCGTTCCGTAACGCTCACAGTCGTTTGTGTTCCCATCTTGTTCTCGTCTATACGTTCTACTCACGTGCTCACCCCTCGATCACCTTACCCCTAAAACGCCTTTGTACGTGTCTCGCGTGAGTGTAGAGGCGCGTTACACATTCAAGAATCGAATGGGTGTATATATACGTTGTCCGTGAGAAGTCCGTGGCTCGAGTTCCGTCGGCCATTAGCAGCAGCCGTCGGTCCTGAAAATCAGAAAACTTCCCGAAACTGATTCCATCCGTACCTGCTTGCTCTCCTTTCCCTCTCTCTCTCTCTCTCTCTCTCTCTTTCTTTCTCTCTTTCTCTCTCGAGCCAATTACTTTCTTCCTCGCGGATTTATCGCACGACGGCCAATATTAATCGCACCTTCGACGCCGTTCGTTAAGCACCCCTGGCGGAGTTTTTGTTTTTAGCGCAGACGGAAATGGGTTTTTGAGGCGAAAGTGTTAATTCGTTCGTTGAAACATCCACACGATGAAGCGAATGTTAGCTCGTTTTGCGTAATATTCAGTAGAGAACGTGAAGCGTTATGACTGCTAGAGCGTGATAGTATTTTTTTCCTTTCATTTTTTATGGAAAGTCGACGCGAGGCATTATGAATTCCCTTCAAGAGTAATTTCAGGATATTCCATCGTGTTCTGTTATTCTGTATACGAGATAGAGGAAATTGCTGGTAGAGAATCGCTTCGTTGGCTCAATAATTACGAATTAATCGTGCGCTAATTCGTTTAGAACACCGTTTCGTTGCTCGCTGTTAATTCATCGTTGATTCGCGTATCGGGGGATCGCAATATCAACGAAACGAAGCATGTCGGTTAGGATCGGTAGAAGAAAAAAACGAATGGAGGAAAATTGGAAAGAAAAAGAAAGTAAGATAGGAATCGTGGAAAGTCTGACGATCGACCTGTTTTACAGAGCGTTTACAATCTGCTGGGGGAAACTCTATCGAGGCTGCAACAGTACGCGGAAGCGGAAAGGTGGTTCCAGGCGAGTTTGGCCAGCCAGCCTGACCACGTGCCGGCCCACATCACTTACGGGAAACTTTTGGCCCGAAACGTAAGTAGTTACCAGTTTTAGATCGGTTCTCTTTCATCAGAGCGCGGATCCAGTTTCCAAGTTTACCGCGGCCCGACCAATATCGTTCAACGGAATTTCGTGTACAGCCACCGAGATACGGCTGCTACACCAAGCGTCAGCGCCCGTACTCGAGATACCAGAACCCCCGTGGAAAAACAGAATGCCTTAGGGAGAATCGGCCAACTTTTCGATCGCCATCGCGTCAAAGAACTCGATCCCATCTTCCCAACACCGTTTCACGCTGTTTGCAAAGTAACGCTCTTCTACGGTGCTGCTAGCCGTCCGACAGGTCTCCAACACTTGCAAAAGCTACTTTTTCCTTTGAATCGTGATAAGAAGTAAAGGAATAAAGAGAGAGACAGAGAGAGACAGAGAAAGTTAAAGTTTGCAGTTAGGCGAGGTTTATGATAGTGTCAGGATTGCACGGATAGTTTTCAAAGCTATTGGCTTTGTAGTTACTTGTCGAATTTACAGAATTACGTAATTGACACACAGCGCTAAATCCGTTCAAATTTGAATGGTTCTTCGAACAAGTAAATTTACATGGCCACGTCCGTATAACTTGTAGTATCAAAGATCTACCCTAACATAGAGAAAGAAAGAAAGAAAGAAGATAAATCATGACGGAGGCTCTTGGCTCGAATATGAAACGATATAAAATAGCATTAGCCGATAACCGGGATTGCAGGCTCTCGTTCAACGAGTCTGAACACGTAGCGACCCACATCACTTAGCAAACCTTCGACTCGGCACGTAAGTAGTTAGTACTATTTTGGTGCGGCGTAACGCGGCGCGGCGCGGCGCGCTGGATCGAACACGATAGGCCGGCCGAGAATCGGCTGACCCACATCACTTAAAGAGAAACCCGCCGACGGGAAACAGCGTGCCGTTAAGCTGATTCTGCTCGATCCACCGACCGTTCCGTGTTCCGGCCTGGTCAATCGTTGACCGGAAACCGGTATTTCTCCTGAAAACATATCTAACACGACCGACGATTACGCTCACTGAGCCGAGAGAGATTCGGGACGCGCGATGTTTCCTCCTTCTCTGTACGTGTCTCGTTCCCCAAACGAACCATACACAGGGCATTTCCTTTCGCAAACGTGTCGTTGCTTTTGCGATCAATTATCGTTTGTATCGTAAACGCGTGACGGGACTATCGGTCCTTCGTCTTTCTACGTCGCTCCATAATCACTCGATACGATTACATTATACTAATCGATATAGCTTTGCAATGGTTAGGACGTATTATCAGGGACGCGTAATATAGTTGATCGCTTGCCATGATAATATTACCGAATTGCCAATTTTCCATTAGTCCTTTCGTATACTCGAGCTGTCGCTCGCGAAATAACTTCAAATTGATCGGTCGTAAATGAAATAGCTTCACGGCTGATAAAGTTTCATTTAATTTGCTGATTTAGTTGCATCTCTGTCGCAATAAAATTATATCACGCCGCGCACGTAAATAACTGCGTCAACAATATGAAACAGAGTCACTTGAACCGAAATTTTTCAATATTTTATTGCCCGGTATCGATCCCAAATTGGACGTGCAAACGATGCCAATCAGAGATAATAGACGGAAAATGGAAATTAGAAACTAGAATTTTTATTCGATCGCTCTCGTTCTCCCTCTGTTTCATAAAATAAATCACCACTTTCCCTGTTATTTGTCCTCTTGTTCTTTGAATGTTAAATGTTAATTTCCGGAAGTCTCAGTCGGTAAATTACGATGTGTGTCACGTGGCAACCAGAAGGGTCAATGGAAAGTCAATACCGGTAAACGATGCCGAGCGTAATTGAACGTTTGACCGATAAATGTCGGCGTCCTGTCGCGTAGCCGATGAATTTTCGTCCGTGCAGGCTGTGTTGGCTAGGCGAACCGTATCGAAATTCCATTTCCATCTTTTACACGGTTCCCCTCTGTGTGCGAAGCGAAACGGAATCCTCTGTTTCTCGTTCTCGTGCCCCTAATCGCGTCAGGATAAATTTCGTTACAACGTGACTCGACGATCCGTGAAGGGTAGACCGCGTCGACAATGGCGGCCCGATCGATCGTTCGATTACTGATTTGCCTTGTTTCTTCCGCAGTCGAGCCGTGTGCTGGAGGCTGAGAGATGGTTCCTGAGAGCCCGTAGATTGGCGCCGGACGACTCAAGCGTGCACCATCATTACGGTACGTATAATTGCCAGTGTCTTTAATTAAAAAGGAATCGTTGAATAATCGAACATCATCAGACAGATTTCTCATCCTTCATCCATCCGCTAGCTTGAAACGTCTGTAGCCTATAGCCATTCGTGAAATAACAAGAGGTACTCGTTAATTATTAAAGCAACGAAACACGAGACCTAAGCGCACCCTCGTCGTTGTCAAGCAAATTGGAGTGGTCTGCGACAGATTCATCCTCTGGCCCGTTGTTCCGCTCGGTATAATTGATTCCTCGACTATACGGTACAACGAGCGAAGACGTTGGTAATCCTCTTCTATGTTGAAATGAGAGAACGAAAAGAAAACAAACCGCGGATGTAACGGACATAACGATAAGGGAGGTTCACGGAGATCTTTTCAAGGAACCGTTTTATAGGGAAGATAAGAAGATCGTAAGATTCCGCCTGGTCGTTCTAAATACCGGTGTAATATTTTCCTGGGGGATGAAAGTAGAAACTATGGTGGGAAAGTGGGTGGTGGCAACGATGGAGCGCGCTAATCGAAAAAAGAGACGGCCACAAGGGAATAGCGAATATCAGAAGGAAGGCAGCAGCCGGAAGGAGATCGACGGGTATTGAAATTCCAGAAAAGCGTCGCAATTCCTAGTGCTCGTCGCATCGTTCTATTCTCCGTTCACGCTTGCCCTCCGCTCGAACCGCATTCAGTCTCTGGTTCTTGGATCTTGGTTTGGCAACATTCTCTTCTCGCTAGTATTTCACCCACCCTTTCAAAAATCTATCCCTTCCATTTGCAAAAGCCGTGAAAGGAGATGGTCACTGGCATCGGTCAGCCAATTCTTTGCGGTCAGGATTAATCTACTCGCCAAAAATAGTCTCGCGTTGGAGTCGGATTTTTCAAGCGCAAAAACCATCGCGGTTTATCTCTCTTAGCAGCACGCGTCATTAGGCAGTGGTCCACGGAACGTCGCATTATATTATACTTGATATATCACGAGTTGCGTTTATAACGTTCGTCCTCCGCCAAGTTTCGCAGGAATTTTGAGGACAATCGTCCGCTGGCAACCTTGACCTCATGTATACCTTATGCTACTCTCGTGCAACATTCTGAAACGGGTTAAAATATTCACATATATATGTGTGTGTGTGTGTGTATGTGTTTGTGTGTATGGAAGATGAGTTTTCGTCTTTTGGCGACCGTGTGTTTTAATTAGAAAATAACATATGACGAAAGGATAACAAAGTATATAATTCACACACGTTTATCCCTTGTCACTTGGAACGGCCATTATTCAGAAGAAGATACCACTCATTCTTCGTGGTATTAATAACATTATGTCGCGACCCTCCTTTTGAGGCAGGTTTAATCTAGTCGCATAGACCTCGTTGCTAGGAGGAGATGGAAAGTACCGCTAAGAGTGAATTGTTTCGGACTAAACTTAAGTCGACTTAATGGTTTCAAGGTCGATAAACCTATCCGAGCTCCACCTCATTCTAGAGAAGCTCTCCCTCGACTGTTATAGTGTGTCGATCATTAAGTGACCTTCATAAGTCTATGCTATCTCGATGCACTCACGCATAATCACGCATATCATACACTCGCACGACATTCCTCGTAATATTACTAAAAACAAAATTGTTAATCCGACTAGGCAAGTTTACAAGCTAGAAACTCTAGAGAGCAAGATTTCGAACGTAACGTTGTACGTATAACTTTGAGACGGTCTGTGGCTTCGCAGGACTGTTCCTGACGTCGCAGGGTCGGCTATCGGAGGCGGCAGAGGAGCAACTCCGCGCCGCCGAACTTTCCAGATCCGATTACGAGCTGTCGATGGCGGCGGCGTCCGCGCTGCGCCAAGCGGACCGGCTGGAGGACGCGGAAGTGTGGTACAGGCACGCGGCCACCTTGAGGCCGCACGAGGCGCGAAGTCACACAAATCTCGGCGCGATTCTTCACCTGAACGGGAAATACAAGCAAGCGGCGGCTGCTTACAGCGAGGCGTTGAGGCTGCAGCCGGGCGATGCGACGACCATCATGAACCTGCACAAATTAGCGGCCACTCTCGCGTGACCTCGTCACGAGACCGCGGCGAACACCCAACAGAGAAACAAGTGTGTGTACGATACGACCCCAGGAAAGACCCTCTACCGACTCGCCGTATTTCCTGACCCCACGTCACCCCGATCTTCCTCCCGATATTCGTTTATATCCGTCGACCGGCACGCCAACGTCGCGGGGCGGAAGCCCCCGGGGACCTTGACGCGCTATCGACTCGTATCGCCTGCTATGGTATGTAAAGAATAAAGCTTCCTTTATTTTTCTCTAACGAGCTATATTTCTTTATTATCCATTGTTACCGTTCCCCTTATTCCGATTGTTAGCCGTTTCGCTATAGAACGACGTGATGCAAATGCAGGTTTGTGTGATTGCAGAGAGAGAGAGAGAGAGAGAGCGTGGAAGAGATAAAGAGATGGTGGAAATGATCGAAGACTTGGATTGAGTTAATCATAGTCTTCTTTGACTGAGTAAATGATAGTCTTATAATAATAGTCTATGCGAAGAATTATAAGAGAGATGCAGGTAAGTGTACGTTCAGAAATTTCATAAATTACGACGGTAAGTTGACACAAAAACTTCGAGACTCCCAAGGAATCTCCCTTGAGGTATCCATGGATCACTCAGCAGCCGTCAGCGTCGTATTTTTCCCCGTGCGACAAAAAAAGAACGCCAGGAGCGTCCTAGAGCGTAAACCCTGATTTTCTCGCATGGAGGGTGTGAATCGTCCGCACGAGTTTTCTTACCTCCTCGGTCCCGGTTTTCAAGACGTGGAAGCTCCATTAATATCGAATCTATTTGCACGGCGGCGCCGACTGGAATATTTAAGTTTACACTTTAAATCACACCCCCGAGCGAGTGGTGGAGTCGTGGCCTCGGAAGCTAGGGAGACGGGAGAAAAAGACGGATGAGGGTAATACCGCGAGTAAGGTAGACACAGTGTCGTGAGACAGAAAGTATGAGGGGAAGAAGAAGAGGGGGGAGGTCAACGTGAGCTGGGGGAGAGAGAAAAGAGGGAAAGGAGAGAACGAAGCCACCTGTCGCTCCCGTCGCCCTAGCTGAGACAGTCTCGACAAACACTCGACAGGTGCCGCAGCGATTACGTACCTTTATTCCGCGAAGAACTCGCTTCGTTATCTTTAAAGCGGAACTCGTCGAGACGCCAAGCCGAACGAGTGCTTCGTTTAGTCGCTTTAGTCCAAGTCGCATCGCGTGCCATTTCGTTTTGACCTTTTCACAGCCCCTTTTTTCTCTCTTTACCGCCCCCTTCTTCTTCTAGCAGTAACTTTACGGTCCCGTTTCTTCGCGACGTTACGTCGCGTCGTCTACTTGTCTCTCGACGCGTTTCTTTCTCCTCCCTTCGTTCCTATTAATATTTCACGTACGCTTACGCAGATGCCATCTTTCCCTCCTCTCGAACCCTCGGGAATTCTCGTTTAGCTTGTCGACTTCGATTTTTATAAGTAGCCTGCAAAACTCGGTCAGAATAAACGACGACGACCGTGGGAGTTGCTTTCCATCGAAATAAAAGACCGCTCCCTAGCTCGGTTCACAGGATCTCCGTTTCTTTTTGCTCGAGTCACGCCACCCGCCCCTTTCCTAGTTTCTTTCTCTCGGTTCCCTCCTCTCGTTTCTCGCTTAAATGTCATTGATTTTTAGCCGCGAGCTCGTCGGTAAGACAATTTAGGGTGGAATGTCTCGTGCGCCGTTTCGTTTCTCTCCCTGTGAACGCGCCCTTTTATTCTTCCACCTCTTCGAACCGTGTCCCAAGTTTCTTGCGATCCTCGTCCTTTCTCCACCCTCTTGTGAAACGTGTCACGCCGTTGTTTCTCCTCTCGACACGCCTCCACCGCCTCAGACCCGACGTACCCGCTTTGCTTACAGATTAAACGTATCGTTCTTTCGTTTTTCTCCCCGCTACTCCACCGGTCCTGCTCAACCATGGTAATTCTTATAATTAGTCACAGTCGGCCATGGTTTAACTCGCACCGTTTTTTTCATCTACTTTATTCTAAAAGCGAAAAACCTCTCTCGAATTAGAACTATCCGAAGCTCACCCGCGCAACGCTCAAAATTATGAAATCCACGGAAAATTTATCTCTCATCTCTTTCTATCTTTCTAGTCTCCGAATGTTTATATCTCATTCTTATTTCAATAAACAGAAAGACTCTTAATATTGTAAAAGAATCTTTACGAATCAAGTAGAGTAACGATACATTCCTCGGTATTTTTGTTGTTTTTTATCACGATTTTGATAAAATCAAGAAGTTTTATTCTCGATAGAAATATGCGATTGCTTCGAAAGTAATGCAAAAGGGAATAGCACGGCTACGATAAAATATTATTCTACTTTCAATATTATAGAGCAACTCCCATAATCTTCAACAGTTCCACTAGATCTGGAAGACAAATTTCGCTGTTTCTCTTCGGCAGTCATAGTACCTTTCTCCGGGAACATTCCGTTTCCAGGATCCAGCGGCGCCTCATCCG
The DNA here is from genome assembly GCA_905332935.1 of Bombus hortorum. Lineage (NCBI taxonomy): Eukaryota > Metazoa > Arthropoda > Insecta > Hymenoptera > Apidae > Bombus > Bombus hortorum. The sequence continues at coordinate 11,612,927 of HG995192.1, forward strand.
CGATTATTCCACAGTCGAGCATCCCCTTCTATTTTTCACGAACTTCGACGTTCCCGTTTGTCTACCTCCCGGTTCCCTTATTGACATTCCTCCCTGTACGCTGCTTCGTCTCGCGCTTCTTTCTTCGCGAACGCGGCGCAATAAGAGCTTGGGGTAGCAGGACAGGCGGACATTTATTACGTCAGGAGAGTCCCCCAGGAATGAGCCGACCTCCCGATACAAAGGCGACGTGAAACACAAGGACCACGTTCTTCTCGAAGACAGTAAAAAAGTCGCCGAGTTGCGGCGTCGTTAATGGTCTCGTTCTCGAAACGCCGCTGAAGATACCGTTGCCAAGATAGAGGCTACGGATCTAGCATGCGAAGGGGAGGAATATTTCGTCCTTGAACAATGAGAAGCTCGAAAGCCGCTCGTTCCTTCCTATTTTATCACGGAATCTTTGCGAGATGGAACTTACCAAGCATGAAAATTAACCAGAATTCAAAGGCAGTCGAGGTGGATTGGATTAAAGTTGATATGCGTATTTAGGATTATTCTACTTGGAGGCGTCCAGAGAAATGGAAATTGGTTCACGTTCTCTTTTCAAACGAGAAGTATTTGTATTCATAAGTGCACATTGATAAGTGCAACTTTCCGCACACAATTATAAAAGTAGGGATTTGCAAATTTTCCTTATTGGTCGAAAGTGTCATGTCTGCAAATTAGAAAGGAAAGAAAAATAAGTAGAATATAGCAAAATCAGTGATTGAAGCAAAATCTCCGCCACTCGCCTATCAGCTCTGACTACCCCAATTATACAGATTAATGCAAATATAGATAACGATGTAGCTTAACGAAGTTGTTTAAAATGGACTTTTTTAAGGAGACACGTTAACTGAGAAAATCGCGTTCCTGATCTCGCCTGAAAAATCTCCCTTGATTACCCAACGGAAAAATAACAAAATCACGGTTCACTTGATCCCTGAAGTACGTCACAGCCAGGACGTAAACGTCGTGACTGATCCTATTGCACGATCGATAAGTAATTAGGAGAAGTCGCTCAGAGCTTAATGAAATAGTGTCGCGCCGGCTGGCGGACGAGAATGAAACAATGGAGGAAAGAGGGTAAATGAATGACAGAATGATCGGGAGTAGGCGTGCAGGTTGAAATCGACCCATCGCAATAAAATAAACCGTGATAGAAATAAAATGCACATGATTTTAGAGATGAAATTACTCGATGAAAATATCGGCAAAGTTTCACATATCGTCAGAATCACTCGTTCAACCATACAGAATTTACGAGGTAAGAAAAAACGACGTTGGAGAATGATTCCAGGCCCAGATGCAAGCAGGTAGGTAAGATTTCATTTGCGCGAAAATGGGCAGGCAGCAGCAGGTGCAGCTGCGATGAAATATTCCATAGGGTCGTGTCGTTTGAGGCAGCAAGGTCGCATAGCGCGAAACGCCGGAAGGTCAAGTGCCGCTTTCCGCTGCCTGTCCCGTACGCTACCCCTTCTGACCTTTCCTGATTTATTCTTCGAGCTTGGGGGACGCTGAAAAACAACCGTTGCAAGATTCAACGGCCTGTCTGCTTCTGGTTCGCGAACAAACCAACTCCCTACATAATTTACCTCCGAACTGTGGTCTGGTAATCGATGCCGTTTCTGCCCCTTAACGATCATCGCGCAACAACCGCCGGAAACGGACACGACGATGGATGGCCCCTCGAAGAATCATGGTCTCCGTACCACGAGCTCTCGAGTTTCCTCGAGAAGATTTTTAGATTTTCCGAGCAAATTGATCGTGAATCGAGTGTTGGACGCGTTACATCCGTGTTTTATTTTTCACAGAAGATGGATCGCGTGACAAGAAAAAGAATTTCCGTTTTATTTGTCGTAACATCGGGATGAAAATTCAAACGCGCGACGATCACAAGTTTTGCACGATGCATGGCTTATCGACGGTGGCGCTCGATCGATCCTTCCACCGATGGAAAAGCGCCGGCTGCGAGTTTTATTGCGCGTAACGAGGCCACCGAAAACTGCGTGCCATAAAGGGATAACATGCAGATAAAAACTGAACGCGAAAGATCGTCGTTTGTACGCGCCTCGATCAATCACCTTTCCCTTTGCCCCTCCACGTCGATCGTCGCCGTTCCTTTATCTAGACTAGCTTTCAACGATGGAATCCGCTTCCACCTCGCGAAACTCGACGAGAATGTCGATGAACAAAATCCAGACAACGATAATCGTTTACTGCAGTGTTGTTGTTGCGCAACAACAACGACCCAACCTAACCCTCGTCCGACGTTCTGATCCTTCATCGTTAACAACGTGGACGATTAAACGAACGTTAGCCAGCGCCGACGAGAACGTTCCGCGCGAGCGGAGCCTGCGAGCTGATTAATGAACCGGTCTTATCGTTGCGGTGGATTATTCCCACCTGCGAGCTGCGCTTTAAAGGCAGTGATAAAATGAGAGAAGTCGGCTAACTTGGTTACTTACACACGATTCAATTTGTACCAATAATGTCTTTGCCCCTTTTGTTTGGCCCAAGTTAATTACACTGTGCTGAGTAATGATATGCAGAGTGTTTGATCTCGAGGGCTGATTATTCACTTACGCGACCTCCTCGCGAGTGGATGTACATGACTACATATCACGAGTTCTCAAGATGAAATAAAATCACGGTAAATTGAGTACTCCAAAGTTAACGCATACGAACATTTGAGAGCATCGACTACCAGAGTGCACTTTTAAGATTTCATAAAGATATAGAAGAGCAATCCTTGTGTATAAATAAAATTCGAATGGCTCGCGCTCTTTAATGTTACCGCGCGCTTGGTACGAAACTTAATAAAACACGAGAACAACTTGATAATAAATTTGAAAATGGCACTCTTTTAATACTTCGTGAACGAAACAAGCATCTTTATATAAAAATTTGCATATCGAACGACATCGAGACAACACACAACATTTTACTATACTTAAACACCTTCGCTCCTATTTAACTAAAAAACTTGAAAACCATCAGATTCTCAGCCCTCCAAGCATCTTAATAAATATACAAATCTAACCCGAATCACATAATATTCCACTCAATATCCCATCCTTAGTCCTCAAAACTCGATCACCCTCGCAAACTATGCCTCGACGAAAGCCACCCCACGCACATATCCTCGGGGAACGTTTGTTCCGCGCAATTAAGGCCAGAGAAATGTCGCAAACAACGAATTTACCGGTTAAGCGGCATCGTACTTCGTCCTCGTTGGCGTCGAAAGAACATCGAAAGCTCGTCGAGGCGTGTCGTGGCATAGCGTTATTAACGTGGACGATTAACGTGACGCCATGGCGGGACAGTCCGCGTCGTCCGCTCGTAGCTTTGTTCGTCTCAACGTTAATCGAGTATACGCGGCGCGTGGTCGTGGTGGCCAGAGAGACGAAAATAGGATGTATATTCCATGCGGTAGAAGCGTAATGTCAGTCGCCGGAAGTAGCTTGCTACGGTGCACGTCCGACTGAAATATTCCGGCTAAACTAACATCCGCGCTCCGCTGAAACGCCTTCGGTACCTGCTGGCCATCCGCCGAGACCGCGTCTAGTTGCCTGAAAATTAATACACGAAACGCGGAAAAGGATGCACCGAGCTACCCGCAGACCGCTATGGATTTATATATCAGCCCCTCATCCCCAGCTAAATCCGCACGTACTTTCTACACGTCAGCCTCGCCAAGGATCGACTCTGAATTGAATTCGCCGCGAAGTGGATCCGGTTTCAACCACGACCAGCTTAGACTCTGGCAAAACGCGAAAAATTTCGCCGTGGCCATTCAACCGTACGAGTGACTTTTAAAAATGCGTGGTACTAAAGAAACCTATATGAATGGAGTATTCGATTTAATCCATAGCTATGGTAGGGGAGGGTTATCTCGAGCTCGGCACAGAACTTGTCTTTTTCAAGGCGGAAGAGAAGGCAAATTACTTAACTTCATTCAAATAACCTTATCCTGTACTTGTGGTAGAAGACGTAAGCGATTTTTGAAAAATCCATAGAATTTATGGCGAAGAAAAGGAGAAACCAGTTCGCAGACTATCGGGAAAGAAATTTTTCCAAAGAAATAATTCGATAGGGAAGTTGGAGAAATTGCATAATGTCAAAGGGTACGATTCGTAATAATTCCAAGCTCCGTGAAATGGACACGGGTTTTCATTAGGGAATGTCGAAAGAAATGGGGAATTTGAATGGAGCAAACGATGATAGAGATTGTTCGCAGCAAGACCGGCTAATTACCAAGATATTAATTAAGCCAGATAGCGTTGATACTGAGTCGCATTGAATATTATTCGCTGTGGAACAATTACATTCCCCTGATAATACTTGTCAACACGGTTACGGGTAAATTGTCTAAACATACGAACGATAAACGGTACCTGTCAGTGTGTACCAAGCTTCCTATCGAAGGTGAAAAGGCTGATTCACGAGTCGGGATTTAATAAAAACGAAGTGACTAGATAAAGATGGACGAGGTCGGAAAGCGGCGACTTCAAAAGCGAGATTGCGCTAAACAAGATTCGATTGTGTATCTGATGGAATAAAGGCAGGGTAATTTACTTTGCACGGCCAGAAGCAAATCAAACAGCTAGCGCAGGATACCTGTCGCGAACGGCTGCAACAATTAAGTTAAAAAAGTAATGGAAAAACGATAGAGGCACGCGGACCAAGCTAATCTAGTTTCGTTGTGTCGCGGCAGCCGCGCCGGAAATCGTGTGCTGCCGAAAAATCGGTAAATCGAATTGAAACACCCTATGTATATCGATACAAACCATTCCACCCGTTCCCTCCTCCTGTTATTCCTCGCTCATTTCTAATTTATACGTTAAGAGCCGAAATGAAACGCGTAGATATCCTGGAATCGACAAACAGAGGCGGCTAGGTTCCAAGAGAGAATATAGAACCGGTAATTCATTAATTCGCCCTTCGCGATGGCAACACGCGGTCGCCATTCAAAAGGACGTGCTTGAATTACCAGCTGGATAGATAGCGCATTAACCACCAGCCGTGGTATTAATAACCACGCTGAGGAACGTTTCAAAGTTTCAACCAATGCGAGAAAGAGCTCGCGGGTCTGGCTCGTCGCGAGCGTGTTTCTGTAAGCACACTGAACCCGTTCTCCCTCCTGCTAGATAAAGCTCACCGGTGCGCAGATTAGATAAATTCACGGACAGGGGGAGACGCGGATGATTAAAGGATGGCTGCTGCCGAAAGGATCGCAGCCAGGATTAGTAATTACTAAACAGCTCTGCCAGCTAAACGGGGTCACGGCTTTGTGAGAGCTTCTTCGCGTTCCGAAAGTTCCCTTACACCTTGCTCGGATGCTTGTCTCGCGAGATCTTCGGATTACGAGAGCTTCAGCCAGAGGAGGAGAACAACGACGATGCCGGAGAACGCGGATGGAAAATCGACGGCTACGACACTACATAGCGTTCGTTCGTGACGAGAAAGAAAAAAAACGTAGAGAAAAAAAAAGAGCGCGCGGAAAAATAGTCGAAGAAAAATTTACTTAACCCAGGGACAGAGTTGGAACAACGATCGCTCCAAGTTGATCGATCGATGGAATTATAATTAAGCTGTCGTTCTAAATTCGCGGCGAATTCTCACGGTAGAACTGTCAGGTGGAATATCGTTTCTGGCGAAAGACAAAGCAAGGCGTGTGTCGTGCGAAATCACGAGAATTAATTAAAACGCGACGAGACCTGACGTTAGCGGCAGAAGTGGGGAGAGTGCTGACGAATGTAGGGGATACGGTAGTGAGAAGAAAGGAGCTAAAGACTCGCGATGCCTCTCGGCTGATGCGAAGCCGCCCGAGTCGAAAAGTGGACGACGACGCGGAATTTCACGCTCGTGACGAGGTTTATAATTAAACGGGGAGGCCGGCTCGCTAATGAAAACAGGCCCGCGCGCCGTGTCGACGTCGGTATTCTTTTCATAAATCATGTCGGCCGGAAATCCGCGGCCGAGCCTGCGAGAACTGAGCACCGTGTGCCGCGAAAGTCGCCGGTTAAGTGTTCCTTAAGATCGTTTTTTGCCTCGAGACGAAAAGAGTGAAGTTTCGTACGCGTTGAAAAGTCGGAAGATGGAATTCGCTACGTTTGTTTCGATTGCGTTATCCTCGGCAGGTGGGGGGGAACAAAGAAGAGGGAGGAAAAGTCCGCAGAATAAAATAGAAAAACTTGGAGTTTGAACAAAGTTTTAATTGGGTCCAAATATTGCAGTATAACGAAAGCAACGCGATTTCAAACAATTCCATGGAATCACAATCAGAATCGCGAGCGTTCTATGTGTCTCTGAAAACTGGTCCAAAGAGACGCAAGGGTTTTAACGATCGTAACCCCTGCACCGTTACAAATTCCAGAGAGGAAGCCGTAGCAGATGAAACGAACGATTCACAATCGGCCGTGCCGAATCATTCGATTTTCATAGCTCGTTTCGAAGAGAACAATTCCTATCGGTGGCCGTTCGTACCGTCCAGCATCGCCACGGTAAACGGAATTCAAACTAAACCGCTATTCTCATTTGATATTTTCATTCGCCGATGGAAAGAAGATTAATACGACGGGTAATTAATTAGTGCCGTTTTTCACCTGTCACCACAGTGTCTGCCATAAAGAAGAGGAACGTCAGACACATCTCTCATATCCTTTAACGTATTACCTTCTTCCTTTCGGAATAACCGTTTGCTTAAAATCCTGACTTATTCTTGAATTTCCTAGTTAAAAATGAACCATCAATTTCAAAGAGAAAAGAAACCTTCCCTATATACATAGCTTCTTTCTTCTTGCTGCAGCGTGATTAGATTAGAAAGATAGAAATATAAACTCTCATAATAGAACTATCTAAAGTGGTTAAAACAGTGATCAACTGACATATCCTTGAACGTAGTCGATACGCTGTATTAAATATTAAGTTCTTTTGCGATGTTCAGGTTCTAAACGAAGTAGTAAAATGTACATGAAAATGTCACCGACGACACGAGATCATCGATACGTAAAACAACGCCCGAACTATCATGCAAAGCGTATTCTCGAAGAAACATAATTTCCTGGATCATGGAGTATCGCGATAACCGGTCGAACATCTCGTTGCTTCCAAGGTCGGTCGTCGAACGCTCCAATAGCGTTCCCGTGATCCGGATATCGAGTGGAAATGAATTTTCCCGTTTTACTTGGCCACGCCGAATGAAACGCGTTCCCTTTGATCCCGACGACCGCCACTTTCGATCCACTCGTGAAGCACCAATCCTTCCGCATCGCGTGACAATGAGCCGACGACAACTTGCTCCAGAATCTAGAAATTGCCGCTTTTATACCTGCCATTTCTTTCTTCTATTCCCTGCTGACCACTACCGCGGTCGTTCAATTTCTGCCAAAGCTACATGCATACACGTACATATATACATAATATATATATATATATTTTCCTGTACACAGGAAAATTTGCAAAGGATTACCAGCATCCTTCAAGTTAAGGATGATATTCTGTTTCCATTTTATAATTTCGCAATTTTGCGTCGATCAGCATAATCGGATGACCTGCAGTTTATAGAATTTCCCACGTTTATTACTGTTATATAAGCGAATTTATTAGTAGTTGTAGCATCTAGATTGTAACATTAACATCTTCAACCCCTAAATTAAATCTTCGACATAACCATCGAGTTAAACCGATACTTTTAAATAATATTACAAACTCGCTGCCCGTCGCACCAACGTCGTAGGGTGAAGGACGTCCAAGCTTAATGTGAAATATCACGTAACACGTAAACACAAGCGTACATGGCTAATTAACCATAAAACGCGGGATTCTTCCGGTTGACACGGGCAGTGACGCAATGTTAAATGCGTAACTCGCCGCCTGCGGCGGATTCGCCACCTCGCCGGCGAAATTGTTTGGCGTAGCCTTCGTCAAAAGAAAAGTTTCATTAGCCTAATGAAACGAGTAGAGTGACTCGGGGAAAAAGCTAGACCGCCGCCACGGCCCGCATCCGGGACACGACGCGACGAAGGGAGGAACGACGCGGAGAGCGGTACGAGATGTACCGGCTACGCCAGCACTTTAATTAGAGAAATTAAATTTTCAAACGAAACACATGAGGGCCCGACCTAACCGGCCTTCCACCCTCGTCTCTGTATGTGGCTCCGACGCCGCCCTCGCTACCTGGCTATACCCCTTTTCCTACAGGAGTGGTAAACTGCGAAACAATTTTTGTCGACCAAAACTATGCCTTTGACCTAATTTTTTTTTTGGAAAGGCCAGCTCGTAAATTGGGTCGTTGTTTGTTAACTGGCTCCTATATACGTATAGAATGTTTGGAAAAGCTGGGCTGAAATTTCAGGAGCATGTAGTATACATCAAAACAGCAGAAGTAAATATTTCATGGACACAATGAAATTTTCATGAAAAAGCAAAAGTTTCAATGCGGAGCGTGTTATATGGGGTTCATATTTTTATTGTAGAGAAATTTTGGCAGATTCATTCTTCTCTGCTATCCCTTATGGTTTTTCAGTACTCGACATTAACATTTAATGAAATTTAACATTCCAGAAATGAAATATACGAGGTTCGCAAGCTGAATAAGATTATTGCACCATCATACAACGTGTACATCGTTGTACCGTCATACGCCTGTACTTTCACATTTCTCACACACACGTGAATTTAATTTGCGAGAATATTAATTTCCAATATGTACTTACGTACGAAGTGTAATTTTGCAAACAAGAGAATTGGGTCATCGACTTGATGAAGGTTAGAAGAAACAATAGAAGAATGAATGGCGAAACTTAAGAAAAGCGATACCATTGGAATCTCAATTGGCGTTGTTATCGTTTCTGGGCAGGTCGCGTTCATCGTCGAGGCATGATTTCGTTTGGAGTCTCGCGGAGGAAAGTAGCTCCGAATCGAGTTTGTTCCCTGGACGATCGCTCGCGCCTCTTTTGCTGGCCGGTGTCTCGGAACGACGGCTGAATTATTAAACGCAACCGTATCGACTGCTAGAGTTTCCAACGTAAATTGCACGCTTTTAAACGGTAAATCGTACACTGGCTGGCTGTTTTGCCGTTCCCCTTTTCTCTGGTCTGCCTGGTAGCTCGTCTGTCCATTCATCGGTAAAACGGAATCCAGTCGAACCTGCCTTGTTTTCTATTCGTCCCCCGTTCTTTAGCGATAAAACTGGATAAAACAGAATTCTGTAGGAGAACAGAACGGTCTAGGACTCGAGGTTTGCACGAAAATACGCGGCTGCTTCGATGAACGCGATATCGCGACCCATGGGAATTCCGGCCACACCTCGGGTAATCCATTTTGCGCCTAGCACGTGACACTAAATAGGGTTATCATCGTCTTCGTATCTAGCCTTTCTCTCACTTCTCCCTTCGCTCCTACACCCAGTTAGCAGAGTTAGTTTCTTACTACTTTTATCGCGTCCGGCTACCAGCCCTTTCGCAGGGTATCTGGATTTATTTTGTAGATCGAATTCGAGATTAACGAGAAAATGACGTTATAAGAAACGGACGGAGTTAATGCAAATTATAAGAGTGAAACTATAGAACCGGAGGTTCCATATGATGACGGTGAATACAAAAAATGAACCTCTCGGAAACCAAACTGATCGACTCTACTTTTGATTAATTTCATAATTTCGTTACATAAGTACTGTTACATCCGGTGACTCTCTACAAAACCAGACCCAAATGTCCACACACCCTTCCTGCGTACTCTCAATAGTTTTAAGGACCCACCATAAATCTTGGCATTTTCATAGCTAAGGTCCTTCACACCAAACAAGTATCTTTTATTTCAAGTGTTCCTTAAATTTATTGGCTACTACGGGAAGATACGGGAAAGTTGATTTTTCTCACGTATGGTATCTTCCGCTAGCAACTTTATCTTGGGGGCGGCGAAGACCCTTCCTAGTCCACCAACCTTTTTATTATCCATTCAGAAGTGATGTCTATTGCTCTCATCTAAAATTGTCCTAGCCAAAATTATCATCAACAAATCCGATGGCCCCGTGCGCTAGACACACGCATCACTAGCTTTCCTCCGCCACAGCACCATCACCGAACTTCACTGATTCTTCAACTTTAGAATAGTCAACATCTCTTTACCCGGTTTTCGTCCATCAATCATTCATCTACTTAACTTATATTTACACACCAACGTAACTAACTTCTATATAAAGTTGTTGGAAATATATAATATTATAACCTGTTAAACTCAGTGTTATACTCATTAAATCACCCCTATTATCCTAACAGAAATAAGGGAATTGATCATTTCGTGGAGTCGATTGTCTAATCGTAACGAGAATTTACGACTCCCGTTGACGTGCTTCCTCGCGATCGCGTCTCTCCGCCAATGGTCGTAACAAGTACGTGAATGATATTCGATTCTCAAGAAACAAAAGACTGATTTCCATCGATCGATGTAATTTCAACAAGTGTGTCAAATACAAGTGTAAAAGGGCACTCGAGATTTCCTCGAAATATACTTGATAACTGGTTAAAGTAGCCAGTTAGCGAATCACTGATATGGTCGCTAGATTTATCCCAGATTTATATCGCCGATCAAATCCTGAACCAATAAGGAAATGAAGTTCTAGGATGCAACTAGGAGGGCGAAGTTAATCTAATATAAACCGTGGAATTATATCCCACATCGATTCTATAGATCGAACCGCAAGATAATAATAATTGGGAGAGTAAAATTATGCGACAGTTAAAAGAATCCCGATGGGATTTCTGGCAGGAAGTTGGCGTGTAATAATCAATCTAACTTGGACAGCCGGAGGTGCCGATACCGAGCGCGACCGGTTCGCAAATTATTTAACGCGGCGTAGCAAATACTTTCGCAAAGTCCATCTCCATTACCGGACTTACCTCGAACTCCACTCACACCGGCGCTCCCAGTCGGTGCTAACCTCATAAAACTTCGCCTCGGCCTTGGTGATACCTTATTCAATGAACCGTACGTTGACCAGATCACAGCCGTCCCTCGGTGTTCCATCAATCCAGCCAGCTTCGGGGAAGCACAGAAAAAGAGAGAAAAAGAAAGAAGAGGATGATAAAAGAAAAAAAGAGGAACAAGTGGGAAAAAGGAGAAAGTGAAACGCCAAAGAACCAGAGAAAGAGAAGAGAAAAAAAACCGATGGATGGTGGAGTATGACGGAAGGAAAAAGTCGAAAGGATAATTGACGAACAGCCTACGTATCTACGGAACGTGATATCGCCATTGATGGAAGCTCGAGCACCGGTACTCGCACCGCCTAACGAGCTGGCAACTCGTTTTACTTGCGATCTCGAACACTAAACAGGGTTAGTGCTCCTGACTCGTCTTCCATTCTCTGTCAAATCGCGCCCTCTCTCGCTCTATCCTCTGTTTCACTGTTCGTCCATTGGGTTTCCATTTCTACTGTCGATCGTCGATGGTGGATTGTTCGAGAGGCGATCCGATGGTCCCGAGGAAACCGGCGCGGAAAGTAAAGAAAAGAAGCTGGTAACTACGACTGGCGAAGCCGTAGTTGGAGTTACTCGAAGATAGGGAATAGGAAGGAAGGAAGGAAGGAAGGAAAAGAAGGCTGCCAAGACTCTTTGGTCTTGGCTCTTGGGCGGTAACTCGATTTGTCGCCCGTCTTGAGCCAGATGGATCGGAAGTAGACGCGAACGCCGGCCGCATTTCAAGCAGGCTATATCCTCGGCCTTCTTGTAGGTTTCGCGTGTTTTGTCGGCCACTCGTCCTCTCGACCGACCGGCTACATAGATCCATTCGGCGGAGCAACAATCGCTACTTGTTCGCTCCACTAGTTAGTCCTTCTAGTTTACCGATTCAACTACGCTGCATCACTGTAGCATACATATATCTGGATCCAAGTTTGGATTAACTTTGGATTAGTTGGACGTTTAAATATTACGCGGAGGAACTCGTGGCGCTACGCTGGAACAAAAGAAGATGGAGATTTAGAAAAGACGTCGCGCGATCTCGCGAAAGTTAAATTAATGCCTGTTTCTTGCCGGACCTTCGTCGCGGCGAAATAATGGAGTTGGTCGTTTCAGGTCGGAAACGTGGACGTTTCCAGGCGAATGGAGAAAAGACGAGAGAAGAATCGAGGGGTGAAAGGAATTCTCGATCGAATCGTGCGAAGTGAAAGAGAGCACGCGACAGCCAGTGTTCACAAGGTTGAACTTCGAACGAGACTGCAACGCTTCGCCCCGATTTCACCGAAAAGACTGCGGCTAAACACCGGAAGCTACGAAACTTTGAACGGGGAGGAAGGGGACAAGACGGGCACCTACCCTGAGCTGGTCTCGTTCTCGAATAAGCATCTGTCCGAGAACAACATTCAAACTTTGTAACAAGTATCCCTCGTAACGACGGAACCAGTATTACCTCGGATTTTCCTCGAATCCGACAGCCAGCTTGCCTCGATATTAAGTCGCCGAATGTTTGAATTCCACGAACGGAACTTGCAGACTTCTCGCGCTCGCGGAAGCTTTCTACCGCTTTCTCCGTGCCGATCTGTGAGATCTGATTTTCCAAGAAATAAATAAATATAAATTTTGTCGTATACTTTGGCGCATATCGTTCGCGGTATAACGCGTGAAAGTAAAGAGCAAATGCAAACAGAGGAACTTCCGGCGGAACGCATCAAGGGTGGAGAGAACCCTCGAGGTTGGCCAGAAAAGCGAACGGCTGAATTTCACGCACCCTCCGACACACACTCGAGACCGTTTTATCGGCGTGACCGACTTTCTAACGAATCGTTCTCTCGATACAACAGCCCTCGAGCCGTGGTGCGATATAAAAGACGCGGAGAACCGGAAACGGAATTAAAAAGACAGTAAGTTGAAGCGAGAGCGATAAAAAAAAAAGGGACGGGTTGGGGTGAAAGGGCAACAAGCTTGAAGGAAAGCGAGACGGACGTTGTCGAAGAGACGAAAAGAGGAAGCGTGAAACAGAGAAAGTATAAGGCTTGAAACAGACAAGAAGCGGGAAAAGGAGAAACAAAAAGGGAAAGAGAAAGGAAGAAAGAAAGAAAGGAAGGTCGAGTATCAGGGAGTCGAGAGTAGGAAGAGCAGAAGCAAGGCTGTAGTAGCGACTGAACCGGATGAGAGGTAGAGAGGGTGAGTGTTGCTGGATAGGTAGGTGGTATATAGGGGGCTGCAGGGTGCGGGTATCACGAGTAGAAAGTGCCGGGGGTGCCATTAGCGGGGTGTGTTTTGCGCCCGGGTCGCGCGATCAACTGCGAACCTCTCTCTGGTGAGGGTTGCGAACGGGCAGGGACGAGGAACCCTCTATTGTTACCGCTTTACCCGGCATGCATATTTAACGCCCGCGTTCCTCTTCCCTCTCTCTAATTCCGTTTCGCTCGCACCCTCCGCACCATCTCTCTGTTTCTCTGGCCAACACAGCCTGCGTTCTCCAGCGAATCTCACTACCGCGCTTCCCTTTTCCTATATCCCTCTGTCTACCAGCTGCATTGCATCTACCTATCTATCGCGCTTTAATTTCCGTGCTTCGATTCACGCCATGGTAACGTACGCAGTCACACGCGAGACCAACTATATAGACAGTCACGATTCCGAAAGAATGCGATTGGATAGGGGATGTTGAGGGCCCGCAGCACCCCTATTCACCGAGAGGCAAGCCAAGAACCTGTAATACCGGGGCAACGAGGGTTCACCTCGCTACCTATCGATGAACCGTAATTTCAGTTTTTCGCCCTGATACCAGAGAATCGATTAATTATCGGGAATTATGCATGTGGGCCGGGATTACGGTAATTCGGAGGGATAATTGACGACGCGACTTAAGTCCCATGGTTCTAGTAATTATCGTTCCAACGTTTTGCTATATACCTACGCAATCTGTTCCACTTCGATGGTTCAGTTAGCCAGATTTTTACGTAGCAACGATTGGAATCGAACGACTCGGGAAAATTCCGGTTTTACGTAAGGAAAGCATCGTCCCGTGTTTCCACGTTCAACCGTATCGATTCCGGTTTGCTAATCGAGTGACCGTTACGCTGTTTCCGCTGGAACAAACGTTATTTTCCGGCTACGGTTCCGCGCGACGTACCGTAATCGCGTTATCGTTACCCAGCTACGTTTTCAGCGGGAGAAATTCCTGAAATTTCGCCGCTGTGCCTGGGAAAACGCAGTCGCGAACGCCCGGTAGGGACGCGAAACGAAAGACGTACGGGGATGCTGGCACGCAGATGCATATACACGTGCAGCCAATCGCATATTATCGCAATATGCGCGTACACGATCAACCGTGCGAACACGAAGGGACGCATAACAATTTTTATCACGGTTTTTAGCTTCCAGCGCCCGAATACACGCGTGCTTTCGCCACGCTCTCTCTCCTTTATACCGCGTCGAACGCGGCATTTTTCCACAGTTTATATTAACTGGCTTTGGAGCTTCAAACAGGGTATCGTGACGAATAATAAACGCGACGATCGGTCCTGATAAATTTTGATGAATTAGCGTTCGTTTAGCTGCAACGCAGTTTCATCGATAAAGAAACTGTTCCGATTTCCATACATCGTTTTTCTGATATTAATGGATTACAATTACGTCGTGTCCACGAAAAATAAGAGTTTATTTTTTCATGTACAGGCGGCCACTCGTTAAAAGTTCTCATCGCGACTATGGTGTTACAATATATCCGTAATAACAGCTTCGATCAAGGTTTTAAATGAATGCCAATCGATCGCACAATTTATCCTCTAGTTATATATAACATATTCGATATTTCTTTTACCAACATGGGAAATTTTGATTCTAGAGAAACAACGCATCCATTATTTCAATTTCCGTACTGGAACAACGTACATCATTGAGGAAGAAAATATGATAGACGATAACCAGAAACTGTGGCAGCCACACAAGACGAATACGAGAGGAAAAAATTTCGATGGGCCTTTTGTGACGACGAAGCGATGCTGGATAATTTATTTTCGCCGCAATCGCGATGATAAATATTGCTCGGACAATAGTCGACGTCCGCGTCAAAAACGTCGATACGAACATCGCCGGTCAAAACGGCGCAACAGCGAGTTACGAGTCCGGACTTTCTACCCGACGATTAATTGTTATCATTCCACGCGGTCCTCTCTATTGTCAAGTCAGGATGAAAACGCCAAGCTAACAATAATAGCCCTAGAACTAACGTGCCGATGATGAACGTACACTTTCGGAATGGCGTCGGCACAGCTCTCCGGGCCTCTTCTCATCTCGGATAGTTTCGTTCCGACGTTTAACACGGCCCATGACACGTGTACGTCCGATCGCAAATAGAACAATTTCGACGAAACGTCGATATTTATGAAAATAAATATATCGGCGATAAATAAACAAGTCAAAAGTACAAACAAACGAAACGAGAGTGCAAACAAACAAATCGAATTATCTAATTTATACCCAAAAACCGATCGTCCCGTTTCTCCACTTTTCATGTATTAACGAGATACATCGTTGCACGTTTCAACCGTAGAGGGTACTAGAATAGATACTCGATCAAATATTTCTAACGATGTTCAAATTCCATCGAGATCCATGTGATTCCATCGAGAAAAATCGTGTGTCCAACGTCGCGTATCATAATATCGTTGAACGATAATGAAACAGGGAGTCGGCGATGGACGATCGTTAGCTATCAAACGGTGGAATTCAATATATTGCTGCGGCTAACGTACAATTAATTATCGAGCAGCGTATAGGTGGACACGGCGAATGATCATAGAGTGAATAGACCGGGACTCATATTGTTTGATCATTAGCCTCGTTAATTATTGCCTCCGCTACATTCCTCCTCCTAGCCACCCCCTTTGTCACGTTGCACTCGCAGCACACCCTGACAAGGGAGCATCTGTCATTGTCGTTGTCGTTGTCAAACGTAACGCCCCAGTTAACGAGCGTATGCACATGGAAAAACTCGGAGCATGCGGTACGATCGCCTGAAAAGCTACTACGAAACAATAAGCATGAAAAACGCCGGACAAAACGCATTGTTTGCCCAATGCGTATATCGGTACGACGGAAATGCGTTCCTCGATACCGTGACACGGTAACCCGTCGCGAGCAACGTATCGAACGGTACGATCGGTTGTTATCGAATCTCCTGTGTTCTACAACAAATTACACCCATGTACGGAGTGTAACATTTATCAAACGAACATCGTAAACTAACAAAGATATTGTGAAATATTGTAGGTCAAAAATTAGTATCGAACCGCTGTACTACTGATGTTCGGTATACTGATTATATGATTCAATAATCTAGCTGTTAAATATTATCGAACATTCACTTATCAATTCTAGTTATCCTAACTTTGGCACGGAGAATTTCAGCTAAGTGGAAGGCCTGTTCCAGCCAAACCCACTCGATTCACCGCCATATGGTGCTGTCTGCAATTCAAGGCGATACTCCCAGGATACCATAGAATACAACACTGTATTTCTCACTGCGATAGCCTACGTATATATTTCCCAAAACAGAGTGGTAAGAAAAATTCCTCGTGCCAGAACAATCAAATCTATATTCTCTGTACCAAGTACCAAGCCAAACTGTTTACGATACGATAGTGCAATTTCTCCTGCTCGTCACTTCCTATTAACTGTAAGTGGCAAGTGGCAAACTGCAGGTTAGATCGTCGAAATCCTAACTGTGAATCGAATCAATTCGAAAAGCAGAAACTTACGTGGTAAACAAAAAGACGAAAGAAGAAAAAACATTTTCGTTACAGGAGGTATCCCGACAGTATCCCTATCGTAGTTATAGCTCGAGTCTGGACCAGCAATCGTATCGTCGGACATCGTAACTGGTTGCAACGTCTATCTAGACGATCCTGCACATCTGAACACCACGGTCTATCCCATACACACCTGTGGTCACCGTATAACACACCCCTATAAGAAAATACAGCTGCATCTAAATTCGAAGCGGTCTGCGGGCAAAAGACGTCGCCAATTTAAACATAGACGTGCTGCGAGCTCCATAAACTTTTAACGAGTGCCTATACTCGCACAGGCGGTCATATTACCGGACTATTGAAAAATGCTCGTTACTGTTCGTTACGAATGTTCACCGAGAAAAAGTCTGTACGTCGAATTGGTTTCGTGTAAAATGAAGTAGAATGTGGTTTAGCGAGTACTTTTGCATCCAGACAATGCGTTCATCGACAATGAAGGTACGGAAGTTCCGGGTAAACGACTACCGTAACTAGGTGCAACGCGAGGAAATAGCAGTGCGAGTATCAGTCGAGGGTTAATGCGGAACACCATAGTCAAGTGAGCTTAGTTAGGCTTAAGTTACATTGTACGGTGTGTTTAGTTCCTGCGGAAATTGTGTGCGCAATTACGTAGAATGGAGGAAAGCGAGTATTTACGGAGGCGCCCTTGCGAGTACGAGAAGATTAAAAGTAAATTTTAAAAAATAAACGACGTTTACTCGCGGTTTCCTCCGTTAAGAAGCCTAGCTGGTTAAGTATGAAATAAATAGATGGTAAAAAAGGAAGAATAAAAAGTCGCGCGACCAAGTAGAATTCCAATAGAACATTTTTCAAAATTCAAGGGTCGCGAAAGTTTGCACGCAACGGCACTCCATCCACCGCAAAGTTTGCACGGCGAACTACGTGAACATTTAACGAAAAAAATTTCGGAAAACCACCGGCCCGCATCGCGAGAGCGACACCGCCGCTAACGAGGTCAAGCTAAACGCGTTATTTAGTGGGCAACGAGCGTTTTAGAGAAATATCGCTCCACCAACGAAGCAGTTTAACTCCGTGACACAACGTACGTTGTCGTCTCGCGCGGATATTTCCCTGTCGAACTCGATCGAATTAGAAGAAACTTCATCGAACGTGGGATAGAGAGAGAGAAGACCATGAACGAAATTCGGTAAAATTACCGAAACAACTTTTCCCGTTCGCGATCTTCATCCTTCGTGCGCACAACAAACAGGTTCAGCAAGGCCAAAATTCATTAACGGAAGTTGGGGAAATTCAATGACTGAGCGCGTGCATGGTGCAGGATGAAAACGCCGTTACACCCTAAGTCTGTCGGTGAATTATTTAACGGTGAGCGGGAGCAGTCGGACAACCGAGCCGAATTCGTCTCGTTAACGGTTGCAACGGCGCGTCATTAAGGCTGGACGATGTTTATAGCGAAACAAGAGACCAGACTGGTCCCGACGAAATTAAACGTACCTGGATGGTTACGACACAACGGATTCGTAAAAATTCCGGTTGAATTACGATCGATACACGTCCACGGTAGAACGTGGAAAGCGCGCGACTTTACGATTTCCCTGGGAACTTTTTCGGTTTTCCAGCGGAACGATTGGGATATACCGGTTATAGCGTTGCTATTCATGGTAACCGCGAATAATTTACTATATTGACGACTCACGCTGTTCGTGCTTGATTTCTTTGAATCGAAACCGTCCACCGGATTTATTTCAATTTATTCGATCAGTCGAACAATCTCTGTCCATTTGATATTACTTCGTTCCGCTCCCCCTAAACCTGTTTCCTCTTCCTCGTCATTTTTAATAGGACACGATTAAAATCGGAATTCGTTTGCTTTCATCCGCGGTTCCGTGTTCCATCGTACCTGATAATTTACAAACGGGACTGGTGAAAATGATGAGCGAATTTCCGACGCAGCGCGACTTTTGTCCGAACCGTGAGATATAAGTCGACTCGTCGTGTTTCGTTTGAAAAGCAAGCGAATGGAAAATATTAATCGTAATCTGTTTACAAGATATTCAAAGTTACAACCAGCGTAGCCGTGAAATAACAGCTTCTGACTGATTATAAATTGCCAGCTAACTACTCGGCCTCTCCTCGTTTCTCTTCCTCCTGCGCGAACAGCTTCCTACTAATGTTTTCGTCGAGCGTCGAAAATCGGATTAACGAAATGTTATCTTTAGACCACGATGAGATTATCTTCCGTCGACGCCATGATAGGATCGTCCTTTGACAAATATTAAATTTCATCGAGGCGAATCGTGTTACCGTGGCGGGGAAATTAATTCGATCGCGATCACGCGAATTTCTACCAATGAGATTTTCTCAACAGCTCCGTATAACCTCCGTGCTTGTTCATTTTCGAAAAAAGATTTTGTCCTGCTACGGTTTCAAGAGGAGAAAAGAGGGTGCACGATGACGCTTCTTGTCACTTTTAGTCTCGGAAGCATCGGTTTCGTGGAGACGTTCGTTCTTTAATTAAATTTTGATTCGCAACGTCCCTGTATGCTCTTGGTGCACTCCGCTTTTAATAATCCGCCGTTCTACATGTTCCTCGTTGGCCCGATATTTTCCTCCGTGGCCTTCTTTCTTCCGCACGGTTTAATTAAATTCCCGGCAATTTGTGAACGCTTCCACGACCGAGGCGCGCTCTTTTAGCCCTGATTTTCTACCAATAAATCGACATCGGGGTCGACGTCGAGCCGAACATCACCAGCTATTTTCACGTCCGGTTCCACACCATCGCATCCCATGGACATACGTCAACAATAACGTTTTTCTTCCCGTTTCGACAACTACGCTCGTTGTGTTGACTTTACCCCTGCCGATGCCTGCCACCACTTTCCTACCCTCTTTCATCCCGCTTGTGTCATTCCCACCGGTGTACATCGATACCTTGCGCCCTCTTTGGCTCGCTGTGTGCCCTTCTCTTGTCGTCGAGCCGCTTTTAATTAGATTTTCAATTAGATTTTAAAATGTACGCCGACCGTCGCCAGCAGCCGGCTTTGTCAACGACACGCGTGCAAGTAAATTACTTTCAGCGACGATTACCTGCCGCGTCGATTAGACCGACTCCAGCCTATGTGTGCATGTACTCGCGCGGCTGCGTATGCCTGCAATAGCTTCGTGCTACCTCTCCTCTCGTCCGTGTACTCCATCTCCTTTCCGCCCTTACACGATCCTACGCGCACCATCTCTTTTCTTTCGTTCTCGTTCCCCGACCATTTCCGTCCCGCCGACCCCCGACTCTCTGTCCTCGTCGACGCGGTTTCCGTTCTCCGTCTGGTTTCCGTCGGCGCTCGTCGACGAGAGCTCTTCACGAATGCACGCGATTACCGGAAGTTCGTCGGCGCAGCGGCGGGATTGCGCTCTTCCTGAAAGAAAACGGGAATAGTCGCGTTCTCAGCGAAACAGTGTTCCGCGAATCGACGACCTCGAACGACGAACTTCCACCATTTTTTCTACTTCCCTTTCTTTCCATTTTTGTCCTTCGGTCTCGGTTTCTTTCTCGCCTCGATCTATCCGTCGCGTCGAATGCAGTAGCTGGCAGCTGTAATTTTCACCTATGAGGGTTTAGCTTTCGCTTTTCGATTGCTACCGATACGATCGATCACGATCGGTTTCAGTCATCAGATTCGTCGCGTCGGATACAGTAGCTGGCTGCTGTAATTATTACGCGCGGAGCTTCCGCTCTCGTTCTTCGATCGAAGTCGGTATGATCGATCGCGATCTGTCGATGATCCACATTGAGATGACAGTGATAGAGTCAAGTGACCTTAAGCTGACCTCGGACTAACTTTGATGGTATATAATAGTCTCTAAACCCTCGATCTTTTCTCGATTTCTTATAGATAACCACGAATTGACTTTCAAATAATCTCGAGACACGTTTCATAGTTTTCTGACGATGTCCAAACAACTTTCCATGTAGTCTTGATATTGAATGTGTTTGTAATATTCTATACATAACTATATAATAACTATACATATGACAACAAAATAACAACTATACATAATTTCTCTAATTTCTTCATGAAACAGGCGTCACGATGTAATTGATGACAAAGTTGTGAATACTTAGGTATATGCGACGTCAACGAAAGATATGGGCAGCCCTTCGGTTCCATCCTTCAAACGCCAGGGTGACGTCACCTTAATTCGCAGTTGTTGATCCTGCAGAGGCTGCAGGCCGGGTTCCTTGATATTTTCTACCCCCGCTGATTTCAATAAGACGCCTCAGGGTTTCTCGTAAAGCTTGACTCGCACCAGCCAACTTGGCGAGTTAATGTCTTTATGAAACGATAAGACGGGGGGATAATGAAACTAACGAAAGGGTCGCATGATTAAGTACCCTACCGTCTCGCGATAAATGAATTCTGGCTGCTAGCGGACCATTCGCGAACCCCTCTCTTTGCTTCCCTCCATCCGCTGACTAAGGTGTTAAATATTTTGAGGAAATGACTGGTTCCATCATTTCAAAGCCGTCAACTTTTCAATTATCTTCCACGTCCTCGATTCGCCATTGTTCGATCGAGACAGAGACACGACGGGCTGTTTAAAATGTTTAAACGAGAAACGACGAAGTTGCACCCGTACGAAAGGTCTGGAAAAGACAAAGACCAGGATTCCAAGATCGGAAACGTTAAGTTACTTTAAGCACGAGCTAGTACATCGACCGATACACGTATGAGCGAAATGAAATGTTCAACTTTTAACGAGATTCTCCGGCAAGGGAAGTTTCTCACCAGGTTACGTCCTACGGAGAGATTGTTTCACGAAGGTCTATTTTGTTTGAGCCGGGCCATTAATTCGTTTTCCCTTCTAGAACACCCGGATCGTTGAAGGTTTCCTTCTTGCGAGAAGAGATGAAATGCGAGGATCCTCTGACACGGTTTTATGAACTCTGCGCGAATACGCGAACGCTTCAATTGCTCGTTTTACGATGAAAATCAACATTGGCAAGCCGGACCGAACGCGAGCAAATATCATCCAAATTACCCTCCGCCCGAAACTCTCTGTTATTCGCTCCTTTTTTACACCGACCATATAAAAAGGACAGTGAGAAGGGAACAAACACACCGGGTACCTTCATGAACGTAGGCTACGATTATTTGACATACGTCAACGTTGCCCGTTCCGGTTGGCAGTTGCCGCGTCTATCCTTTTTCCTTTTTCTCGTGTCTCTACCCTCAGTTTTTTCTTTCTCGTCACTTTTTCTGTTGTACCATTGCCTGCAAAGTGCTCTCTGCGAAAACGTACACGCGTAAGCTGATTAAACGCACGCGTTCGCGTGCCCGGTGAAAGCACCGGTACACGCAAAACTTGGAGCAGTTACGACGAAACTCGAAATATCGTCACGAAATCGAGTAAAAAATAATTTCGTAAATTACACGGTCAACGCATTGAAAGTCAAGGGATTAATCAACTACTCGCTTGATAATAACCTCTAATATACTAATAATCTCTCGGTTATTTCTCTAGAGTGCTTCAATATCAATAGACATCGCTCAAAGGAGAATCATATTCAAGAAGCATATTCAACATTCATATAAGAAACATATTCAAAGTACAGGAGTTTCTGTATTTTGTAGTATTTAGCGCGTAAAATTTCTTCCTCTTAATTATATTCATCAAAATTACCTGTATATTTCCGGATTTCTTTCAAACTTTGGCTTACTACGATACATACAGTATTTTTGCAAGTATCCGAATACTTTCGTCAGCTTGTGTACATTTCTACACAGAAACAAAGGAAGAACGAAGGAAGAGAAGAGCATCTCACAGGGTATATCGATCGTAAGTGTTCCGATTCGATGAAAGAGAGGCCCAGGGCAAATTGGTGCCGAGATTATATCAACGCGGATCGCGGCAGCAACCGTTTAATTCGGCGCCTCATTTGGACTCGAGCTGCCGGAGAAAATTCGGTTCAAAGACCGCACGAGGCTGGCAGCGAGCAATGAATCTTTCAACGGTGGCTCCGTTCTATCCTCTGCGTTTTATTACAGCCCTGTCTGTCGGTCTCGTGCCGCTCCAAAGTGCCAATTACGCAACCGAGGGCTCGAGAGGGCCCTTTCCGTGCTCGCGACCCGGCAAAAAGTTCGGCTTCTGGTCTGGGATTCTTTTAATCCTGGAAACAGGATCTCCTGCAACTGATTGGAAGAGCGAAGGAGCCAAAGGTTAAACGGAGATACGAATCGGCACAGTCGAAAGAATAGATCGAAGGTGTACCATTCGCTTATCGCGATTTAGGAGAAAACGATAGATATTCGTCGATAATTTTTCCAAACGGTAAGTCTCGTTGCTCTGTTAAAGGAACGTCGTAAAGTCAGATCGTGTCGTTTTGTTGGATTAAAAAGTTTGCAAACGTCATCTGAATATTACTTACAGTGATGCTACATTTGAGAATGCGTCTGACAAATGCTTCTTTATATTAAATATATTACTCGTATCTAACGGAGATTAAAAACGATCAATTGATATCTCGTCGGATTATTTGCGTCGTAGAAAGAAAAGAAAACTGGAACATCGAGAAAGATTTGCTCTATATTTTGATTCGTTGGTTGAATTATGCAAACGGTTATGGTGGAGCGTGGGTCGAGTGTTTTCGAAAGACCGTGTCAAAACTGAATTTTCAATGAAACTTGCTACGGTTATATAGAATCTTTCGGTCGTGGACTGTTGCGAAACACGCTTATCCCGGAGGGAAAGAAACCGGGGGATTGGGGAAGACATTGAAAGAGAAGCGGACAATGGAGGAGACGTATGAATATGGAGAACTCGTAACTTTCAAGCCACCCCCTGACGTGTCTAACGCTGACGTCCTACTATTCCGCCCGAAGGAAGATGCGAACTATATCGAGCAAGATCGAACGCTGTTTTCCCTCGACCGTGTACGGCTCCTTTATACACGTGTGAAACGTGTAATGGCCGGATGTTTGGTAAAAATCTTATTCCTCTGAAGATAGAATGGAAACTCTAAAACGGGGAAAATTTTTAACTCTCGTACGCGAACAACGTGTTCTCCTTGCTCGCCTTATTGATTCTCTAGACATAGATTTATAACATCTTTTATTCACAACGCTCTCGCAGACCTCTGAAAGAAACCTTTTCACGTGGAAGATCTACAAATTGCGTTTCTAATTTAAGTTTCTCCGACAAAAGAACCGAAACGACGCGATGAGAAACTGCCTGAATCCAAGACACAGAGAAACATATGCGAGCCAAGAAGAAGGAAGAAAATTCGACTTGGCAAACGGGAATCGAGTACCGTTTCTAAACGAAAACAGGAAACGCTAGGCGTTTTGCGAAGCGCGTCAAAGGACTAGCATTTTTACAGCACGATTGTCTCCGACGATTCAACGTCGGGATTAAAGCCGCATAAATCAGCCGAGTTGGCGGGCTCTAATCGGCCAGAAAACGCAGTCGGAATTGAAGAGCGAGACGTAGAAACAGTCGATCGTGCCAGAGAGTAAAGACTAGTGTGGAGAAGCTCTTGAAGGAATGGAGAGAGAGAGAGAGAGAGAGAGGGAGAGAGAGAGAGAGAAGGCTGGCTCGATAAATCTGCCGAAGGCCATAGAACAATTCGGTGCTTCGTACGAGTCCGCCACATCCGGCGTTTACCGCACGATAGAAAGTATCCGGCTGAACAAACTATGGCGCCAAAGAAGCAACCCCATTCGGTGGCCGCCTTTACTTCTTCTTCTTGCGCGCTGTCTCTGAAAAATAACGAGAAGGAGGCCGCAGGGAGCGCTGCCAAACATCGCGTTGCATCCATGAAAATTGAATGCGGGGGTCGAAGAACAACTGGAAAAAAGAAGCGGAGAAACAAGTGGAGAAAGAGAGGATCGGTGAACGAGACACCGCGAAAAGGGGAATGCAATCTGTTCTCATGGACCGGGAGGAAACGCGAGATCCCTGGAACGCGACGTTTCCTCGATTCACTGAAACACTTCTGTCCCCGTTCCCCCAACTCTTTCTCGGAAACGTATCGTCGAGAGACATTACGCGCACCGCGGAAACTAATATCGGTGAAATTTCCCTCGACCAGACCGGTCGGAGAAGCGACTGAAACGACAATGACAACGCCAGACCGAGACACGGGAGACGCATACTTGAAATAACCTCTCGAAAACGGAACCGTCCCGTTGCCTGGCGTAGATAGAACGTGCGTAGGTAAACGACGAGTGTCGGACGAAGTCCCGTCCTGGTTGCCGCGGAATCCCATTGAAGGGAAACAAACCTAGCTTCGCAGCTAACCTGCCTACGTGGAATGTAATAATTGCATGCCCGTAGATGTTGCTTCGTTCGTAACGAAATCTCTTCCACCTCGATATATTCTTCCATGCTGTTACACGACGTATTATAGTATATAAAATAAAATAATTTGCACTTCTGTAATAATGAATTGGTGTGTTTGTTTCATGCGAGTGTTAATTAGAGGACCAGAGAAAGAGAGAACACGAAGAGAAGATACTTGTCTTTGACCCTTCCGGGGATGCTATAATAAAAATTCCTAGGACAACAAACTCGTTAAACGCAGAGGAGACCGAAAAGGAGCTGCTTCTGTTTCCTATTGCTCGTTCGCAGAGAACAGCCGAGTACTTTAATCGGTTGTTTATCTCGGTAATTTTTCCAAGCACGCCGCAAACTGAACAATCCGGTAGTCCAAGTAATCCTGTCGGAACCTAAACACACTCTTATCCGCTCTTATCGCGCGCAGCGTTCCCCGTCCTCCCCTTTCGCCTCGGTTTGGCAACCAAGGACGTGGAATTTCCCCGGGAGACGACATCGATGGTGGAGGCGGATGGTGGAAAAGCACCGTGCTAGAATTCCCCGTGGAGAATATTCGATACCGCGCCACATAGGAAACGAAGACAGAGAATCGCATACCGAAACATTACTCTCTCAACTGTCACAGTGCGTTCTTTAGTCGAACGATCTCCTCTGTATCTTGAAGAAAGCAGAACGCCGGTACAGAGAAGAAATCGATCGTCTTAATTCTCCATCCCATCGACCAAAACAAACAATCTTCTTGCCTCTTTAGACTCGACTGGACCACGTTTCCTATGTTGAAGAAATCATCGAACAGACTAGTTGAATTTTCTCCGGGAAAACAAGCGGGACAATCTCGAAACTCTTGATTATATAAATAAGAAGTCTCGAGGGTGCGACGCGTATGGACGTCCAGTGGAAAGACATTTTCAAAGTTTGCCAGTGTCCGGGCAGCGAAACTGGTCTCGCGAGGACACGAGAAGCACACGAGCATGGCAATTCCGAGTTCCTTTCTAGTTTTTCAACCGGCCGGCCTCGGCAAGGCTGACCTGTTTCTCGTATGGAATCGACTACAAACGGCCAAGAAACGATCGATGGAACCGTTCGATGGAAAAGGGAAAAGAAAGAAACGCGCGAGTCTCCCGAGAGAAAGCGTGTAATTAAATCAAGCTTGAAGAAAGGCGAATGCTCGGTTGAAGCAGCGAGGGGACCAGGGCGAGAAAATCGATTCATATTGCAATCAATTTACCCTCCTCCAAAGAACATTAATTACATTAAATCGGATCGCATAAAGTCATCGTGAGCTGCGCGTCGTTAACGATTCTCTGCGATATAATACAAGCCCCGGAATCCCTAAAAGAGTTCTATTCAGCAACGGCGGACAGGCGAAAGAGGAATCGAATTAAGGACCGTCTCGGTGCTCGTTTACCCGCAGAAAATTCCAATAAGGTCGATGCCCGAAACAAATCGTCCCTATTTCGTAATTACGCGACTGGCCGAGGACGAAAATCGACGAAAGAGTCCGGAAAGTCGGACGCTGAGACGTAGCGAGGGCACGAGGGAAGCAGCTTGACAGCCAGGGGAAAACCCCAGGGTACATAAGCGCCGTATAACCGACTCGAATAAGAGCCAATATTTGCTCGCCTGCGTCGCGAAGTAATCTCGCTCGCTTCTCGCGTACGCGAAACGAGCAGATTGAAGCATGTCGACGAATACGTCGAGACCGATACCGGATTTTCGTATGCATCATCACACCGACGAAACCTTTGCATACTTATTCCTTCTTGCCCTATTTTTCATAGATATTATCGAGTGTTTAATGAGTTTAGATACGTGCAACGGACACGAAGAACTCGGCAAATCAATTATAAAAGATCTCTGGTTTAGAATCGGTAAGACGTGAAGTCAATCAGCGTGTAATATATCGTTTGCAATCTTTTTCGTTCAGTTCGCGACTCAATTCGAGTCTCAATAACACAGTTTGACGTCAAATTCGAAACTAAAATCTATCACGGTGGAAAATCGATCGGAAAAATATGGCGATAGGAAAGGTGAAATACGATAGCTTAAGGACATCTTTATCGTAAGAATACATTTTCGACGTGAATAGGACAGGATTTAAGAGATTCTCGTACTCTTGGCGGCCATATCGCTGGAAATTAAAGACAATCGTAACAAAAACCTGGCGTTATATCGATTCGGCACGATATTGGTTGGCCGATGAACGCCGACCGATATTTCCATTGGCCAGCCGCTACTAAACGATTACTTTTAATCTCGCATTAGATATAAAGGACCATTTGCAATTCTAATTACGCGAACCTTATCTACGCTAGCGCACTCCGCCGATGGCTTCCACGTCCATGTCCCGTCGTTTACTTTCACCTTCCCCTTTCGTCTCTTGCTCGTTTCTTTTTCCCGTGGAACGACGAGGATGCCACGACAATCACGATATTACAGAGAATATCGCGTACGGCGGAGGAGAAAGAACAGGGCGGAACAAATTAAAAGGGATTTCTACCGTGAAAGAGATCTACGATGTTCTTTCAAATGATGCCTGGGAATTCTTGGATGGCGAAAGGACGCTGCTCCCGGATGCCTTTCTCTCATCCGTGCAACGCGAATGTGGATCAAACATTGTTTCCTATGGAACAATATTACCGGGTACCGTGGTAGATATTAACGTATCGATGGAACGCAGGAAATTTAATATTCAGTTAATACATATTGAACAGCACGACAGCGGGGGGAGGGGGCTGGTCGCTGTTCGGTATCGCGACCGGGGTGAAGGAACTCATTTTCATTTATCTCCATTGAAAATGTCTCGCGCAAGTTTGTAAGTGGCCTGAAGTCCGGAAAAGCTCTTCGGGTTATGCCACTGGCTGGTACAGGGGCACGTTCGTGCAATAACGGTAATCGCCTCGATAAGTATCTGCCCTCTCTCCGGAAAACACATACTTCGAACTGGATCACGCTCTCTTGTTCCATGGGCGAAAAAGTCACGACACCAAAAGAATACAACGTATTAACGACGATTACCCGAAACGACAAACAGCCGGACGATTTCGCCAGAGAAAGAAACAATTCCACCTACATACGTTTTCTGATCGTTGAAGTAATAACAGGGACATACGTTTCGGACGTGTATATATGTATTTTCAGATTTATTTGAAATTCAACCGATTTTATCGCGATAGTCGAATCTCGTAGCGGTGCTAATGCAATTGCAAAATGTTTCGTATAACACGCGTGATATATTCATAGAAGGTTCCTACAAGCGTTTGCATACATTCGCGAGCCTGTGTATACGTCCAACACTATTGTATTTTCGGATTGAAACCGTTTCACAGCCTTAGCTTTTCATCCATGCAGAAATTCTTTAATAAAAATGCCTGTTCACCACTGTAGTAAAAGGAGGATTAATAATAAGAGGGAGGAGAAGGATATGCAAGGCGCTTGAAGGGGAGGAAATGAAAATACGATTAAAAGGCATCCTCTGGTCGACGCTAGCCGTTGATACGACAGGCTATAATGTGTGCGGCGTAATTGAATAGACAATTAAACAGATTCAAGCTGGCTTCTGATGCCGCGCGTTAATTAAGTGCGGAGGGAAGTGAACTTTAAATGAGAAAACCGCTCCGGCATTCGTAATCTCAACCGACCACGACGGAGTAGCAGAGGAACGATGCGGAGAACGACGAAACGAGACAGAGAGAAAAGCAGAGAGAAAGGGACAATCGGTTTGACAAAGATAGGCAGAGAGAGATTTTTTAACGGATGCGTCCTCGAAAAGAGCAGAAATCGAGGAGAACTGTGTTGGAAAGAGCGGCGGAAATTTTCAGCGTGCCTTCGGATGCCTCGCGTGAAACATCATTATATTTTCCCCGAGCACAAAAGCATGCCTTTTAATTAATCGAATCCAGCTTGATATCGGATATCAAAGAGACGTTTTCATTTCCGTAACGAGTTTTCCAGATATTTCGTTCTATAAACGTGAATTTTCGCCGGCATTTCGCTTGGCTTTCGCTCGGTGTTTCGCAACCGAGGCCAGTTGGGAGATGAGATCCTACACAGCGTAAATTCTAATTCAAATAAAAATCGTCAGCATAAATTTTCATACGGCCACGAAAGGATTGCCGTCTCGGGAATGGGCTGTAATGTTGGCCAAACATTAACACGCGACGAGGAGGAGGCGCTACGGAGGTGGAGCGAGAGATCTTAACAAATTAATTTATATTCCGCGGCGACGGCAATTTCACGCTCCCTCCGCGGTGTATCGTCGTCGTCGGCGCCGACGACGACGACGATGCGATGGTACCGCGCGTCTCCATGGAATACCTCGGCGCGCGAAAACTCGCCTGTAAGCGTTCCACGGATCCGGAGGCCGTATTCCTATCGCGTAAAAATATCGTAAAAAAGAAAGGAGAGAAAAAACGATTACTCGTAAAGTATACGGAATAGACGAGGAAAGAATGTTTAACGAACAGATGTAATTTCGTCAGCGAGCGTCCCACCATTTAATTCGCCGTGAATACGACTTCCCGATCGACGCGCGCGTTATTTGTAACAGCAGCCAGTCGCACCGACATACGTATGTTATACCATGTCGAAAACTTAACGCGTCCGGTCCCGCTTAACGTTCGTTATTTTACCACCAACTCGCATAGTAATATCTCAGATACGACATTGCGAACATTTCTATCCGCAGCTGCTGTAAAGCGGGCTTTTCTCGTCCGCTTTATGATCCGATGATGGAACACGCTGTTTCTCTCGGCGTACTGGAGAAAAACAGTTCAAACAAATGCCAGCGACGAACAGCGCGATTAAAACACCTGCGCCAATCGGTTGCGAGGGGTTAGGGCAGTCCCACGGTACGCACGATATCGCTTCTCTCCGTAAGCCTTTTTTACGATCACACCACCTTGACGCGCATAGTTGGGAAAGGAATAGAGGGAGAGAAAGTGGAAGACTTCCTCGAAGTTGTCCTGGAAACGGACGCAGCCGGCTATAAAACTTTTCCGTGGAGTGTAACCAGCTAAGTTGCGTTTTACAACGAACCAAGAGGCTGGAACGTAAGTCCGTGTTGTCGTGATTTACGCGGCGGAATGTTACGGTGGTGAAGACATAATAGCCTGTTGTTTCTCGATGAAGGTAGACTGCAGGTCTTCCGGTATAAGGTACCGAAGAACCGAGTAAACGATTTCTGGTAGGCATCGAGAAAGATCACGATACTACTGGTTTTCGGGGGGTGGTTCGAAAAGGACGTCGTCGAAGGACGCAAAACGACGAGAAGTACACGCGTTATTACGTCTACTATACCATGAGAGTGAAATAACGGGCGAAGCAGGAAACGGGGAAAGAGGGTGTCCTGGATCGGGGGAAGGCCGGAGCCGTAGCGGGCAATATGTTCCGAAATTGTTTTACTCCGGCCGGAGCAAAGAGAAGATAAAAATGTTCCGTCGTAGCTACGTCGCGCTGCTTTCTGCCCTGCCGAGCGCCGCGGAGTAACTTTTGCGGGATGTGATGTGGAAAATTGGATTCAAGTTTGGGGCGGAGTGTAGCCAGAAAGGGACAGCGTAGTTCGACGAGAGGAGAACGGTGGCGTGGGCGGTGGAGAGGACGAAGAAAGTAGGATATAGGTAAGAAGGAAGAAAAAGAGCGTAAAGAGAAGGATCGAGCGAAACGATGAAGAAGAAGAGACGAACAAGAGAACGTGAGGAGGGGAAAAGTCTGAGGAAGGAATAGAGGAGCCAGAAGGGCAAAGACACGAGAAAGAGGTTAGCTCCGGAGCAAGGACACGCTCCTTTTATTGTATCCTCGCCCTCTTACCCTTCTGCCTTTTCTCTGCAACACCACCCCCGGCTCTCCTCCAACCCCTTCACGCGAGTGTGTTTCCTTCGTTCTCCTCTTCGTTTCGTGCGTCCTCCTCTCTCGTTTCCACCGATACACACGCGACTCCCCGTCAGCCACTACATCCCCTTCACGTACACGTAAGAGAGTACGCTTCGCGGCTCGGCCTTACTTCTCGTGTCTCGTCTACGATTTTCAACTCGACGAAGCGGTTCGACCGAGTAATTCCCTGGTGGCCGGAAGCAGAATCTTTCTTTTTCCACCTTCTCCGCTGCCGCGTACAGCTGCCGCGTACTGCCTCTTCCACCATCGTCATCCAGCGTACCACCGACGTTTCTAGACGCGTCTCTCACCGCACCATGCCACGCCGCCTCTACTCTCTCATTCTTTCTCTCCTCTTTGTCTTACCTCACGCGACCGTTTCTACTCGACGAGTATTCGCCGATGTCTTGTTTTTGTTTCCTCGCCAGGGAAAAGAGACTCTCTGGGAATGTTGTAGATATTAATTGGGACGGAAATGGCCGTTGGCATTCTCGAAGCGATCAGCCATTTGAGGTTCGATCTAACTGCCAGACGCAATTCGCCTGGTAATTTTTCTGAAAATCGATCGGTTCAATAGCTGCGTCGACTAGCTAGAAACGTTGTGACGTTCTACTTCATTTGAACAAGAGTAATTATTTTCCGATGCATCGCGGCTCGTTTCACGATCTTAACTCGTCGACAGATTTCTCCCTCCTCTCTATCCGTGCCAGAAAAACGTCCGCAATTTGTACGACCTTTTTTTCCAGACCAGAGAACAATAGTCTCTCGTTGAACGATCCCCCAAACCACTGACTAGCTGGAAGACCAAACACCGGCTCCTCTGAAGCGTCAATTATCCCTGGTCAGAGGCTGTTCAAGGTCAACAAAGTGACAGCACGAAATCGATAAACGTCCCGGTCGCATTAAGAACCATTCTCGCTCATTGATCATCGAGCAACGGATAAAAACAACGAGAGGCTCTCCTTGAAAAAAAAAAAAAAACATCAACCAACCAATAACGGTGACTGATATATTTTTATCGATCATCCAACGAAACAACCAATCAGATTCTAAAACGCTCAAGTGAACAGTTAAAAAAAATACAGGAATACAGAGAGAGAGAGAGAGAGAGAGAGAGAGAGAGAGAAAGAAGAGCAAAACAGTTACGAAAACTGACGGATCGACGAGCATGTGTAACAAGCAGCGCAACTTGCCCAATTCGAAGGCACTTTATAACCGATGAAAAACATCGATAAGCGATGATCAATAACAGCGGAGAATATTTTATTTAGAGGTGCACGTGGCCCCTCCCGGCCGAGATCCCAGTTATCGGAATACGTCTCTCGGTGTAATACACTGACCGGGAGAGACCGAAAAAGAATTTACTGACTGACCGATAAAATAGCGATACGTCCAGCGGCCCGTAGATGGGACGTGCGACAAGCCGGTAACGCTGGGATCAATGGACCACAGAATTTTTCGAAATGTCGTTAAATCCCCTGTGTCAGCAGGGCTCTGAAATCGATTCTTCGGACTCCAGCCCGCGGCTATTTCTGGTATCGAAGATATCGAGCTAGTCGCTGGCCGAAGTAAGCGTCTTAGACGCCTATAAGCGCTGAAACGCATC
Organism: Bombus hortorum; assembly: GCA_905332935.1. Classification (NCBI taxonomy): domain Eukaryota; kingdom Metazoa; phylum Arthropoda; class Insecta; order Hymenoptera; family Apidae; genus Bombus; species Bombus hortorum. Next base: position 11,645,491 of record HG995192.1, read on the forward strand.
ACCCTCTTACCATTTTCTTTTCGCCCGGCTTTTCTAGATCTTTTACTCCCTGGATTTTCTCCATGGATCACATCGATGTGAGATGCCTTCTGGTTAACCCATTGCTGTATATTTTATAGCAGCGGTCAAAAGTTTAAGACGGCCACCCTTTCGATAAATCATCGCGTTGTATTATACAGATAATAAATAAACAATGGCTATTGAATAAATATAGTCAAAAATTAAACAAAATTAAATAAATAATGGCTATTAAATTCCTCTCTAGTATACCTTATTAAATTTCGATTCATCAGAAAACAACACTTTTCACAGATCTAGTACTGTCCAGTGCTCGCCTGCTTCAGCGAAAGCAATTCCCAGCTTCCGATTTTTACGGCTGAGTATTAGATTCTTCCGAAAAATCAGTAGCAATTCGAAAATGATCCTTTTCGAATAAATGGTGCATGCACTGGTTGTTTCTTGGTTAGTCGTAATAGCGTCCATTTCGTCCTAAACTTATAGGTAACATGTCTGCTTACAAGCTGTTTAAGATCTTCCAGTAATTGCTATGTTTCGACAAATGTCTTTTTCTTCTTGCATAGTGATGTAACGATTCTTCTATTTTCTGAACGTAAATCGCTGGCTATACCCATGATTATCATTTAAATTTGGCAACTGTTATTATAAATTTAATATGCCATGTTCAATAAACTAATTATTGTTCGATTAATTCGATACACTACCGTGTTTGAGTGTTTGTCTTAAGCTAATATTCGCAACAAAAAGAACATCGAATTGTTTCATACTCGACCTCTCAAGTATTGTTCATGTTTTAAACATCTCGTGGTCGTTCGTAGATAAAGTGTGAGTGTATATGTAATTGTTATATGTTCTATACATAATATGGTGCGATGTCAGAAAGATAGTCGCCTTAAACTTTTCTCCGCTACTGCATATGTTTGGTGCAAACATTAAGCTCGAACAAAGTAAATTTTCTTCTGCAAGTGAATTGAATCGTGCTGTAAATACGAGACAAACTTCAGAGAACACTTTTCACGTTTCATACTACGTCATACTTTTAGTCGGTCAGTCTTTTGGTCCAGGCTTAGGTCGACGATGAATCCGACTTTACAGTTTCGAGGATAGTCAAGTCATTTGGAGACCTTCCTGAGCTCTCTGAGCTCTCCCTCGACAGCCCCATAGCTTCAATCGTTAAGTGACTACCCCAACCTTTCATCTTTCTACATATATATATATATATATATATATATATATATATATATATACCTTGGCCAAGAAAACTTAAATTCCAATCTCTTGAAACATTAAAGAATTGAGAATTATGCGAAGATCATTGAAAAGTTGAAATTGCGAAGTTGAAAGTTAGACGTTGCCAACAGGGAGAATCCTGCATTCGCAGAAATATCGCGAGAACGAGAAGCACCGTCTCGCGTTATTATTCGCGGCAGGGATCAGCCAAGTATAAACATCGCGGAGAAAGTCATACTCCTCTCCAATGACGATCGTTTGTCCCGCGTCTCACGAAGTAAGGCAAAATAAAGGGCCGAATGGCAGAATTTCGCTTGGCAAGCTGGAGGAGCTAATCTACCGACATAAAGTTGCTCCATAGAGTGAGAAGCAGAGGTGCTTTAACGCGTACCGCAAATTATACCCTAACCAGGAGAATTGGAGGATGAAACAGCAGCCAACCAAAGACGGAAGAATACGGGATGAAAAGAGAGGAAAGAAACGAGAGGGCGAGGAGTTTGCACGCGACTCTTTCCAAGGCAATCTGTAACTTCTCCATTCGACGCTAACAACCAACCAACACGAAGAGAGAGGCGAACACGAAGAGGGAGTTCTTCACACAGAGTCCGACTGCTCGACCTCTAATACCGTCTCCTTCGTCCCCTCATTTTGGCCACCATCTCCTTTCGGGAAAGTACGCTCCTCCGCCCCCTTGTTCCTTTGGTCTCGTTCCGAAGTGCCGTTTCTCGAATAAACAGTCTCGATGGAAAGGGAGCCGGTGGCCTGCTGTGGGTCGTCGAGGAAACGGGCTTGAAGGTAGGGGAGGAGGGTGAAAACGACCAAGTCCTTTTCGAGGAGCCATGAGTAACGTGTGGTCTCGGTCTCGCTGGCCGCAGTAGCTTACTCGCTCTACAAACGTTCCTTGATGAGATCGACGTGAGTACTTGGAACTCTGTCTGGCTCTCGAACGAGGCTCCTCGAAAGTGTGGCTCGGTCGAGAGTCGTTCGGCCTCCGGTTAACGAACTAAATTTCCGCGAGACGTTGCCTCTAATACCTTTAAGAAACGTTTGCGGCCCTCGCTCTACCACTCCTTTATTCACGCCAACTATTTTCGCAAATTATTTGTGAACGTGACCCAAAGTCTGGTCGATCATCGCCACATACGCCGCTTTCGAGTCTCACCTTCCTTTCCTTTATCCTTATGTACGGACACGTCGGAATCGAATCGCGTTCGACGATCTCTGTGTCGAAAGGCACCTGTTGCCACTAGCCAGACGGCTAATTCCTCGACGCGAAATCATCCTCTCAGCGATCTCTCCACTCGATAATTTCTTGAAAACTGACCAAATCGAACCCTTAGTTTTGAATAAATCGTACAAATTGTTTCTATGTAGACGTTGTTGCTAGCCGAAGAATAATCGCCGATTAAAAGGAAATTGAAGTTGAAACAATGATATATCAATGACGGGTATCGACTTGGTTCTGCTATATAGCGCGCGCTAGTTATACCTCCCATGGGATAAGGATTTACATTTCAATAGACAAGAAAAAAGCATCTTGAAAGCCCGGCAGGCTTCTTGTCTGGCTTTCTGGTCATTAAGAAAATGGATTCGTTCTTGTTCGAAATGGCGAAGCAACGTAGACGTCGTAAGATGATTTTCTAAGAAAAATAGAAGACGATGTACATCGGCTGCGAAGACGACACAGTCAATCAGCGAAATTAAAGGAAAACGTTGGCCTAATTGAAAAAGTTTTCTACGTGGATGGAAGATGAACTAGGCTCCAGGGGTTCACCAAACAGTTCAGCAAACAGGAAGTAAATGTTTAAACTGGGACGTAAAGCTCGGAAGGAATTACATTTAAATTAGATTACCGGTCCCGTAAATATTGGAATTCTACTCTAGCCGCCGCGCCGCTCGGGTGGAATCGTATTAAAAAATATGAATAAATATCACTCTCTCCCTCGAATATTATACCATTCTATTGTCCCGCGAATGGAAACGCCCTTTGCTTCCGGTTAATTTCGTTGATACGTATTATTCACGCTGACCCACGGTAGCAGCAAAGTAGAACGCACGCGCATCTGGAATTTAATTAGCTTAATTAAATCCGGATTCTTGCTGAATCTTGCGCATTTCCACGAAATGCACACTGCACACCCATCCACACGTGCGCACACAATACGCACGGATCTAGACACACGCACACAGAGCAGATCGCCTGACCTGAAATCATGATGAAAGAATATGTTTGAACTGTGACTTAACTGGTAAAATATGCAGCCCGGTTTTGTAGTCCGGGAACGAAAACGCCAGCAGACGTCAAGCGCATTCGGATGCCAGCTTTTTAAACGCAGTCCCATTCGAAAGGCGGAAAACACAGAAACTTTAAAAAAAAAAAATGCTCCTAGCCCGCAAGGGATAGATACTGAAAGTCAAAAACGCGCATCACGGCGCGCTCCCCATGTTCATGCAGCTCTTTCTCATGAATTTTCACGAATTTTGGACGTTTCCTCGGTGGGAAACATCGATACTCCGAAATTTTGCGGCGACGAATAAAAAATGAAGTAGATTTCGAGAACTCGCTAATGAAGAAGCCGGCTTATAGCACGAAAATACCAAGCCGGGAGAAATAATTTTTAACATTTCCATATAATTTCATAAGATTCTTTTGAATATTCCTCCTGATTAAATAACAAAAATGCTTATTCTATCAACTTCTTAAAAATCTTTGTCGATTCTCTTAATATCTCAGCGACTATAATTTTATCTTTGTTGCTCTGTCGTCCATTTAGTAACGAGCACAACCGGATCAAAATTACGTACGGCCTATTTACGTTCACGAGCAACAGTCAAATCCTGTTCCATTTGACCTGCTCTCGTGTTCTAACCTGTGCGGAAGAGGATATCCTTCGAAGAAAGACTCGATGCAAGGAATGGGGCGGGTTCCGTTCATGATTCAATCAACGAAGTTAAAGCGAGCGCGAAATGACGCGACACAAACTCGGGGCTTACCCCCGAGTTTTCATCCCCTTGAACGCATTACGGGAACGCACCATCCTTTCTTCGAATTCCATTCATACGAGCATCGTGCTCGCGTTTCAACGCTTCAACCCCAAACCAGAGTGTTTTAACGTATTTCGTGTACCATAGATGGTACACCGAACTTCCCAGTGCTGGATGTTGTAATAAAAAACACAATAATATAAGTAAACAAGCCTGAAATATTAACAATTATAAATGTAACAAGATAACAAATAGAAAGTCACACACACACACACACACACACACACACACACAAGCTGCAATCAATGCATCCAAGATAGATCGTTCAAAAGCTACGAGACAGAGGAACCATTGAACTTCTTCCGTGAACCATCGTAGTACGTAACGATAGTATTTCGATGATAAAATAACTTGAAAAAGTATTTTCTATAACAACATGTCTCGCAGAGAAACGATCCCGCTTTCCCGTTGTGTTTCGAACGGTTAATGGGTTTTTTAAGTTCGCGAACAACGCCGATGGTGGTTCGACCGAAGACACGGTGCCAACGATATTTCTCGGTTACTTTGGCTATATTTTCACAAAAAATATCTCACTGGTGAGGATCGCTTAAAGACGCAATTTAATCGGGAACTTTACATTCCATTACGCCGCGCCGTAGAAAAAGTACTGTATCCCCGGAAGTACGTTTTCCTCTAGTCCGCGCGCGTTCGCACCCCCTTCGACCCTCGGTCCACGTCTGGAATCGCTTTTTTAAAAGCTTCCTATCCGTCCAAAGAGACTGCTCCAAGAAAAGTTCCCCTTTGAAGCTGATCCGTCGAACTTTCATCGCAACGGACCCGGTCTCGTCATCAATAAATATTATCGTCTGACCGAGCACACTACCGACAGCCAAACGCCGAGTTTTCCTCTTCACTCTTTAAACACTGAAATTTTTGACCACTGAAAAATAACGACCGCGATCGGGCACAGCTATGCAAGGAATTTTATTTCTTTGCGCGAAACGAAGTTTCAATCCTCAACATCCATTGACAATCGTTTCGTTTCGTTCGGTTTCCGGGTCGCTTTTCGACTATAAAAGCTTACGAAACATGGGACAACGATGAGAAAAAAGAAGCTATACAACGCGAAAGCCGCAACGACTGGGAATACACGCGTATTTTCTATCTCCCGACCTGTTCTTTTTCAAACTCATCTCGACAAACTGTAGGTCACCCCGTAGGAATCCGCGTATACACTTTTCAGTGGAATAATGTTTCGCGACGCATTTTGCGGCTGTGCCCGCGCAAACTTTGTCAAGTAAATATTTGACACAATCTGGCGCAAGTACGAAACAATCCGTCCTCCCCGTTGAAACAGGGGATCCGGTTGCGGCTGAAAGCACCACAGAACTCTATTCCGATGCATTAGTAGCATCCAGAGATGGACAGAGAGAAAGCATTTAACGATCTATTATAATATTCCTCGATAATCTGGCCAACAATCCACGTAACTACAGAATTCCATTCACGATATACTCGCTATCCGAATAATCTGGCTATTGTTTTGTCCTTCCTAAAATCCTTAAAATTTTATTTTCTAACAAAAGCAAACAAATGAAAAACAGTTCGTCATAAGCTGTTTTAAAGAGATACGTTTTTATCGAATATCCCGATAAGAGTTAGGAACCAGCACGATCACGACGTCAACTTATCCAGACGCTTATCTCGTAAAAGACGAGAGAGAACCTCTTCGCGTTTATCGTCTCGTTTGTATCTTCATGAGCCGATCCCACGTGTCTTATGCTGCTCGGGCACTCATGCGAAAATCCGCGACGTGGAAAGAGGCTGAAACCGGTGAAGGGAAAACTGAGACGCGGGCGAATAGAAGCGAACATCCATCCAGTCCCGTTTAATCCGCCGATGTTAGACGTGATCCATCTTTGTTGTCCTCGCTGACTCGTCCTCCTTCTTCTTTAAGCAAGCTCGTCTAACGTCGAGCTGTATATTCCGCGTAGTCGAGTACACCGTTGGTTCCCCGGGACTGTTGCCTCCATCCGTGAACGCGCAGCTTCAACCGTCCTCTTCGTCGCAGTACAGCCTCGTCGTTCTCCTTGCGTTGTTCCCTTTGCCGTTGTTGCGAGAGCCAAAGCCAGTTGACGCAGTCAGTGACTCGGCCACCTGGGAAATACCCAGTAATGCCCGCAAAGCTGGTTTCCTTTCTCGCTCTCCTCCTTCTTTCCTCTCTTCTTCTTTCCTCTCTTACTTCTTTCCCCGAATTCTTTCGGGTTTCTCCTTAAGGTTACCTTTTTTTCGTAACGCTGTCTGTCTTTAGTCACAGACTTCTATTTCTACTACCCTCGGTCCTTGTTTCAATAGCTAGAGTTGTTCAAGTAAGAAGAGCACAGGGAGAAGAGCGTCTGCGAAAATTGCCACAGACTTCCGCCTCTCGAGCGATGTAATCAGAATTACGAACACGCGCTCTCGGACGCTGATGATTTAATTTATCGACCGACGGCAGCTCGAATAAAAGGACTTTGTGATTGGCTATTGTCGGTACACCATGTCGGAATTCGCTTCAAGCATGATCGACCCGTTGTTTTAACGAAAGCTGCAGGAAAATTTTACGATGCAACATTCCAAGCCGCGTTAAATCAAGGGTATATGGATGCGAGATATGTTTGTATATGTCTCGTGAACTTCGTCATCTCCTTGTTCTATCCTACACTTTCTAAAACATCGGTCGTATCTTATTCATTTTTTACGCTATTCGTTGTCTTAGAACTTCCAACGGTACCGCCATCAATCTCTCTTCTTCGACATTGCTCCGTTCTTCTGCTCCTGTCTCTTCGTGTCTCTGGTCAGAATGCATTTCAATACTCTGTATGAAACATAGAGGCTGAGCAAGGCAAGGACTGCTAATGTAACCATGACATCGATGAGATTGCGTTGACACCAGGACATGTTCGCTGCCTCGCTCCTGATGTATGGAAAAGCATTTCCCCGACCAACGTATTCTGTCCACCATACTGCTGTTTCTAACGGAGTATTTGGTCGATCTTTGAAAGCTCTCGAAAGCTTCTTGGCATTTTCACTGTACCTGTAACAGAAACGGGCCATAACGATTAACATTGAGTAGATTAAGATTTATAACAATTGAAAAATTTAACTTTCGTTGTCACCGACGCATTGTTACGTTGCGTCGATCGTTGCGCTACTGGCGCAATTGTTCTGCTTTTTATTTTCATTGAACATTCGTTGTTGATTCCTGTTTTGTTTTTGTTTGCTTAAACACCGGTTGGAAAAAATTTCTATCGTTCTTCGGTAAAATGAAATTTCAGCAGCGGCGGAAAAGTATGAAATGACAGAGGCAATAAATGAATAACACTAACGGAATAGGCGAAATGACGTAAATTTTTCAGACAGAAAGGACAAGATCGTAATAACCCGGTCGCATCAGATTATACAACCAAACGACTTTCCACTTCCTGCACGTTTACTTGCTCGTGTTTCCATTTACCACGGCACAGCAAGTCACCGGTGACGCAGAACGTTCGGTGTTTTTTCTATCCTCAACTTTAACAACCGTGCCCGATACAATAGCCAGCGACTCGATGAATAATTCATGCAATATACCGATCGATCCGCTACTCGATATCGCGGCGAACGGGAAAAGATGCCGCGGGATACTTTATAAATATCTCCGAGAGCTTTTAACGGTACGCTTATCGTTCACCCGGAAACAACTCCGACCCCAGTATCGATGACAACCCGTTGCAACCGTTTCGACAAAAGCAAAAAGAATCGTCGTTGGTTCGAGTTGAAACGCGTGTCTGTTCGAAACGTGCGCTGTCCGCACTGTCTGCGTGCCTGGAGATACCATACGTGGACCATGTCGGGTTCACCAATCGAGAAACATAGACGCAAAAAAAAAAATTAGAGAGAAGAGTAGGAAAAAAGGGAGAAAAAGGTTACAACGATGGAGTAAACGAGGGATGAAGAGGAATAACAGAGGCCAGGGAAACGCTAGTGGATAGACGAAACGGATGAAGAGGAAGAGAGTGAGGGAGCGGGAGAGAGAGAGAAAGAGAGAGGGAGAGAGTGGGTTGCGCGCTCGCAACCAGCCCTGACGACCCGGAGCACACAATTTACCAATCGGTACTCTCCATTATTCGTGTTTACAGCTGCAGGCCGCGAATCAACCTGGTCCCCCTGTTATTTGCCTCGGTCAAATTCAGTCGCAGCCCTGCGGTGGTTTTGAATTAACCATCAATTTTAAGCGCGTTCGACGTCCCTTCCGTCAACGCAGCGCACAATCCATCCACCAGCGGGGACAGGCCACGATGTTTCGCAGGGTGTCGGACAGACGTTGCGCGAAGGGAATTAATTTATTGCCGGCAGAAAGCGGAGAGGAGGGGATAGGAGGGAGGATTTTCATGCGGGGGAAAGCGGGATGAATGAAAACTAGCACCAAGTTGGAAAAAGAACGCAAACCTGAAAACGTGCTCGCTATAAGCCGACTAATTCGACAGAGACACGGTAATCGAAGATCGATGATTCGCTGTCGGCTCAGTGTCACTTTCGAGCTGTATATAATGCAACGTAATACCATCAGGAGTCGTTGAAGATGTATCGCGTACGATATTTCGAAAAATCCAGTCTGATTATAATCCTCGGGATATTACCATTTTCACTTCATCCAGAGAAAAAGTTGTGCAATATTGTAGAAATTTTTATCATAATATCCTGCGAGATGTGAAAAGGTAATGGTATGAAAGTAGTTAATTCGATATTTTTTTTATCGATGTGTTTCCAACAAGTTTTAGAACTAAAGGAAACTACGAAGCAGAGAAGAAAATATTTAGAGATTCGTTTCTATGCACTAACACTATGTGGAAATATTTCCCAAGGGTGTAGTTATGAAATTACACGAGATAGTCTCTCAGACTTTTGCGCAATTGATATATATTCTCTCTGAATAAACTACGCGGACACCCTCATACCCATTTTTCATCTCTTAATCTCAATCACTCGGTCCTTCCACGTATCTCGCAATAAACAATCTTGCCAAAGTCTCATTCCGACGATAAAGACCTATATACCGAATAAACTAAATCTCTCTTTTATTTAACCTATATGTAATTGATCGTACGCTCCAGTGATTTTCCGCGCATAGAGATCGAGGGACAGTTCGAAAGAGGATGGGTTTCGCGTTATCGGAAAACGAGCGAATTTATTTAGCCGGGAAAGTCCGAAGGCAGATGTCGCGAAAGTTACGCGAGAAACCATTTCTATCCCCATTTCTGAGGCCGACTCGTATCTCCGGGGGATCATAATTCCCGCGATATCTCGGGGATCGTTGTCGCTCCGGCTGGAGCGGCCCCGACACGTTACGAACTTACTTTCCGACTTGTAACGTTATCGCAGGGACTCGGGGAGGCCTGTGCTCGGCTCCCTCGATGCGACTTCGCCGTTCCGAAACTCGTGCACCCGCAACTCATCCACATGGACCACCCTGCGCGGGCAGAATTACTCGGTTTGGGGATTCTAATTGCAAACGGAGAAAGAAAGATGTTCCTCCATGTTCTACTACTGTGTTCCACCGCCGTAGAAACGGCTGCTGCAGCCGTTGTCCTACCTACGGCTGAATTACTTTGTTCCACCCTATTCGTGCTAGTATTTCGTGGAATACGTGAAATTTGCCCTCTTGCTCGGCATAATGTTCAAACGTTTACAAGTATCGGTAAATGCGATTGTTTCTCACGAATACGCGTTGATTTCTCTACCTCTACGACGAGATAAAGTAACATCGAGTAACATGCTACCACGTTCGTAGCTTGAAATAGCACGGGTACAGAATTAAGGGATGATATTTCGAGAACACGAATTAACCAAGTAGAAGAAAAAAAAAATGAGAGGGAAAAGATAAAATTGTCTACGACCAGGAGCGAGCGTTGCACTCTAATTAACCATGTATAAACCATGGAAGGAGGTAGACGAATGTAAAGCAAAAAAGGGCCAGTTTATTTCGCCCAGGCTTTACTAACGTATTCGTGATGTGACTAGGTGTGAAAACAGGCTAAAACAGAGGTTGCTCGAGCGTGGCGGAAAAATTCGCTGTTGGCGAGAAACGCGGAAGGTGCAGAGGCACGTAATAAATGAGACTTCCGGTTATCGGGATCTCACTAGGGTCCTTTGTCGGTTGCAAGTTCTCTGGGAACGAGTTACGAATAAACCACAGCCACCAACGTAGCGTCGAGCGTCGCTGAATATGCAATCGCATACACGCAATTAAAATATTCGTCGACGCGACCGTCGATCTCGTGCAATTTTCTCGCCAGGGAGGAAAACTAATTTTCCCTGTTAAATTTTTTTAAAGTTTGTTCCCGTTGAGTCGATAATTTACTGCGTTGGAGTTTAACGATACAAACTATAACTAGAACCGAAACTAGATCGGAAAGTTGGTCTGCTTTTGTTCAATAATAAAGTATTAAAAGTACCTAATCGTCAATCTCTTGACATTCTCTACACGTTTTGCTATATCTGTCCTGGCGTAATTCTACTGCATTATCATCGAGCGAAATGATCTACAAAAATTCCAGTAGTTCCTTCGTTCCTACGTTGACGCGTTATATCAGACGCCCCCGTGAAATTCGTGGCGGACGGCAGCAAGTCCGCGCGAAAAGTAATTTTCGTCCCCTCGTAATTCCTTCGAAGTTACTTTACGATTCCAGGGTTCGTTGTCGCACATCGCCACTCTACTACGACCACTACGTCGCCACCACTATTCTGCCACTACCACTAGCTTCCTCGACACCTTACCAACTTACTTTCCGACTTGTAACGTTATCGCGGCGAACCGAGAAGCCTGCTCTCCTTCTCGGGCGGCCAATTAGCCGGCGTAACCGAACTCGCGCACGTACACCTATCTCCCGGAGCATTATTCAGGATTCTTGCGGTACCGTCTTCTAAATTATAAAGCATAAATTTCGGATTGCGTTACAAATCGCGACGCAATTACACCGTGAAATTTCTGCACGGTCATTAAGTCACCACGCGTCTACACGGCACAGACGTGCGACGCCACGTCATTTTGTCGATTTCGCGCTGTCAATGCCGTGCGAATTTCTTTATATTTCTAATGGCGAGAGATCCAACAGGGCGCATATTGCGGAAATTTTTACTGTAGTCTAATACGCGGATAAAGATTTATTTCTTCTTTTGCAAATCTTTCGTAATTTCTTTGCTGCACACACCGTTAGCGATACTAGCGTTTCTCCAACGTGAATCTCCTGAATCACCTGCGTCATCTTTACAAAATCGCCACAAAACACGATGCTACATTGGAAGAATCGTCGACAATCGAATTACCGCATTCATGGCAAACCAAAGAGAAAATTGCTTCAGACGGTCGCGAAGCACGAAGGTTAGCTCAAGTTTGGCCAATAATCGTGTTATTTCGTCCGCGAAACGGGATACAGCTGTAACGTGGACCGCGAAACACTTAACAAACAACCGCGGGAATGATTCGACGCGCATGGCCTACGGCACCCCAACTAATTGGGCCAGAAACAGAAAAGTCCGACACTGGGTATGTTTCATTCGCACCTGACACAAACAACGTTTAAATCCTCAATTACAGTCGCTGGCGCGTTACGCGGACAGGATATCCGTTTGACATACGTGGCCGTTAATTTTCGAACGCGCGGTTTCTGCGAATGAGCACAGCAGCGGGACACGAATAAATCACCTACTGGATCACTCTCGTAAAAATGGCCTTTTCTTACCCTGTTTACGATCTAATCGCATTAGATGATGGAACTACAAATTGTAGGATGACGTTACCTAATATGGAACAGAACTTAACACGGGACACTGCAATTTCTCGACAAGTAACAACAAACTCAATCGGCGACAGTGTAAAATATTTAGTTAAAAGCAAAAATCAAGCACAGGTTCATATTTGAGTTTCGCTTGGAAACCTGTGATTGAACGCATTTGATCGTTGTGTTTGAAAACGTATAAGCGTTATTGAGAGGCGAGTTAAATAGAGATATTTTTTGGTGGAAACAAGTTAAAAAATATTACTTTTGCATGATTTAGCATCTAAAATGTTTGTTTTCGAGAGTTCAGTACAACTTTACCTTCAAATTTACTTTCCTCTTAGCGTAAGTATTATTCCTCTGTCGAAATACGTACGTACCCAATGTGGAACACATTGACTGTACGGATAATATGAAATATGTCAATAATGCTGCTACCGATTATAGTGAGACAGAATTATATTTACTTTCTGGGGGTAATTACAAAAGAGACAATAACAATGAAAAATCAGTCCAATATATTCGCTGTACCATTCGCGAATTCAACGTGTAGAAGGCAAAGAAAATTGATATGATACGATATAAGTGAAAAGAATGGAAAATTTCAATATATGAGATTGATCAATGTGACTTTTAAACGGGTTAAATATCGAAAGAAATTGGATGTAACGAAAGTATTTCCAACTATTCGACCAATAACATAGAAACTTCGAAGCATATTTCAAATCAAGTAAATATCGAACTTACACTGGTAAACGAGTTTCAACTTGATCTCAACTACTTTAAAGGACTACAGCTAGTTTTAAATGAAGTTTAACTCTAAGAAGATGCGCGTAGATATTAAAATGTGAAAAAGTTTCAACGATCGTGTGATAATTTCGCGAGGTTAGAAATGAAACGGCAGAGCAAACACATTCTCGTTTAGACGCGTACTTATCAAGGCGCGCAGCACTCCGGAAGAAGAAAGAACACGGGGAACATCCAGTGAAATGCCCTCAGGCCTCGAGCTCCGATCCAATTAGATTTTTAATAAAAGTTTACCCATCCCGCTGTCTCCTCCCGCGAATCACGTTCTCGGTTTGCGTCTCTGTGGGCTAAGAAAAAGATTAACTAGTTCTCAGGCTAACCTTTCTGATGCTCTGCCTTCGGATGATCTACCGCCAGTAGTGTATTTAAAGGCTCGTAAGCCTGTCTCTTATTTAAAAACGATACAGAGAAATCCATAATTTCCTACGCGAAAAATTTTCCATCTATCCCTTCAGGCTTCTCTGCCATGAACGCTTCATTGAGTACTAAATTGATTGCAAATATTTGGACGACCCCGTTACTCGCAGTGGATGTATTGTTGTTTACGCAGCTGTAACTTGGTGACCGATCTATTTATGGTTGCTGACTAGTGAGTGAATAATTAAATATTCTCTGGCTATCGTACTCTTTTTAATTATGTATTACGTATTGCGTAATTGATTATTGATCGATATTACAAGATCAACGTTACTGCTAGAAGAACCAATGGGCTAGCTTTATGATACACGGAATCTTGGTGTATCTTTTGTTTGTCGTTTCGTAAATTTCTTAAACGGACCAACTTGTCAAATACCAGTCGTTTTGTTTGATTCCACATTTGCAAGTATGTATCATAAAGTCATATCCCAGAGGGTCTTAACAGTTTGAACCTCGGTAACAGCCGTTGGTAATTCCAAGTGCCGATCCTTAATCTAGGGGGACTACCCTTCTGCCGACTTCACAATCCCCGCTCCAAGGAAGTATCGCGCCACTGGCGCACTGGGAGACAATGACTCGAGGTTGGTCACTTTTCAAAAATAAGTTCGTTAAGGGACCTCTCAAACTCCGCTCATGGTACAAATTGAAATTCTAAGGAGCAGAAGAGGAACGAGGCATCGGAGCAACTATAGTAGTGTTTTACTTAGTGTTTTAGCATCGCCGAAAATAGTTTATTTCTCATAGCGATCAGTTCTCGGAGGCTTGACAATCATAATCCCTAGACGTCCTTCAAACTTGTACGAACATTTGGAACTGAAGATAAGTAGCCCTGAACACACTGTTCATTAAAGAATACTCACCACTACGTTCGATTCAACAGTTATTTCCACAACAGTAGATGGTCGTTCGAGTTATTTTTTTATTAATCGGAACACACTTGTGCAAACTGCAGCAAATTGTTAACGATCAACGTTTTGATCGATCATGGGAACAGACGACTGTTAACGTTGTAGTATTAATTATTCGGTAACTTTCGCGCGATTGTTGTACTTATTTACCAAGAGATTTACCAGAATATTTACCAGAAGATTCATCAAGGAACACATCGAAAAGGATAATCGTAAAAGGGAAGAAAGAAAGAGAAGAAAAGATTCATATTTCCTGGAGTATAATTTCACGACGGTGAAAATGGCAGACGAATCTGATTGCACGAACGAGATTTTCGAGTAATTTCGTGAATCAGAGCTATCCGCTGAACGCGAGTTCCATTTGGATCGAGCTGATATATCCTGGCTCTTCTCGTTTTAAGTAAACGAGTGCACAAGGAGGAGTCTGACCAACGGCGATCCTCAGAACCGGAAGGACCGATCCGGGTGAAGACGTGTTCCAGGCGATTACTCTTCCAAATAAGTATTTCGAGTTCGAAAGGTGGGCGGTACCGTTGGCAAGCAACGTAGATGCATAAAGTTGTGCCTGTCTGTGGCAACGATTCTAAATTATCGCGTAGCAGTGAGGCAGAGATGTAAAATCTACGTATTCGTACTAGCTCGCCATCTCGCGCTATCGAAATTCCTTGGCAGATTTCAGAGCAATAAGACCGGAAAAATACTCCGGTGAAACATGTACTGGAAAATATACGAGTTGTTGGCAAGAAATATTCTCCCGCGGGAGAGAGACAAAGAGAATAACGCGGAATCACCGACTCGATTTTATCACCGGCATCAATTAATCAGAGTCGATACGGGAACGTTTCATATTAACTCTGTAGGGAAGCGTGAGGATGGTATTATATAAGAATTTTAAAGGCAGGAATTTACGAGACATGGAAATTGCTCGTTTCCCGATATTTTCATTTCCAATGATATATGTATTTCCGCCATAACCATGTTCAACGCATGACGTTTGTTCAATCAACGAACGAAATTGGTCACGCATTCAGTTAACTTATTAAGGATCGAACATTAAAACGATACATGAAAGTTGTTTAAATGTATCATTATTAAAAAATATAAAAGATATATTAGTAGAGTAATAGATACTTTGCAGCAGCTCAACACGATAAATCAGAGATTTTTCCCGGAAAGAATTTCAACGATTTAAAGGACGGTAATTTATCAGAGTGCTATAAATACTTCAATTTCTCCAAACTATATAAAATTGTAGAGAATCGTGGAAAAAGAAGCAGCGGGGAAAATGATAAACTGTAACGATAAAAAGATGTGAACAAGTTTGCAAATGACTGTGACACTTAACGAATGAAACTTCGAATCGAATCGGAAGTTACTAAATATTTATTTCAGACAACAAAAGCAACACCGTCGTGTCACTGAGCTCGTCAAAAGGAACGAACATTTTGGTGGAAAATAATTAAAATAAGTAGAAACACGGCTGAATTACTCGCCAGCTATGAAACAGAAATTACAGCGAAGCAAGGTCGGTTTTAATAACAGCCGGGTCGCTTAATGCAGGCCGTCTTTCGATTCCGCTGATTCTGTCGATCCACGAGCTCCTCCCCGGAGCCTCGTCCCATATATAACCTTGCAAAATCAAGCTTGCCGCGCGTCGACTCGATTGAAATTCACTCCGTCATCGCTAACTTACGTTGATTAAAGCGAACCAGAAACTTCTCCTTTTTCTCGGTCGATTCCCTATCGACTACCACGACCCGTCGCTACATCACCGTAATAATAACACGCGAGCGCGCCATATCATCCCAACTAATCGCAGCGAGAGCCGATAATTCTTGGCTTCGCGTTTCCGGCACGACAGCGATCCGATTTCGATACAGCAACACCGCTCACCAGTTGCTTGAAGAATGTGTCTCGCGAAAATGAAACACCCTATACAAAACGCCGTGTACATTCGTGTATGCACGAAGACAAGTTTACAGGTCTACACACGTAGAGACACGTGGATATGTGCGTGTATATAAAACCCTGATCTCGTTCCCCCAGAGGCTTCTTCGTCGGGTGCTAGACGGTGGTTGGGAAAATCCAATCGCTTCCCGACGATATACGTCTTTGTAACTCGATAAGTCGAGCCGAGTAACGCGAAGAGGGGGATGGTCTCGGGAAGAAAATTTCGTCGGCCAGCGGGGGCGACAGAGGGTGCAGAAAGGAGCATGATAAAACCAGATCCAAATCCGGAAATCTCATTCTTTTCTCGGATATTCCGATGCGTTTCTACTGGTTTTGGTCGCTACACAAGCTACGGTAATTTTCCATATTCCTTCGATAGTTTCGTCTGTTTTGGAAAAATCTAATTTTTACGTAGTCCAACAGATAAAATATTGGTAAATAAAATAACATTAGTAATAATTTATGAATGTAGAACTGAAGAGATAAATAAACAAACAAATAATGATTTAAGAAAACAAACTGAGAATACATCGGCAGGTTGATAACGTTTTCCATTTCCATATAACATCAATGGCACATATGCAATTCTGAATACGTGAGACCGACATGACACAGAACGTTATTAAACGAAAATATATTCCATAGAAGGGTGGAAAATTGCGGTTCTCTACCAGAAGAGACGGCAACACTCGTTGAACGTTTGGAGAAGAAAAGTTGCTCGTTTGACACGATGTCGGGCCAAATACAGTTTAATTTCGCTCGATTCTCGGCAACGTACTTCTCGCAGCGATGGCGAATCGTTCGAGAAGACGAATTTCACCAAAGCATGTTCATTCAGCGAAGTAAATCCCGCTCTCGGTCGAACGAGACGAGGAGGAGAGGGGGGAGAGTGCAAGAAACTCTCGCGGGAGAATTGAATTCGTCTCAGAAGTTTCGATTATTACAAGATCAAAGGCGTCTGTCAAGATTAGCCGTGTATATGGAGCTTAATAAATCGGTCGAATGCTAGAACGCGACGAAGAAAATGGAAGGCGGTATTCAACGAACGGAAGCGAAATGGTGACCGAACGAAAAAGAAACTCGCTGCGAAACAAGATCAGAGTCTTAGCGTATCTACTTGGAGATTTTCGATACGCCTTCGTTCGAAGTTGTGAGATGCTACGAAAAAGCTTTATCCTTAATGAGAGACTTCGATTAGCACGCTTCTTTCCTTCCTTTTGCCCTCAAGGGAATTTAAGAACCTCGTTTGTAATTTTTCGCCGAAGAAGATTAAAAAAAATTTTAATCGTAATCGTAACTGTCCTTATTCGACGTCCTTATTCGACGATTTTTATCCCACTAAAAATACGAGTGATTTTAACTATATCTGCATAACAAAAATATATTTTCTAATTAAAATTGCAGAAGATTTTGAAGACGTGTTATATAAATACTGAATTGAATTCATCTTGTTCGTCAAGCTCGAAAATATCGCCTAAAATAATTACCACGCACCGGTAAAAATAAACCAACGGCACAGTTTTAACATCAATTACTATCGAAACAACGTTCGATTGTCGAAGGAGACTGGGTATAAAGATGTTAGGTTGACGTTCGCGAACGTCTGTATTAGGGTGGTTTCTAAATGCGGCTTTCGTGTACATCGAGCCAAATGCATTATTCAAACACTTGTACCCGTACACGTAACTTAAATAATGAAATTCAGCGGATCCGAGAAAGCCGGCTTTTTGCCCCGGGACTTCCTATAACTCCACAACGAAATATATTCCCGGTAAATGCAATACCAAAGACGTGAAAATTCCATTTGCAAATAAGCAACTTTTTAATCCGACACGGAGACTACCTACGGGGGGGGGGGGGGAACGAAACCCTGAAACTTCGTGCCTAAGTCGAGTTAACTATCGAATTCGCAGTGAAACCTGCCTCTCACGGAAACAAAACTAACATCCTGCATTGCCAAATCCTTCCATCTCGTGCTCAGCGCGCACGTAATTTCAACGAAAAACGAAGATTCCCGCAATTACAAAGCATTGTGCTTGATCCTTGGAGCCGTTCTCTCATTCGATACGGCAAACTCGTCGAGTCTATTCAACGTTGATCTAGTTTCCGGGATTGGAGAACGTATTCTTTGACGCCATTGCGGGAGACGCAAGTCGTTTAGATCGTTCAATGGGCGTAGTTCCTTTACAAACCTCCACTCTACAGTTTAAGAAACATCAATCAGAAGCAAAGTTTCTGGGTGCTCTCCGGTTACTCGCAGACTGACGCAGACTATCGAACGTTACCTCATTCATCAAAGCGGCACACCGAGACGGAACAGTTATCCCCGGCAAGCGTCCAATTACTTTCTCGTCCGGGGACGTTCCACGCGTCATTACGCAGCGTCTCCGGCCTTGTTCATTTCCAGCCCTTCTCGACCCTTCTCTCTATTATACACTTCCCTCGCGATTCTCGCTTTCTCTCTTGACCGATTTTTCCTTCTCTAATCCGTACTGTGCTCTCGCTCGACCATTACGCATCCCTTACGAGCAAGCAGGTGCGGCAAAGCACTCGTCGAAGCCACAGAGAGTCTCGCAAAGAAGAAGATACCCAACCTCTAGCGCGCGACGAATAAGAATCTCCGACTACACTTCGCCTCTCGAATAAATCCGAGTGAAAGGACGATCGGTAAACGAGCCGCGGGGACTGGCGTCCATGCCGATCGGACCGTCATAGTCGAGGAACTAAGACTCGTCTAGCGAAAGGGTTACGCTCCGGGGAGAATAAGAACGAGAACAACAGGGCAATAAAGAGGACGAGGTGAAGCGATGCTCGGTTGAGAGATAGGGGAGTTCGAAAGAGAGGGAAGAGTAAACGGAGAAGAAAGATAGTCAAATAGGGAGCGCGAACTAAGCGAAAAATCAGAGGACAAAGCGTCGCTGGGAGAACGGAAAGAAGATGAGAGAGGCAAGGGGTTGAAAAGGAAAGGGGAACGAATCGGGTGTCGGGCTAACTTGACGACGGAGCTGTACTATGTTATCCCTCAGCCGTAACCGAAGAAGAAGCGGAGGAACAGGGGCGTGCCTCGTACCTCCTTACAAACTGTCGAAACTTTGACTACCACCCTACCACCCTTCCGACTACTGGCTTTACGTGGCAGCTTGCTCGCCTCGCCGTACATAGACCGCACATACACACGCGAACATACGTAAGTATACCTGCACACGTATATAGTAAGTATACTGTCTTCTTTGACTGCAAAGTACATGTTTGCGTGCGCGTGTAGATTTTGGAGAACATACGGTACCCTCGAATGATGGCTGCGAGAAGTCCTCGTACGAGCAGTCGGACGAATTCGATAGCACCGTTTAATATCACCCTCGAACTTCGTTCATCAACGGAAGAGAACGAAGGGCGAGGAAGAAGTGGTTTTCGTGCAGCTGGTAACACAAGGACACGTGATTAAATACGACTTTGTGACGCTTCTTCTTCTTTGGCTGGAGGGAAATTAACGAGGAGACACAAAGTAGCTACGCTAATTATATAAAAAAAACCGTGTTCTCTCGTCCATAATTCGAGACCACGAGAAAGAGAGAGAGAGAGAGAGAGAGAGAGTGGGAGGAAAGGCAAACAGACAGTAAGAGAGACAGAGAGAAAGAGAACGACTTTTTCATGGGAAAAGGTGGCGTGGCAGAGGTGAGAGGAACGTATTATCGTATGGTAGTGTGTAAGTGGAAACACGAGCTGCGACGAAGAACGCCGTGAATGTCTCCAGGGCTCGATAAATTCGACGAAATTTCCGCGACGTTTATGTCCAACCTAAGACCCTGGAATCGTTACGATCTCACAGTTAGTGCTCTACAACTACAAGCTGAATATGATCGCCCCTGGTACACGATAGAGGAGAGGGGAAAGAGCCACGGACAACAGAGACCATCACTGACATCGACTACATCTAGTAGCCGTGTATGCTGTTTGATCTCAATAGGAATGGTTGTAACTCGAAGTTGGCTTACAAGCGCAATCATGCGCAGAGATCTTTGGGAATTGAATGACCAGTTCGCATCGCTTCGCGGTATCCAAAAGGAGAACTGGAAATCGAACAAGCTGCACGTCGGTGACACGGGTCACGAGCCACCCTCTCTCTTTCTCACCCTGCCTCTCCTTTCCGAGAAGTCGCGAACCACAGACAATAATATAACTTTGGTTATAACGTTTTAAGGTCGCATCTATCATCCGAAGTACCAAAGGACGATGTGTTTCGCGATCTACGAAACAACTTGATCATTGCTACTTTGACTTTGTCGACCTTCGAATTTCACGATTCTGGTCGGTCTTTAGTGGCTCTATGGACGTTCAAACGAATCCTACAGCATCAAAGATTCTCAATGATAAACCGATATGGTATCTCTTTCGAGGGAGCGGAGTTTCTTCTATCGGAATTACATCGTTTAACGTGGCATTGTTACGTTTATCCGCGACGACTTTCTTACATCGGACTTCAGGTTGCTCTAAAGTACAAGAACCGTGGCCGTAAATCACCGAGAAGTAGTGATTACGCGAGCACAACGGCAACCGGCACGGCACGACAACGAGCAACCCCGGCTAACACTGTTTCCAAATCGTTCGTTAATTTTATATCACTCGTGCATGAGACGTTGCGCTTAACAATTGCGCGGCGGCACGCGAACCATGGAAGAACAACGTTCGGTTAACGCCAGTACTCCTCTCGCATTTCACCGTGTCGTTACCTTTAGCCTCTGTTCTATGCGACGAACATATTCGATCGACGCCGACTCGCGCATCGACGACGATCATTCAATCGAAAGGTAAATCCCGCGAACGACTGTCTGCGCGGTCGGGAATTTACATTGTGACGACAATAAAAATTCTGGCCAATGAAATATCAGAAAAAGACAAAGTGTCACGATGAATTCAGAATTCTCGAAGCACGTCGAAGCGAATCGCGTTCCACGTTCGATTCTCGACCGAACGACGTCGGATCGAGATGCTGTGGACAATCGTCAAACGTCCGATTAACTCAGCTCCATATTTCGATCACGTAACAACCATGCAAATCGCGATCATCCAATTACGCGGCTCGAATCTATTTATTAATTAATATTCAAGGCGTTGCATAACGAGGATACAATCGCACCTGCATTGTCACAGCGCTGCGTGGGATAGCGACTATCTCTCTGTTTCAATCCTCCCTTTACCTCCCTGTCGAAGGTCCAAGACAGCGAGCTCGTAAATCCAGACGGTTGTAATTACCGGGACAGTAGCCGGGCTCCGTTGATCGCGAAGCTGCCAACGCTTTCATATCCGTACTGATTTATTAAACCGCTTTCATCCTCCGACGCGAGACTCGCATGCCAAGACCTCGTAGTTAAATCGTGGTTCACCGAGTTTCCCATTCCCGTTCTAATCGATGCCTCCGATTTCTTCTTCTCGCGAAGGTCGAGAAAACACATTTCTATATTTTATTCCTTCAACCGATCCTCGAGCGCACACGACGAATCACAGTTAATGTTGTAACATCGTAGCAGTGAAATTACGTCACTGTAAATACGACAAATTTACTATTCCATCAAACCCCTCCCACCTGCGATGGAAAGAGAGTACACACCGAGACAAAGCATACCATTATCCCGTTCCATTCCATTCCGCGAAGGATGGGAGAAGCTTGGGTTGGAAAAATCATTGGTAGACGAGGCGTAGCGAGGTAGACAGGTTCGTTTCACAGCGACACGGTGTCACGGGTGTACCGCAACCGGTTGAAAAATTCAACGTCAACCAATTATTCGGACGGGGGAAAACGGTCGGGGCGTCGCGTCGTGACGTCCGTAAACGCGAACGCGAGCGGCGTGGCGCGCGACTCGACCCGTGCGGTTAACAAGTTATTCGTGGGGCAGCCATTGAATAATGTAGAATTTAATTTCATCTCGGCTGCCGCTGTCCTCATCGACGCAGCGGGCACCAAGCGTTGATTCGCGCCGTGAAACATTTAGCGGCCGTGAAATTTCCCATGCGACCGGTCGGATACGGCCCGGCTGCACGACCAGCCCGGGTATTTGTCGATGGACGAGAACCATCCGGAGAACACGTCCGTTCTTTCCGCAATTCGTGCCTTGAATTTAGGACCCGGGCCGGCCAACGATGTGGAGAAAGGAAGAAAAAATGGGATGCCTGCCGGCTAGGGATGGCACGGCCGAAGGTGTGGGAACAGGGGTGAAGGCAGGAAAGGGGCGGACGAAAAGAAAGACGCCATATAAAACGTCGGTGAAAAGACAAGGGCAGAGGGTTTTGGGCGAGATCGGTAGCAGGCTGGAAGAGGGAACGAAAAGGGTGGAAAAACGCCAGTGAGCCGCGTTACGGATTAACGGGGGCGCCTGTCCTACAACGACGATGCACTTCCCGGATATCCGAGCGTCCGGACAGCTCGTGAGATATTCAACGGACCGAATATCCGGACAGATTATACGATTTTCCTTTTTGTCACGGGTCTCCCTCTCTGCCTGCGCCGCCGTGTCTACGTTTTCGTTGTTTTCTACCTCCTTTGTCCCCCTTCGTTTCTATTTCTTTCTCCGTATATTCCCTATCTTATCTCTACATCTCTGACACATCGACGGTATTCGATATAACCCACATTTCACGTGAAAATTTCATAGCTGACACTTTGGACGAGGCTGGATTCGTAAGAGAAATTGATCCGTGTATTTATCAGAAGAGGAAAATGAGTGGACAGGATTCGACTTCCTTGTCACCGCGATCAACCGGCTTGTTACCGTGCCAACGTAGCATTAAATATTCGTATCGATATCATTGGCAGCCTCGACGTTCTAAATTCATCGCATCGCTTGTCGGATATCCGTGTCTCCTCGACCGCGGGACGTGCTAATGAAGGTGAAACTAATTACGTCTGTTCCACCCATTCACAGCCGCGACTATTGTGACGCAAAGATTTAAATAGCTCAACGATCTTTTAAAAGAAATATTCTCATGCTCTTCGTAAAACCTTGAAGTGATCTGCGATTTTACGTGTAAAACTCTACACTTCCCCTCTCTCCTGTCTAATATTATACGCAATCGGACGATATGGACGAATAAACGAGATGGAGAAACGTACCTGGTATTGTTGAATATTTCATCCAAAGCGTGTTTCAAGGTTTGTTCGTTCAGTTTGGCGAAATCCACCACCAAAGCGACGCCTCTAGCTTGAGCCGCGATCGCATTCTGGTATTGATCACCGTAGAAAGGCATGAGAACCATTGGAACTCCGCTCTGAACTCCTTCCGACAAACCGAGAAGACCACCGTGTCCGAAGTAACACTTAACGTTTGGATGATCTGTAAAATAAATAAAAACCTGCTTCAGTTTCGTTCGGTGTATTCGGTTTCGTGTATTCGGTCGATTCATTTATAAAAGGAGCCATTCAAACTCGCACTTAATGAATCGATCGAAGGGAAACTAAATCGTTTCTCATGACTGTAAAAGTTGAGCGTCAAAACCAAACCGAAATCAAGCCATACGTCCGTAGAAATCGATTCTCGATATCGGAAATCCATGCCTCGAATTCACCGCGACACGTATATGTATTCTACCCCTTTCTTGTTTCACGATGAAAAGAGGAAGCGTGACGTGTCCCTATTCATAAATATCAAACGTTAGATTTCATTCGATCGCCGTGTAAAATGTAAAATATGAATGATCTCATAGAAAGGAAATCGCTTGGATAACGTTGAGAATACGCGATACAAATGATTAGAGTAGTATGAGCATTTTGGCAGAAATCGGTATAATAAGGCAGAGGTGTACCAGCCCTCAGGAATCTCTCGACTTTAAATAAATCCCAGTGTCGAGTATTCGGCTGAAAAATTCCTGTCGTCCTCGTTTATCGCGAGGAGTCACCCTCTATAAGAGGGCGGTTGCCACATCCCCGTTGCCATACAGGATTCCATACCACCTCCGGCGTCGATCCTAATGTCAAATTCCATTACCACACGACACCTCCCACCGTCTTCTCCCCGTTGTAGCAACCCTTCGGTCCCCCGACGCCTAAGTATCCCTTCCCCCTCGCTCTCGATTTGGGTACAGATGTAGACGAGCTGTAGGAGTTACGTTCGCCTTGCAGAACCGTAAGGGTGGTTCAGAGGGGCGAAGGTTCCACGGCAGAGCACCTCTCGAGGTTTCGCGCTCGCTCGATACATCGTCGCATCGGCGCGCGTCGATACGTGACAGAGGATATCTATCGGGGGCTGGTCTGAATTTTTGCGAGCGACATCGGGAATACGACAACCGGAGACCGAGAGAAAATCGGTCGGGCGTTCGCGCGATTTGCTCGAGATTTCCGTCAGCCGCGAGATACATTTTTACGGCGTCTCTGTAACGAGAAAATAACGCCACGGTATTTCCTCAACGATGCTAGCTAGCATCGTCTTTTACGACCGTCGGCAAGCCCATCCCTCCTGAGAATTGATATTTGGCCGTCTATGGGCTGAGCTAGTCGTAAGACTAATGTAATGAGAGCAACGAGCTGTTTCTTATTGTAGAGGCGTACGTGTTCTAATATATCTTGTATCATGTTGATTACGTTATAAACGACATCGTTGTAAAGTAAAAAATATATAAAATAAAAAAGGGTATTTTATTCGTTCAATTGGAACGATCTGATCATCCGTTGAAAGGAAAATTACTGACCTATTAATGGGCTATGTGGATATCTTATAAAAGAATGTATATCTAAATTTAAATGGCCTGAACGAAGCTTTAAGAACGAAACTGAAAAACTTTAAGGAAACTGGCGAATCTTTAAAGGCGTTAAGACTGAAAGGTCAAATCTAAATGACCTACAAAACGATAGCTTACGATGGTAACCTTTCACTATGACAAACCATACTCGAGGGATGATGTACGTCGTCTTCTACGAATATCAAATATACGCAAACCCAGAACGGTATCTAGTAGTATCGACATAAGATAAAAATTGATAATTTACCCATTTTGATGACGTTATCTGAACCGTTGACTCACCCAATTTCCCGAGAAGATAAGTTTATGGGACAAATTGAATAGCGATTGGTATTGGTATTGGTATTTGGAATTTCAGCGGTATATCACCAAAGAGTTAGCATTGCCAGACGGTGCGACGGCCTGACCAGTTTAATCCAATAAGATCGTACAAGTAGCAAAGAAGTATACCCTATTCCTTAATGGAAAGCAAGAGGAATAAAGTGGATCTCGATAGAATGATTCCGCTCCTTGTTCCTCGGAGTAATGTAATCTATCGCTTCATCCCTGTCGTTATATCGTTAAATGCGATACTCGAGGGCATTGCGTGTCAACACATCTCCCATACCATCGATATCGTTGCCTCTAAAGTCAATTACATTAGCGAGTTCTATGCGAATTGACAAGATCGATGGCAAACAGGACACAGAACCGTTCCACGATCTAGAATCTAGAACAAGCCTTTGAGTCAATGTATCGATGGTACCAGATCCTATTTATTCGAATAATCTTCTCCGATTAAACTATCCCGATCTTCGAAAGGGACAAAATTCGCCGATAGCGAGTTTCCCAGTTCGAAAGTATAGCTAAATCTACACGATACTTTCGCCCGATAGCTCTCCTATCTGTCGTTACAAACTTGCCCGATAAAAGTGTAGTTACCATGGTCGAACGGGGGAGGCTACGTGGCGCCAATTAAAGGACAAGGATTAACGATTTCCACGGTTTTATAAGAACGACCCTTACCGTAATTTACGAGCGGACTCGTGCACCATTTCGCGTGCACCGTTTAAAGCGTGCGAAGCAGCAGGGGTAGGAGCAAAGCGTAGCCACAGATCTTATCAAGATCACGAAGACCGTGGGGGATGGCCACTGGCCACGCTTGCAAGGAGACGAAGGAAACGAGACCGGGATACACCGATCACGAAGAGAGATAATAAAATTAAAGCTATCGATCCCAGCCTCCGGTCGAGTTGCCGCTAGTTTTAGCTAGATTATCTGACCATCAAGGCTGCCCATCTTGTGCAATCGTCCAGCCATCGAAAAACTCGATCGTTACAGTCTTGACACCGATCTCTCTAAAACAACGTTCGACAACGAACCCTCGATTAATGGTCGTAAATAAGCATCTCGACGATGTACAGTCGTCTCGGAACGAAACAAACATTTGTGGCATCACGAAAAATGCAAGAAAAATTAAAAATAGTTTTATAAATGCATCAAAATCAGGATGACACAGCACAAACGTGAATCTTACAAGCATATTAAATTTGAGCATAACAAAACGCTTTAAAGCCATAGTGGAAGCAAAAGGATTTCGTACACGATATTCATTTGATTGAAATTTGTAAAATTTCACGTTGAAAATTTGTAATATAATATCAATATCAAAGGTTTAACTTATTTTCTGATACTGCCATAATAAACAATATAGACATTCCTTACTTGTTTTCCTCTATTTAATAATATAAGATCAAATTATTGTTTTGTTTCTTTTTCTAATATAAGTAAATAAAAGAATATGTTACTAAAATTCACGTTGTTATTAAACATGTATTATCTTCATTTACCCATAGATGTCAATCGTTAACTTATTTTCCGGACAGACTGTACGTGTAATATTGTACGATCGTATAGCGTTAAACAAAACTTACATAATACACCGATCTATCCATATCCTAAAGTAAGGTTTGATCAGAAGGCAGGGCTGTGTAACGTAACGTAATGTGACGACTAGACGCATGAAAAGGAAGCATGAATGATATTTCGTAATACACATCTACGTCACGGATGATATCGCAGACATCGTGGTTATCTAAATTGTACATTTACGACATACGACGAGCCCGTTGTAGAATTAATAGGAAAGTGTACAAGCATATTAGGCATATTATCCTAGTGTTGTCTACGTGTCATTATTCGTGAGAATAAAAATCCCAATATACATAGTCATCTCAATCGTGTATATCGTAATTGTACCCATGACATGACTAATACAAGTTATTTTATTAAAATACGAACAATGGATAAAGATGACTAAGCGATCTCTGTCGCGCAAGATTATTCGGTGAAATATGGCCAACGCACGTGATGTAATTCCACTACGTAAGGAATTTCGTAATCGAATAACAACATCGGACAACGTGTGGTTTTTGCGCCATCAGAGGAGAAGGTTCACGAGCATGTGTGCGTGATCAAGTAGAGATCGATGCCACAAGGCTGACCACGTTAGTATCCAAGTTACAGTATAGAGTTCCATCGCGGAAGAGGATGGAAGAACCGACATGAACAATGCGACACCAAGGTATCCTTCGCCGGAGGTTTTAACGGTGATTTATGTTGCCAGCAGGTCGTTAGCGAGTTGCCTAATTAATGTCATTTCACTCGACAGTGGCCAAGAGCTGCGAAACTACTTACTGTTATAGTTTCGGTGGTCCCCTGTCTTCGTTCTTGGCTAACCAATTCGTCGAAAGAACATCCGCGCCAGGGTCTGCTGTATTCGAGACTGACAAAACAGTATGACGTCCCTTAAACGGATCTCCTTTGACAACCACATCGGTTCAAGGAAGAAATTATTTAAGACTGCCCTTTCGATGCGATAATTACCGCACCCTCGACGAAATAACTACCTTCTAGAAGAAAACCAAAAAGGAAGACGATCTGAGAACGCGAATGTTCGAAATCGTTTCCTTCGATGTCCAGGCGTCACACGGTACGAAATATCATGGATGGTGAAATATTTCATGGAATATTGCATATCACGAGAAACCGATAATTGCTCGAGAGAACGTTATATCAAACGGTAATCACGATTAATCGAATACAGAGAGTCGATCAGGACCGCGTCGAAAGCGATGTCATCCTACGCGCCGAAATAATTTCGAGATCGAAAAATAATTTGATGTTCAATCATCGACGATGACGCGTATACGCATAACACATAGGGCATCGATGACGCGATATCATTTCGAGGCAACGAAAGCTCCTCCTTTATGCATACCGTTTTGAAAGTTTCAAAACTGTTTGATGTTCAGAATCGTGGCCGCCGCGCTATGGCAAATATCGGCGCGCTGCCTCACCCAAAATACGCTTCCGATATTTCGCCGCGATTTCCAAGGGCGTTTCGATTAGCTCGATCCAGCGGCATGGAATTTCAATTTCGATTCCTAGTACCGATCCATTTCTCGCGCAACGTCGCGTCGTTGCATGATCTGTACGCCGCACCGTTGAGCAAACCGATTCCAACACGATTTATAACGCGATCTATAAGCTTGCTATATCCAACGCACCGTGTAAAAGGCAATGCTCTAGCTCCGATTAGAAGAAAGTGGAAGAAGAAAAATGGAGTAACAGTCTAAATAGAAGCAATCGGGAGAAGAAACAACGCGTTCATGCGACCCATTCGACCGTTGATAATGGCACAAGTGACAATGCTGACTTGCAAAATCCCAAATGGAGGAAGCGTTTATAAACAGTTTAAATCTTTCGACTGTATCAGGCGCACAAAAATAACTCGACCTTGTAATTCGTTGAATCTAATTTATTTATCGACCACTTATTTACGACAACGGCAAAAGACGTTTCTAGATTTCAACCCACGCTTCAATATGTGCAATCGCCGTCGAACTGCTGACTGTAATTATGCATATCGTGTCAAAGCTGTGGAACGAGTTAAAAATGAAAATTAACGTACACGCGGCGAAAAATTTGAAAGAGACACTCGGATTCGTTAGCGTGCCGATACAGTTCGGAAAACGCAGGCATGCGAATAACCAGACGATTTTAATGGAACAAACAATGATTCATTATTTCGTTCAACGACAAGTAGCTTGTATATTGTTACGCAACGACGAAACGGCGCATTGTAAAGCCTATATCTGATAACAATCATATAGAAGCTTCTTTTGTATTGGAATAAAATGGAAAATGCGGATAAACCCTTTAGAGACGAAAGCTCTGTACAATTTTTGTAAAATTATACTGTTCCAGTAAGGGGCAAGCTATTAGAAAACGTAGAGGCCTATCGATGAAACATGATTCTAATGCCCGCGTATCAGCGAAACGAGCATCGCGTACGCTCGCATCGAACACGATACTACAAGTCATTACTTTCACATAATACTAGGCTGACTTTTGCCGCTCTATTATCCCGCTATAGGTTACTCCAAATACCATTTCCAAATATCGTAGTAACGCGTGATAATATGAAACTATCAGTCAAGACTAGAAAAACATAGGACAACAAGATAATAAGGGAATAAAGTATCATACTTACTCAATATGTCGTACTGAGGCAGCCACTTCTCTATAAGGACGTTATTGGAATTATCCAATCCGGAATTATCCGGTATGCCATCCACTTCCCATTTCCAAATCACTTTTCGAGGTATAGAGGTGAAAACTTTGATAAACACTTTCAATTTGTCCTCCGGCATGGAGGCCGTCTTCACCATCGAGCCCAGATTAAAATACAAGACACCCTCGTGAGCTTCGTCCAAAAACTTTTTAATTTTCGGTGGCAAGGGTTTCACTTTCGGTGAGATGTGAATTCCACCTACCTCGATCACATTCGGTGGGAACGAGATAGCACCGTGAATAGAATAATGCGTGTTGACGAACATGAGTGATGCGTTGTTACTGATCGATTTCAAATCCGGAATTCCCGGACCGTAAAATTCGTTTGCCACGGAGTAATCGCGCCAATTGAACACTGTGCGGAATACCATCGTTGTTACGAATGCCGATACCGCGTTTATCATTCTTTGGAAGAAATTCATTGGCCTTGGCAATCGAGTAAACATGGACGGTATGTAACTGACCTCGTTGGAGACTCCTAAATCATCGATGGCCCATGTCATCAACTGATGAGTGGATATTTGTATAAAAGGCACGTTAAACTTGTGTACGAGCGCCATGAAACAGTTGGTATTGAAGCTTTCGACAAGCATCAGATCGAACTTCTTCCCAGAGTCGACCAACTGTTTTACTTCTGGATTCTTCAGGGCAATATCGCAAACCAGTCCCGACATAGTGTACAACATGTATAAGTCAGTAAATATTTGAAAGTAGGGACTGTCCATCGCATGTAGATCGACCACGTTTACAAACACACCAAGCTCCTCATTTCGCAGACTAATATCCTTGTAAGTGGGCAAAGGTTCCTCCGCGATCGCCTTCTCAGTTCTTGGAAAATGAGAAATTACCGTCAGGTCGTGACCTCGACGGCTTAGCTGCTCAAGAAGCGGTTTGAACACGTCGAAATGACTCTTACCGAGGTGAGCGAAGACTGCCAAGATTTTCAACCGATTCTTTGGCACCGTGGAATTATTAGCGTTTGAACAAGACGTTAGAACCACCAGGAAAAGTAAAAAAATAATTCGGTTTCCAGTAATCCACATGATTGAACAGTTTCCAGTTCTCGGTAGAACTCAGACACACACACACTAACTTCCTTCTTCTTCGAAAGATGATCGGTACTCTGACGGTTTACTATTCGAGAACTGGCTATATGTATATCCCTCCTCTTCTACCAACGTTAGATTCACCGCTGAATCCACGGATCCCACTACAAAGCGTGTGTCACTTCAGACAGTTCTATTTCTTTAACAGGAATTCCAATTTGATTTGACCGTGACCTCGAATTATCTACAAACGAAATTAACGAGCATCACTTGCTTGTTAACTCGATATGACATTCATTCTTTTTTTTTTTTTTTTTTTTATTATTCACAAGTATATAACACTTTAGTGTACAATTCGATTAGAAATCGTTTATGTGTAACAATGTTCTATCAATATCATAGATATTTGAAGGAGGATTGTAAACAAAAAAAGTCTATCGAATGACGAAATTTATTAGCGTTTACGTTTTATTTGCGTTAACGTTAACGTTAACACGCGGCGATATTCGATATTTTATATACTTATAATAAGACAAACGTATACGATCGAAAGTCAAATTTGTCTATGATCAAAAGATAAATAAATTTAATTCATTTTGTACGTCCAAGAGATTGTAATCACATATTGCTGATATCATGATATATCATGATGATATCGTATAATGCTGATATGAAGATCAAACATGTAAATATATTAATAACTTTAAAAAATCTACAGGCTTTATTAAATAAATCCAAAGTTTTAAATGCACTGCTATTTTGTTACGGTTTCACGAAACGTCGATACCAGTATCATGAATATTATCTACTGTAAACATTAGCATTAAAAACATTTTATGTTGTAGTTAAAACATAATAAGCATAATACTTTTATAACTGCGGTTGTTATATGCATAATTAAAGCTATCCATATGACTTATTGCAAAAAGCGATATTTTCATTATCGATTTGTCACAGTCCAAATTCCAAATGTAGAACTATGTACTTGTTATTGACAGAATTAAAATTATGACTCACTTTGCCGTCCCACATATAAAAAATCGAAAATCGATTAGATATCGATATGATAAGGAACGCAACAGTGGACTGGGAAGTGATTACTTGTTCGTACGCGCCTGACATTTACGTAATAGATCAGGCTTATGACGCAATCTGTAACGACTAACGATGATTCGCCATTCCGGGCTTACCGCTGCAGTTGGAATTAGAAGCTTAAAAGAGTTCATGGTACCACGTATCTCGATTGTGTATGGATAAATGACAGCGTGCATGTTCTCTAACGTTTCCCTGTTACACGCTTGCTATTGTGACCTTCGTGTTAACGCGATAAGAATGTTGAAACTTGTACAAAGTTTCGGAAGTTTACAGTATTACGAGAAAACTCTGAGATAATTCGAATAATTTGACAGAATTATCTCTCCTGAAAATA
Organism: Bombus hortorum; assembly: GCA_905332935.1. Lineage (NCBI taxonomy): Eukaryota > Metazoa > Arthropoda > Insecta > Hymenoptera > Apidae > Bombus > Bombus hortorum. The sequence goes on from HG995192.1 coordinate 11,677,424, forward strand.
GCAGTGACATCCGTCGAAATGAAGATGATTTGCGGAAATAAAGATATTGTAGCAGCAGATACGCTTAATTGAAAAAAGAAACTTATCAGTTAGCTTTAACTACTTCTTTGATATATATACGTATTTGAAAAAATACTCCGAAGAAATACGAGCAAACGATTATCGCGTTCTGCGTATCATATGTACCTTAATCGCAAAAACTTTTTTCCAAGGTAAACATAAATAAAATTCCAAGATTATGATTCTATAACTGCGACGCTTCGAGTAATTTATATAGCCAGTGCACCGACTGTGACAGTTCTACGAGACGTGGGGGTCAAACTACAACGAACGCGTACGAAAGATCAATGTTTGCCAGTGGACTAACTATGTTCGACTTACCTCGACAATTGATCAATCTCTACTAGCACAACCGACGTAACGCGCGCTGCTCACGAAGAGTATTTATAGAGATGGACATTGAACACTAACCAAAACGACATTATAACGTGTGGACCATCGGTTCACAATGCAAAACTCGACGGGCATTTTCAAAGGCGCCACAGTGGATTCTCTAAAAAAAGATATTTATAATAAGATCCTGCATATACCTAATAGATGAACCACGACTCTCTGCAGTATTAAAAGCCTCCATTTGTTGTTAGGTATTTTCTCGTGGAATTTCAACCCGTTCGGTACGCCGCAATGGCTATCCGACTTCGTTTGTCCTTCGCTCGCGACGCGAATAAATTCGTTGGATCGTGGAACAACAGGTAGAGGCTCGTTAAAATGTACATCATGGCTGATGGTTTTATTAAATTAGCGACGAACGGTTTCTTCGTCGATTCGATTTAAAAGCAGAGGCAACAACACGCGCTGGCCGCAGTCGCGAGACAAAGTAAAGCACGCGAAGGCAGAGACGACTCGATTCCCTTGATCCAACGGCACAGCGTTCTCTGTGTCACGTGCTTCTGTATTTTACTTTTTCCCGCTTTTTCGGCTTTCTCGCTCGACTGTATTACGTTGTAACGGCACTTTAGTTAATTACCTTGGAGCACCAATGGAACCAACCCTCCACTGTACGCCCACTCTTTATGCATATCCCTCTCTACTTCGTTTTTCCTTCGAGTGGTTTTCGATACTCTTCACTTTGTACTGTCCCCGATAATTCCACTCCGTGAAGCACGATTCCAGACAGGTAAATACGAGATAGGAGAAAAGAAAAATATATGTATACAAATATAAAATACATATATGTATAAAAATATAGATTTTTCTTTGGTATTTTTCCCAAAGGTCTTACCTCTACCTCTCTCTCTCTCTCTCTCTCTTATCGGGCCTTATCGTTCCGGTGACTTGCTTTCTTTAATTTTCCATTTGTCGTTCCACTTTCCGCTTTCTTTGTTCCATCCTAGTAGCAATCTAAAATAAACATCTTGGATGCTACACAGTTTGTCGATAATCGATCGAATGTTTGTATAACCATAGTAAACTTGCAACTTGGAAAAATCCATCGAAATGTTGCAACAATCCGGGAAAACAATTTAAATTGCCGGATATTTTTCGACCTCGCGAGCTGCTCCGTTTATTTTACATTAAGCTCCGTTCACACGAGCCACCGTTTCATAATGCTGAATGCTCAATGTAATTTCACGCCTCTGGCATAATTCTGTTTCGCTACGAGCGATTCGACAATATCAACGAACTCGGTTTCAATTTCTAATTTTCTTCGGTTTCAAGAGGAAAATAACATCGTGTCGGTGGAATATTTGCGATTATCTGGATCGTTGACAAGGAACGCGCACTGCACGCCAACCGACTCCTACATATTCCACAGAGAACTCAAAATTCGCTGACGCCCGTGGTGACACAAAATCACACGCGAGACATATATCCAGAACCAGGCCAAAGACTCGCAAGCTCGACATAATATTCCCCGAATCTCGAGATTCGCGTATTGAAACGGCTTTTATCATCTCAATGATTTGGAAGAGCGATTCTATTGATTCCTCCTCTCCTACCGAAAAACCACCACAAAATACAAAGACATTAAAGTAACGAGAAAATATTTTACACCAGTTGCTCTGACTAAGAAAAGAACTGAAACTAACGATAGCGAAACGAATGTCCGACCCGCGAAGCAGGGGTTGTGTTCCCAACTACCTAGTGTTGTATTTATGAAGTCCCAGTAGCGAAGAAGCCCGCGCCATAAATTCCCCATCGAAATCTCTTAATCCCGAGCACTGAACACCCTCGTCGAAAACGGGGGCAGTCGATAACGAATCCAGCAAATCAAAATAAACGATACCGTGCCGCGAATATCCGTCGTGGAGCGTGCCTCGAAATTGATGTCTACCGCTCTGTTCTGTTATACGGGCCAAAACGCGATAAACCTCTCGATTCAGTTTGTTCCCGCGACGTACAAATTTTCTAGAAACTCGTGATGGCCAGTGGCCTTCGTTGTGGTCGTCGGTACAAGAATAGAGAAAATTGCAACCTCTCAAATGGACCAACCATGCCAATGGTTTGCCAGAGGATGTAGGTAATTGGCTGAACCCCATCGTTCCTTTGTCCCATTCTTTATCCTTTCTTCCGTTCTTTTCTTCCTATTTTTTCTCCTTTTTCTCACCCGTTTGTCTCTTTCCCGGCCTTTTTGTGGTCATTTTCTCATGAGGAGAAAACGTCGATGCGCACTGGAAGAAACGAAAAGGAATAGTCAGAAAGTCAGGTATTTTTTAGCTACGCACAGCGAATACAAACAAAGAGAATCCGAGCGTCGGTCGGTTTGCGTTGTTTAATTCATGAATTCGCCAGCGGCAACCCGGCTGCATTCAGGTGGGGAAAATTATCTACAAATTACCGGCAAGAGCGGTGCCAAAAGCGAGGCCACGAAACGTGCTAATCTACGAACGTTTCATCGGCTCGAAACAAATCTCTTTCAAAAAAGTAGAGAATGAGAGAGAAAGAGAGCGAGAAAAACGAAGTATTGCGTTAATCCGATGCGGAAATTTCCGAGATCTGCGTTCATAATGCGCGCACGAATTGATCGGATATCCGTGATGCGAACGAACTAGCGAACCGACGCTCATATTGACTTTTAATTTAGAAGCGCGATCGCGTCGATACGATTCGGCAGATTTTATCGGGACTCGTTGCTAACTACTGTTTATCAAACACTAACGAAATCGTTCGCCTGAATACCTAACATAATTGGAGATCTCTCGGCTGGAATCGAAACACGCGTGAATTTTAACGAGAATGGCTTCCACGTGGGATCATATTCCGCGTGCAACCTTCACCGACGTGAGGAAGAAAGAAATAATACGTGCGAAACAAAGACCGTTTGTGTCTAAAGTAAAAAAGCTAACGCATCGCTGGATACGTTTCCATAGGTCGTTTCGGGTGAAAAATGTCGCGTCAATGCGTATCCAATTCGCGATAATATAGGAACGGAGGATAGGCAAAGAATCGACTCGATATTACGACTCACACGGACAGGTTCGGCGTTACACAAAGCTCGAAGGCATCAGACTTTTTCCTTTGCAACTCCAACTTTTTCGTGCACTTCCCTTTGCCTTTCCTTTCTCATTCATTCCTGCACATTTTCATTCCCTCTCCCCGATGCATTTCGACCTATCTTCTTACATTTCACACCTGCTTTGTCAAACATCTTTCATCTCGTACTCGAGAAACTAGAACGATTACTGGCAGATTGAAGTATGAAATCATTAAAACAGTCGCTCAGTAAGAATTCCGATATTACGTACACGTTTCCCATCGAAACATGTGTTTCACGTACCGATATTTAGAGTATTGTTTTCTCTGATATATCCTGTAGGGGCACCTGTAGCCTGAATCGAGCTAACGTAGAGAAATTAATAACCCTCTGTGTATTCCGTTGAGAAAAGGGTGCCGGAATATTTTCGCGAACTGCAAATGGCGCTCGGTGGCTTCTTTTTCAACGCGGTGCTTCCCTCCGTGGCGTTCCTTCTGTCCTTTTCTCACTCGTCCGCCTGGTGTTCCCTCATAAAAGTTAATAAGCCGGCTGGCTGGGTTCGTCGATCCCGTGGAAATTGCGGAAGACCAAACACGCCTTCCTCGCGACATTTTATACCCCTATTCTATTCGTCGTTACGACCAACCTTCTCCCCCTGTTGCACTGTTTTTCACCCCCTTTCCATGTCGTTTCTCCCTTTTTTCGCGAGTGTTTCTTCTGCTGCCCTTCCCTGTGTGCACGCGCATCTACACGCTGACACACTTCCTCCTCCCCTGGAAAGGATGACACGCGTAGTACTAGACAAGCTCAAGTTGCAAAATCCACTCTAGCGGCGAGAACGAGCGGCTAAGCTACTTCCCATTAATGACACTCGAACAGAACGAAATGTCTGCGGTAAAATCTCGTGAAAGTGGAGATCCTCTGTTTTTAAAAGTAGTCTATCGACGAACCAAGGTTCATCAACATTGTGCAACACGAGGCTAATGTTCTCTTAATTGTCTCTTCCGTTGCAACTGCAACTGTCTTAATTTACTCGCGTTAAGTGGTTAACAGTTGTGCTTGTATAATTATATTTAGAGCGCGTGTATACAGCGTAGTTAACGCAATGTTTATGCTCAAGATACTTGGAACTTGTTAGTAGACAGAAACGTTAAAATTCGTCTCATAGTTCATTACAACTTAGCTTACTTACTACTTGGCTGGATATCTTTTAACATAAAATATTATTCTGACGATGGGCGTCACTGCGTCAATAGGCTCAATTAGATGTTTTAATTCGTAACTTTGCGATATAATGGAGACTGTTCTAATTTAACAGACAATAAAACTTTATTACTCTTTGAGAGACTCACTGTTACGGTCAGGGCTAGAAATTTCTTCGTAGAACTATTCCACGCGATTAGTGGTACGTGGCGAAACGAGCTTAATGCGTACCATCCTTTGACTCTCTCTTTCTCGTTTCTTTGATTTCACTCGGCAACGGTAACTACCATCCATTCAAAAATTTAATCCACGGGTCGCGCTTTGATCATACGACGGAATCGATGAGAATCGCCAACATCGAATCACGTCGCCCCGCGCCACCCTGGCTCGCTTTAATCATTTAAAGGAGCTCGATACGCTCCTTCCTCTAATTCGACTAACCCTTGCAGCCGCCAGCTGCTCGTTTCCCGCTAGCATCGAATTGATCGTTTCAATTTACCAAATACAAATGTGACAAGCTTTTAATTTATTATTTAAATCATTCTCCATTTAACGTCGCGGCACGGTAACTGCAAAAGTCATTACGGAATGAAATGCATGTTTGCGCCGCTTATACCTCCTGTTTCTCTGTTTATACCATTTTCCCGACAAAATATCCGACGATATCACGTGGGGTTATTAAAAGCTCCGCGGCGGTAGATCGCAATTTCAATAATACCACTTTAAGCTCGTCGCGAACATGCCTCGAAGAAGCGTCGCTTCTGGCACAGAACGGTCGCCAGCCAATTTATTATTCCGGAGGTATACAACGCACGCCCAGCTAGCCAGATGTGTCCCATCGACGCAAATTACGCGAGCCGCGACGATATTTCTCCAAAAATTGCAACGGCCACGTCGTCGTTCCACGCTCCATCTTTCGCCACCCTCAACTGCGGCAGTATCGTGCGTTTTATTAGACATTACAATAACGTATGAATGAAAATTTCAATAAGACGCATTTCCGCAAAAATTGCGCGCAACGTTGGAACGTCCTGCTTGGATGCACGATAACAAGCGAGAGAGGAGGGAGTAGTTTTTATTAAAAACGCGCGACACGAGGAAAGGATAGGATCAACGCAATATAGCTTTATTATCGCGGTTTTTAATATCTCTCGAGAACGAGACGCGTTTAATCCGCCTGATGCTACCAGGTCGCGTAGAACGCGATCGTTGACCGGCCTTGATTTCGTTGATCTAAGTGCAATTGTGCAAAGCCGTCGAAAATCAGATTAACGCGTTAATAGAAACCGACTAATGTTTTTTCGTGGTTCAAGCGTAATCTCGTAGACCAATTACATTATTAGAAACTCTAAAGATAATATTTGAATGTATATTTATGTCGTTGTCTAAATTACTGGAGCTCGTGACTTCCTATTTAAACATTTTTGTAAAATTACCCACGAATGTGTTGAAATAGGCATCGATCGAATTATCAATTTAGTCACAATTTTACTCTTACTACTCTTGTAATTGCAAATCTTCCATCTTATTGCGAAAATGGACGGAAAATCAAAGAGGAAATCTTGTAACGATCGCTTGTAATGAAATCGCGTCGTATCTGCGGATTTGGCAGACGAGAGGAAAGAAATTGAAATACGAAGGAATAGAGAGGAATCGTAACGACACCCAGACGGAATCTGTTCCCGTTCAATTATTTTAATGTATACGCTCGGTCGCGAATCAAGAAAGCGCTTTTTTTTCTTCACAACCAGGCCCAACGTTTGATCTTTGGTTCTCGGTAAACGTTCAAATGTTATGCGCTCAAGAGAGAGAAGGGGAAAAACGAAAGGCAAAATCGCTGTTGGAGAAGGAAAGATACAAAAGGAGGAAGAGAAAATCGTCACGAAGATCGAGCGGGAGAGAAAAAGAGGAGGCTAGAAACACAGGAAAATAGAGAGGGTTGCCGAGAGGCCGAAGAGACGTATGACTCCCAGGGGAAATTTAGGTGCGACCTCCATGTATCACGGAAGCTACCGTAAGTAGCTACGTAACCGACGTACGTACACAGCATACCCTCGCGATCCTACATGTACGCGGGTTGTACACGCGCGGGCAGAGACCACGGTTGCACGCGGCAGCCACTCTAAGTATGCTACCAGCGATTTGCCCAATCGGGAAATCGCCGCGTAAACTGTAAACGACGCACAAAACGTTCGAGCTAGCAAATTGCTCGGCACAAAAGCGAGATTTACAGAAACCACCAAGCTACCTGGATGACAGAGAGATCGCTACACGGATTCTAGTCTCCCCGAGGATCGTACAATGTCCTTGTATCGCGTGTTTGTCGAAGGTGGAAATTGCTCGTGTCTCTCGTATTTGCCTAATGTTATGGTTTAACATGGTGTCAGAGTATCATTGAATACTTAATGCTCGGAAGAAAGGATTTCTAAAGGAGAAAATGAGCTAGTGCTGGCTACCACGTAAAAGAGATGGAAATGGAATTGGACGATTACGCCAGCAAAAACGATGACTCGCCTGGAAAGTGCATTTCTCGAAAAAATTTCCATCGGTGTAAAAGAATAGATCACGTGGCGTTGAAAAGCTCTCTTGGCGCGCTATAAAAATCCGCTATCAGATCGCTTTCCACTCGAGGGGCGTGAAGCACGTATAATGGCGGGTAGCCGCGTTTTCCACGGATGCAAACCGGTGAACGGTCTACAGCCACGCGTGCGAGTAGGTGTAAAACCGAGCAATGACTACACCCCTACACCTCCGCTGTTACTAGGAAATTCTCTCCATCTCTCTCTCCTCTTTTTATCTCTGCCATGAAACACGAATACCTTCAGCGATTTCGTTAATTTTGAACGCGCAACCAGATTTTCGGTATTCCACTCGATTTTAGATAAAATTGACCAAAGAGGCGAATTTCTCCTTTTCACCCGATAAATTATTCGTGAATTTCGTTTTAACTCGACACCCTCTCGAACGCCTGAGATGACCCTACAAAAAGAAAGTGGATATAAAATACTGTTTGCAGTTTACACCACGTGTGTGACAGCAATGAATAATACTCGACCTCCAATGACGATAATCGGTTTTATCAGATACAAAAAGAGAAGATTGGAACATCAAACGAACAGTGAACACAAAGTGAACCTCATCCCCATCGTTGGGGATAGTCTTCTTTCTTCGTCGGGCATCGAACACGAAGATTTCGTGGCTGCGAGAGAAGAGGAGAAATGGTAATAAAATCGATGCCCTGGATCTGTCGTCGGTTTGTAATTGAATCAAATTAATCACCCTCGTCGACCTCGAGTCCACACTCTTCTCATCGTTGTAGGAGCGCGCCGCTTACCATCTCCAATTAATAGCAGAAAGCTGCACGTTTCGTTGGAACTTTATAAAACGAATCCAATTACGAGCGACCGTTTGTCAAAGGCTCAAAGCCACGGAAAGTTTCACCTCGGTTCGGAAATGACGTCGCCCGCCTGTTTTTCTTCCCTCCGTCTCTGTCAATAGGAATAAACGAGAAGCCGACGGACGCGCGGCCGACCCGTCATTAGCTTTAAAAGATACTCAGAAAATCGTATAATCAAGTGTACCGTCTGTTTACCACGTCTGGCTACAGTCGATCGTGTATTTCATAAATATTCGGCTTGTATTGATGGAAGTTACAAAATAAATTCATAGGATTCGTGTTAATCGCAGAAAGTCTGTTGGTGGCAAGCGTCCCCTTTCCTTGATTAAATACAAGAAAATAAATAAACGTCCTGTCAAGGATCGTCCTACATTTCGATACAGTGAACTCCTAGAGCCTGTCACCGATTCCCTAAACTAACACGTATCACGAGTCTGACCGCGAGCAATAGAGCAGCAATTCTACTTGTTTAGGTAAACATCTCGACTGCTAAATTAATTATGCTTTCTGAAAGTACATGTTATTCTATATATCGTCAATTTATATGGATGAAGAAGTATAGAAAAGTTAACAGTCCTTGATGATCCTTTAAAAGGTTCCTGGCTTTCAGAATGCACTCTTGATACCGTAAGTAGAAAAGTGCCGTCTATACACAGACAATACGGTATTAGAAGTTGTATAAGGCACTGTTTGTTTTTTAAACTAAGCATTAATTTAATTTTTAAAATTATGAACTTTCTCATAATGAACGAACATCAAAATTTAACACGAAACTTGTGATGTTATAAATGTAATAAAAATAAAGAACTGAAAATATCTGTTTAATCTATTTTCCCTATGCTCTTTACTAAACAAACTGAATGGATTTCATACAATGGTTAAAGTTTACTCGTGCTTCGTGTAGGGAAACATGTAGATTGAACACCAAAGCAAATACGAGACGCCTCTATCTCAAGGTAAATAACAATTCCCTAATTGCTGCTGAATTTATATAATAGATAGACTGAGAAATGCTGGATGTTTAATTAATAAATCAACATTTGTATTCCAAAATCATTTAGCATTAAAGTAATAAATGAAATTACAATGAAAATCGGTGCAACTATTTTTATCTATCCCCATTACAACTATAAGAATACGTCATACGTACTTTCAAGAGAAAAACTAATTTATTAACGCATAACAGATCAAAGATATTAACTGGATAAATACCTTACTATGAAAATTAGTTTCTAAATATTAAAAAATATTCTTTTATCAGAATATCCCCCGATCTTTTATTATAATTAGAATGACTATATGAAATTGTAACTGATAATTATTACAGTCCTATGATACATTACAATCTTATAAACATTACATACTTTGGTTCGATATTACCTACAAAATTATCAGAATACATAACACTGCATGTCTTAGAATGCAATCCGTTCTTTTAACTAGGGATTATGGCATTTACACATTATGAACAATCGTTAAGATTGTATTACTTGTTAAAACCTGCTTTTTTTAATTAAAAGATGTATTAATTTATTACTAACTTCGCTCCGATTTTGCTTACATTGAAAATGCATATATATATTACATGCCATCAGGCACCTGCAATAAACAGAATTTCAAATAGTGTATATTGCAGGTAATCTATGGACGGTAGATACAAAATGCTATATGCGAATTGATTTTATATACGAGAAAATGTTGCTCAAAAAACTCTTTACAATACTTTACTACATTTTTTAAAACGCGTCAAACTAAGTGAAGAAGGAATGAGTAGTATTCCTTACACCTTATTCTACTTGAAAATGCGTGAGCATTAACAATATCTCAATTAGAGATATCAACTACACTCTTAATCTATATATATATATGTACATCAATAAGAACACATTTGCCCCATTTCACTACATTTACCTCATTTGTAATATTAGAATTACGATTTCTGGAACATAAAAATGCGAGAATACATACGTAAAGCTAGATTTTACAAATCTAAATATTGGATTGCCCTGTAGCTTTTTCAAACGAACGTTAATACTTTATGATACGAAAATGTAATAAAAACTTAGATGGTGAAAAATAACAAGAAATTTGTAACGCTTCTCAGCTTAGAAATATTATATAATATATGCTACCTGAACTTAAAAAATTTTTTAAAGTAACTTAGGTTTATCCACGTATTGTTTGCCGTGATGGATAATAGTTGCAAATGTACCAGCTACCATAGCACCCCAAAATAGCATATACAACAAAATTTCAGTAGTATATCTCGAAGGCAAAATTACGTGAGCAACCAACATGGATGATGCAACAAGGAGTACCAAAGGGAATGTAGCATAACGCCAATTCCTTTCCGATTCCAAAGGACATTGAAGTAACGTACATTCACCATCTTGTACGATGTACCGACCCAAGAATAAGTTCAATGAGTCCTGTTAAATGAATATATTGTAACTTATCATATGCAAACAATAACGAAAAATCTTTGCGAAAAAAAGTTACATACTTGTCTATAACCGTCGGTGAAATTATTTTTATAGTATCTTGTTAAAGAATTCAAACCATCTCTGATTGCACCCAATTTAGTTCGTTTTCCAGTTCGAGTAAAATCTGTCTTCAATGCACCAGTACCTGAGTATTGAAGACTTATAATGTCTGCATTGTCAGTCCAAATCTAGAACCAATGTGTTGAAGTTTTATATGAAATAAGAAATTTGAAATAGAAAAAAGAGCACAATTAAAGCTATACTCCTACCCGTTTGAATTGTTCTTCGACGCTAGGATGATCTTCAATCTTTCTAAGGACCTGCAACCTTGGTAACACATCATTAAGAACTTTCTTTGCAATCATACTTTGAACAACATTAGTTCTATCAAGACAATCGATGCAATTGGTACGGAAAACGCCGTCTTGCGCCGATAACAGTGTTCCATCTTCCAACAATAAAAAGTAACCCATCTGTTCTAATTCGGGAGCTAATCGATCGAGTAATACATTTAACCGATCCCATCTCAATCTTCTACATTCAGCATGAAAATCAAAACTTTCGTACCGAACGTTCTGATTATTAATTCGTTGTACTACATTGCCGTATGCTTTTTCAAGTACAGCTTCTGGACCACGTTGATCAATCTGTATTAAAATTACGATATTGGAATTAGAGTAGCCGTGATAAAAATTTAATTTCCTTCAATTCTGTTTATCAACTTACTAAATTTATCAATATTTGCTTCCCATAATGAAATATTTGAGTTTCAAAATGCCGTGCACAGGCAGTTTGATGATCCTCGTGAGTACTCAATTGAGGTTTAGGTTTATATTTCAAATTTGGTGCCTGATACCAGAATAAAGGAATAGACCCTCGCGTTTGTACAAAAGACATGCGATGTCCATTAAATTCAACTAGTTGCTCTGTTTCTACATAATTAGAAACATTACCAGTAGTATCTATGCCACGTGAAAACAACCTTGTTCCTGCACGATGCACACTTCGTCTAGATACTACACCCAAATTAAATGATGTACTACCAGTTACAGTAATAGTATTTAATGATACAACTAAAGAAACATTAAGGAAGATATATATGTGTGTGTGTATATATCTATATAGTATATTCTTTTCTTTTCTTTTGCTTGCAAGGATACATCCATGAATAATAGGCAGACAAAATTTATATTGCTCAGGCCTTGATGTTAGATCTTGCAGGAGATAAGCATTCCATACAAATCTAAGGTCTGCCCTGTCATGAAGTGGCATCTGTTTGATAGAAAAAGACATACTCCATCATCAAACAATAACAATGATATAAAGTGATAAAAGTGATAAAAATAATGGTAACCTGTAAAAATTCAGGAGGGGTGTTTTGAAGTCTTTGCATTGTATGACTGAGATCGTATGTGTAACTAAAGTAAAAATAAGGTGTATTTAATACAGATTTAATCATTTCTACATATGTCGAATTGTTTTGCACTTGTTTTTCACTAAGATGTAATGAAGATTTAGTATAGGGTATAACATCTGTCGAAACTAGTTTAAAAATTTGATGACCAGCTATTGTTCCAACTTCTGCAGCATCTGTTATCACTATAAGATATCGGCACGCTAATAGTCTTATAGTTCCTACTATACCCCATATCTTTCTACGACTTGCAGTTGATGGAATTTGACTAGCTGTACCAGCTGAAATATGAATGAACTGCTTAGGAAATTTATCTTACAATAATATCAAATGCAATCTACATCTCATTAATTACCTTGCATATAAATTTGCTGACTCACTCTATCAACTACAAGCAACACTTTAGTTCCAATAGGTTCTACATAAAACTTTTCAGGTGTTATGTATCTAAAAAAGCAATCAATTATCAATATAGTTAAGGAGTCACCACATGATCCTTGACTCTGACTAACTATTAACTACTTAATTTCACTAAAACAGCGTGTAAGAATGATACTCACAAATATAATTTGTCATATACATCTGTGTGTAACTTCATATTGTTACCAAGTATTTTCTACAATGCGTATTACGAGAATACAAATTAACAAAAAAGATTAAATACAACACAAGAGAAAAAATAATCTATAATGACAATAAAAATTATGATCTGTACATATACGCGAAGTAGATTATGATGTAAACTTAGCTAGACATTAATTATCAAACTGTTGTCAACTTAATCTTTGAATTAGCATGTTCGAAATTTGGCAAAATCGGAGTAACCTCCGCACTTATCTAGTCTTTCTTATTCTTCACGACACGATCCACTATGCACTATACTTGACTATACAGTGCTGCTATTCCATGAGCGTAGCAGATGTTGAAATTTTAAGTTGTCATAGTAGCCAACATTTTCTTGTTCATGTCATCGATAATATCACCTCAATGAATAAATATGTATTTAACATTCTGCTTCGGTAAAAATATCTTGGTCAAATAAAGTAGTAACTCTTAATATATATGTGCATATCAATGTATGTAGATTTGCAATTAATCAAAATGAAACTTTAAACGAAAAATATAAAAACTCATGTATAAAATTCCAATATCATGTTGAAATTATATACCATCGTATCCGTGTATACCCAGTATTTAGATGGGGAACTCACGCCACTTATTTGAATATATTATTGACTCTGTAATACTGCTAAATAGATGGCAGCAGAGTATATTAAATTCCGATTGGATACTGTGCTGAAATAAATTTTTGAACTTCTACGTGATATCTGCAAATATTATGCAACAAAGTTTTACATATGAAGTATGACATTGAAATAAAACGAAAATAAATGTTTATTCCACATTTCTTATTCTATAGGTCAATTTCATTTCTATAGATCTCTAATTTACTAAGCACGTACAAAGCCCTAAGTATATTCACATATACGGAAATAAAGGCAGCGAGAATTTAGTTTGTATATTATTTCTAATAAAATATTAACATTTTTGGATAATAATGTTATATTAATTATGTAAAAGATTGCGTCTTTTTTATATACATTATATAATTTATAAATTAAATACTGTAACGTTCTTATCGAACGTTGAAATATGGAATAACATATTTAGAATACTTGGCCTCCAGTACTATCAGTCCAATTGAAATCTATCTTCCAGTTCAGTCATCATTACACCAACCATTTTAATTGACTTCAATCAGTTCTGGAGAGTTCGATAAGTGTCTTTAGTTCTGTAATTTGAGAACGATATTGTTATAGGAAATCAGCATAAAAGATGGTAAGTCTTAAGAAATATGTTAATTGTTTTATATTGTAAAAGTAATGAAAGATGTTTTAAAACTTAGTATTCTATGTAACATAATTGCTTAACCTACATTCGACCTTCAACAAGTTTTCAAAGCATCACTGCTTTCAATTTACTATTTATCAATTATTATAACATACTATACTGAATGAAACCACCTGTATTAAGGGAACTATTATTTAATAATGATATAAGAGTTCAAAATGAAATAATATATAAAAACTTATTATTATATTTATGACTGGAATTGAAAATATTATTGGTTAAATTTTTTAAATATATGTCCATGCGAATACTCTATGTTTTCCTAAATTTTTTAGAGCGAGCCAATAAATGTGGTGGTTACGGGAGCTGCAGGACAAATTGCATATTCTTTATTGTACCAGCTTGCTGCTGGTTCAGTTTTTGGTCCAAATCAACCAATAAATCTTCGTTTATTAGATATTCCTGTTATGATGAAAGTATTGGATGGAGTAGTTATGGAATTAGAAGATTTAGCTCTTCCACTTCTGAAAGGTAAAATTATATAAATTTAATAAATATAAATTTATGATTAAGAAATTATTAACAATGTAAGAATTTAAAGCATACTAGAAAAAATATATAAACATTCTTTAATTGAATGCTTCGGAAAATTGTTCCACATCCGATAAATAGAAGCCACAAAATTATATATTAATAAAAACATAAAAATAATATATAGAATATATAAATCATAAGATTATGATACAAAAGTAAATTTATAAAATTTCTTTCTCATGATTCATTTTATATGATAAATAAGAACATATAAATTCATAAGATCATATAATTTATAATGTAATTATGGACAGAAAATATTATGTAACATCAGTGTTATGTAAGAAATTAAATCATATTTTTAAGTCACTTTCTTATCTTAATAAAAATGCATTATACATGTATACACAAATATATCCTTTTTATATTTTATTTAATGTATGAACTTTTTATTTGTAGAAGTTGTTCCTACAGCTGATCCAAATGTAGCCTTCAAAAACGTAGCTGCAGCCTTTCTTGTTGGAGCAATGCCCCGAAAAGAAGGAATGGAGAGGAAAGATCTCCTAGCTGCTAATGTAGAAATTTTTAAAGTTCAAGGAGAAGCTCTAGACAAACATGCTCGAAAAGATGTTAAGGTTTTAGTTGTTGGCAATCCTGCTAATACAAATGCCTTAATTTGTTCTCATTATGCACCTTCTATTCCAAAGCAAAATTTTACTGCTATGACTAGATTGGATCAAAATCGTGCTCAAGCAGCTTTAGCAGCACGACTAAATGTACAGGTAATTAGTTTCAATGTTATATTAAGCATAAATATACCTTTACTTGAAAAGTAAATGAATAATTTAATATTTCTAAACAGGTTGATAAAGTAAAAAATGTTATTATCTGGGGCAATCACAGTTCAACTCAATATCCTGATGCAGCTCATGCTACTGTAGCCCTTGAAGGTTCCACTAAGCCAGTGCCTTCAGCCATAAACAATGATAACTGGTTAAATACTACTTTCGTGGAAACAATTCAAAAACGTGGTGCAGCTGTGATAGCTGCTAGAAAAATGTCATCTGCAATGTCAGCTGCTAAAGCAGCTGGAGATCACATGAGAGATTGGTGGTTGGGTACCAAACCAGGAGAATGGGTTAGCATGGGGGTGTTGTCTGATGGCAGTTATGGAATTCCAAGAGATGTTGTGTTCTCTTTCCCAGTTACTATAGAAAATGGACAATACAAAATTGTTCAAGTAAATATTTTTTATATCACCTTTTTTTTATATTTATACATACTTTGGAAACAAAACAATTACTTACACTGATTCTTTTCAGGGACTTCCGATCAATGACTTTGCTAGATCAAAATTAAATATTACAGCCAAAGAATTAGAAGAGGAACGTGCAGAAGCAAATAATGTGCTACACAAAAAGTGACTAAGATCAGTAAAGTATGGTACTGAGAGTGACTTACTTGTTTCAGCAAAATTATAAAGAATAAAATAAAAATTTTTAATGGTATGAATTGTGATATGTAATATACTATGGTTATGGCCGTATGAAATTCATGATTTTAAGACAATATGTTAGAGTAGTATATATTGATGATACATGATGTGGGATCTAATGAGATATCTATACATCTTTTTTAACTAGTACAGGAATTGTTAAATATATATGTTTATATTCATAAACTGTATAAAACATATAACAAATTATATTGAAAAACATGTTATACTTTATAACGTTTTTTTTCTTTTATTCTTTCCCCAAGAATCAATAATAATTTATATTACAGTAATAGTAACTATTCCTCATATCGATATCATTAATCAATCTTTTCACATTTATATTATTTTCATATCTTTTTCTAGACACTATTATTACAAGTATACTGATTTCCGCCTATAATTATAATTATTGAATGAGCATTAAGTAGCATATTGTACAAAGATGCAGAGTGCTCAGCTTGCCAAGTCTTTATAACATTTTCATCAAAATGCTTTCAAACATTTTATATTTTCTTTTTCGTGTATTATATTTAGACACTCGCGCGTCTTTATAAACATGGTGATGCATTGATATTTAGTTAAAAGAACAAATATTTGAAGCGGTGAAAATTGGTCTAGATGCTAAAAAAACATCGTTTTCATTGTGATTGATAAAAACTTAGCACTTTGCACAAGTCAATTTTGATTCACATCTTATACGTTTTTATAACGCTGTATACATATATGTGAGAGGCATTCTGATAAAGAAAATAAAACTTTCATTAAAGATACCCCCTTTTCTTTTTTACATATGAATTACTTTCCAAACACGACAATATTCCATAAAGAAGACGATACGAACATTCGTTTTAAAATGAGGAACTGTAAAGTTTTTGTTCCACAAGAATAGCAAATATACTTGAAAACACTCGCATAAATTACATTTGTTGAGAAAATACAATTTCTATTGTATCCGGACAAAATTTATAATATAGTTGTAGCCAATGCCTGGAACGGATAACCTATGTTACTAAATTGTAAGTTAACTTTTTACATTAAATAAGCATTTGATACCATACTGCAGTGCATATCACAATATTAATTTAAAGATTACTCTATAAAAGACTAATATCAGTTCAAACAATAAAACTTAAACGCATAACATAAAAATAATAAAGAAATAATTTGTTATCTGTTAAATTATAGATATTTATCAAAATAGACAAATTTAAACATATCAACAAATAACATTAAATATTTAAATATTTATGATACATTATGAATTCTTATTAATTTCTTTTAAATAATTTTGGATATCGTAAATATTTCCGTTCCAGGATGCACTAAATTGTTTTTGTAAACCTATACTGATTCTTATTGAACAATTGTTTTAGCTTTTTTGTAAATAACATCAAGACCAAACTCGACTTTTGCGTATAGATTACACAATATAATCTGTGGAGCAAAGTTCGATTCGCTCATTTTAAGAGCGAATATTTTTTACTGCGTTATCGTAGCAGTTCCTTGCCTGAGCAGAAACGAGATTAATTTAAGTGAAATCCTCTCTCTCTAGTTGCTGCCAAGAGTCTTTCTTTAAGTATTTCTTCAGTAGGATATTCTGGTAATTTTAAATAATGAACACAGGTGTTAACAGAGGGATAACCACCTGAACCAGCATCTACTTTCCGCACAACAGTCAATCTAGGATGTAAATTACATAATCCCCCAGGAGGTAAAGCTGAACATCCAGTAGCAAATTGTAAGAAAGCCTTCCTTTCAGGACCAGTCAATGAAAGTAGAA
Organism: Bombus hortorum; assembly: GCA_905332935.1. NCBI lineage: Eukaryota > Metazoa > Arthropoda > Insecta > Hymenoptera > Apidae > Bombus > Bombus hortorum. The sequence goes on from HG995192.1 coordinate 11,695,059, forward strand.
CATTGACAAATCTTTGGAAACCAGGACTGAAGCAATAAAAAAGTATATTCTATTTAGTAAATTAGATTATACAATAGTTAGTTATCTACATGTATTTCAAATGTCCTTACCTTTCTCTTGTGTAACCTAGTTTTGGCTCAGTATAATTTAGCAGGTCCTCCCTGGTCCATTGTGGGTTTTGTTCTCCACAGAGCATAGCCCTTACTTCTTCCGGGCTGAAAGCATGAAGTTTTTCCATTGGGAAGACTTTTGAAAAACCTGATTTAAACGATTCTAGTTGTCTTGAAATTCCTCGATCAAGACAGAAATTAATTGTCGTCTCAGCGTATTCTCTTGCATTTTCCATAGTAACTGAAATCTCCGCACCTCCTTCTATTAATTCTACCTGATTATATGCAAAGATTTTGGAACTTGGAGAATATGTCATTGTTAAAGACAAATCTTCAATAGGCACTGACATTCCGGATGAATGAGTAATATTTAATGTCGTTTCTTCGTCGGTAGAATTACGACCATCGGAAAGCGTTCTATCACGTTTAGCAATTGCCGTTTGTACCTCTTTCAAGAATTCACCTCTTACTGGATCGACAAGTACTAGATCTTCAATATCCAATAATCCAGCATACCAAGAAGGTGGTTCTAACGAAGAATATGCTGTATCTGCTTCACCCTCTTCGGATATAAAGCTACTGGACATACTTGAAGATATACTTTCTTGCGTTACACCACTAAGACCAATCTTTTCATTTACATTGTTTGTGATGTCTCCGTGACACATTAATTTTAGGAAAGGACGGGATAATGGTAAATCTACTAATCTATTATCCTGCAAAACTTTTGCCAAGAACACGCCCAAAAACCAGAAATATCGAATAGCACGATCACAAGCTGCAGAATCTTGTGGTAAAGGAGCAGGAAACAGTCCACTCGGTCGAGTTACATAATATCCAGGAGGTCGAACCTGATCTCCAGAAACTCGTGATTGATCCGTATCAGGCGAGTTTTCATCATCACATAACCATAAACCTAAGTCTTTACGTTGTAATTCAGCAGCAACTAGTGCAAAGAACTCTAATGTTGGTCCAAGACCAGTTCCTTCTTCGCCCACAAATTCCACTTCTAGTATGCTCTTCCGACTTGCGTGTACCTATTATATACATAATATACCTATAATACATATACTTATACCTATAATACAATACAGTTTTTCTATCTTTTCTTCCAATAGAAATGATGTATTATACTGTAAAAATTAAATTTAATTATTGAATTATTAACTTACCTTCATTACTTGTTCTGCCCAGTCTAATAGTTTCTCTCCCCTAGGTACACTAACTCTTTCGTGTTTAAGTCTCCCAACGCGGAACTCATGAATATCATCACGTCGCGGGCTTAAACCTGGTGCTCTTTGTCTTTCAAGAACAGCATCCCTTTGTGTTTGAAGCCACACAATGGATCGCGAGGCTCCGAAGGCAGTACAACTAAAGTACAATCGTCTAGTTTCAAAGGGTAATAAAAATGGACAACTTCTCGCTAGTTCTTCGCACCAATTCGGTAGAGCCCCGGCAGCTAATGCTAGAGGATCTTGAATTTGTTGTACTATCTTGTTTGTAATTTTCTTTGAGGTAAAGTCATCTGGATGAACCCAACATGTTGATTCCTCAAGTTCTTCATAATCGATGTGTTTACCATCATCATGAGTAGTGCTTAATACATAAACATGCCTCAATAGTTGCAATACATCCTCTACACTACATACTGAAGAATTTTGTGCTGTATTACGAGAATATAATGTAACAACTGGTGTTGCTCTTCCAGATGATTCTTCGTCCTTTGCTTCTTTATATATTATACTATAAAAAAACACAGTATGTAATTTATTATTATTATTATTATTATTATTATTATTATTATTACTTATTATTATATATTTACGTAGTATGTAAATAATTAATTTTTTATAATACATTAAAGAATAAATATATTACGTGTAAGTTGGTTCCCATATTCTTCTTAATTTTTCTTGTCGACTACCCAATTCTGTCAGTTGCATTAATTCTTGTACTTGTTGGAAAATGCTGGCGTGTGGTTCTGTAAGAGCTAGTTCAACATCTGATACCCCAGGAAGGCCTGGTCCCTTTAGTGTTAAAGAAAGTTTTGGCATTGGCAATGAGCCTGAGCGTGTATTTGACTGAGTTTCACTACCAGGTGGTGGAATCTCCAAATCAGTGGTCTATAAAATATTTCATAATATAAATAAAATTATTATTATTACCATCATTTAAGTCTCTTAAACGTTTTTACTCAATTAACCTGATTAATATTAGTTCGTCCAGGTCGTGGATCAAAGGCAGGAATCAGGGCAGAAAATTGCCGTTTCAAAACAAACTCATCATCCCACGCTCGTCTCTTGCTATTTTGAGGGGTTTCTTCTTCCACAAACGCTGCTAGAAGATTACGACTTACCATTACATCTTCATAATCACCATCACAACCCTCTCCTTCTTCTTCATTTTCTTCATCATCTTCCTATAAAAATAGGACACAAAAAATAAATATTCATTCCTTTACATTAAAATGAAACAATCTCTCCTAACGTACTTCTTGATCATTCTCATCGTTGTCTTCTTCTTCTTCAAGGACGCCATCTTCATCGTCTTCTAATTCAGTCAAAAGAGTTGGTCCACCTGTTGTTCTACCTCCACTAGCACTAGAACTTGCAATACCTCCGCAAGATTCCAAAAAATCTTCAAGACTAACCTGTAGCCATAACTGCTTATTACATTATATAGAATCATGTACTTTACTTTAAATTCTATATTCATGGTATATAATAAATATTATTTCACAATAAAAACATTTTTTATATAATTTCTTGGATACTAAGCTTTACCTGTTCACTATCACTACTTGTACTAGTCAATGACATTGTAAGTGCTTGTCCTAGGCCGGGTCCAGTCGTTGTCGTAACACCACTACCAGCTACTTGACCACTGCTGGTTAAACTTGGATAACTTTGAGCAGTACTAAGTAAACCTCCGGGAAAATTAGGACTCAAGGCAAGTCGAACTAAACTCGATACAGAATTAGGTCCACGTGAATTTGAACCAGCATTAGAATTGGAAGCAATATGTTGTCCACCTGTAGGTCCTAAAAAATTTTATTAGTAATTTATATCGCTAATTTATTAAAAAATACAAGCATTACATAAAATACAATTAAGAAAATTAAATTATTAATATGCAAATACTATTAAGCAACAATACATAGACACAAACCCAATGTTCGTCTTCGCGCCATTGCAGTGAAGGTTTCTAATAAACCAGATGCAGTTGTTGGCTCCAAAGTATTGTTAGCATCAGAACAAGCAAGGTTAGGAACAGACACAGACATAGGATTGGTAACAACAACAGGACATCCACCTGCCGTATTTTGTGTAGATGAGCTAGCTTCCTTGTCCCGACTACATTCTTTGGCAGCTAGTTTAGAGGAAACATGATTGTAAATAACAAAAAAGAAGCAAAAAAATACGTTTCTTCATAAGTGAGTTATAAAAACTTTAGTGTAGGATTAGAATCTTTACATTATTTTATTTCACAGTTATTTTATATGAAAAGAAAAAAACAGGAAATGGGGTATATAAATCAAGATTAACAATAATTATCATACCATCAGTAATCCCGGAGTGATGCCTCTGAACAGTTTTGATCCTCAATGAATTCTCTTCTAGTTCACCTGACACACTGATTCTAACAGGCACTAAACTAAGTAATTCTCCACTCAAAAAGCTATTAGTATTATTGCGTAATCTGTCGGCTCCTTCTCTGACACGATCCAACACTTCAGTAGCTTCAAGACTCAATAGGCCTGACCCTGGCTGTAAAAATATTTTAAATTTAAATGAATTGTAAACATTAGACAATTATCTTAATAAGTATGTCACACCTTATTTCCTCGCACAGTTGCAAAAAATGGTTTTGAACTACTAGATGCTCGATTGCTGTTACTATTGGCAGGACAATCAGTGTTAAGGGCGAGACTCTCAACAATTGTTGCCAGATCACTTGTCACAGTAGTGTCAGGCCTGGGATGTAATACAACGGACAATTCGCTCGTTGAATTTGCCCCACCTTCACCGGTTACAGCAACAACCGCTTCAGCGCGAGCAACCGACAACACATTTTCAGCTATCGACTCAACGGCTTGCTGTTTATTATAAATACAAAATTAGCACTAGATTAGGCGAATTATTTTTTACTCTAATTAATAGTAGCATGTCTTAATGTTTTATGTCAAATGTAATTAAAACACGCATATAATCACGTATACTGTGGAACTGGAAAGATGACTACCGAGACGATACGTCACGCGTTGCTATATTGCATTTGTATGTGTAACACTTTCAGCCAATAGACGTTAATTACCTTAACGTTTGTGTTGAGTCTAATAATTAAAATAATTAATCAGACCCACATTCTTTACGCTAGTCTTCTTTCCAGCTCTGCATTATATATAAATGACATATAAAATGATAAATATCTTAAATTATACCTTAACGGCTAAATTATCCGCACTTGCTGCTTGATCTGTAGAAGCTACTGAACCACGCATCGCAGTATCAGTACAATCTGGTAAACTAGGAGTACTACTGGATTTTCGTCCTGTTAAAACTCCGCCACCATTTTTACTTTTTGTTCCGCTATCCGTATCAAGACCGGTACCAACTAATCTTAAGTCGTATTTTCCTTCTGCACCCATTCTATAAGAATTAGAACCACCGTGATCCCATGTTACATCTATCCAACCATTGTGCAATTCCCCTGTTACTGTGCCTTCGCCTGAAATAATAAAGAAAATCTATTAATTCAAATACTAATTAAATAAAAACAACATTTGATGAATAAATTTCATTTTGCTATAAACATACCAGGTGGGACACCATCTTGATCTCTCCATTTCCAGTCCAAACCTCTAGCCACTCTAGCGCCAGCGACTAAATGACGAAGAACTTGAGCTTTAATTAATCTTCGTTGTTTTCGAACCCCAGCCTCAGCTTCTCTAGCTGCACGTCCTAAATCTTCGCAAACTCCAGTAACTTCTCCATAAACTTCAAATCCAGATACAGATAAATAATGTGTTTGACCAGAAGCATTCTTTCCAATTTGTTGTAATCTTAAATGGCGCCAGCCCTGTGTTTCATCGGCTGGTGGCTCTAATGTCCAACTAGCTGTACTACCAGGCTCATTCAATGATGAATCATCTACATGAGCGTATAATGTTGTCCAAATAATACCATCCTTTGATGCTTGAAACATCCAATTCCGCAAGGCACTTCTACCATAGCCTCTTGCGTGCCTCAATGTGTAAGCGCTTGGAATAATCCAAACTCCTAAATCGATCGAAAACCATGCACGCCTATCATCGTTTGTATGACAGTTTAATGCTGATGGATCTCGACTTAAGATATCTTCAAGGTGGCCATATGGAAGATTTCTTCCATTACTCGATGTAACGACGACTAAACCATATTGACCGGGATTAACCCATTCGGTACAAGTTTTTGCATTTGTACCAATCCAATACAACAATCCATTTTCATCAAAATCATACTGATATTTAAAAGTTATCCTATTTCTATCTTTTAGTTTCTTAACAAATGTAAACGTTGACCTATCGTGATCATGCCATTGCTTTGCTACCATTTTCAATAAATGGTTTTCTAATTGTTGTATAGTACTTAATGGTTCCATTTTTAAACTTCGACCAGACCTATCAATTAAAGAACTTTCACCAGTTGCCTTTTCCAGTCGAAAACGCAATCTTCTTGTTAAAATTTGTAAGCCATAACCTGAACCTGGTGTATCATACAAGTAAACAGGTAATTTTTCAATAGATTCTAAAACTGAAACCAATTTATGGACTAGAATTTTAGCAGAATTATGCTCTTTATTAGCGTCTTTTGAGTGAAAACAGCTTTTAAATACTGCTATTCTTTGCATCCTGAGTTTTGTTGCTCGTAATGTAGGTGGTTGTGGTCCTGGTGGAGCTGCTAATAATGAAAGTAATGTTTGCACAAGCCCGCTAGAATGAAGTTCGTATGCAGAAACTCTTCCTTCCTCGTTTAATAAATCTTTAAGTTCTTCCAGCGCACTTTGTAGTATATTACGCCACTCTCGATTTCCCGATTGTTGTTTTTGGCAAGCTTTTTCTATTTGACTAACAATAGCTCCTAGTTTAGCAACTACTCCACGTGGCTGCGCTTGGGCAGCCTTAAAATAACATTCATAAATATCCTGAGCTTGTACTTTAACTTTTTGTTTAATAGCTTCAATTTTAGATCTCAATCTTTTTCCTCTTTTACCAGCCCAACCTGCTGCAAATTCTGGACCTAAAAACAAAAGATAATAAAATATTTATTTTCTGTAATAAAGTACTAAATATTAACATTAATATTAATTTATTCATATTAGTACGTAAATAAAAACTGAATACTTACCCAAACTTGTTTCTGCTGTAAAGGAATGCTTAGTACCACGATTTGATTCAAAAATAAATCCTGGTAAGTCTTCTCTTAAAATTGTTGCTTGTTGTTGACCGTCGCTATTATGTATGCACAATTCACTCTCTTTTCTACTAGATAATGCCCAATTTCCTACCACTAGGCGGGTTGTACCAGGACGTGAAAGTACAGGTTGACTCACAGAATTTGGTTTAACTTGACTTCGCGCTCTTTGTAATTTTTCCAAAAACTCGCCACGGTTTTCTGCAAAGTATACGTTCTAGTAATTGATACAGTTAGTAAAACTGCGAGTGGTGTAAAGATTTTTAATGAACCGAATAATGTTGTGGCAGAGAATGTTTAAGTCATGCAGAAATAAAGGAATCTCCATGCAACTGATGATGTACACTGAAAGGTAGGATAGCGTGCACAACTAGGAAAGTTGAACATGTGTGTACCTACCTTCAGTGGTAAGCGACTCTGTGTTCCTCCCCTTTCCTGTAGGCAGTTAGTAAAACCAGTTATTTACTAAACTATTCCCCTCGCGGAAGTTAATCACAAATGAAAACGATATAACATAAAAATGTGGTTCCAACAGAGTCAGTTTATCTGTCGCGAAGGGTGTGTGGGGGTGAAAAGAATACTTCAACAAGAAAGATAGTGGCAAGATGGACGAGACATAGGTGATGAATTTTGTGTCGATATTAAAAAAGGGAAGAACGCACCTGATGTGTCTGTCCCGCCTTCTGGACTGCCACTGGAATACATCGTTGCTAATTTTCCATCGAGTATAAATCTAAACCATCCATTACTTCCATTTGATAGTTCTAAAGCTGCTGCATCAGACCAGACATATAAGCAATCACGACCTCTACAAATACACCAATCTCTCCAATGGTAAGCTCTTCCAATTAAAAGTTCTCTCGCATCTTCCATTCTTTGTTCTTCAGATTGATTTGATTCTGCTTCTGGTTCTGGAACAGCCTCTTGTGGTCCAGCCAATGCAGCAACTTTTGAAAAGACTCCCAAACGAGCAAAATGTTCTAGAAATTCATCTTTGCCTTTTATCATCAAATCTTGTATCATTTTCAAAACCACTAAGTGTCCATCCTCATCCTCCTATTAAGATTAAAATAAAGATGTTGTAAATACAATCCTTTATAAATATTGAAAGTCCAATTAAGTCAAACAAAGATTTCTGGTCCTTTTTTTCTTAGTTTAATACAAAATAAATACTGCACAATTTCTTATAGAACATATCTATAGTCCTTTTATTCAGTCATACTTTGTATGGCACGAATATAACAGCACAAATTTATTTATGAGCAAAATGATTACGCGATCCATTGAAATCACAAGCAAATGCCCATTAATCCCATCAGCAGCAGGCAGACAGTCAATAGAAGTGGACAACCAGCTTCGTGTCTAATCTATCATAATTAACACCTGTTTAGAGCAATTTCACTGGCCATTCACTGAAAGATCTGTGTGTCCTTCACTGTTATTATTTACAAAATTTGTACCTTAATGATCTTCTTACATCACATTTATGCTAGAGAACAAATTGCACGTTGACTCTATATATTAATGCACATGGCACTTTTTGGTATTCATATGCGATGTAAAAAAAATTTTCTCAGCAAAGGAATATAAAACATGCGCATATTTGTTAGATCTCACCCTTTATACGAATTGTGTCATAAATACATTATGTTAATAGTAAATGAAATCTTTGCATAATTATTAATGAGATCAGTAAAAAGATAGTGGGATTTACGAATAGCATGTAAGGGGCACAAAGGACGTTTCAACTAGAGACTGGCAAATATACAACAGACGTTACCGTCTTATCAACAATGTAGTTCAGGGAACTGGAAGACTTGCGCGATGCGAGGCAACGCAATTTTGGGCCAATTATCGGCTTGAGAGGCGGAGGTGGTGGTGATGGTGCTTTTATCTCAAGCTCCTGTGAACAGTCTTAACTAAATCACTAGCATTGTCTGTCTTGCTGCCTGTCTGCCTGCATGAATACTAAAGATTTTAAAACATTGATTATACTATCCTATATCAATCTCGCAGGGCCTTAAAAAGTTTGTATACACTAAAAAAGAAGAAATAAATTTATATAAAAAATATTGTATGTTTACCTCATTGTCCAGTACATTGGCAATTACTTCTACAAGCATAGCACCACAGCTTCCCATTCTATCAGAACCACATGTTTCAATAAGTAATTCTGGTTGAATATAATGCACCATCTTTCTGATTAAACTTAAACTGGCTTTCCTAATGGTTGGCAACATAGATGACTGAAATGTTGCACAGAATACTGGCAATAATCTTTTCAAGTATACTGGAGCCATTTCAGGATCACCTTTTGGTTCTGTGAATTCTGCTTCTGTTTCTGGTTTCCTATGTTCTTGATTTGGCAACATCCATTCTCCAGGAGATTGTAATATAGCAGCAACTTCTCTATGACCTTCATCTACACGTTCTCTAGCTTTATCCAATGGCGTTTTCCCATCTTCATCTCGCAAATCAGGGTTTGCCCCATGTCTAAGTAATACTTTAGCAATAGCTGGTCTTCCAAAACAAGCAGCATAATGCAGACTAGACGATCTTTGACCTTTATTAACATCTGCTCCTCTATCACACAAGAATTCAACCATTTCTTGAGTTCCGAATGCGGATGCCCAATTAAGCAATGTTTGTCCAACATCATCCATAAAATTAACTCCAATGCCTCCAGAATCTATGGCTTCTATTAACGCATCCGTGTCCTTTGACCGAATGCAATCAATCAACTGTCTGTGAGATTTTTCACCTGCGCTTTCTGGGCGCCTAAATCGTGGTAACACGGGACCGGATGGACCACCGCTTGTATTGCGGCCTAATGCTGACCTTCCTTCGAATAGTAAAACTAACAATAAATCAACTAATCTCATGGAATCAAGTGCACATCGTTCATCTCCTTTTAAAGCTTTCTCAATCGCGTCTGGTAGTTCAGAACGTAAAAGGTCATGGGTTATAGATGGTGATCCCCTGCAAAGTGTTGATAGAAGACTAATTATAGTAGAAACAGATGCGCAAGAATTCGCTTCAGGAGTAGGAAGTGTTGTAGCTGTACTAGATGGTGGAGGTGTTTTTGGATTTCCAGAAGTAGTTGCTATTGATGTACCAGGCCCTGCTGCATTTGATAACCTATTGATAAACAGAAATAAAAGGATTATCTTGATACTTCTGAAATAAATATCTGTACAAGATTTATCATAAAATAATACCTATACAAAAGTTCAGAAACTAATCCATGGGAGGCTAATGGAGCAGGATCCGTGTTTCTTCTTGAAAATCTATCAGCCAATGATGCAAAACAACGGAGTGCTCCATCAGCAACATGTGCATCTTCATGTCTAAGTAACATTGATAAAGCTTCAACACAATCTGGCAAAGATTTATCTTGAGGTTCTACTTTCCCACATAAACGGGTCACCACAGCCATTGCTGAATGTAGTGTATCCCTGTGAACAAGAGCTCCATGCTCCCGAATAAAGCATAAAGCACAAGGGAGGCCACCAGCTTCGAGCACAGCACCAGCTTCCCTTGCGCAGACAAGTTCTAATGCCTACAATAACATATATGTTGAATGTTTTTTAATACTATGTTTGAGAACAATCAAATAATATAATACCTTTATGCATTGTTCAGCTAGGTCCCTACTAGTTCTAGAACCTAATCCAGCTCCAGATAAACGACTGCAAATAGCTTTCACAGCACCTTCCATGGCTATTACTCTGCGTATACATTCTGGTGAAAGATCAAAGTAATATGTAATAGCTCTAGCTGTCACTTCTAAAACACTGTCTGGTGCAAGTTCATCCAAAAAAATTCTACATAATGCAGGAAGAAATGTGCGTGGAGGACAGCTAAAATAAAATTACATTTTATTATATTTTATTCAGTTAAAATAATGAACATTATCAATGTTTTCAACATACCATTCAAAGCATCGATCAACATTATCAGACATGAGCAATAACATGCACAATTGCTCTAAAGCAATTAACTGCATGTCTCTTTCATCTCCTTGGCCCATACTGAGCCATTCCAATAAAGTTTCAGGATCAACATCAGCCATCTTAATATAAATTATAAAAGAAGATTATCAGTATGTGGAAAGTACAAGTCTTAATATACTGCTATGTAAATAATATTAAGGAATATGTTTAATACTTATATAATTACAAAGAAATGGTATAAAAAATATATATATATTTTTTGTAAATTTTTTTGTTGTATAACAGAACTTACCTTGTAAGTTTTATAGCACCAATTACCTAAGTATACCTCAAACTGACAATCTGGAAACAAAACAAATATATGTCAGAATAAGTTAAGATATATGTACATCAAATATTAACATAATATTAATCCTACTTAAAAATGCAAAATTAATAAATGTCATTGGAAAATACATAAAGCATACTACATTTAATTCACAAAAGACCAATAAGAAATACAAAAAAGAAACAAAAATAAATGTATAAAACTTCTTATGGTACGTCTATATTAAGAATTACATTGACAGCATTCTCCCTCCTCAGTCTCTTTATGGATAATGAAACATAGCTTCTAAAAAAATTCCGCTATGTAAATACCAGCGCAAATCATCGATAGATTATGGTTGAAGAAATTACGTATATTACAAATAATAACACGTTGTTATAAATTTGATATCGCAAAATTATGTTTGTCGATGAAGTACAAAGAAAGGTGAAAAAAGTTTGTCATGACGACGGCTGTAAGCGTGACACTATTTTAATAACACTGTGTAACCTTCAGGGAATTCAGAGAAGCAGTTGCTGTGCAGGTGCACATTATGAATTCAATATGCCTAAGAAATAATTATCTATAGTTTGGTAAATACGACCTGCTTACACAGAGAAACGTACCGTTGTGCACAGTATTCCATTATTCGGAAGGGGTCAGGTCGCCATCCTTCCAAAGACGTGTCGTTCTCTCCTGCGAAAAACAACGTAACAATATCGTCGCGTTTGGTCCGTCAGTGACACGAAAAGTTTATCGCACTAACGGACCAATAAAGCACTCCTCCGCACAAAAAGATCTCACTTTACCCTAATGTCGTAGTATATATTTCGCCATTTACGCGACGTTCAGCATAGTTAGTATATAGTAACTCGCAATTCTCTAAGAGTCGTGTTTTCATAAGTGCGTACGTCGACGTACGATTACTGGCAGATTTTCATGAAATCTCGCACAACTACGACTGTACATAACGTGTACGTTGTATATATACACAATCATGAATGTACAGGTGATAGATAGTCATTTAATATGTTGAATGCCACGGGGGCCACCGGTGACCGGCACTCAACTTGACCGTGGCGCCGTGGGAGTCACCGGTGACCGACGTTCCAAGATTTGTAAAAATACATAATTTGAACAAATGTCAATAGTTATAAATTCTTTATTATTACCAACGTTACTACAATGGTGTGACGAAATTAACGCAGTATAAAACATATAAAAATAGTTTTATTTATACATGAAATATGCATCTATTATGCGCGCCCTCTCACCAGTGGATATTGAACCACTAAAATCCCGGTAAAAGTCCCCTTTCCCGGGTTTTATCTTAATGAACAATAACTCTAAGGAACGTTTCGACTTGAAAGATGTTTGATGGCAATTAAGTGTCTTGACAATAAAGTAAAAAATGCTAAATCTTGTTACAGTTCTTTAGGATTATTGCGGGTCCGAATAAGTATGACCGAGGGATGGATTATGATTTATGGCAGGTCCCAGGACGTAACAACATAGAACAATTATTTAACAACATTAAGAAACAATATGAGATAATTGATAACCACAAAAAATAAGTGAATTGCGCGAAATCGCACTTCAGTAACATATCTCTTGTAGATAATATTTCAACATTATATGTATCACATAATAAAAAATTCATCGTGACGCCACGGGCAATCCCTGTAAAACTAGCGTGGCATTCAACGTGTTAATACTACATCTTTAAAGGGTGTCACTTTTTCTTAATAATGTTCTTTTCATAAATATAGTCAAATTACTAGATAATAAGAAATTTTGCTTTTAGAAAAATTTATAACAAAAATAAATCATATATTTTTTACACAACCTCACTGATACACCTCAGTTTTATAATATTAGCATTTAAAGACTTTTAATACAACTATTCCTTGGTAAAAGTTAGCTGTAAAATACTATATATATATTAACATAACAGTATTAATGAAATAATATATCGAACTAAATTTTATTTTCTTCTTACAGCAGTTTTACAATGATCTTTCCTCTTGCGTTCCAATGCTAAAACATTTTCAGTTATTTAAAAAATATTCTTTTATACATTTAAACATTACCTATATACATATACCTTGTCTTTCTTTTATAATTCTCGTTCTTCTTTCTTTCAGTTGAGTAGATAAATTTTCTAAAATACTTTCAATAAAATTATCTATAGCTATTGATATATTCATTGATGATATTGGTGCTCTACACACTGGACATTCTTTTTTCTTTTTGATCCATAGGTGTATACAATGATGACAAAATGTATGCATACAATTTAATGTTGTTGCTTTCACAAATAATTCTGAACATATACTACAAGTTAGTTGTTCATCCATTATATCATTAACTTTGTCAAGTACACTTTCTTCTTCTTCAGTCTTTATAGTAAGCTGAGTAGTATTTGTTAAATCTATTGTATCTATAGTTTGATATTCTGAAGGATTATCCACAATTTCTAAAAATATACAACTATCACTGAAATTTTTGGAAGACCCTGCAACTATACATAACAAAGCAATGAGTTTATTATAACTTAATAAAGTATTTAGTATTTTTATTATAAAAAAGAATGTACCATCATTTTCTACTGTTCCTACTTTAGCTTCTTGTTCTTTTAAAGCCTTTTCTGCTATTTTTAATTTCTCCTCTAAAACTAACTTCTCATTTAACAGTTGAGCTTGTATACTTTTTTCTTCTTTAACTCTATTCTCCATCATATTTTTCCATTCAGTTTGTTGTTCTCTCCACTTTTCCATTTGCTCTTTCATTTTCATTTCCAACATTCCTTTCTCAAGCTTACTTACACTTAATGCTTTTTGCCACTTTTGTTTCTCTTCATTCAATTTCTTTTCAAATTCAACTCGTTCATTTTCCAATTTTTCTAGTAATTCAGTATTCCTGTATTTTAAATATTGTTCTTGAACATCACCATATTCTATTTCTTTTTCTAATGTTGTAATTTGTTTTGTAAGATCTTCAGCATCCTTTTCCATAACATTTTGCTGCTTTAAAAGTTGCTCTAATTGCTGTTTTAGTTTATCTTGTTGCTTTTGTTTTATTTGTAATTTGTCTTTAAGAACTTTTTTTTGACATTCTTGATTTTCTACAAATGTTTTCCGTTCTACAAGAACATTGTCTAATATCTGTTTATCTAGCTCAGGCTTTTTAACTAGAACATTGTCTAATACCTGTTCATCTAGCTTAGGTTTTTTAATTAGAACATTGTCTAATACCTGTTCATCTAGCTTAGGCTTTTTAATTTTGTGTTTATATTCAATATTAAAGGTAAATAGATATTTAAATTCTTCAGATTCACTAAATTGTACAACATCCCCCTCATAGATTCTTTGACTCTGACCAGATACTACCGGAACATCATTAACAAATGTAGCAGAAGAACTTATGTCTTTAATAGTCCACTCGTTTTCTTCACATCTAAAAATACAATGCTTTCTAGATATTACTGCATCCAAAATGATTTCATCGTTATCTCTTGCACGACCTATTCTAAACTGTGAAGAAAATTTTTAATCAATGTTATTAAGAAAAAGAAATTGATTAAGGAAATTTATTAAATAAGATAGTTTAAGATTTATGTTTGTTGAAATACCTCATTTTTATCAATGTGAATACTATGGGGAATGCAATTCTGATTATTAATTCTTATTAAAGTAGGTGCGAGTAGATTTTCAGCTGAATCATCCAATGTTGTCCTTTTTCCTACTTTCGAACCTTCCATCGTCCAAAGTTATTCTTTCATAAAGAAAACAAAATAAGAAGGATTGAATAATGCATTTGCTTTTTTAATTATATTTGCTTTTTTATTGTTTACAGCGCTTTGCTTTGCATTGTCTATAAGTGCAGGAAGATAATAAACAATAGAGTCATGCGATATAGAAACCGGTCCAAAATTCTTGACTGAATTTTCTGATTCCCATAAAAATAAACTATACATAAACACATAGAAACGACATCTCGCGGTAAATTTTGAACAGCATAAAGGGATAATGCATAGAACTTTTAAGGATGATGTAGAAGTGAGTGTTTTCGTCCAAAGCCTACTAGAGGGCTCATCAGGCTTTACCTAGCAAGTTCGCGCCTTAGACACCAGGATAGGATAAGATGTTCAGAAATTGTACTTGTAGATGGTGCTTGTTGCCAGAGCATTAATGAGAGAGTTCTTTTGTCATCGAATCAGCAATCATCTGGCGGCAAAGTGGGGAGTGTCCCTACAAACTTATACAGATCATGGCATGAAGATAAAGATATAGTATGCACACAACACAAATACACACATAGTCTGTCCAATGAGACGAGACAATAAACGTAAACAAAATTTGATTACGTATATATGTATATATGTACTTATATTTAAAACTGAAATTATTTAAGTAAAAGGTAATATATGGAAATATTTGGTACATAAAATATTCTATTTGTGGTAAGAAATAAGTTTGTTTAGTATATAAATAAAAAATCTGAACAGAGACTCAAAGAACGATCTTCTCCAAGTATTTAGAAGTTAAATATCAAATAAGAGACAGAAATGACACTGATAAAATTTGCTTTAATTCAGATAGTATTTATTTGATAGGTATATAATACATTGAATTTGTCAGCACAAGTGAGAGAAAACACACTTCTCGGCGACTAATACTTGCTTGCTCTTATATTCCTACACTACTGTAACCGAATGTACTTTTCTTCTTGTCCATGGAACGGAGTTTCTTTTTTCTTTTTTTTTTTTTTTTTTTTTTTTTTTTTCTTTAAATATCAACTTTTTATCCAACCGACTATCTTTTCATATAGTAGTTGGTTAACAAGTCGCACCTGAAACAGCATAGTCTCTGGTAGATTTGATGTTGTACGTAAAAGGGAATACAGATAAATGTATCAATTCATCAGTATTTGGCAATTAAAACATGTGACGTTAAGAATATTATTAATTTCTTCTTTTTATATCGAAGATGTATTATGAATGTATAATACATTCCTTTGCGTAAGCGCGTTACAACAAAATGAAATTTCAATGTTACAAAAGTTGCAATTTTAACGATAATTGGTATTATGTCTTAAAAGATTGGCAAGTAATTGATTTAATGCAACGAACCATAATAATCGTACTGTTCGGTAAGCTGCATATCAATGAAGAATACCTTTCTTCGGTAAACACAGCGAATGGCTTATCGACATTTTTTTCGAGGACAGGATCGATTTGACGGTCGTTGTCTATTTACAATATTTGCGATAAAGACTAATTAATTTATAAACATCGTTGTTATTTATGTACAGACGTAATATAAACGCATCATACCTTATAAAATGGACATGTGTAAAAGTGTCGCGAATCAAACAAATAGTGACCCGATTCGACTTGGTTTTGAAAAATACATGGCTTACAATTGCCAATAGCCCACAACATCTACATCAAAACTAACAAACAATTTTCAAACGAAATTAATCGAACTTCTACGCGCAATTTTTCTATCTAAAAGATACAGTAACAATGACGTACAAAAGATGAAAATATACTTTGATTTCGCTCTATTCACCTCCTACATAGAACAAACGCAAAAGAACATAACAAAATTCTTAGTATGTACCTAAGATCGCAAAATATATATGCATGTATATACATATATGTATATATTTAAAACATAGTTACTATAACGCATATGTAGCGAACAATTTCTCATTGTGCGATCTCGCGTACCAAAGTCTCTAATAACTAAAGAGCAGAGTTGATGCGAAGATAGAGAAGTTGGTATAGTAATCATGATATCACAAAGAGTCATAATTTGAAAAAATATCGCAACACCATAAAAACACCGTTTCTAATCTAAATGCCTAAGTAAGAACCAACTTCTTTATCTTCAACCGACTTTACCAATATATATAATCGTGACAAAACATCATCGAAACTGTCTCATTGGTTTGGTAAAAAACACATCTCCCATCTGTTTGCATTCGAACGTATAAGTTACAGGTACAGAAGTAATAGAAAAAGTGCGCGTACAGTGTTTGAAATAACCATGTGAACGTTCATTTGCGTAAAAGGACATCATGTTATCTTCGGAAATACTTGGAGTAATTGCCACAAAATTATTATGGAATCACCGAATGAACTTGTTCCAATTGAATTATTAGATTGAGTAATAAGTTCGTTCGTCTCAACCGCGTACGCATTTCGAGAAAATAAATGTGACAGAAATAAAAAAAAAAAATATTTGTAATGTGTATGTTACTAGCGTTAATAAACATACCGTTCAAAAATGAATTAAAAGATTTAATAGAGGAGAATGACTAATGAAGATTAATGCTGATGAAATAGCAATATTATTAATTGAACAAAACCTACGATACACAACTCGAGACATTACTAACAGTTTTAATATTCATAGAAATTAGTTTCATTACATTTAAACAAACTTGGAATTACAAATAAGCCGATGTTTGTATCCCGCACGAATTAACCGAGAAAAATTTACTAGAATAAATCTGAATATACGATTCTTTATTAAAACGACACAAAAACAATCCAAATTTTTTAATAAAAAAAAAAAAAAAAAAAAAAAAAACGAAAAGTTTTGCAGTGAAGGAATAAATAAATCCCTAAAAAGATGGCAAAAGATCGTGGAACAAAATAGTGCATGCATCAATTAGGTGTGTGTTATATAAATGTTCTTGTAAAGAAAAGCGAACTTATTACTTAACCTAATACATTAGCCTGATCTAATACATTAAAGAGGACCGTGAGAATGTTACTTGATTTGAACGTTACCCCAAGCAAATTGTATTGGCAATGGAGGAATATCGCTACTCGTGGATGATTCGTCTTCACTGCTTGTGGCAGACGTCTCTTCTGAAATCATTGCTTCGCCACCTGCTTCTTGAGGCCTTTGACCTGCGCCACAATCTTCAGCGGCTGCGGCAGCTGCAGCCGCAGCAGCAACGGCAACGGCCACTGCAGAATTCGTAGTTACTGCTGTCGCAGAAGAAGAGGATGACGAAGAAGTAGACGAGGCTGAAGAAGACGGGTCGCTTCTAGGTCTTCGTCGAGCATTCGGTGTAGAATTAAACGTAGGCGCCCATCCAGATTCCTCGACTCGTGTGGAATCCGTAACGGAAATACTTTTGGATCTCGCTCTCATATCTACGGAAGCCCTTCTAGGCGTCAATCTGAGCGATCCTTGTCTCGACACTGTTGTCGTTGTTTCCGATCTACCCATTTTGGGTGGCGTTCCCAATGACGACCCATCGCATCCTCCTTTGAATTCATCATCGATTTCCAATGTCCACGAAACTGAGTCACCTTTCTCCACCATAAACTTTACCATGGATTGCGAAGATTGCGGACCGTTCTTGTCGGGTGAGAGAGAATTTTCGACGTGCTCCGGGCCTAAAGAACGCGAAAGCCTAGGCGTCAAGTTCGCAAGAACGGTCACTACTTCGTTTTTTTGACGCAATCTCCATTGCAGTTCTTCGTTACGTTGTGCCAAACGCTTGTTCTGCTTGGATATTTGATGAATCGATTCATGCAGTACCTCGTTATCGTGAGATATTTGCCTCTCCACAGCCTCTTTACATTGAAGCTGTGCTTTTAAATCTTCGCATCTGGCCTCAAGAGTGTCTACACGCTGTTGCAAAGCTTCCTTGTCCTCGATCTCCCGTTTAATATTATCGAGATCCGATCTCAAAGAAGCGTTCTCTTGGCTTTTAATTTCTAGCACCGATCTTAAAGATTCGACTTCTGCTGTCAGCGCAGCCCCCTGATCGTGAACGACAGATCTCCTCTTGAACTCCGTTTCTCTTCGTATAAGTTCAGCTTCTTGTTCAGTTCGCAATTTCACGATTACGGCACGATGCTCCTTTGCGACCTCATTTAAAGAATCTCGCAATCGGACCTCGCACCTGCGCCTCTCCTCCTGTAGGGCTGCTTCTAAGGTGGCAATTTGTTCCGCGTGTCGAGCTTCCACTAAAAAAATCGGATACAAATTTTTTTCTTAGTATGATTGACGTCATAGAAGATAAATTGAAAAACGGAAGAAAAACAAAGTTAGGAGACGAGAGAACGGATTAAGTCCGTCGAACGTGCCAACCTATAATTAACTACGATGAACGTTACGTGGGCACTAAATTGAGCGTTTGTGAAGTTCCTGCGTGTGTCCACTTTTGAAAATTCTATCTCTGAATTATTTAACACTACCCGAGGTGCGCGTAGGCACATCAGCCTCGCAGATTTTAATTAACAATTGCTCTACTTTAAGGCTCTACTATTCAGCACGACGTCAGGATCATTATGCTTGTTACCAAGAGAATATCATTATCATATGATGCATTGTGTCAGGCACAGAGTATGTAAAATATAAAATATACTTCACATATATGCTCTATTTGAAAAAAAAAATTAATCGACGTTATCGTTGAAATAAAGATATTGGAATCAAAATGTAATAAAAATAGGGACATCAAATTTTAGAAACTGCGCGTTACAATATATACGTACAATGCATTATATTGGTTTCTCACTTTCTCTAAGTAAAAGAAACACAAATAATTCTTGGCAAGACTTACGATCTTCACGAAGATGGTCCAAGGCTTTTCGATGATTCTCTCTCTCCGACTCTAATCTATCTTCAATGTCGAGGTTTCTAGCTGTTAATTTTTCGATTTCCGTACACGAAGATATCCATTCTTTTTTCATATTCTCATAATCTTTCTTTAGTTTTGGGGTAGAAAAGGCGTCCAACTGAACATTAGATTGTAAAAGAGAATATAAGGTCAAATTGGATGATATATGTTTATACAGTAAAATAAGACATAATAAAAAATCAAAAGAAAGAGAAAACTACGTACCTCATAGGCCAAATATTGTATGGTGATAGAAAGGGCTTGTATAACTTGTTCCGCCGATTTTATGCCAAGTGCATCATAAGGTATGTCGGTTTGTGCGGCCTGATCTCGCGTCTCTAAAGACGCTCTTGTCACCACATAGCTATTATTGTGCTCCTTAGTTTCGCGATCTGCAACCAATGCCACCGGTCCCATCACCATTACGATTCTTTGTTAAAATCGTAGCAGAAGTTATTTGTTATCTGCCAAACTGGTACACCACTTCGATTTGATAGATTTATTCCTTTGAGTTATTGATCGTACAATTCCTATCGCTTCTTAAGTAATTCCGTCGTTATCTATATGGATAATAGCTTTGACCACGCTCATTCTTCGACTTCGGACAACTCATCACGATGAAAGTTGAAGTAGATATCGTGGTAAATATAATACCGATACCTTATAAAATTGACTACGTCCAGACATTTTATACGAATAAATTTAGATGGTAGAATGAAGAAAGTTGTGCGGAAAACTTGTTTTAGGAGAAAAAACTGTATATTCCAGTCTTGGAAAGTCGAGCTACCTGTTTTTCAGGATATTTCAGCTATTCGGCTTGACGTACTGACCCCGCAGATGCGGAGGTATTTTGGAGAAAACGCAATTATCGCTGTAACACGCGGAAAATTCACATCCACAGATCATTAAATCGTAACGACAATTTGGCCTGGCTACGTCATTTGAGCTTCATCCTCCCATTATTACTGATGTACGTGAAAGCACGCGGATACGTCCGTAGCCCCGCACCACCACAGCTTTGATTCTATTGAGCACCTTGGACCAAGCTAAAAAAAGTGCAGCTGGTAGATCGATCGAATTTAATCCAACAGTCAACCCCAGTGGAAAACGTTCAAGAGCACGGGCCAGTCAATGAAGACGCACTGGGTTAAGGTCAACTATACGATAGTCGTGCTGTGAACACGGAAAATCCAAGAAGTTAATGGTACTTAATGACCATTCTTAATGGGAACATCCAAATGGCTTATTGCCCGAGTTTCCCCGAAATTGATCGGTTTATTTTTGACACAGGACTACGGAGTATCGAATACTTGTCACTTTCACATTTGTTTATACATAGTTGTAAATCTACACATATTGCCATTCAATCCATTTTTCTAACATCGTAACGTTTCTGCGATCCATCAACGTTCTTGGTTGAAAAAATATCTCAGATTACGTTACACTTTTTTTCCAATAAAAAGTATGTGTTCTCCATCTATATGAATCAAGTCTATTTGCACAATGAGCTCTTTTTATTCGATTTACACCAGTGATTCAGCTGAAAAATGCAAGTGAACTCGATCACGTCGGAATCATTGAATAACAATAATCGAGCAACAGACATGAGAGAAACCTAATCGGGATCGTCATTTGTAACGATTTGCTGGCCAAGTCCGCACTTCGACTGAATTAGCACGAGCCACAGGCTGCCTCGCGGAGCGATATATCCCTCCTTCCTTCTTGTCGACCACTCCTACCACCTTGAAATGAGGTGCAACCTCGAAGAATACGAAGACGATGGACACGCGGAAAAAGCTGTGTCTGGCCGGACACGCGCTCTACGCACTTCGAACGCACGACTGGAATATGACCCACAATATCTGAATATGTTTCCATAATTGCTTTAATGTGGCTCGTTTTCTTTCTACTTTGCAAAAGGGAATCCAAGAAGCGTAATTTACGCCATACCGCCTTACTAAGAAATTAACATACAGAATGCTGAGGAGTATCAGTAGCAACTACCTATTGGTTTATTTATCATTCAGTTGTTCAAGTTTATGGATCATGAAAACGAGGACGATTTAAAATTCCGTTTCAACGGTATAACTCGTTCTAGTAATAAGGAAAGGTGAGGTTGTAGAAGATGAAAATCGGTAGGTGAACGAGCGATGAATTATTACAAAACGTCGTGCTCCGAATAAATTCGCTTTTCCATTTGGAATTAGTTACCCTTATATGGTAGTAAGTGGCCGTATTCGTATGGAACGGAGATACCTTCATGTCTATGGATATAGTGATTCGAAGATAATGAATCGAATGATCGACGATCGATAGCTCTCTTCCGCTAAGAAGACTTTGCAAACAATTGTTAATTCTACTCACCATTATCTGTTTCGTCACATCATAACGTGAATGTAATGATATATTGGAACTATATTTTGGCTGATGGCAACGAAACACGTTTTTCTTCTACTACGGTACTCTTATTTTCGATTAACCAGATGCTAATAAAATTATGTATAAATTCACAACAAAACTTTCTTGAAAGTATAATACTTCATAATGCCCTTTAAAAAAACAGCGGACTGGACGAAACAATTTACTGAGATCTTAGGATTACTTACTTAGTTTTACTTAGGTAAGCATTTCCCTAATTTATACTACTTATCGATATATTTTCCTGTGAGTGCTTCATAAATGATTAATAAAACAATAAATTAAAACGAAATGAAGTACAAGACCGTGACTCGTAGAAATTCAACTCGTAATTCAATGTTTTCTAGGACATGGACTGTCATTGATAATAATTTCTAATTCTAGCAATTTGTTCCACATAAGCGTACATGTCGAGTAAAAAAACTGATCCACTGGAAGTAACAATTAATAATGAATCGAAGTCAGCGAAATCGAGGATGAAACATTGATAAGAAAATCATCTTGAAAGCAGAAATGCGACTCTCTCGAAACTATCACCGAAACTGCCGGTTTAAAGAATTACTTTCGCTCGACTATACCTGGTCCTTACTTGCTCTGTTACTTTATTCTTTGCTATTGCCCTGCGGGTTTTTCAGCATCTTCCAGTGAGGATAGGGAGCAGGATTTAGTCCCAAGGACTAGTGAAAGCTATGACTTTCTTCGAAACGACGAACAGTACAGAGTGATACGCACGTGTGCGTCCCCGTGCATGCGGAGAAACGGTCGTACGCACCGCAAAATGACCGTGGGACTTTTTTAGAAACTAGCTGCTGCCGGAGTAGCGCGGTCAATGAATTAGAAAGCACGACCTGCTGATGTTTCCTTACGGTGTTATCTTTTTCAGAAGACAACATTGAGAACAACGCTCTTTTCTACTCCGTAAAAATCAATAATCTATTAAAACAAGTTGTTTAAAATGATTGAGGTGTCTGTTGTAAAGTTCAATATATATATGTTACATGGATGGAGAACTTGGTAAAAACAAAACAGTTACAAAAATAGCATAAAGAATTGTTTCCAAATATTTTGTGAAATTGTACCTTTTATCGATATCGTTGAATTATGCTGCTTCGCTGGCACAGTAGTTAATCTCCTGGTTATTGTCGGCTTTCGCGTGGCTGATGGGCTCTTCTCTAGAAACAGAATTCGCTATGTTAACGAGAGCATGGTACATACACACCGGTAGTGCCTTAAATGATGTGTTATCGAGTTTGCAAGTACCGTACGCTGTAAACCGTTTTACTGTCCGCGTCAGATACCATACGTGAGAACGCAAGAAACACATTCACTCATATAAGATAACTCGGACACGAAGTAATATTTTAAAATGATATTTACTGCAGTATGAGGAGAGTATGATTGACATGATTCCCTGACAACACAATTTACATGCCATCTGAACTACCTATTTTATTCGTAATCGTTGTCTACTATAGCAAACTATATTCGGAAGTCGCGTTACTGCTAAGAATGCCGAACACGAAGTTATATCATAAACAAGTTGTTCACAAATCACGTTCCTCTAGTGGAATATTTCAGCGATGTACACAGAACCCGTCAAACAAACAAACTGGATGGCACGCCAAAGTTTCCTGTTTAAAATTGACGAAGGACTGCTAGGACATCTACAGTGTTCGGTACGGTCGGGGAGCTAATCCGCTTAGACGGTTGAGGCAAGTGATGCATACCGTTACAATTCTGATATATCATAAACAAAGCGAACGTGGGTTTATACCTGTGGCTAATTGTCGCCGAAGGCATACAATGAAACACGAAAATAATGATTTTGGGACGTTTATGACAGCACTTATGCCAAATCTTTAAATTTCGTGATTTATTTCCGTCCTTGCCTCAACCGTCTAAGCGGATAACTCCCTGACCGTAATTTAAAGATTTAAGGATTTGGCATAAGTGTTGTCATAAACGTCCCAAGATCATGATTTTTCGCTCCGGAGAGAAGATCGTTAATAACGTGTAAATACGTATAAATAATACGTCTAATATTAATACGTCTATTACTAATAATAATAATAATAATACGTCTATTATTATTTTTTTTATTGGTTTATAAGATAAGGCAACTAAATAAGAAGATTTGAAGACTTGAAATTATCAAGAATTCGTAAGAATATCAATGTATAATACATCAACATTGATGATACAACGTATTGAGCGAATCGAACATGGCCACTTGCCAATGTTTTCAATGCTACGTCTGGATCAGAATAGATCTACCCTGATAGCCGAGTGTCGACATAACGTTGAACGCGTTTTTATATTTTTGCTCATTAATACAAACGACTAGAGAGTGAGAGAGTGTTGCATGGAAGCAGGCGTTCGAAAAAAAGCGTTCTCGTCGCATTAACGTCTCCAACCGGAAGCACGCAGCGGTGCCCTCGACCTTTCGTTTCCTCTGTTCAATCAGTGAATAGCAGGCATTTATGTATATACATATGTATATACGCACATATGCTGGACTACGATATGTGCAAACTCGTCTCGCAATTTAGGGCGCGCAAACCGGACCCTCCATAACTCACCGAGATTGATAGGCGAAATTTCTACACAGTTCTTCTTCGTGTCGAAACTGTTGACACGATTCTGTTGATTACCACGACCGTTTGCTACCAGTCTTCTAGGTGGGTTTACCGATGTCGGTGATCTCTCTGAAAATACAAACGTAAAAGTGAATTTCTTCATTATCATATAAGCGATGGAATAATAATGGTTTCATCTTTCTCTGTTCTTGCGTGTCTATTTATAACAGGGAATTACGAAAACAAGTAGTTTCCATAACACGTAGGATTACGTGTCGGATAGTTCATCGACCGTGGAATTTTGTTTCGCTCGTCAGTCGTAGTTACTTTAATAACATTTTGCGCATCATCGGAATTCGTGCTTGACGAGGCAATATAGCGGGACGAGCCCGACACGAAGAGCTAAGTTTGAACCATGCTCGTCGATTAAACCAACGAGGAAAAGAAAACGTTTATTATGTATACCAGGCTGCACGTAGCCGTTGCCTACGAGCTTCTGCATATAACGGCCTATACGAGCTCTCGTGTGCATAATATCTCGAACCGATCTTACACATGAAAGAAACTAGCCGCGCAAATATTCAAGACACGCGTTTAAAATAATTAACGGCAGGTAGTTAAGTAATATTTCCACGCCAATCCTTAATGACGATATTAATTGTACCTACAATGAAACGCGTCAGCTACAAAATAATGCATTTTTATTTTCTTTAAGCGTATCCAGTAAACCATTACGATTCTATTTTAAGAATCGGAAAGTTTACCCTTTCTAATTATTATTTTTCCGATATTATTTCACGATAAACCGTTCATTGAAACGAGCCACGATTATGTAGTATTTTTGCATGTTTCTTACGCCTATGAAATATCATAAATCACTCGCGTTTCGCCAGCTACCGGTGAACGAGTGTGATATAATGAGGCGAACTACTTTCTGAAAGATTCCTCAAAATAACAGTAATCGATGGCCAGGGTAAAAGAGAAATCACGCGACAAGGTGTGTAAGTAGGGTACCTTTGATCCTCGGCCGTAACGTTTTAGACTTGTTTAAGAGAAACCGTTCGATCCGTCTACCTTTTTGAATGCCTATGCAACACATCGGGAGTCAGTCTCGCTCGTACTCGCGTCGCTTCAACTTTCTAGCGTTAAATGAACCACGAAGGAAAAGACAGCTGGTGGATAGTCACGGACATCCTTTTTCCTTTCTTTTTATGGAACGTGATTAAACGATTGACTAAAAGGAAAAGAGGCTTGATGGCCTATTCGCATTTCCGTCGTGTAGATTAAAACCTGAACCTGATGAAAATCGTTCTAAGAGGTGAGTGTACGTCGGCAATACCTTTTATTTATATGACCATACCTCGCTTGAAACTGCCGAGTCGCATTTTCGCCGAATCTCTGACGAAATCCGTCCGAAGAGCTGGCCTACCCTTCGATCCTTGCTGTCCCATTTTCAAACCTCTACTTTCACCGTCGCTTCACCGTCGTTTCATCCTCAATAAAATCATTATGTGGAACTTTGGCCAGGCAAATGTTTGCCTTCACCCCGTCGTATCTTCCGAGGCCATGGCGAGGCTTGTTAATCGGGTGAATTCCGTAACTAAACACTGACATCGTGAACGCTCTCGATTATTCGGCAGCATCCTCCAATGTTATTCCAGAAAATGTTCAAATTGAAAAATTTTTTCTTCCTGATCGCGGTTACGGTTGACACCAATTAGTACAATTCACACAAGCAGCCTCACTTTCACTCCGTCGACGTTACTCTCGAAATGTCGCGCATGTTCTTTCGCGCTCCCTCGAAGAATCCGATTCCTTCGTGAGAAATCACACGGACGAAAGTATGATCGACAGGTTCGATCATGGATTGCGCGTTCCTTCGGCGACCTGAATCGCAGAGTGTAACGACTGTCTTTCACCGGTGCGATCGACGATGTCTACAATCATGTGGGTTTAACATCCGACTCTGATGGCGATTGCGTAAGTGGTAGATCTGAACCGGGTGCGTACCAGTGGTCGTCGGCCTTGGGAACGCACGTGGTCGCCGGGTGCACCTGTCTAAAAGGGTGGGGACATACCGAGAGAACCACCGGCGTCGAGCGAAGGACGTGTACGCACAAGTATAAAGTGGCCAGTTGAAGAAAGGCAATGCCGGAAATAAACCACTAGTGCCGTTGACCTGTAAGCTCGACGTGAAGCTGCTAATGTACAATGAAGAGTTAGACCGAGAGGCTGATCGCCTTGAATCCCTCTATTCTTGCGTATAGCTCTGTCCAAGTACAAACAGGAACGTAGCCAAAGATTCCTTCCGTAACGGTATCTTGCGAAACTTTCATTGGAGTGTCCCAGAGAGGGGATGATAAAATCCAGTCTTAAAGCATTCAGTCTTGCGGCTCAGATTCCTCTGGCGATCGATGCGAAATGTGCCATAACATATTGTAGGCGTACACAGCAGGGTTGCTGGTTCGAGATACCGTATTCTTATTGATATTCGCCCAGACTCTCAACGTTGTCTTCGATCGTTCTTTCTATATCGGGTGAGAAAAAACGCGAACACTCTTGTGACATGGGTAGAAAATCAGGTCACGTCGAGCGCGTTCGTGAATACAATTGACACATTATATGTATGTTGTAGTACAGCGTTCGAAGGGTGTCGAAAACACCCTACCCTAACACGAGAAACAAATAATACAGAAACCAGGAGAAATTGTATAGAGATTAGCTCGAGGTTGTACGAGCACAACTTTGATGCACTTTGCACCGTCACCTTGCGGCATTCACTGACGACGATACACCGGCTGTTCGTTCTTGCGCTCGCTCCTGTTCTTTTTGTCGCACACACGTAGCCTCTACCGTATACCCCCGATAAAACTGCTGACCCGAATGGGATAGAGTATAGAGTAAGAGATCGTGAGAAAGGGGAATAGAGAGAATGAGAGTGGGAGAAGGACAGAAGACGCAGCAGCACCAGAAAACCAAAGGGGCGAAAGAGCGAGAAAGATGGAAGACCGGAAATGCAACACGCGTGCATAAACAGCGTCCGAGCGAGCACGAGGTCCGCCGAGGACTGCCGACTGGATGCTGCTGCTGCGACTGCTCACGGCCTGTCTCGATCCAATGGAAGCGAAACTGTCCAGTGGCGCCGGAAGAGGGGCATCGGCGCCCTCGCTCTTTTTCCTATCTAAGTTTCGCGCGCCTAGGACGGGTCGATACAAAACACCCTCCTACGCCCTCTTTTACGACTACTCCCACCCTTCTTTGCGGAACGAACCACCTACGCGATATGTCTGCACCGGAAGGTTTCAGCAACGAATCAACGGCACACGTGTATTTAAACACCAAAATTGATCCATTCTGTCTCGGCAGCTTCAAGGATATTTTGGCTTTGAATTAAAGCCGGTAGAGAGAATGAAATATTTGAAAATCTACCTTGCACCTGTGCTTTTCTATGTAAAATCTATTTTCTAGACTTTAGTCGTCAAGATCGAATTTTTATGACTTTTGTTGTTCGTAGTGTATTCTTCTAGTCTATCATAAGAACGAATGAGTAATCTCTCTAGGTCAGACGATATTACCGATACATTTTTATTGAAAAGATGCGCACGAAATTACTAGTTTGTATAAATGGGTGTTAACATTTTTCAAACGTTAAAATGTTTCTCATTTCAAGCTCTACTTTCTATATCGACATAAAGAAAAAGAATAGCATACTGAAGTGTTTTTAATATCATGCAAAACGGTTACTGGTTTTCTTGACCTTTGCGGTTCTGAGTTTTTTCTTTCTTTTTGTAAAATGGTATGCGGTCAAACATAATTTGATATCGCAAAATCAGCTGGTGTTGTATTTATTCAAGCTCTACTGATCTACACAAGGTCTCGCTTCAAACTACTACTATTCTATAACCTACCTCACTATCAATCATACATTGTAATATATAAATTGAAATATATAAATTGAAATATATAAATGAAGCAGTTACAAATAAAACGCCAATTAAAATTAAATTGAGGCACGTGTTACAGGCATTCTGTTAAACATTCAAGCATCATTAACACACACACATGAAGTGGTAGATATACTATATTTTAATTTAATTTGCAATCATTTAAAAATATATATTAATTTGACTTACTTGGTGCGTCTTTGTTAGGTCCGGTGCTGAGATCACTCAAGGAGCTACGAACGGAGCTTCTGGCAGTTTCTTCGATTGGCGATTTTATTTCTTGTCGGCCACGTATTCTCCTGATAATTCGTAACTTCTTATCAAGGCTATATCAATGGAAACTTTTAGAAACAAAGATCTCGACAATTAATATCTCACCTCTTATCTTTATTATTGTTATTATTTGCATCACCAGATTTCTTTTGAGTTGATCCCGCAGGAGATGGTTGATTAAGGCTCTGGAGTACCCTTGATTTTACTTCCTTCCTGATCGACCTAGTCCTTTGTTCGCTTTTCCCAGCCTCGATTTTGCTCATAACGGCGTCCCATCGTCCACTCTTTCTAGCAGATCTCGGTAAGCGTCGAGCTTCTTTCTCTGCTTCATCTTTCGGTCCAGACTCGATCATAGCCTTGATTTTCGAGACAACGTTCCTCTTAGGCATCTTGTATTTTTTTAATGGGACTGAATCAGCTTTGTTCTGCGTTTTCGATCTCATATTATCATTACTTCTTTCCACTTCGATTATCGTAATATCAGCGGGATTCATCGAGCCGCTGGAGTCAACCGATCCATCCAGAGGATTTACAGGAGCCTAAATATTATCCGTTAGGCGAGCTATTTGAACAAATATATACAAGCATATACCAAATAAACAAAATTATCGACTCGCCTGTAAATAATCCATAATAACATCCGCTTTGATCGGTGTCGGCTGGCTCCTCTGTGAGACCTCCGTATCAATGGTATCGGGAGTGTGATCCTCGTGTTCCACAACTGCCTCCTCAGGAACATGGAGTTCGTCCTGTCTTTTATCGAGATCCGAATAAATCCCACTCGAATCCATTTCTTCTCCTGTAAAACTCGGACATCTTCGGCCACCAGGCGCGCAGAAGAGGGTACCGTCGATCACTTGAGCTTTCCTATCGCCACGTACGATTTCCTCATATGCGTCAGCATCACTTTCCGTAAAGAAATCCGAATCCGTCATCGGATCTTGCCTGCAAGGAGCGGGTAGATTTGGCGGTGGTGCGACGGATGGTGGATCAGCCCCACGACTCGCTGGCCTCGAGTTCTCACCGTCACCTTGATAACCAGCCTCAAGACTAGTGATACTTGTTACCGATGTAACGAAACTGATAGGAACAGTGCCCCTAACAGGCTCCGTTGGCTTAGGATCGAGCGGTAACTCTTCCGGAGATGGTGTTCTCTCGCTTGAAGCTTCTTCGGTCGGCTCAACATCCGCTGACGGCCTCGATGCAGATGCTCGCGTTAACGCCAATCTAGAGCCTGCTGATCCCGTAAGATTTTCGCAGGATGGTGTCCTGGAGCACTCTAGTGCAACTGTGAAGTCGGTCATTTGGTCGGGGGTCAATATGCCGAGGCTTTCGTCGTGTTCAAAAGAATTCTGCTTATTGAGCATCAAATAGTGTGGTGTATTTACTGCGTTGTCATTATAATTGCCTAGGGACGTTTCCAAGAGGCAGCTCTCACCAGCGTCCTCGATCATATTCAACTGAGAATTTTCGAGCAAACTGTACAAATGATAATAAAGAAATTTGTATTAAATGAAGAATAATAATTGACAAAAAAATACCATTTTGCTATATTTTTTTTTTTTTTTTTTTTGATCGATGGAACAAAAGTTTTTCTTTAAATAACCAGGTTTATTCATAAACGACTGTTAGGTAATTTTTCTAATACCTGACTCTCGTGGGTACTAGCGTTTTGCATTTAAAATTTACCCTCTATTATTCTACGACAGATTTACAACGTCGAGTCAGATCAAAATGTATTGTCATAAAAACCGTTCTAACATTTTTACTAGATGGAAGAGTAAATTAATGCTGAAAGCAAACGTTTTCGCCGTAAGTAAACAGCGATATTTATAGAATTTGTACTCAAACAGATAAGCATTTGGTCAAAGAGGTGCGATAGAATTAATAAAATGTTATGGTGTACCTGAAAAAGCTGCTCTTCTCTTCGGCAAAGTGAACCAACTGTTGCACGTCATCTTTGTCAATATCCCATACAGGTGATATCGTGAACGTCTTATGTCCCGAATCTGTTGATCAAGTAAGAATATATGTAATAGCTAAATTGTCTCATTTCACTATTTCTATCGTAAGCACGTAAATAATTACTGTCACCTTCGATCGACGGTGTAGACACAGCTCGCGTCCCGCACTTTGTTTTAGGAGCGCTGGTCTCGTCCTCGGCATCGACGAATGATAAACATCCCGGGAGTACCAATGAACGTCGATGTCCAGGTACAAGCGTCGGCGTACCAAGTACTCTCGATTTCGGGAAAAAAGACGGCCGTGCCGCGCGTGGAACTGGTATCCGACTTTCCCCGACGTTCTGCAATCACACAGACAAAATGATAAATTCGCGTGCGTAAACTAGGTTACCATAAAACTATTTCACGCATTCGTTTAGCCAGTCAACAGACATACATACATTCCACCGAGAGAGTTACAAATTCCTTCATTTATCCTCTAATTAGTTGAATCGTTCCATAGCCTGAAGCTTCAGTTAACTGAATATAGACAGACTTAATCGCATTGTAGTGATCGTCGCAATGACGTAGTAGGTTCACACTGGTGTCTTTAGATCGCGTCAAAGGTTAAGACGACATTCAATTAGATTATCGGTAGGCAAAAGAATCTAAAAAATGACTGATTTTTCAAGGTTAAGATAAATTCTTGACCCGAAGATGAAGACGAAGAGTCCGTTGCCCTTGGCCCATCTCCAAATAAAACCCTTCGTCCCGAGGTGAATCAGAAGTGTCTCTCTGGCAGTTGGCTAATTTAATTTTAGCCCTGGTCAACCACGTTACTTCTCTCTTGTGGCCACCTTTACCCAGTGCCTCCTGTTTCTCCTCATCTTCGTACGTAAGAACACGCGTAACACGTTCCCCTTTAGCCTGTTTAACGACCAACGAAAACATTACTCGGTGGTCGATTAGCTTTATCGTTCGACCGCGAATCCGCTCGTATAATATGTACCCGTCTATCTAGTATCGTGCAAATATCAAGCTGGCCGAAGCGTTTCTATCAAAGTTCGAATATCAGACACTTGGAGTATTTGTTCGTGATCCGACTGATAAAATCGACCACAAACAAGATTTAGCTATGCGGCTTTGTAACAGTCTAGAACGAAAAGCTACGTTAGCCTGTTACTAATAATAGTATTACCAATGGCTAGCTGAAAGTGAGGAACCGGCTACCAGAGTAACAGAGTGCGTTCACCGACGATCCTGTTGAACGACGTCGTCGGCTGAGAACTGGGTTACAGCTCGCGAGTTTATTTACTACGAATCGGTTCTCGTCGATCCGAACACTGCGTGCAAATTCTTTTGCTGAAACGCTATTTTACTTTTATATTCACATTCACATCGAACGGTAATATTTCGTCCAATAACTTTTCACACAAAAGCAATAAATTATTCAAGAATCATGCATTATTGCATTACACACACGTATACATACATATACATAGTATACATATATAGCTATCTACGTACAATATATGACGTACCCATCTTTTTCTAGTGGTTACAACACAACATCAATATTGCGACTCCGTAGTTTCTAAATCAATCGATATTCGCAAAACGCTTGTTATCGATCTAGGAAAATGTCAAGGCCAGACAGGGCAACGAGTAGATATCAAACAAGACGAATAGTATGTTAAATATTGCGCTGACTTTGTGACGGCGCGAAGGAAACGTGGCAAGAATCGGAATCAACGCGTGTACACGCGTTGACGAGCCGATGACGAGCAAAGGCCAGGCCCCGAGCATAACTTTATTCCATTAGGCCTTAATTTGTGTCAATTCGAACCGCCTACCCGGTTGTTATCTCTTGCCACGCGAGACGAAGCAACTGTGTTAATTAGGAGCACATTCGTTTAGATTTTCGTCGATCTAACGGAATCACAGCAAATCCTTGAAATCTCACCGACAGCACAATGCTATCATTCAACGGAGAAGAAGGAGGAAAAAAGAAGAAGAATAGGAAGCGGAAAAAGAAATATTCACACGATTTAACTAGCGGTCCAATTCGCTATTTGAAATCGTTACACTTTGCTTTGGCATAAATGTCATTTTTTCCGATCAGCGAAATCAGCATCGAGATGAAAAATGCCTGAAACGCTTTCTACGAGCAGAAAGACTTTCTAAAAGGCCGCCGCGTTTAGAGTTATAAATTGCGACGCATTTGCGCATTCAGTTGTTTTTGCTTGCCGGATGTCGTCATTAATTCAAATTAAACAGCAAAAAAAAAAAAAAAAAAAAAAAAGAAGGAGAAGGAAAAGAAACTGAGTGAGGAAATAAAAAAGTTGCTACAGTTTTGCATAATTTCACTAGCCGGCAGGCACAAGTTGCGGATAGCGTTTGGCAACGTTGGTCTACGATTTACTCGATGCACTGTGCGCGACCACGTAAGTGACAAGCACACGTGACGCTTGTTATGATTCCATAGCTACATAATTCCGGCTTGTCGTAATTTAAATAGAATTAATTACTGCACCTGTGCGAACTTCACTGTGCTCTCGACCGCGATCGTCTACGCCGACACGTTCATATTCCGTGTACACGTAACAGCTTTGATAAGATTATAAGTGAAGGTCCACCGGACCTGGCCACGTATCAAATACGGAAAAATACATGTTCATTGCCGCAATAACATTTACACAAGTATCGTCGAACAACGATCGAACATTGTAAAAACAGAACACAAACGAAACACATCAGCATATGACCGTTACTTAGCGCATCTTTGCTTGCGTAATCACCGATCTTTGGAACACCGAATTCAACACGCGAACGAAACCACACAACAAAACTATCGCTCTCCGATTTCCATCCGTTTACCTATCCATACGAAATAAAACAAGAATAAAAGCGAGAACATGAAGAGTCACGCGAAAAGAGAAGCTCAACTCACGATCGCCTCAACGTTCCTCTTCACGGTTATTTGGTCGCCTCATAATTTGATTCGACGCCACTTTCCCTGGCTGCACAAAAACACTTCGGTTGGATAGTCCTCACTAGAGGACTATTAATAAAGCCAACTTTCCGTGTACTGAGTCACGGGACGAGGAGGATTCACCCCGTTCCAGTAATTCGTAAATACGACGCATTTGCGACGCGCATTTTATTACGTATGTATGCGAGACAATAAAACGGGGTCCCGTTGCGGACGAGTTCAACTCGAGAATCGAAATTTCCCTCCGCAGGGAAACGCGGGAAAGTTTTCCAACTACGAAAGAGAAGCGACCGGATCGATAGCGACAGCACGATCGCGATGCGCCCGCCGCGTGTACGACAATGAAACGTTCCGGATTCGCTCGGTGATCCCCTGGTACTACCTATGCCACCACCGCGAGCATCCGCACACCGATACACAACCATACAACCAAACAGATAGATATACGCTATACACGCGTGCCCTCCTCATATACACCTTCACCACGCGAACGATGTGGACTGACACTCCGCAACAACGATTACTATTCTTCAGAAACACACGGTTTCTGCATTCACCGGCCCGTGAATCCGTATACGAGCACACACGGTGCCGATGTACACGAAGACTGTACAGTGAACGTCATCAACCGAAGAACAAGGCTACGTTTAACTTGCGAGCTTGACTCCACGTTTTTTCCTACATACGATCGTAATTGGCGGTACGTTCTCATAGAATTCATTCTATCGAGGTTGAAGTAAACTTTGTTCTATCTATCGATATGTACAAGTGCAGGTATAAAAAGAGAAAATGAAAAATTCTTATTCGTAGGAATCGAGGATCGCTATTGAAAATATTTCTACGTTCTCTTTTTCATCTTTTCTTTTCCCTCGTGTAGAAGAATATAGCGTAGGAAAGTAGAGAACGAGATAAACGTAAGAGACAACTTTCACCGACGATTATCTACACTGTACGCACGATAAAATCGAGTCGCTGATACTTGATAAGCCTAACAAGTGAAGTTACGTGTTATATGCATAATCATAGGTTACAGAGAGGCATTGTAAGATGTAAAAACCGCTCAGACGTGGAGGCATTAATGAATAGTAGTTATTTCACGGGAAACATATCGACGCGATACAACACTATGTTAAACGTCCGGAAGAAAATCAACCTTCGATCGGCCGGAATACACCGAATACGACACGTTTCGCAAGCCTGGAATTTCACAGTGCTCTATAGTACAAATGTTTTACATGCCGGCGAACGGTCCCTTTGTATCTGACATGTTTATCGATTTTAGGATCGAATTCGTTCTATAGCTACACGACCGGTCCTCGTCGACCTTTATATACATCCGTTCCTACTTCCCGCCGTATAAAAATCCCCGAGGACCTTGAAAGGCCTCTCCCTAACCTCGACATGCCGACTGGCCAAGTCGGCACATTTTCACGCAATGCCGCATATACGCGAGAAATTTGCGTCTAGCTAAATGATTGTCTTTTTCACAAAAATACTTGCAGTTTCACGCAGTCTTTCGTTTCGGTTACATCACAAACGATATCGTAACGAAATGTCTGGTAAATACATTGCGGAAGTTTATGCATTTATGGAAATTTAAACGTAAACGTACAATGTGAGGTGCTCGTTATAATATTTAGAGAGTGAAACAAATTTCTATTTTGATTCTATTAACAAATAATCTTTTACATAATAATTCTCAATTACGCCTAAAAAATAATTCACGTTGTAAATTTCCTTTGAAAAGTATTAGTGTGCCATTAAGAATTATTTTACGCGTTACTTATGTATCTTTACGACGCGTGAAAAAATTATCAACGGCGATGAAACAATTGAAATAAAAAACGTTTCGACGATCATTATCGGTTCACCTACCCCGATATCATCTATGAGCGTTCGCTCTTCTAGACAGAAATATAATACAGTTGACCGCAATTCACTGCGTTTTCGTGCCAACTATTATATATACACACAGGTCCACTCGAAAGCGCTAAATGCAGTTGTCTAACAAATTTGTGGGTGCATCGCCCACATTCACGAGATTTAGTTCGTGCGACTTTTGTACGGATGCGATCTCAATATAACTGCCTAATTTGCAGTCGGTGCACGTTAGAAAAAGTCTATTTGCACATGTACCGGTTCGTATAAACGAGCACGTCTCCAAAGGACCGTTAAACACGGTGAAAATTTTATGAAGAAAGCACCTGGTCGTATAATGGGTCAGTCAGTAAACACCGCTTTTACAACCAGTTCGCGTGTCTTTTCTCTTCTATCTATGCATCTGACGTGTTTGATGATAGTTACATGACGTCCAATGATTCACACGAATGATTATGGCGTTCGATTGATGATGCGAAATAAATCATCCTGAATATCGCGAAATATTAAGTACAAGTATATTATATTGCACGATGAATTTATAAATTTATTCTAATCATCGAAAATAATCATTGAATACTATTCCAAACTTCTTACATATATTTCACTTAAACCTCTTATTTTTTTTCCTCTTACAACGTGCATGATCTTTTTACAATGTTTTTCAGTTCAACATACTATAAGAATCAACTCGGTGTTGACTATACGAGACACGTATGCACTGTTCATCGATCACAAAAATTCATGACATAGCTTATATGAACGTCCGTGCATTGTATAAACGTAACATGGAGATATATATTCTGCATTGTGTCGAAACTGATGGCATCGAATAAAAAAGAAGAAAACATAATGATAGTCGGAGCTCAAGCATTAGCCGATGTTATGGAATCAAGATAATTCTGCTCTATTCGTTTGTAAATGGGTTACTGCTAAGAAATTTCTTCAATGCACAAATAAATGTTTATATCAGATCGTCACGGTTTCCGCACTACTGCGAATAAATAACTGTTTACGGTTCTTACCATTTTGTACTTAACTAACAATAAAACTATTTTTCTAGAATTAGTACATTTTTTTTACAATTAAACCTGTTTTTATACATTGTGCATATATAAACACACATGTATATATAGCGCGACACTTGAATCTATTGATAAATCAGTATCCGGATACTGTTAATTGAATAAAATTAACTGCCCATTAGCC
Organism: Bombus hortorum; assembly: GCA_905332935.1. Classification (NCBI taxonomy): domain Eukaryota; kingdom Metazoa; phylum Arthropoda; class Insecta; order Hymenoptera; family Apidae; genus Bombus; species Bombus hortorum. The sequence continues at coordinate 11,731,766 of HG995192.1, forward strand.
CCACGTGTATCTGAAGTAGGTACTGTATTTATAGTATGCGTCGAATAATACATCAAATGTTTATATATGAATAAAAAATTTAATTAACAGTAAAAAATTGTTAACGAAGATATATATAATCATTAAAGTAATCATGCAAATATTTTGATTATTATCGCCATATCAGTAGCCCTTCCCTCATACTCCAACAGCAATGTCGACTATGTGTCCGCAGTCCGGCTGATCATGACGGCGCCAAACTACTTTTTCTGCCGAGATAGACCACGACTACTGTGCATAGTCGATACATCGCAAAACGTACCGATAGCATTTTAATTCAGAAATTAATTACAATAAAGTCACTCGCTCATTCGCTCGAAGAGGTATAATTGCCAATTGAATTGGTTATCCTACCGGAAACGATCTTCTCTAAGAATCAGCAACAGTTGTTGACAGATTAGCAATAACACGTTCTTGGTGCAAAGTCTTAAGTATAAATCAATTAAAACTAGGTAAAACATATACAATTACTAGAAATATATAATACACCATACTTGAGTGACACAATAAATTATTTTAATCCTTTATTTTGACCAAAACTCACCTTAGCCATCGTGTCGTGGGTGGGTCCTAAAGATTGTTCGAATCCGAAAAAATCTGATTCCGGCTCCGGATATGGCTGGTACTTTTCGTTGACATAAGTCTTGTTCTGCAAAGCAGCAGTAAATGCAGGGGTCGCATTCCTAATCGTTTCTTTTTTTCACGCGACTCTCCTTTTCGATCGCACCCGTGTACAAGTTTTCGTAGCGACACGTCGATTGCTTGCGAGTGCCTTCACGCAGCGACGCTCCCGACGCCGGCGTCGCCGAGAACGACGTTATTGATCGGCGCTGTGCGGAGGCGTCGCTACCCGCGAAATGGAGAAGGGGATGGAATTACCGGTGACGGAGATAGTACTCGAGTTGACGGTGGCTCCGATGGAGATGGAAATGACAACTGAAGCGCCACCGTCGAAAATCATTTTGCGATTGTCGTAGACTCCTTTAATTCTCTCCCCCTCCCCCTCCCCTTTACCATACCAAAAAACTGAATTGGGCATATTTTTGGTAAAACAGAGAAATGTATGGGAAAAATGTGAAATGTGTGATAATTATAGAAAAACTGCTAACGATGAAAAAATAAAGGATAATTACACATTTTAACCTTTTTCCAATTGTGCAACCTTCAATAGATGACTCTTGTAGATTTTTGTGAGCTAAACATGAATTTGCAAACCATTTTTCCCCAGAATCCACAGTTTTCAAAAAAATTAATTTTAAAAATGATTACAAATTTTCAGCTTTGGAAATGTTTCGTGCTTTTACAGTAGCAACTATCGAATCGCTGTGCACTTTTCCGAATAAAATGATATGTATTGTTATTACATTATAAACATTCAAATGCGTTTAAATAATGATCCAGGAGAAAAGGATACTTAAGACGCACAATTTTTTACTTACGTTTTTCAATTTATTTCAAAAATTGAATGTCTGGAAGATAATCTAACCATAGCATACGATAAAGTAGACATTTCTGTTAAGGGAAGCAGCAATGAAAATTACAGAATCATATTTTGATTCCAATGTAAAAATGAAAAAGTTTGACAGAACATGCAGCGGCGGCACTGGTACTCAATGCCGACAGGTAACAGTCGCACACGTTTAGCGGTTCTGTTATGCCGAGCAGCAGGTAAGGCAACTACTAACATTGAGTACCACTATCGCCACCGCGTGTTTTGTCAAACTGGTTCGCTTTTATATTGGAAACAGTACATAGTTCTTTTTCATGTTTTTCTTAGCAGAAATGTCTGCTCTATCATGTGCTATGATTAGATTTTCTACTAGACCATTAGTTTTTGAAATAAATTAAGAAATGTAAGTAAAAATAGTGCGTTTTATGTGTCTTTTCTACTTTGATCATTATTTAAACATAATTAAATATTTATAATGTAATAACGATACATATCATTTTATTCGGGAGGGTCCGCAGAATCTATTTTACCCAATAACAACTCGATATCTGCTACTTTAAAAGCACAAAACATCTCCAAAATCGAAAATGTACAATTTTTTTTTTTTCAAAATTGTTGTTTTCGAAAACTGTGGATTCTGAAAAAAAACGATTTGCAAATTCATGTTTAGCTCATAAAAATCTACAAGTGTTGCCTATTGGAGGTTGTAAAATTAGATCGTGCTAAACAACATTATCAATGATTTAATGACCTTTCCTCTCAAATATGCTACCCCATTCGCATTTGCAGAATGAATACTACATATTTATACATACACATGATTCAAAAATACATACTTCTAACGACAAACAAGCGTAAAATTGTATTTCGCAAGCTTACCAGATCAAAATCATCCATTTGGGTTATTTGGCTTAAACTGGTTGGCTTAATTCAAATAATAGGTTAATACGAGAGCACTGAAATAGAAAATACATAACAATATCCGTTAATACTTTCGAACTATTCTTCCTACGAAAAACAGCGAATCGGATTACACGCTCTTTGTAAACAGACCAATGACTTTCGCGTACGAACTGGCCTATAATAACACTAGTCACTAGTGTAAAAGTCCTGCTCTTCCTTTTCTTATTCAAATCTGAAATATATTTAATTTAATAGTTATCATTTACAAATGTTTCGATCTCTATAAAATTATAATACACAAAAATACAGCGTCGTATAAAAAAATTTGGGAAATAATACAGGGTATTACGGATTGTGTTGATCGATTATAAGATTAATAAAACTACCGTGTTTTCGTTGCACATAGATACACAGATAGGAAACATTTTTTATTTATACTCGGTAACTGCACAACACAGTAATTACCAGAAATGCAGATACAGTAGCACAAATGAAAATTTTTGAATCGACGAACGAAGTCTGACTTTGTTTCCAAAGATTGACAGAGGAAACAAGAGTACATTTTTTCTGATAATATTCTAATATGTACGAAGTCTCCCTTGAAGAATTTCATAATTTTAGTAATGATAGCAGAGCTGTACGATATCGTAATGTTGATTGCTATAACAAATCAGCATCTGCTGTTACATCATCGAAAGTATGAAGATTTCTATATGTGCGAATGATATCAGTTTCAAGGATAAAGAAATTTATGCAGCTTTAATCATGTTTAGCTATATCTGATCGATATTTCTGTTTATAATCTTTATGATTCTATACAACAGAATTTATTTGATATCGTACTTTCGATCATGATAAATAGCTGTGTTTTTTATTATCACGATCATCGTCTAGAATAATATACAATGATACCGACACTCTAAAAGACGTAAAGAAAATATTAAAGAGAAAGCTATCGGATCTACATGATAAATGTGGAATGGATTTTGTAAATGTTTTTTTACAGCTAAAAGAATTTATTTACACTGACTGACATCTAAAATAATCACAAATCTTTCCCAAATCACCAATCATGATAATCTATATACATTTCTTTCTATAAAACTATTGTACCTTTAAATATATCTTCATGCATTTAGGAATCTCATTATAGGCAGTGGACTTTGCACATAATATACGATCAAAATATATGTAAGCACTATTTGACAAACAATACATTTGTTTCACTACACATTGTAGCAAATTTTCATTTCATATTTGTATATTTATTTGAAATATATTGTGTAAAAGATATCCAAGGCACAACTTGGGCGGCACATAATTAAATATATAAATTGTAGCATGATAATGTTGTTGTTGCAATACTCACTAAGCTCTTATCCAGTTCTGTAAAACTTAGGAATTAGAAAGCAATGTCAGGTGATTTGGAAATGAGATTTGCAATATATGGTGCATCAATTAACAGTAAAAAAAAAAAATTGAAAACGATACCAACAAAGAATAGAAGCTCTAAATATAGTTATTACATATGTAGCTATTCATACATACATATTGCGATAAAGCATTTTGCTCGTTACGAGTGCTACAAGCTCGATATACCTAAAACATTAATTCACATTTCTGTTAACAGGTTTACATTATTTTAAGACATTATCTATACCAATTACAGCATCGTTTCAATGAAAAATACTTTTCTCTTATTATTATTATCTTTCTTTTTTTCAACTAAATAGGTATTACAGGTGATCACGAAAAAACGGTACGTGGTACGATAAATGTTCCTTTGATTGAATATTTTTATTCGTCATATTTTTTTTTTAAAGCGTTATTGTCATATTTCCTTGTACGATTATGCTTTTAAATTCAAATACATATCTTCATCTTCAATGATTCAATAAAGAAAATACTTTTACCATCGTTGATCACCCATACGTAATTTGCTAAATTTGGTAGCAAACAATCACAGCTAGGTACATCGACAAATAAGTAACAGCAAGCGGCAGTGACTTCTGTTCCAGTTCTCAAGTACTCTCCGTTAAAGTTATATGATCCGTATACTTTCTTCATTCACTTACAATTGAAATATTCATAAGATATACATAAAAATAATTTGAATTATAATTGTGTTTATCTGCAAGCCAGAAGATCATTCGAATATACATTATAGGTATTTCCAATAGTAACATTAAGTTGAGATTTGTGCTTCTTCAGTAATACCTGCGTACCTTAATGTAAAATTAAGATGAGAATCGATGTATACAATAAATGTCTACATCATGAAGCTAATGTTCTGTTATAAATATATAAAGACACAGACATGAGCGTTGATTGTAATGAAATTTCAATGCATAACACTTTCCATTCATTTAATTTTATTTAATCTCAACTAAGTATTCATATGACCTTCCCAGCTCATTATTGAATGTGTATGTGATATATAATTCTTATGCTCACTATTATAATGTTCTTATAAAATTTGCATGTCATTCAGTAAAATATATAAAACAAGCAATATCTTTTGTAACCGAATATTTTCTAAGTAAATCTTTCTCCGTTGGCTTAAGTTTCCTATTAATGGTCAACAAAAATAATTTTCGACATGATTTAAATGAAAGGCATTATATACATACACTTTTGGCACTTTTCAGAATTCAATTCACAAAATTTTCATATGGTTTGTATCGAATGTAATGCCAATTATTTGAATTGCATATAACATCATATAATAGTATACTTTTTATATGTACATAAACTTCTGTCAAAGCCTGAAATTTGTAAACACTTCTGAAAAGTGCAAAGCTAACACATAAGTCTTATATTACTCTCAATTCGACAAGTAGTAAGTAGATGACTTTATGTTAGTTGTCACATTAATTTTTTATAAGGCTACATCCAAAGGCTTACATTTCGCGAATATTAGGAAACGTTGCGCAAAAAATATTTTTATATGCATTATCAAAGTTAATATTCCAATATGTCATCAGATACAGTTAACTTTCAAATGTTAACGTGAGATCAGCATCTGATGTTTATATTAAAATATTAATTGTATTACAATTAGTAAAATTGAAATTAATTACACTTAGATTATAATCTTAATAGTAATAAATTTAAATATTCTAAGACTTGTTTAGGCATAAATCAAATGCTTCAGAAGCATGCATATTGTATTCAAAACTATAAATGTTAAAATGTTATTTGATGTAATTCTGAATCATTCTCGTATATTATTATTCAGTAATCGTCTTTTGTTTAATTACAGTTGATTTGCTCTTTAACTACGCATATGTAAATTTCAGTATAAGTCTCGAAACAATTTAATGAAGCATTCGTGATATAGCATTAGGACATATTTTCATAACAATTTTCCATATAAAATAACGTATTATATATAAGTGTAATTGAATATATTTGAAAAATATGATTCTTCATATATAACACATATTTTTTCTGCTATAATTCTTCTCCTATTTAACAGCCAAAAAATTGTACAGCTTTTACGTGTACACTGTAATCTCCGAAATTTCTTTAATAAGGATCACTTTGAATAATTACGAACTTTCGTAACCCTTTATTTTCATAATCATATTAGTTTCAGTTTACTCACATGAGCAAAATCTCATTAGGCAGTTTTTCATTTACCACTTTCTCTGATACTTTCATAAATCTCTTACAATAACTAGTTAAAATATTATATGATAATATTAAAAACTGTTCTTGAATCATCAGATTTTCCTACGGTTCACTATTTTCTCCCTTCGCTATTAAATTTGATGCACAAATTACGATACAGAACTTATAGCATTATGAGGAGAGCCCATTTGTGTTAACACTTTATCTAACCACTGTAAGGGTCCATGTAAATGTGCTTCAATCCAACAAGGAGTAGATGTAACATCTTGTCTGTGATACTCAGCACCCCATCCTTTAACGAATGACATTCTACAACAAATATATATTTATTGCAACCTACATATTGCTGCTTACGCTACTTAACATTAATTTTTAAATCCTACATTTTACCTTATAGTGCACATCTTTGTTAATTCATAAACTGCTTCAAAACCATGATTAACACTTTGTGAAAGTAACTGGGCAAACTCTTGATTATTAAATATTTTCAATGAACATCCTGGTGGAATCTTACAAACAGTACTAGGATGAAATCCATGATGATGATTACAATTTCTAGATTGTACAAATATAGCAGAGTCAGAGAGACATTCTGCATAAACTTCACCACCTACATAGTATAAATGTACTCCTTTGCCTATATGTCTTCTTGTATTTTCAATAGTAGAATTACGATTTACATTGGACAATTGTCCAAGACAAAAGCGATCAGAATTGTTGCTTGGATTTGTAAAACCATCCACAATAACAGAGTGCGAATGACAATGAAAAACTTCACCCACTCTACAATTTAATTCGTAATATGCAATGGAGGCCCAATAAGGTGGTTCCTGATAACATACTGGAGCTACTTCTGCTGATCCACTTGTGTCCATTGCTACTGGATCAGGTGGTGGTGATTGTCCAGGTTGTGAACCATCTTCAGGTGGAGAATATGCTGGAGGAGGAGTTTCTGGTAGCCCATTAGTACCATATGGACTTTGTGGATTTGGTGATGTTGTGCTTCCTGGACTAGGAACAGATCCAACAGAAGACATAGGTGATGTTGGATTTACACCACCAGTAGATCCAGCATTAAATCCACTAGAGGAGTAGGACACATTATGCGGCATTGTTGGTTCTGCTATTTGTTGAAATGGTAACAATGAATGTCCAGGAGCATATTCTGAATGTCTAGGAACTAATACAGGTGGGAGCACTGGACTCTCCACTCTTTTATAGTGGTAAGGATTGATGCAAACTTCTTTTTGTTTAGCAGAAAAAGGGTACTGACATAACTCTAATGGTTTTAATTCATGATGTGACTGCAAATCTGGCCATCTCCATACTCTACAATAAATTACATGTGGCAAACCTTTACGATGTGAAACTTGCAATCTACCATCTAAACTTCTTGGAATTGTTACACATTTACTAGGTGTGCCTGGACAGCTCAAAGCACGTTCTAATTCTTCTATTGCACCCTTCCGTTTTTTTAATTTTTTTACTAATGAATCAACTGCTTTTTCTGCCCATTTTTCTTCTTCATCACCCTGTTTCCAGCCAAGTAACTTTTTTACAGCAGGACTAGTAAATGAAAACAAACTGTTCAATGAAGACATAGGTCCAGAACTTGATGATCCTTCTTCATCGTCCATGTTAAAAATACTGTAATATGTAAGCTATATGTATGAATTTTTTATAGTTTCCGTTTTGTAGCAACCTGTAATTTAATATCATTTTATCAATTTTCATATTTATTCAAAATTTTTTTATGTCGTTTACAGAAGTATTTTTCTCCAATACATTTTATTTTTTACATTAATATTCTGTATATCAGGAAGATATTGTAGCATTTTTAAGGTCCACTTAATTCATACTAAAGAAATGTTAACGTTGGTTAAATGAAAAAATAAATATAACGTTAGATGTGAGGTTAGACATGTAAGGAATCTGATATACAGAATACACAAAATATAAAACGAAATAATATGATATTAAGTATCGCAAATATAAAGAATGTGCATCAAAAAAATATAAAATAACTAATAATAAATTACATGTATATATATACTCACGCAGAACTTGCTTAGCGATCCAGCATTGTTTTTACTACAATCTCCCACTCCTGTTACTACATTCTTGACGCCAACCTCTCGCCATCACAATCAAATAAAAATATCTATGAATTTATCGATTTTCACCTTGAGTTTATCGTATTCTTAATGACAACAATTCTACGAACACGATAAATATCTGAGCAAATTTTCTTGTAATATAGTACAGCCACTCGTAGCGTACATAATATTTCTCTCTCTTTTTCCTTCCACTACGACTTTTCTCTGTCTTCCAATCTCTATCTTTTTCACTCCTTTTCGTGGTAGAATGAGGGTATTTGCAATAAGCAATAGTACCGAGATCTTTCAGAATTTTAGGAAGAACTCACTAACTTTTGCACGTACTCACCAAAATCAGATAGCCAGAGATTATTACGATGTAGAAAAGTACACAAAAAGTAACTGATTTCGTTCGTATCTTACATGCAGTTTTAATTATAAATATTTATCATAGAAAGAACGAAACGTCGTATAACAGTATTATGGCGTTGCAAGAACATCATGGCGCCTTGTTTACGAAGGCAGTTCTATGAGAATTGTGTTTTAACAATGTTATGCACGTCACCTACAATTTGTTAAATTGCTCTATTTATTATAAACTTTCATCCGAAACTAACTCTTTTTGCACACTTCATTTCCAACGTATAAACATAATTTATGTATACGTTTACGTACAGCAATAATATGCACTCATCGCACTACGCAACGACAATGTATTCAACGATAAGGGCTGATCGTAGATGACTCATATGAAAAAGATGATATGCTATAAAGTATTAAAAACTCTTTATTATAATAATCAAATAATCACTTATATTTTAAAAAATATTTTTTCGTGATGTTAATTTAACAAAATATTTCATGTAATAAAATAATTCTATCAATTCCGTGTTTCATTAGATCGATTAGAGTAAAAAACAAAAAGCTGTGATTGGTACGAGTTGAACGCGGTAAAGGAGGGAGATTTGATTGTTTTAATTATCAATTCAGACTATAAATATAAAAATCATTATATTTAAATTGTATAAAGTTATTATATAGTTATACAAAATTTTATATACATTTTTATTAATAAACATACTGCTTTGCTAATGCTCTTAAAAATTTTGCTTTCCGAATGTTCGCTGCTTCCCTTTGTATTTCTTCATTATTATTTGAATTCAATTCCAATAAACCAATTACCTTAATCTTAAAATATAATTAAATATAAATATATATGTACATATTTAAAATGAATTATATATAATTACTAACCGCTAATTGTTTTCTATGATGTTCACCACGTTTTGTATGTAAATGAATGAGATACTCAAGTATTGTAGTATCCCAAATGCAATGATAGTACGCGTCCATAGCGTCTGCTGGTGCGCAACTTTTTTGATCGCTGGCTGCCATTTTAAAAGCTAAAGTATAGTCTACTTCCTCCAAAAATTGACACAGTACAGCAGCCTGGGTATAACATTGTAAATGAGCACAACATTTAATCATACGCCTATAAACGAGATCATCTATCTGTGATCTTGGTACTGGTTGACTGAACAAATCACTGGCTACCATAATAGCTTCTAAATAATATTTTATTGCACTTTCATAGTATCCTAAAACTAAAAATATTATGTTTTATTTAGTTTCGAAATTAATCTTTTTTTTTTTCATACATACCAAAATTAAGGTCTCCCATCAATCTCAACCAAGGAACATTACTTGGATAATATTTTAAAGCTTGTGTTAGTAATTGAAACAGCAATTCTCCAATACTTCTAATATTATAGGAATTAGCGCTGCAAAATTACATTTATGTATTATTATAAAACATTATACATTTCGTGTTATGTGAAAACTTACTTCGGTACACCAGCAGGCCAAAGAGGAAGATATTGTGTATGTAATTCGAGACCAGATTCATCACGTAAAACATTTCGCAAACGTGCTAATAATGAAATAACAACAGTAAGAACCATAGGTTCGCGTAATCTATTAAGTGTACCTCCAATGCTAGCAATAACATCTCTTGAAGCACTACCGGTACTTGTTCCAGTATTACCACTGTTGCTTCGTTTCTGTGGTTGATCTCTACTCGGTCCAAAGGCAGTCAATACTAAAAATATAATTTCATATTATATTTTAATGCAGAAATTTTTATTTGGTGCTCTGAAAACTAACCCATATCCCATGCTTCTCTTGGAAATTTCCTTCCACCTTTGTATTTAACAATATCTTGACAAACGCTACTGATGGCTGCTGCAAACTCTGAGTAACTCCAACGTTTCTCTAAACTTGTTAAATAATCCCACTCAGTCATATTTAAAAGAAAAACAGTGCAATATTCAATAATTTCCTGTCTTGGTATAACTTGATCTGTTGCTTGTAATGCTCCAAGACATTGTTTACATCTTGTGACTAAACTTTGCGTATCACCTATAAAATTTTTGTTTAATTATCTAAATCATAATAGATTATGAAATCAAATGTACATACATATACCCGTTGCCGGCCATAAGTGAAGACATCTCCAAATTTCTACAAGAAGGCATTCCCAGTTTACTAATTTACACAATTTAAATATTAATGTGTTTCCACTTTGTGAATGTTGCTGCACTTCTTTCTCCAATACATTTAATATCTCAATTGCCCCTTCAAAATCTTTAGACATTACTAATTCCCTACTTTTTGCTAACAATACATATGAATAATCTTGAAGGAATCCTCTGGGAAGAGACATTACAACACTTTGTAATGGTATAGGTAGTTCCCAACAACTATTTACATTCCATAATGGTTTCATTCGATGTTTGCCATCTAAATGTATCAATATTTCGTGAATTTCATTAGTATCATATGACTGTATTAATCTTTGTTCTAATTCAAATATTTCTATCTTTGAGCTTTCTGTAATTTAAATAATTTATTATTGCGATAACACTTAATGACCAATATTTTACGCTATATAATTAATACTTATGTACATATACTGACGAGTATATGTTATTAGCGGAATACCCCAATCATTTTTCAATAATAAATCCGGTATTTCAAGTTCTTCAACAATGGCTGATTTTCTGATTTCTTCTAATTCTTTCTCGTTAAATAATGTCATATACAATGGATCACTGAGTATTTTAGAAGCAAACCTATAAATATTAGTGGTGTGTACGAAATAAAGAAGATAACGAGAAATACGTTCTTTGTCTTTATCAGTAGCTTGTTCCAAAACATTTCCAAGAGCCTAAAAAAGTTTTCATGTAATATGAACAATAAAATAACAAATAATTTAAAACAATAGAGAAATTACCTTACCGAAAGAAATACATCCATTCCTTTGCTACCAGCTGCTTGTATTTCTGTTATATAATCACCAAGAATTATACTACCATCTACAATTTTTCTAACTAAATTTAAACATTGAATTTGGAGCAAAAGATCGCGAGCAACTACAATTTTTCTATTAACAGATCCTCCTTGTACATCAAGTTCCAAATTATCTCTATAAACTTGAGGAATTTCTCTTGTAATGTTATCTGCTTGTAGAATTTGCAATATATTCTGAAGCAAATAACCATTATTAACATCTTATATAGAATTCAATTTCTTATATTATGTTCATACACATACAGTATATTGATCTTTAATTGATGCTTGCAATTGTTGGGTAAGACTGGAAGTAACTCCTTCTACAGGTACTTCACATGCTAAGGAACAACCATCTAAATACTCTTTTTGAACTTTACAATATAACTTCTCTTCTGAATTATCGAAATTGTAAAATAATTCTTTGGCTTGTATAATGTGACGCTTTGCTTCTTGGTATTCTTCTTTTAACAAATGAAATCTTGCCAAATCGTAATGTATCTAAACATGTTACAATAAATAGTAAAATACAAGAAATATTACATAACAATAGTAAACATATAAACATGTCATACCTGACATTTAAATTCTTCTAAATTTATAGAATACATATTCTCCCAATTTTGTTTAATCTCTGTGCTATCTTCAGATAGCATTTGGAAAGTATCAAAGGATAACATCTTTGGATTTATATCTTTACTTTCAAGAACGTTATTTAGGACGGTTATACTATTAGACACTTGAGTTTCTAATTTTCTAATTATGTCATCTACTACCCCAGGTGGTACATAGGTTGATTCTTGTATACCTGGACTGTTATATATAGTAAATTAAGAAAGAAGTTATGCACAAGATATTACAATTAATCACGTGAATATTTAAAATCTTACATATGAAGAAATTGTTGCTTTGACTGTTTGTTATTTAAGGCTCTATAAAGAATTGCTCTTATATGCCATCTATGGTATAAAACAATTGTAAATAGTAGTTGATCAGAAATTGGATGCATTACAAATTCAGGTATAGTTGGTATTTCAATTGTTAAATCTGATGTTATATAAAGAAGGTCTTGGAGTAGCGTTAACTGTATTGGTAATGGTAATTTTTTTTCTAATATATCCAAATCCCATTTTAAATGAGCTGCTACTTTTAAAGAAAGAATTTTCAAAGCAAGATTTCTGTGACTCCATTTAACTGCGGTGTTAGGTTTTGTATCATTCATTTCTGTATCAACAATTTTCACTTCATTTTCCTTTTGTTCGGAATTTATTGTCATAAACTTGATTATTAAATCCGTCGCTGAAGGATCTAGAATAATTTTATGACAGTGTGATTAGCATAATAATTTTATTAATTACTTTATCCTATTTGCATCAAATAATTGAGGTTAGATTGTCATTTACCGGGAGAAGGTTTGGATAAATGTTGTTGTAATAAAGATGGATTTAATAAAAATTCAAACCAAAGAATTGTATCAGGAGATATAGGCACAGTGCCTGGTCTCAATAAATCCACATCCATCATCGCATTATTTTCAACTTAGACAAACATTTAAGGCCGGAGAAGTTATAATTTTCATATGTATCTGTGTCTTCATCAAAGATTCAAGTTCATCTTCTACCATTTAAAGCGTAGTTTGAAAATGATTGTAGATGTCGCCAAAATAAAGAGTAGTCAGTTCATTTAGAAATATATAGATGTCACGTTTAAAAGGCGCGTCATTCCAACAAATGTTTGATCAATTACAACTAAACCACTCAATTTTTTATATATTTACGCTTATTATATTTGATAAAATTTTACAATCATGGTGAGATTAACCGCCGAATATATCGAGAGAAAATGTTCACAAATGCAATTAAGTAAATCTCTTAGCAAGAAAGTAAAAAAGGACGAATTATATAGTCTAACTCATTTACGCATGAACAATATGTTTATCAGTAGCATCGTAAGTTAATTTTGTTAAAATAATAACGAGGTATAATCTATACATATAATCATGTTATTTTAGGGTAATTTTGTTAATTATAGAAATCTTAAAGTAATATATTTACAAAATAATAATATTTCGAAAATAGAAAATTTGCACTTTGCGTCTAACTTGACGCATTTATATTTGCAACATAACGCAATAAGTAAAATAGAAAATTTAAATTTTCTTGAGAAATTGCAAACACTTTATTTAGGATATAATAAAATACTGGTAGTGGAGGGTCTTGAATGCTTAAAAAATTTAACTATTTTGCAAGTAGAAAATCAAAAGTTATCTGTTGGAGAATCATTATGCTTTGATCCACGGAGTGTACTCACTTTATCTGTAAGTTTGAATTGATTATTATCTTTTAATTATATTCTTTCTTATACAATATTTTTCAGGCTTGTCTAAAAGTACTCAACATTTCGGGTAATAAAATGGCATCTTTAAAAAGCATTAAAGAATTGCATAAATTAGAAGTTTTAGATGCCACAAATAATTTTATTGATGATATCAACGATTTAACAGAAAGTATAAGTGTTTTGACTTCTTTAATAGATCTATCTTTACAAGGTAACCCTGTAACTCAATATTATAGGTGCAAAGAAAATCTTATCGCAAATAATGACACAATAAGTATGTTAGTTTATTTGGATTTCTTCTTCTTACCATTTACATTTTGCTCTCTAAATAATGCTAACTTACAGAAACTCTTGACGGAAAAATGGTTACAGATGTATGTAAATGTTTCATGAAAAGATTTAAGATAAATAAACATCTTTATCACACAAAGAAATTATTGAATACCACACTAGATGAAGATATTACAAGTATGATTATTGACAATTTTTTCATAACAAACATAAACTTTTAATGAATATCTTCATATTACAGGTTCGCTAAATTTACCACCTTCATTAAAAGAATCAATATCCAGAGCGATATTTCAACATCCTGATGCAAAATTGTCTACTACATCTGCGATGAATAAAACACAATCATATATATTTCCATCATGGAAAATAGGTAACTTGATACAAAAAGCTATTTAAATAATTTAATTAATAATAAATAATTTAATTAATTAATAATTTAATACATGTAAAAATGTTAATATTTAATCAATTTTTATAATTACATTAGGTATAAATATTGTAAAGAATGGTCATGTTACCACAAAACCATTTTGGAGTAATGTAATTAAGACTAAGAACTTTCCTAGTGTACAACCTTTGTTAAACAGTGAAATTGTTAAATTGCCACCTATTTGAATCTAGGAACATATTAATGACATAATACACTGCATATAAGAAAACACACTTTTTGGATGAGAGGTATTCTTCTTGTTTATTAATATTTTTTTTTAGAAAATTATTTATAATTCATTGTATATTTCTCATTTGCATTAAATTTTTTTATAATTATGTATTAAATAATTTCTATATGAACCATTAATTATTGCCTGCATGCTGGAAAGTCGTGTATGAGATAAAAATAAAATCTATGATCAAATCGCGCTGAAAAAAAGTGTATGGCAAATTATCTCATAAAAAGCTGGAGGCAAACTAATTATAATTATTTTGTACAACTTTCTAGCACTAAGGCGACATTTATATTATATGTGCATTAAAATAACATTTTCGTAACTAAAATAAAGTACATTGAAATTCATGCGTGTCAAACAATAATACAATTTAATAATAACAAAACGTGCATAGTTAAACAGTTATGACGTTCTTACACATAAAATACTATTATATAATTATATTATATAGCTATAATATTAAGTATATAATATTATAATCATCGTGTTATCACTAAATGAACCACAGAAGTATTAAAGTACAAAATACTATTAACTACATTTGTACACTGCTTGAAGATTTGTATCTTATCTTTATAGCTTAACTTTGTAACAACTGAAACACAAGAAGCACATGAATTGAATGTAATAAAAAACCTCTTCAAGCAGAGCTAATATAAAATTGCGATAAATATAATAATACGAATAAACGAATAAATAAGTTTTAAATGACACAGGCTTTTATGATACATATTTGTTAGTCACTATAAGCATGGAATGTTAGATACAATAAAAACAAATATATAAATTATGGAATTACATGGTGTAAAAGGTACAAGTAGGAAATCAATTTCTTCTTCAACATAATTTTACTGCCTTTTATAATATCGAGACATAAAACTCGATTTACGAAATTTCTAAAACTGCTCATAAATAAAAAGATAAGAACTAATATACTTGTTGAGCATATTTGAAATATAAACTAATACTATGAAGTAAAATGAGATTACGATCAATATATTTTATAAAATTTGAACAATTCATTAGCTGCCAGCGTATAACAAAATGTGACACATAAGACGAAATGCAACTCGCACGTAGACGGTCTATGATTATCCTTTGTTCTATAGAAATTTTAATGTTTTTTATTTATACGTATAAAAAGACATAATACAATATAACAATACTGACTGGTACTGTACATGGACAAAGTGCACAATCACTAAGAAAAGATATAATAAATATAAACAGCTATTAAATTAATGTGTATATAAATATTTCTTTCACTTTATTACGTATTATGTAAAAAGTAGAAAAGTAAAAAAGATTTTTTTATTATTAACATATGAAACATATTGTTTAGTACCATAAAATTAATGCTTTGCGCAAAATGCAAACATAATATATAGACATTTTTTCATCAACACTTGAAAGAACAAAGGTATAAACAAGCCTCCTACAGTGTGACATGCATATTTTAATGTTGCTTCATAATTGACGCATGTACAATATATATACGTATATATTATTCACACATAAATATATGAAGCAGCGGTATGTATTAATATTTATAACATTATATATTTATATAGCTTTATTTTTGCAAAGTATAACTTGCATCTTAATAATTTTATTGTAAATTCAGGTTATCAGCCTTTCCTCCTTCTTAGCAATACCTATGTGTTGTTCATACAAAAATTAAATAACCTATTAAACAAATAAAATCTTATATGAACTTGTAGTCTTAAAACTACAAAAGTTACAGCTAAATTTAGACATATACGCTGACCAATGCATCATAGCTCTTGGTATGAAATTACATACACATGATTTTTTATCTTAATATTATTAATAAATCTTATAATCTTTGAAGTATATTTTGAAAATCTACATAGTTTCCAAATACATATATTTAAATTATTAAATAAAAGATGTATACAATAGCAATGTTAACAATGCGTATCTCCTTTCAATTTACATTGCTGGATAATAATACTATAAGTTACAGGAAACTTTGTAGATTTCTACTTTCTTTTCAAAATAATCATAAATGTTTGTGTACATGTACATATATATAATATATATATATGTATTTATTTTAATGTATATATTAATATTTCATAGTTAGAGAAATCTGACTTTGTCATACAGTAAACATTATGTAATATCCACTTTGAAAAAAATATGTCACAAATAATTAACATATACAAAAAAATTATTGCAGAAAAGCTACATTTAAATCATACGAAGCCTTATAAAAAAATTTTGTATGTCTCTTACTTAGATATTATAAGTCTTCCACTGTTACTTTCTATATATTCTTCTCCAAGTGACTTTATATTATATATATATATATAATATATTATATATATTATATATATATATATATTATAATGTTCATATAATTTAAACGCATATTACAGTTACATATTCTTGACTTATCAAAACGTTTTTTAAGATGTTTTTAATTGTTATGTTTTTTATTATATTAGGCTCATAGACGAAGTCTTAAAATTAGAAATTTAAATTACAACAGAAAATCTGCAAAAGATTTCAAAAAATTAAGCTTTTGAATATTCCTCTAATATTGTTGAACAAGATTTGAACATTATTTAAACGAACTTTATATGAGTAGCTTAATATGCTTATTACATGAGATATCGCGTGAATATCATGATTTTGTTCGCTGTGAAGCAGTGATGTAAGTTTGTGGGCACTCTGTCATATTTTTATAGTTATAAACAAATTAGCTTTTGTTTACATATATATATAGCTATGTATACATAATATGTTTAATATATATTTATGTTTTTGAGTATGTAGATAATACATACTTTGAATATGAACACTGCTGTTTATGGTACAATGTACCGTGACATCTTTTTGTAAGAACTTGATTTTTAATCAAGTTGAAGCTCGTAGCATTGAACAATTGTTGCAACAAATGTTGCTTTAATTAGCCTTTTATATGATAAAATTGTTAATTAAATGTTGGCAATAGCAAAAACTGAGTCAAATAATTTGCCATTCATTGTATATCCAAGATATACATTATATATATATATATATATATATATATATATATATATATATCAATTTAATTTTTTATTTTATCTTTTTTAAAATTACGAGCATTATATTTTTTAGACCAAGAGTGCCCCTCTTACAAAGGTGATTTTTTATGCATTACAAGTTACTGCGCTGTTTGCTGTTGAATTTCTATCTTTTCTACTGTCATATCAGGGTTCATTGCCGTTGCCTCTTGAATTGCTTCTGCCAAAGCTCGATCATGATCAATTGGATCGCCATCTGATTGTATTGTAATTTTTTGTTCTACACGAGTTTCTACAACTCCATCTCTTTCAGTTTTATACTAAAAATACAATCACGTATGCACTTAACAGATATTGACAATTAAAAAGTAAAAAATTCTGAATCTTACCGTTATCGTTTCAACAGTGCGAGTTTTACTGGATATTGTCTGAGAACTAACTATTTCCCCAGTTGCACTGTACATACCATCTTCACTTTCAACAGCTACCTTTCTAGTTTCAGTCGCTACTAGTGGAACTGTGGTAGTTGTTGTTACATTATTTTCTGGCTCTCCTTTGTAAACATGCGTTTCTGTTTCAACAACACCAGCTGGATCACCCTAAATTAAATTTATAAAATGATATTTCTTTCTCTTTCTCTTTCTCTCTCTCTCTCTCTCTCTCTCTCTTCCCAGAAAGAAGAGTTCAAAAATATATCTAATGCAAAAATAATATACTGAACAGTTATATTGCAGTATATTACTGTACAATTATATTAATATATTACAAGTATTAATACATTAAATGATACAAAGAACCAAAGCATTATTGAAGTATAAAATTTATGTTACTTTTATCGATTAATGATTAATACCTTAAAACCAGTGCCTTTGAATTAATGAGTAGATTAGGTATTTTACTATGATTTTATGAATATCATTTTTATGTTCCCATGAATATCAACAAATGAGTATCAGTGTAAAATGAATATTGATTAAAAGTATATGATGTATCTGTGTATAATCTAAATAATATATAATCTATATGAAAAAATTGGTGCTAATAGATTACTAATTATTCTAAGAATTTTTATCCATTACAGGACATATTTCTTGTACAGTAAACATATTTAAGCATGTACCTTTGTGAAGATTCATCCTCAGAACTAAATTTTCTAAATTCTCAAAAAATCTTGTTTCTAAATGAATATAACTTTTTAGTGATTTTCAATCCTAAAAATTTACCTGATAATATTGGTTGTAGAAAGCCTGTTGATCATCTTCAAGGTCAATTGGAGTACCTGAATCATCACTGCTTGAACTGGATGTACTGAGCCTTCGTGAGAACAGCTACACCATGCAATGTGTTAACCAAGCCGGCAAAATTAATTACAAAAATAAAAAAATAATTAAATAAAAAATAGCACTGATTATACTTTATTAGTCAACCAATATCCTGAATGAATTAAGTATTATTGATATACTAAACTTATGATCCCTTTGTTTAAATATATGATATCGTGATATGCTTACTGAATGTGCATGATTCTTATTTATCAATATGTATATTACACAAAAAATTAATATTATACACTTAAAATTAAGTATATGTTATAAAAACCAAAAAGCTTCATGATATTACCCGAATTTCCTTAAATATTAAAGAAAATTATTTAAATATATATGTGCAATGACCATATTACTAACATGGAACATATCTAAATGATTTAATGTTAGGATCAATCAAAACACGGTATGTGATTATTATCACTTACATAAATGCTTACATGCTTCATCCATTAGTGGTGAGCTTGATATATTTAGCATTTTAAACTGTTAATGAATCATTACCTGTTCACCAGAAAGTACATGACTTGTTGTTCGAACTTCTTGAGTTACTACTCTCTGTTCTTGTCTTGTTGCACTGGTTGCTGTTGTATGTGCTACAGTTTTTTCCTCTACCTAATATAAAAAAAATATAAAAAAATAATTCTAGCTTTATAGAAAAATATATCATGAAATATATATAAAAGAGTTAAAAATATTTGCATACAACATATGAACAAGTAGAGTAAAATTGCAATCAAATAAGCAGGTATTTAAAACTTTTTAAGAACGTGAATAATAACATTACAAACCTGACTGGTTTTCTGATTTTTTTCAAGATCTTCATGCATTGTAGCAGTGCGTGTAGTAACAGCAGTTGCTGTCATGTATGGGGCCCTACCATCATCTGATGCCTCTGCCTAAATACAACTACAAGGTAACTAATGTCTTATAATAAAGCAGCAATATGTATGTACATATAAAATTACAGTAAATAGAGGAACATTAATAAGTTACATCTTTATATATTTTTTCAAGACAATAAAAATTTTCTTTGTTCAAAAATCACATTTGCTACTTATATTAATGACATATATTTCTTACATGCAGTATTTAAATACTTAATATCTAAGAATCATATAACGATGTCTACAGTCTATCTATATCATAAGACTACTCACAATATACCATAATATATCATTCAATAAATATCATTCAAACAGTTCAATAAGCTGGGATCAATAGAAATTTAATCAAGGGATATGGATACTATAAATTGTTTTAAAATCATAAGAAGAAACTAAATAAAAAGTACTAAAAAAAGAGAGAGAAAAAATGAAAAGATCTAATTTTTTGACAATATTTTTCCCTTTACTTTATATATCTTAATATCATGGATAGTTTTAAAAGTTTCATCACCTTATTAATTTGTGTAGAAACAGTTACTTGGCCTGTGCCTCCAGGTGTAAGATCTTCTACTTTTTCTTCTATGTTTTGTGTCACACCTTCTTGATCCTTCACTACAGATTGTTTAGTTGTGGTTTTCACTATTGTTGGGGTAGTGCTTGAAGTTAAAATTTTCTTCGTTTTTGAAGAAAATGGTTTTATTACATCCCGTATATCCTTTAAAATAGTATAGTATAATGTAGAACTAGAAGAGTCAAAGAACGAAGATGACACAGAAGAATCTATGTCAGAAAAGTAAATAGGACAATTCTTGAATCAAAAATCAAGTATGGAAGAGATAAAAAATACCTCAGAGTTGCCACAATTACAAAGAAATTGAAATTTCTGCAATTAGAAGATCGTTTACTTAAACTTTCGTATGAAAGAAACAGAGTTGTATCTGAAGTTCATAATTAGCAACTACTAACTACTGCAGGTGGGGAAGATTTGGCTTTAATTATGTGCCTGATGAAGAGAAAAAAGTACTAAGTAGTATTAACAGAAAGAAGAAAATCCAAAGAATCTGAAACTCCTCTTTCAGATCTCCTAGACTCAATTATGTGGAATCTATAGAATTGAGCGAGCAGCAAATACCAAACATTGAGAAGAACGCACCAGTAATTTTTATTGCACATTATGTCTGTTGCACACTAATAAGAAAGTGCTAATTATCAACCAAGTATGATGTTTATTAATACTTTAAATTTTATGAAGGAACTTTATGAAGGACATTTTATTACCTCCAGATGGTTTGAAAGTAAATGTTATTCACATCAAGAATGATAAACCATTAGATCAAAATAACCTCAAATTAGAAAATTAATAGGGATATATTACAACTAAAATTGATAAACTCGTAAATCAAGAAATTAGGGGCATAAAAAGGAATTCATTGAAGATGAGATATATAATATAGTTCTAATACTCAATCAACATTTAGTGAGAACACATACTAATAAAGGAAGGACAAATTTTAGGGAAAAATGGAACAGCAATACAATGTGGTAAATTAAATACTCTAAATTGTTTATGCAAATATCATACAGTGCAAATAGAACCTATAGTGAAACTTCATTCATCTGAACTCATTAAAGGGAACCAACAGTTCACATAATTGGATCGTTCATTATAACATTTTAAAACTTCATTTATTGAAACAAAATTTTAGGTAATGTCCAATGAACACATTGAATACTAGGTAAATTTTGTATGTTTTGTTCATAGCGCCAAAATACTATGACATACTTTATTAGAAAATAAAATTATTTAAGTACTTTATGATGTATTTAATACTTTCTACATCAGTTGCGTATCAGATAATCTTTATAGCATTCAACATTAATTATCTTACATTATTTTACATTTATCATTAATAGAGCACCATGTTAATTATCTACAATTAATTATCTAGACTACTTCCGAGTGCTACTCCAATTATAAAACATCTATAACAATTCGGTTATTTGAATGAAAAATCATAAGTAGTGAAAATAATCAATAAAAAAGAATCCTATTATTCCTATTATATGAAGTTTATCCCCCAACGTGTTCAGATAAATGAAATTCTACTGTACTTACCTTCATTTTGTCTTTCTTTTCTTTATCTTTCTTTTCTGACATTTCCTTGTCTTTCTTTTCTAACGATTCCTTATCTTTTTTTTCTAGCATTTCCTTATCTCTTTTTTCTGGCGTTTCCTTGCCTTTCTTTTCTGACATTTCCTTGTTTTTCTTTTCTGGCGTTTCACTGTCTTTCTTTTCAGATATATCCTTGTCTTTCTTTTCTAACAGTTCCTTATCTTTCTTTTCAGACATATCCTTGTCTTTCTTTTCTAACAGTTCCTTATCTTTCTTTTCAGACATATCCGTGTCTTTCTTTTCTGACATTTCTTTGTCTTTCTTTTCTGAAATTTCCTTGTCTTTCTTTTCTGACATTTCCTTGTCTTTTTTTTCTAACATTTCCTTGTCTTTTTTTTCTAACATTTCCTTTTCTTTTTTTTTCAATTCCTTTTTACTGAGTGGCTTTATTTCGTTGTTGTCAATAGCAGCACTTTTTTCCAACATTTCCTTATCTTTCTTTTTTAAATCTCTCTTAGTGAGTGACTTTAATTCATCAATAAAAGCGCTTCTTTCTGGTGTTTCCTTTTCTTTCTTTTTCAATTCTTTTTTACTAGGTGACTTTATTTCGTTCTTGTCACTTTTTTCTAGTATTTCCTTATCTTTCTTTTTCGATTCTTTTTTATTGGGTGACTTCACGTCGTTGTTATCAATAATAGCACTTTCATTTATTAAATCAGAATTGTTGAGATCATTATGATTTTCCTTTTCGCTTTCGTTTTTCTTATCCTTCTTCTTCTTAAATAGACCACCGGGCGGTAGGACCGCAATTCCTCCGACCGGTTTCTATAAGTAAATTTATAGTCACACATCGCTTCATGCAATAAGCACGATTCAGTTCTATAGCTAAGCTATTATAAACTACGTGTTTCACATTCTCTTAGCATATATTTCATGCTGGATAACTAATTACGGTCTGCGCTCTCAAAAAAATATCAGTTGTTAATTTTTTTAGATGAATATACTTTCCTGAAGAATTTACTTGTATCTATGGTACATTTCTTTGCTTGAATGTTTCTTGATATAAATCATTATATAAAGTGATCGTTATGTGCATGCTAACATAAGCATTAGCGCAGTTTAATAGCTTATTAAAATATTTGCGCCTGCGTATGCTCATGTGATATATGATAAAAGAAATTTGAAAAATTTGAGAAATTCAACTTTGAGGCGATGGCCGTATAATGTTTACAGAAAATAAATAAAAGATAGCTACATGCACCGAAAAAAAAGGAAAACACCAAATGGTCACATACATTAATATAGATAAAAGTATGTTGGTTAATGCATGACAGTATGTTCCAGGTGAAGTTCTATACCTTTTTGCCACGATCTGCATCATATTCTCCTTCCAGACTACTGGTACTGCTAGCTGATGTTGTTCCAGCACTTGTTTTGCGTGAGAGCTACCGGTGTTAGTTAGGTGTCAGTTAGTTTTTATGGTTGAAGCACTAGGATGTGAATATTGAATTCAAATTTGTGAAATTAAATTATTACATACAAATGCCATGTGTTCAATTTCCGATAATAATTGTAAGATAAAACTTTATAAAATCTACACATTTCTAAGTTTCTTGCATAAAAGTATTTCAAGTCCGTATGAATATATACAAGTTAATTAACTTAATATTATGTAGAATGGATAGAAATAATATTAAGTTTGGCTTTCCCATCAAGTTTTTAACTTAACATGTGCAATTTTTAATTCAAGTTAATTAACTTGCATGTGCATTATTCAACTTGTTTTGATAATTTTGGAGTAAACTTATTAGATATCTAATGCATTCAACTATCTCTAATACATGGCATACAAAAACTTATCAACATGCCATGTCTACAGATATTATCCGTTTGACTTAAAAACAATAGTGCATAATGATTAATTCCAACTTTTTATGAAATATGTTATCTCTTGCTTATACGTGAACCAATTGATGTTCTACAATTTCTCCGTTGTATAATGTAATTAGGATTTCAATCGTACTTAAAAAGAATGATTATATATGATAACAATAAAGGTAATTAATTAGTTAAATTTATTATTATATAATACCATCAAAATCTTTAGAAAAAAGCTTTGTTTGAAAGCGTAGACCGCAGAAATATTGCCTTTAAAAGAATTTCTCATGGAATAATTTTCAATTTGCATGACGATTCCATGCATCCTCTACTAACTATTACTATGTTTGATATATTTAAGTGTATTCTTTTTTACCTTTTCTTTCTGTTTTTTTATTGGACTAGGCCGTTGATCTATATGCTCCATGTCAGGAATCATTTCAGGTTCATAGCTCATTGTATGCCTCTTACTTGGTTCTGAACCATAAGATTCAACTTGTTTAGGACCCCCTAACGCTGTATAATGCACACATACCTTTCAAAATCTTAAAGTGATAACTTTGCGACAAAAGTGTCAAAACGGCACTGGCTGCATATTGCGTCTAAAGTTAATAAGTATCAGAAGTCTTTTTACCATCCATACTACGAGATGTAGGACGACGACCACTTAAAGATCTTTCGAATTGTGGAGGTTGTCTATCAATGGGAGTCTTCTTTGTCTCGTAGTGAGTTCTTCCTGAATATCGGAAACGAGAACCCAGATGTGGTATCAAACCGACTTTCTTTACAGGCTCAGGACTCATGAGCCTAAAAAATGTGCATATTACATTATCTTACACTTTACCTTTATTCATATATTTTATGCTACTTAAAATCATTATTAGATAATTATTCACCTGAAGAAAGTATGGTGTTCTACACATACTTTCCATAACTTTTTCGCAGCTCTATGGTTAGCTAATTTGAAACCAATCGTCGATTCAAATTGCTCAAATTCACCCGGCCTAATCTTTATGTAGAAGTTATGCCTTTTGTACGAGATTTTTAGTATCTTTGGCCAAGCAAACCTATTGATTCTTAATCGATCCCTATAGACGAGAAGACCCGATGAACATACACCTAACATTATATCCACGCCCTCAGAATCTTTAGCAGGATGAAGATCAACTCCATACATCGCTAGCTTTTTTGCATTTTCGAGATAATGGAGTTCTGCTTCCGCGGGTGTTTGACCTCTAAAAATTGGTAAAATTTTTGTTTATTATTAACTCTACCATCATTTAGAAAAATGGCTAATCATTAAACGAGACTAACTTATGCGTTTTATGAAGGTCCATTACTTTCTCCACTAACTCTGGAGTTTGATTAGGGGCAAATTTGAAATCCTTTAAATATGTACGGCCATGCTCGTCTGGGTCGTAATCTCCGACTTCTGACTGAACTAAATATGAACCTAGAAGAGCATGAGTTACAAACGAACACGGCAATCGGCCTGTGATAATATCGTTTCTGATTTGAAGGCATAGCTGATAACGAGTTATGTCTTCTTGTAATTGGGCTGGGTCCGGAGGATAAAACTTCACCTCGAAATTAAATTTCCATGGTTCGTCTGCAGAATAAAATCAATACAAATTGCTTCCAACAATGATATCACATAATATACGAGGAAAAAGAAAGAGAAAAGAAGACTACGTACTTTTCACAAATTTTGCGATTCTTTTATCCAGATCTAACCAGTTTCGCAAATCGTGTCTGTCCTCGTAAATAAGGCCAAAATAATCCTTCTCCATCAAATTCATACTCTGACATATCATGTCAAGTAATTCTTGGCCTTTCGCCTTCCTCTGGAACAAAATCAATTTCTCATACGGTTTTTGTCAACGTCGAGGAAACTCATCCTTCTGGAAGGATGAAAGAAAAATTTAATAGCTTACATCTATGTGGAAGTCTTTCACGGTTCCATCTAGCAAAGTGATTCTTGCAAGAGCTGTTTTGCCTTTGCTCACTGGACTTTTGGTCGGCGAGTTTGTTCCAGTCCCATTTTCTGCCGTTACCTCTGGTTGACTACCAGCGGACTTCTGTTCCTCCGGCATATTTCAATTCTGTGCTAAGAAGATTTGTGCGTGTTAATCAATGTTATATAGCAGGTTCCTTACTTTGCTACCAACGACGCATGAACTAATCCCCTAAATAGATCTGCTTTCTTAATCGTCAACTACATCGAAGAAATAATATTGCGTGCTGGTTCAGTGTATTCGAGTATAGATCCCGTCTAGACCAGAGGGTGCCATGTAGAGAAATAATCAATATTTGCCGGAGCTCTTCGAGTTACACATACCCCGGTCTATAAAACACCCCAACTCCTATCTCGTTAACTATAAGGAAAATATCAGGAAAAAAAAAATAACATTAAAGACAACGAAGTATGTACTTTGAAATTATTTACTATTTTATACAAACGTATGATATGAATGAAATCTTCCGCAATAAAAACTCATTTCTTTCTTGTAACGATCTGAACGTTTGCTCGTTTTATTATCTAATGCATATACGCAACATGCTCGCTTCTATCTTCGAGGTCTCCAGACAGTAAGAGGAAAACATTGTAGATAGAATGTACTGTTACATCGAGTACCTAGATCCCAATGGCACGAGTTTCTACAACGTCTAGGATCCGCCAATATCGACATACGTCAAAGAAAGATACTACTAGACAAATGATTTCGTAAAAAGTTTGAGAACAAGTTGCAGTTACGTGCAACAGAGACACGTGTGCGCATTTGTCACAGGTCGTTCGCCTTCTGAGTGAGACAGATAGAAGGTAATACACGTCCATGCAAGATATCTCGATACAAAGCCAATAAGCCGGCGATATTTATAACACCAAGCCTACCAAAATACACAAGCCAGGTATTGTTAGACGCGATAAAGCTGCTATAAAAATACCGCGTCTGTTCAACAATCAACCGAAGAGAATGTGTTTCGAGCGTAAAAATCCTTCGAAATCCAGAATTGGTTTTTTCGAAGTAAAAAGTAGCCATGAAAATAATGTGCAGCACGACCCTGACCGACACGGTCTGCTGAGACCATGTACATAGTATTCAAATCGACGAGCACAGGTCTGTAGCTCTGAGCATAGTCCCTTATGCAATGCCGGAGAGCAAATAGTAATTCAACCTCAATTGCATGGAATCAGAGACATACTAGGACGCCGTTTGTCGTTGCAAATACCATTAGTGCAGCCTTGCTGCAAGAGAGCGAGCGGAAAAATGCACTCGCAGTGATTCCCCGAAGTTTTCGCGATGGTTTGAGGAGCCGAGAGCGGCCCATGAGTCACGCACGAGCAAATACACAAAGGGAGAGACACTCGTGCATTATCATTAAAACGGAAATCACGGTTTAACGTTCAATTCTGTCCGAATATCTCGTTACACAGACACGCAACCATCGATCCCAACAAAAGAGTAATTACATAAATCTGAACTCTGTTACGTCGTTGCGTAACGTTACAACTGAACAGCGAGTAAAAAAAAAAATGAAAGAAAGAAAGAGTAAACTCCTTTGGTAACTATACTCTGACATAAAATAGAACAAACTTCCTGCATCACAGATTTTATTAGACAAATGATGAAATTAATCGTGCGGTATAGAGATAGGTGCGATGCATTGAATATCTACGATTCAACGGTATTCAACTTTTAAATACAACACGTAGAGATCACAGAAATCGTGCTGGAATTCATAGAAATAGAGATACGTGGCGGTGCAAGTTCGACAAGCCTGATGTCGTCATCGCTGGAAGCAGACGTTCTTTACAGTAGTCTTTACTCTTTACTGCACGATGAAGTAATATGCCTCGGTTAACAGGCACAGTGACGTGTTGACCAATATTATACATATATACGTATACATATATACTCTAATACGATCGACCAGGTTAAAGCCTTGACTAAGTGAATCAACGATATTCCAGAAATGCTAGGTAAGAGACGTGGTTTTCAGCCGTCTGCGCAGACCACGTTTCAGGCCGTGATAGATACCAAAGCAACATTGGAAACTTAAAACGGGCAGCATGGATTGACGAGACACGTAGAAGAAACCGGTCGATCGTCTCGTTTTGCTAACGGGTCAGCTGAAAGTTTAAAGGCCTGTTGAATGGAGCGAGCCGGTTTGAAAGAATTCGGTTTTTTCGTCGACGTCGCGAAGAGATCCTTTCAAGAAACGCGTGGGTTTCATTTGACCGTGTGTGTCAAAGAGTTTTATTGTAAACGAGGGTCGCGTGATCCACGACACACGCCCACAACTATCGTGTACA
This sequence comes from Bombus hortorum, assembly GCA_905332935.1. Classification (NCBI taxonomy): domain Eukaryota; kingdom Metazoa; phylum Arthropoda; class Insecta; order Hymenoptera; family Apidae; genus Bombus; species Bombus hortorum. The sequence goes on from HG995192.1 coordinate 11,760,084, forward strand.
CACGTTCAGTGAGACTGAGTGGACAACCGTCTCATCCTCCATAAGCATTAAAGAGCTATCGTCTTTAATGAATGAATTCATACCTCTCGAGATACGGCGGCGCAGAATTACTTTCGAGGCGCGTTGCTCCACCTTGATAAAGATAGATGAGATCGAAGTTCTGACCGCTTGCACGGAATTATTTATTCCATCTCCGAGACTGAAATTTATTAAAGTTTGCGCAAATTCCTAAATGATGCCGTAATGGAAGAAAATACGAGACAGAAAGTTAGTATATCTGATTGAAAAAATAAATTACTATTCAAACGACAAGTAAACATGCAAAAACTCTTCTATGAAATTAGAGTCAAGAAATAGCTTTTTAATCTTCGGTCGCGACCTTCACCTTTACCTATAGATGTTCGCAGCCTTGTCACTATTTTACTAGCCACTACTTTGCTATTTCATTAAATCACTAGTATGTTTCAATTTGCCTTTGCAAATTTTTCTCACTTTTACTCTAAACTTCTCATGTATTTATTTGTCGAAGTTTCTTTATAATCGAAGATACTTAAATGCTAAAGCTTCCAAAATTCTCCGTTGAATTGCACTAATGAAATAAAAATTCAAACTCCTCTCAGAAACGAGTTGTCCATAATTAAGGTCCTAAGGTTAATAAAACTCGAGTTACGAGAAATGAAAGGACCCATATGCATTGTATCATAATTCCCAATTAACGAAACTTTAACGGAAGGCAATACATCGTTTTAGTAATTTAACTATTAAGGTGTACCACATCGAATACCAAGGCACACAGTTAACGAATCGACGAAATCATACCGTAAACCGTACTTGCGGAAGAGCACGAAGCGCAGAGGATGTCATTAGAAAACACGTCAGCTTTGCATATGCATGCACCACAGCATTTATTAACCCAATGGTGGTGATACTTCGCAACTGTACGTGAATGAATACACGGTGCTCCAACTCGAGCACAAGTGGACCCGATCGTTTCGAATGCCGGCATTTAAATCCCTTGTGTCGACGTCGACTTCTACCTAATACGAGTCTCCGGTTCACGTGCGACATTGTGTTCTCGGCGAATCGATAAAAATGCACGTGGTTCTTCCAGAAACGAGAGGCGAATATCAACCTTCGTTAGGGGATGTTTGATCGATCGACGTTTCAACGAGCGATATTTAAATCATATGGAAGCCGAATCTCTGATTATCTCTATCATGACAAATTGCTTGGTTCCTGTAAATTTATATTTTAATCTTAATGCTCTGATAAAATTCAGAAGTTTATGATGAAAGGCGTCGAGTTGATCACTGCGACTTGGGAGTAGCTCATTTGACAGCTCACAATTTTCCGGCCGGTCAGTGGTAACAAACGACTGCTGAAGTATAGCCAAACTTATGGCTACTAACCACGCAACTGGTACGACTAGAAAGAGAAAAGGGAACTCTGCTTGTCCTCCCGCCAACCACCTGATCTTCCAGGAGGTAAAAAAATTCGATGCATTACGAAAACTTGTTACTTGTTACTACACTGCGAATATTCTAAGCTGATCTTAATACACAAACATATAGATATAAAATATCTAACGTGAAAGAAATCTCTGCTTAGGTACCACCTCGTTCATTTTGTTCATAAAAATGTAAATTTACATAAACGTTCGCACTATACTACCCTTCGTCAGCTACGATTCTCTTCCAAGAAAGTTTTTAAGAAGATTTTTTGCGACATCTCTAAGAAATTTAGATCTCAACCAGAAAGCAGACCTGCTGCTCGCCTCAGGAGAATCTGACGTCGAGGGAGATTAACGAGTAGAACGAATCTCTCGCGCGTGAAAATTATGGTGAAGGGGAAGAAAGAATCAGAGCTCGTTTTCGCGAGAAACGATGGAGTGACGGTGACTTTTCATAGTGATAGAGACAGGCGCAGATGTAACCGTAGAGTCGATTCATTCGCGAGGGTGCGTACACAATTTAAGAGAATTTTTATCGGTGTCGTGCAGACGCGTCCCGCTTCACCGATCGAAAACAACGGGGTTCCCTGTGCGTTTATCTCCTTCTCTCGTTCAACCCTTTCTTTCATCGCGTTCGCAGCGGCATTCATCGTAGGTCTTCCTCTGTCGCGAGTTTCAATGGTAGGAATTGCAGGGGTGAGAAGACAAGAGCAGGGGAAACAGACACAGAGGGCGAGGAAGATTCTTTGATGCGTGAAATTAAAGGTCTGAAAGCTGTAAAAACGTCGTCGAAAATTTTACCAACCAGGATATACCGATTCTTCTCTCCTTCTCTCGTTCGTTCAAATCAGACCTACGAATTTTACCCTACGCTCTTTTCCGCTGGTTGCACGCAGATTTATTCAGTCGAAGGAGCAAGCAAACGCCTCGCCTCGTAATTTCAACCGGCGAAATTAACCAGCAATTACGTTCTCGAGCTAAAGAATAAGCGACCTCGTATGCGTTAGATTGGAGAATGAGTGAAAGGTTCGAACTTTAATTAAACACCGCGCTACGGACTCCCTCGTGTATTTTTACACGAGGATTCGTTCACGAGTGTTCAAAGAGGAGCCTGTTACGTGTGCGTAGAATTAAAAGCTCGAGAGCTCGTTCACGACGAAAACATATAATACAGCCTCGATCGCGTGTTACACACCATGCCGCATGAGTCATCTTTAATTTTGATCACTCTACAATTTTAGAAGAATTTCAAGAACGTTAGTACAAATATTATATATGTCAGTATGCCACTTATGTCCCACTATGTGTAAAGAACAACCAGTTTTTGCTGAATTCGTTGAATTTTCACGAGGACAATAGAATTTCTTTGTACAAACGTAAACGCAATCATAAACAAGCAGTCTTTCCGTTTTGTTTCTCTGAGTTCTCACAGTGATTTGGTGCCAACAATGGCAATGGCCTTTTTTTACGGCCACTTTTTCCCCGCGTAAACTGAGATAATTGGCCGTGTCCTACCATAACGCTACGATGCTGTTACTCTGCATCGTTATTGCGCTCTGCTTTTTCATGGTTAAATCGTTCCCTGTTCCCAGTGCGCGCCTTCACTCGCGGAATATTTATTCCAAGTTCCCCGTTAGTGAAAAGTTTTCCGATCTCCAAATCTCTCACGCCCCTAATTCCATGCCCTTTCTTCGTGGAAACACAAAAGTGTTCCATTCTTGTAAAACTGTGCACATCTCGCGTGCTAGAAATTTTTCAGCTTTAATAAAATTCGACATACATAAGTATAATAATCTTATCGTAACATCTACTTAAATCATACATGTGAGTTTTCCGTAAGCTAATCCAATCGATCCCATTCAATTTTTCTAATCAATTCTAATCAATTTTTATTAATTTCCTCATTTAATTAGATTCCTAGAGCCAGTTTTTTGTTTCATATCATATTGTAAAGTTAGAAAAATACGATAATCTATACGCAAGATACGACGAGGCAAAAGCTATTCTAAATTGCTTAATAAATTGCTTAAATTCTTATAACTTAGACTAATCTAAAGGCTTTAGATATGGTAAGTAAGGTTGCTTGAATGCGAACGATTCCAACTCGACTATCTGAACTCATATGGTCATAAACTTGAAGTCAACTTATTGAATTCACCGAGCATCTTCAATTCAAGTAACTTGACTAACTGAACGAGGCTTTGCGTGCCACGGGGATTCGCCGAAGAGAAAATATTCTCAACGATTAGATGCGCCAAGCGGCCATGACGGAAATAGAAAAAGCGAAAGAAAGAAAGCACGTATCTCGTTGATTATTACATGCGCGATTTAATCGAGGGATACAAGCGTTGGTAAAACGTATGGTAGATATATTCTGTGAACATGGTGTAACCCATAAAATGCCCGACAGAATATATATATATATATATATATATATAAATCGGTGGTGAATATACAAACTAAGAATACGATGTGTTTTAAGCGCACGTTGTTGCTCTACATGTTGCTTTGAATGTCGTACGTGAAGGATTACACGAGCAACTATTTAAGTTGATCACAAATTACAGTGCCAATCATAGTACAGCGGAGCACGTGACGATCGTAGATCGTAGCCACGCCTTGTTCACATTTATCTTTCGTGTTTCTTTCGCGCGGGGAACGCCAATACTTCCGGCGATTGCTTTACGGAAGATAGATACATACATAGTACGCGAGTGCCAGCCAGCCGTACAATTAAATTTTACGTGAATCGGCCAACCACGCGGAGTATATACGCTACTATGCTAACAGGTGTGATACGCCTGAAACTGTTAGATACTATTATTATATCATACGAACTAGTATGGATCCACGTGTTTCAATTTTTATTGAATATGGAAATTCTTGATAAGAATACCGACTGAGTGTCAATAGACTGATAAAAATGTCTGATAATAGCACCGATTATCGTTCGCGATGAATGCCACTCATTCTCCGATGTACCGGTCGACCAACGAATCGCGTCTTATTTATTTACTTGATATAACAGCAAATTGATATATGAATTTTTATGAGTACGTCGGTCTTTTTTCAATGGTTTTTCTTTGTGTTCATACTGAATCTTTCGAACTAATCGTGTTTTAAATTCAAGTGATTTTAATTATCTAAGCTTATATAACCATAAGCTTGAAGTTATTTAAGTTCATCAAACACTTTCGATTCGAATAACTTGACTAATCTGAACTAAATTTCGTGTACTTTCTACACCTGAACTACCTAATCCTTTTACACAATTACAAAGTAGATGATTCTGCTTATGTTTACATTTCTTTAACAAACATTTTATTTTGAACAAGCTGTACAAAACGCAATGCGTCTCATTTTAATAATGTTTTGCAAGGTGTATAACTAAAAATCTGTCTATCTATTTGCTATCAATTTGATAATTTGAATAGTCAAGACATTTGAACGAGATTTGTGTCATAGTTCACATGCACGCAGCTCCGTGTGTATGGGAGAAAGCCACATTATACGGTGTATTTCACCGGTGTGTAAGCTCAGTTCCCCCAAGTTCATTGTAACTTTGGTCGTGTCGTGTATCACCTCCTATCAACGTCACACCTCCCTACACGCATCGCTCGTGAATATACTTCCTTGCTCTGGTTAACGGGTATGCATCGTTTGAGGCAATAATCCTAAATACACGCTGGAATCTATACTTACATTGGTTAATCTACGTGTTAGCTAGTCTCCGCTGCTATGTATAATTTGAACCGATTAGAATAATTGAAATATTTCTTTGATTTCATGTTGTCACATAAAATGGAATAATCTGTATCACACATACGATGAAAATTTTATAACGCGAAGAATAGTTGTCGTTGCAGAGAGTTTTAAAAACGTATGCATATATGTATGCATGTGGATTGAAATGCAGGAAAGGAAGCTCTGATCGATCATTGGCAAGAGCCAGAAACGTAACCGGGCTAATGGATGTTTCGAAAAGCTAGCATTTCTGTGACAAAGTGCATAATTGACCTAATTGATCGTAACAAGCGTTCGCCGGCAAAATGACGAAATCCCAAAGCTCGAACAAAAGGTCTCGTAGAAGGTAAAATCATATGAGTCATCGATATCATCTAAAACAACAAAATTCTTCCGTACTATCTGACGACTTATATGTAGATATTAATTTAGTTATTTGTATCAATTTTTCAATTTTTAGAAATTAATTCTATCATACCGTACCATTCTACAGTATGTAGCTCTAATAGGAATAAAATCATTTGTTAAAAATATTCATAGTTTTAGAATAATTTGAGTGACAATCTATATACATCTAACATATAATTTTAAATCATAGATTCCAAAGACTATAGATTTTCGATAAAAGAACCAGCAGATAATTCAAAAATTTATCAAGTTCAACAAATCACTGGAAATTTCCTTGTTTGATTGAATCTACAGTACAAAGTAAGAGAGAGAGAAAGAGAGAGTGTGCATGGCAAAGTACCAAGCGTGTGGCACACTTCGGGAAAGCACTTTAGCCTCAGGGTCGCGCATGAAAGCGGGAATGATACGATAATGGAAATAAATTGCACGGTGTTATTTAAAATTTGTCAATTATTCTCGGTTTAGTGACAGCGTAATTTTCTTAATTTTCGCTCAACACCGATTTCCAACGGATTCTGCGCGTCTCGTATCACGACTCACAAAAGAATGGATGATACATAGTCTTTCTGACGAAATACGATACATGGCACACAAAGAATGTATACAATCTTGACTCTATCGATTCCATTTGTCTGTCAGAATTCATAGATTACTTTAATCGAATAGTTTCTGGCAAACAGCGATATATCATTATACAACCTAACAAATTTTGTTACAAATTCAGCGCTAGATGTAACAAACTCGTTGAAATGGTAAGACTATGGTCTTTGCAATTACTAAAAATATACAGGTGTATTTGGTAAAGTATACATATTGAATTTTACTAAGATGGACACAGAATTGTGACTATATGCTTATTTATTTTCATTAAATCGCTTCGATCTAAATTGCATCTGTGTAGTGTATCTTTTGTAGTATACAGATCAATAGTTTTAGTTTAGTTTTTAAACACTGCTTCACGTGCTGCACGATGTAATATTCATGCAACTTAAGAAAAACACTACGATAGTAGATATAAACGTTGTATCGGAAATTTCTACCAACCGGATCAAGCAGATGTTTCCGTATACTGTTGATTGAAACATATATATATGTAGAGTACAAAATATTTACGTATCAATATCCTCGACATTTTTAGTAACATGTATAACAGTGGATAGATGTTATTCTTTCCATTATATAGTTTGACATCACTGGAGATTATGTGAATAATACATATTCTTTTTACAATATCAACTTTTATACAAAAATTCAATGAGACATTCGTAATAAAATGACAGAAATTTAATCACTATGTAACAGTCGGTATATACATATGTACTTCTGTAAAATGATAGTAAACATTGGTATTTAAAAACATGCACTCTAGTTCATCGGCATTAAGTTGAAAACTGTATAAATTTGTTACTAATTTCATGTCTAATATCTTAAAATGATTTAATACTGTCGAAGAAAACCTTGTTACAGTGTGTCACGAAAGTAATAAGTGAAACCTGAAAACTAATAAACTTACCTATAGGATATAGACGCGATCTTTTCTTAAATAATGCACCACGATGAGAAAATCGGAGATAAAGATATAATAAGAAAAAATGTACACAGGGTTGAAGCACTAATTGTTTTTTTCTCCAGCAGATAACGGATTACTTCCTACCATAAGCACATAAACAACTCTTGTTCCAATTCCACCGACGGCTACGAATACGAAACAGGTCCGTCGAATCGCGGGGCGACGCTGGATGCGGCCACGGCCCATACTCGCACCATTTTCAAATAGTCCCCTCACGAATATAAATATTTATTGCTTACGTACCTTGATATTTCCCAATTCTTCGCACAGCGAGCAATCACAGTTCATAGAAAATGCAACTGGATTAGAAAATTTCCGTGATAACAATACACTATTTAATTCAAACCGTGAGCACAACGAATATGGAACTGCTTTCAATGTCCTTACGCGCGAGTCAATATGGCTGACTACGTAGGAAAATCAGTTTCTCTTATGACGCAATCAAGCGAGTACGCCCTAGCTTAGACACATTTTCTCCACTAGATAGCAGCAGCTGAGTTGTAATCTTGACGGCCGGTAAAAAAATTCCAACAGTCGATAAATAGAGAAATCATTTTCTCATTTTTGTGTCAGATGCGTGATGTTACCTATTCGATGTAGAATAAGATTACGACGTTAATAGCGATTGGAATTAAAATTAAGGAGCTATCCTACAATTGTTTAGCGATTTTATAACGATATTCTATCGGTAACATTGAAAGAATCATTGAAAGCGAAACTAAACCACTAACTACTAATAAAAGGATTGGAAATTCCCTAAATCGTATGGTACAAAGTACATTCAATATTAGATCTATCGTATATACATCGTCTGTGTTATAATGAAGCACATGTTGAATTCACATACATACGAATTGATTACGTGGCTTATCGATAGAGCAGTAGAGTATATACTTGCCTACTTGAATTATAGTGACTACACGATTCAAAAAGGTATCGATAGATAGAAACACGAGATAGATGTTAGAGTCGTTATCGTTGACGATCTACTCATTATTTCGTTTCAGATATTGGAACGAGAGTGTAAGTACAATCGAATAGAATTCTTTCAACTACATGACGTTTCTGTGAGTAACGAATTGAACTATCGGGGGCGTTCGCTGACCATTACTGCATACTACTTGACGGTTCTCGTATGTGGTATGTGTCCAGCATTGTAAGAAGAAAACATTGTTTTGGATCTGTGTGCAGGAAAACCTCGTCACTGTATAGAAATGACGTCCCGCCTGGAAAAAGAACGTTCCAAGCAAATACAAGAGAAATGTCAAAATCTTTTGATACAAATGCTACGTGATGAGGATAATAAGTATTGTGTCGACTGCGATGCGAAAGGTTCGTGCGTCAATTGTATATTTTCTAACGATGTCTTGTTTCTGTTCGACCGATGAACCCCCATTATTTTATCCACTCCCTGCAAATATTACAAAATTGTATTTTTATATGTAACGGTTCATCTAAGTCATCAATATTGATTTGAAAACGACCTAGTTCCGCCTAGTAAGACATTATAGATTTTTAATTCCTCTGTGACAAAACCTTAGATGACAGCGATTACGAGTGAACGTCACCGTGGTTTCCTCGTTATTCATTCTTTATTCGTATACTTACTTGTTCTGCTTTTTCCTGTGAATCTCTAATAAAGAACTTTCCAGACAAGTGATACTTACCATTCCTTATCATTTCCTTATTTCGTGTATTTTATATGTCAATAAATCCTTAAATAACCTGAATCTTTAATTGCTTCATTTTATGTAAAATTGCTGTTAAATTGTACTCTTCTTATGGTATATACACTCTGTACAAATAAAATTTTATGGCACTGTATTTCTTTATTTATATTGTTAAATATTGTTTAAAAATTAAGTACAAATATGTTCTTTTATTGTATGCATTAGTTCCACATTTATGTATGTTTCATAGGACCAAGATGGGCTAGTTGGAATCTAGGTATATTCTTGTGTATTCGTTGTGCTGGAATACATAGAAATCTTGGAGTTCATATAAGTAAAGTAAAATCTGTTAACTTAGATACATGGACACCAGAACAAGTAGTGGTATGTTTATAGCTATATCTTTATTTCAAAGGTTTTAATTATGAATATTATTTACAACACAAGTGTAAGATATGATAAATGTAAAACATTTTTATTTTTAGAGTTTACAACAAATGGGTAATTCCCGTGCAAGAGCAGTTTATGAAGCAAATCTTCCAGATAGTTTTCGTAGACCTCAAACAGTTTGTAGTCTTGAAAGTTTTATTCGTGCAAAGTATGAACATAAAAAATATATAGCCAGGGAATGGGTACCACCTCCTTTACCAAAGGTAACACTATCACATTTAAAAAAAATCAATTGCTCTTAAAGTATAATAAAAATTCAAATACAAATAAATTCATTAATAAATGTGTAGGTCAATTGGGATAAAGAGCTTGACGAAGAAGCAGAAAGACAACGTAGGAGGAAAAAGGAAAATTCTAAAACCTCAAATAATCAAGCTATACTTCCACCTGTAAAAAAACCAGAAGTAGTGCCTCAGTTGCCAAAACCTAAAAGTTCTGTTAGTCCTAAACCTAACAGAGCAAATAATTCTGCAACTCTAGACCTATTGGGCTTAGGTATATATTTCTTCCCTTAGATTTCAATAATGATATTAAATGTAACTTATATTTCTAAAGATACACAAATTTTTAATAGATGCTCCAGCACAAAATCAAACAAGTGTAAATGGTGCTGGAGATGATATATTCTCCTCTTTTTTATCTGCACCTCCAGCTTCAGTAGCTTCAACAAGTAATAGTACTTCTAATACAACAACAAATGTATCAACAACAGTCAGTAAAAGTGAAGAAGAAAGCTTTTTCGATCAACCAGCACCATCACCTCAAGAAAAAAATAAAATGTCCAAAGACAGTATTTTAGCCTTGTATGGTACACCAAGTAATCAACAATCAGCAATGTTTGCAGTTCCTGGTATACATACATTTGCTAATTTAAATACACCACTAAGTTTGAAATATGGATACAATATTTATTTTGTATTTTTTGTAATTGTATTTCACGTTTTAGGTGGAATGTATGCTCAACAATCTACCGTTCAGTATAATCAAATACCAACTGTAGTACCATTTGGTCAACAAACTAATTTTCCAAATCAACAAAGTTCCTTGACTCAACTTCCCACCCAGATATCAGTTACACCTAATCAACTACCTATCACTCAGAATCAAATTACAGTGAATTCTACTTCATTAGGACCAGTGGCATCAAATACTTTAGGAAACTGTTTACATGTAGGCCAGATAAATCAGATGAATGGTGTACCTAACCCTGCCATTACAATGCAGTCCCAGATGGTACATAAATTTGTGTGTGGCAAGCTACACATATTGGAGTTATTTGTCGATAAACTAATTGTTTTGTGTATTGCTAGGTGATGCAATTAGGACAGTCTAATATTAATAGTAATAATGGTTGGAGTGGAATGTTAACACAAAATCTTCAACCAGCTCCTGGTAGCAATCCTTTTTTCAATTTAACATCTCAACAACAGCAACAATCTGTTACATTTGGCCCACAGGTACATAAATTTGTTACTTATATATAATATAAATTCTTGCAATGACAATGATGACTATATTTACATTTCAGTTACCACAACAAATGGCACAACTCTCTTTAGGTGGCACGAATTTTTCAAGTACCCCAGGAAAATCTACTGCTACAACTGCACTTCCTGGACAAACGCTTTCCACCAATTTATGGCAGTAAAAGTCTTATGGATATTATTAGTTGATTGATTATTCCATTCAGTGTTGTACACTAGTGTCGAAGGTTTGTTATCCAACATGATTAAATTTCCATATTAGTTTGGAAATCTCTGGGATATAACAAAAGAAAGACACAAATGAAGAGTACTCGAATACTGTCATTTTTCAAAAGTAATTCGTGAATGCATACAGTATTTTGAGCCTAAAAGGTTTTTCTTCTAAAGCTTTGCTAGCTTTCAACGTTATTGTTGGAAAAGTGGGAACTACAAATAAAAACGAATTTTTGACTGATTATAAAGAGTTGTTCATGACGTACAGTATATATGTATTTGACAATGTAATTGTATTATTTGCAAAAAATGGGTGCTTTTGTATTCACAATGAATGTATGTCAGGGTCCACTTTCATTATGGCAAACGATTTTATTATACTTAAACAAGTACAAGCATCTTTAGTACAATAAGCATAGTTTGCGACATAGTTCATTTTTACCCCGAAACATAAAAGAAAATCAGATATATAACAGTTTTCACGAACTATTAAAGTTCTTTGATAAATTATATATCAAAGGCTAATTTACTTAAACAGTGACCTTTCCCGTTTCAAAAGCAGATTTATTTTCTAGCATAACGTTGCAATGTTTGTATGTAATCAAAATGTATTGAATGTTTTAAAGTTTGTTTCCTACCTTTATGTCCTATTAATACTGATTTATGTAAGAACTGGAAAAAACTATGTCTCTTTGTTTTAAAGAGTTGGCGATATTGTTACTATTTCAGTAGTGTGTTGCTTGGAGCGCTAAACTGCAACGTTGATTGTAGATTAAGGAACATTTTAGACCTTAATATTCTTGAGCAAGTATTATTAATACGTCTTGTCAAAATGTATTTAGTGTTTTTGTTAATATCTAATGGCAGAGACTTAACAACCTAATCATATTATCTACACTTTGATTCTTATAGCATACATGAAATACTACAAAAACTTATGATTTTAAATTTTGTGCATTTAGAACTAAATTTTAATTACGATTGATTGTTTGATGAGAATTAAAATTCTATGTAGAACAGGTTTGGATGTTTGCCTGTTGAAAAATTATGTAATTTATTACCGTACAATATGATAAATATTGAAACTTGACAATAAGTTCTAAACATATTATCCGTCACAGTCATGTTTTATTGAATTCAATTTTTATCTTATCAAGAATATATGTACTTGATCATATAGTTAAAGAAAAGGTGCATGATACAAATGTAAAAAGATTTTTTTATGTAATTTTATAAATAATTATGAACTATCATACAATCTAAATTAATTAGGACTTGTGACTTGCCGTTGCATCGAGAAAAATTAACATATTGTAAAGCTGATGTAAGTACAAATACACGTTGTCAAAATATTAAAAAAAAAATGTATAATGTATAATTTATAAAACTTCAATAACAATTGAGCAATCAATCAAGCTTTAAATGTTTTCGATCCTATGATAACTAAACGAAATAACAATATTAAGGAATAGTTATAACATTTCCGTTATTACTTTTAAATTACATGTGGAAACATTGGCAAACACGTTTAAATTCAAAACGCCATCTACATGTTATACATTAGTAGATGGATGACATTAATTATTTATGTTTAAGACAGTCAAATAATTTTTATCTTTACAAAATACACGTTCTATATCACTAGCTGTGTAGTTATATTTTTTACATTAACCATTATCATTTAAAATTTTCTAAATCAAATTTTCAATGATACTACTGGAGAAGCTCGCCGGAAGTTGCCATGTTTACTAGTTTGCGTAGCGGGAGAAATTCCTTCATTTGCTTACAACGTCTCTTTGCTATCGCATCAAAGCCACGTGAGTCAATAATGGATAAACCAGTAGTGTTGGCTCGTGTTATAAAAGTTTTAGGAAGAACTGGATCACAGGGGCAATGTACCCAAGTTAAAGTGGAATTTCTGGGTGAACAAAACCGGCAAATTATTAGGAACGTGAAAGGCCCGGTACGAGAAGGTGATTTGCTAACCTTATTGGAATCTGAACGTGAGGCAAGAAGACTTAGATGAGTAAAAGTTCTGTTAGTCCTAAACCTAACAGAGCAAATAACTCTGCAACTCTAGACCCGTTTAGTTTAGGTATATATTTCGTCCCTTACATTTCTATAATAATATTAAATGTAACTTATACTTCTAATGATACATAAATTTTTAATAGATGCTCCAGCAGAAAATCAAACAAGTGTAAATGGTGTGGGAAATGATATATTTCCATCTTTTTTATCTGCACATCCAGCTGCAGTAGCTTCAACAAGTAATAGTACTTCTAATACAACTATAAATGTATCAACAACAATCGGTAAAAGCAAAGAAGAAAGTTTTTCCGAACAACCAGCACCATCACCTCAAGAAAAAATAAAACGTCCAAAGAGAGTATTTTAGTCTTGTATGCATATAATTGTATTATTTGCTGAAAATATTTGCTTTTGTATTCACGATGAATGCGTGTGAGGGACCACTTTCATTATAGCAGAAGATTTTATTATACTTAAACAAGTACAAGCATCTTTAGTACAATAAGCATAGTTTGCGACATAGTTCATTTTTACCCCGAAACATAAAAGAAAATCAGATATATAACAGTTTTCACGAACTATTAAAGTTCTTTGATAAATTATATATCAAAGGCTAATTTACTTAAACGGTGACCTTTCCCGTTTCAAAAGCAGATTTATTTTCTAGCATAACGTTGCAATGTTTGTATGTAATCAAAATGTATTGAATGTTTTAAAGTTTGTTTCCTACCTTTATGTCCTATTAATTACTGATTTATGTAAGAACTGGAAAAAACTATGTCTCTTTGTTTTAAAGAGTTGGCGATATTGTTACTATTTCAGTAGTGTGTTGCTTGGAGCGCTAAACTGCAACGTTGATTGTAGATTAAGGAACATTTTAGACCTTAATATTCTTGAGCAAGTATTATTAATACGTCTTGTCAAAATGTATTTAGTGTTTTTGTTAATATCTAATGGCAGAGACTTAACAACCTAATCATATTATCTACACTTTGATTCTTATAGCATACATGAAATACTACAAAAACTTATGATTTTAAATTTTGTGCATTTAGAACTAAATTTTAATTACGATTGATTATTTGATGAGAATTAAAATTCTATGTAGAACAGGTTTGGATGTTTGCCTGTTGAAAAATTATGTAATTTATTACCGTACAATATGATAAATATTGAAACTTGACAATAAGTTCTAAACATATTATCCGTCACAGTCATGTTTTATTGAATTCAATTTTTATCTTATCAAGAATATATGTACTTGATCATATAGTTAAAGAAAAGGTGCATGATACAAATGTAAAAAGATTTTTTTATGTAATTTTATAAATAATTATGAACTATCATACAATCTAAATTAATTAGGACTTGTGACTTGCCGTTGCATCGAGAAAAATTAACATATTGTAAAGCTGATGTAAGTACAAATACACGTTGTCAAAATATTAAAAAAAAAATGTATAATGTATAATTTATAAAACTTCAATAACAATTGAGCAATCAATCAAGCTTTAAATGTTTTCGATCCTATGATAACTAAACGAAATAACAATATTAAGGAATAGTTATAACATTTCCGTTATTACTTTTAAATTACATGTGGAAACATTGGCAAACACGTTTAAATTCAAAACGCCATCTACATGTTATACATTAGTAGATGGATGACATTAATTATTTATGTTTAAGACAGTCAAATAATTTTTATCTTTACAAAATACACGTTCTATATCACTAGCTGTGTAGTTATATTTTTTACATTAACCATTATCATTTAAAATTTTCTAAATCAAATTTTCAATGATACTACTGGAGAAGCTCGCCGGAAGTTGCCATGTTTACTAGTTTGCGTAGCGGGAGAAATTCCTTCATTTGCTTACAACGTCTCTTTGCTATCGCATCAAAGCCACGTGAGTCAATAATGGATAAACCAGTAGTGTTGGCTCGTGTTATAAAAGTTTTAGGAAGAACTGGATCACAGGGGCAATGTACCCAAGTTAAAGTGGAATTTCTGGGTGAACAAAACCGGCAAATTATTAGGAACGTGAAAGGCCCGGTACGAGAAGGTGATTTGCTAACCTTATTGGAATCTGAACGTGAGGCAAGAAGACTTAGATGAGTAAAAGTTCTGTTAGTCCTAAACCTAACAGAGCAAATAACTCTGCAACTCTAGACCCGTTTAGTTTAGGTATATATTTCGTCCCTTACATTTCTATAATAATATTAAATGTAACTTATACTTCTAATGATACATAAATTTTTAATAGATGCTCCAGCAGAAAATCAAACAAGTGTAAATGGTGTGGGAAATGATATATTTCCATCTTTTTTATCTGCACATCCAGCTGCAGTAGCTTCAACAAGTAATAGTACTTCTAATACAACTATAAATGTATCAACAACAATCGGTAAAAGCAAAGAAGAAAGTTTTTCCGAACAACCAGCACCATCACCTCAAGAAAAAATAAAACGTCCAAAGAGAGTATTTTAGTCTTGTATGCATATAATTGTATTATTTGCTGAAAATATTTGCTTTTGTATTCACGATGAATGCGTGTGAGGGACCACTTTCATTATAGCAGAAGATTTTATTATACTTAAACAAGTACAAGCATCTTTAGTACAATAAGCATAGTTTGCGACATAGTTCATTTTTACCCCGAAACATAAAAGAAAATCAGATATATAACAGTTTTCACGAACTATTAAAGTTCTTTGATAAATTATATATCAAAGGCTAATTTACTTAAACGGTGACCTTTCCCGTTTCAAAAGCAGATTTATTTTCTAGCATAACGTTGCAATGTTTGTATGTAATCAAAATGTATTGAATGTTTTAAAGTTTGTTTCCTACCTTTATGTCCTATTAATTACTGATTTATGTAAGAACTGGAAAAAACTATGTCTCTTTGTTTTAAAGAGTTGGCGATATTGTTACTATTTCAGTAGTGTGTTGCTTGGAGCGCTAAACTGCAACGTTGATTGTAGATTAAGGAACATTTTAGACCTTAATATTCTTGAGCAAGTATTATTAATACGTCTTGTCAAAATGTATTTAGTGTTTTTGTTAATATCTAATGGCAGAGACTTAACAACCTAATCATATTATCTACACTTTGATTCTTATAGCATACATGAAATACTACAAAAACTTATGATTTTAAATTTTGTGCATTTAGAACTAAATTTTAATTACGATTGATTATTTGATGAGAATTAAAATTCTATGTAGAACAGGTTTGGATGTTTGCCTGTTGAAAAATTATGTAATTTATTACCGTACAATATGATAAATATTGAAACTTGACAATAAGTTCTAAACATATTATCCGTCACAGTCATGTTTTATTGAATTCAATTTTTATCTTATCAAGAATATATGTACTTGATCATATAGTTAAAGAAAAGGTGCATGATACAAATGTAAAAAGATTTTTTTATGTAATTTTATAAATAATTATGAACTATCATACAATCTAAATTAATTAGGACTTGTGACTTGCCGTTGCATCGAGAAAAATTAACATATTGTAAAGCTGATGTAAGTACAAATACACGTTGTCAAAATATTAAAAAAAAAATGTATAATGTATAATTTATAAAACTTCAATAACAATTGAGCAATCAATCAAGCTTTAAATGTTTTCGATCCTATGATAACTAAACGAAATAACAATATTAAGGAATAGTTATAACATTTCCGTTATTACTTTTAAATTACATGTGGAAACATTGGCAAACACGTTTAAATTCAAAACGCCATCTACATGTTATACATTAGTAGATGGATGACATTAATTATTTATGTTTAAGACAGTCAAATAATTTTTATCTTTACAAAATACACGTTCTATATCACTAGCTGTGTAGTTATAATTTTTACATTAACCATTATCACTTAAAATTTTCTAAATCAAATTTTCAATGATACTACTGGAGAAGCTCGCCGGAAGTTGCCATCTTTACTGTACTGCGTAGCGAGAAAAATTCCTTCTTTTGCGTGAAACATCTCTTGGCTGTCGCATCAGAACCACGTGTGACAATAATGGATAAACCAGTAGTTTTGGCTCGTGTTATAAAAGTTTTAGGAAGAACTGGATCACAGGGGCAATGTACCCAAGTTAAAGTGGAATTTCTGGGTGAACAAAACCGGCAAATTATTAGGAACGTGAAAGGCCCGGTACGAGAAGGTGATTTGCTAACCTTATTGGAATCTGAACGTGAGGCAAGAAGACTTCGATGAGTTCATAAGGAGAATTAATTGCCAGCACCTGAAAGTCACCAATAGTGTCTGGACTCTAACGATACAATTCATTCCATCAACAAAAATGCGGACTATCCCACGATTCCAATAGCACGAGCCTCCTTGGTTCAAAAAATCCATGTCAATGAAGATGTTCACAACATTTGTAATAAATACTGGCTAATATTTGATTGAATATTTAATTTTGTTTTATTCTTCATATTTTCACACATGTGATTCTACAAATATGATGTTGTAAACAGCATGTTACTTAATAAACCGTATTGGTTATAATTAATATGCTCATAACTTTTATGAAAAAATTATAAGTATATGAGATTTCATACATTTAATACTTTCTTCTCTTGTATTGATTACAGAATATGTTATATTTACAGTGATCTAGTGTACATTCTTTTTATAAAATTTGATTTCAAGATAGTCTTTCATATAATACCTAATGCGATTCATGTATAGAAAAATACATGATTCACATTTTCTTCATACATTAAAATGCAATATGTATACATAATATAAGATACAAGTAAAATAATTTTATACAAATTGTTATATCCTCCTTCGTTTTGGTGGAGGTGTATCACGTGGACTGGAAGATGCTTTAGATGTACTATCCATACTTTGCCTAGTTGGTCGTTTTGGACCTCTTTTCAAACTTTCACGACCAGAATCAGAATCTTTACGTTCCTTTTTGCCATTTGAAGCTAAAAAATGAAATTATGTAATCTTTCAAATGCACTCAAAAATATTGAAGACAAATATACATATACCTGTTTCTTCAAGATCATCCTTTCCCTTTGACCGGCCCTTAGAAGATTTGTATTCTTTCCTAACATCTTTTATTTCTCTAAGCTTATCCTTTTTTAATTCTATATCTTTAACATATTTTTTAAATTCTTCTTTTTTTTTGTCAATGTCTTTGCTTCCTTTAAGATCGCGAAGAATAGTTTCTTTTTTCATAGGATCTTTAATTTCTTTATCTTTCTTAAGCTCCTTAAATTTTTCCCTTTGTTCTTTTAGTTTTAATTCTGGTTCTTCTCTTTTTCGAGATTTAAGAGGTCCCAAAAATTCTTCTGGTAAAGAGAAATCTATCTCTTGACTAGGAAATGGTAAATCTTCCATATCATCCTGGAATATCTTGAATACATTACCAACATTATTTTAAACGATTATAAGTAATTTTTTAGAACACAATAGTAAGTACCAGAGCCATTAGATCATACATTGATTCCAAATGTTCCCAAATTGTTTTTAATGATACATCTTTGTGAATGGCAACACGAAATTTTTCCCATATGCAAACCATATGAAAATATTTATTAATACCTTAGAAGGAAAATATTTAATAAAATCTTAGCAGCTAGCTATATCTCTTTTGCATAAACTTACATATATTACATAAAATTATGAATTCTATTTTTGTTATCAATGTAAACATAACCTAGGTAATGTCATTGTGTGAATTGAAATCTTACCAACAGGTTTATGTCCATTCATAGCAAAGAATAATTGAATTTCATTTTCAACATTCCATTCTATTTCATCAGCAGAAGTGTCTGTTTGTTTCTCTTTAACTGCCATTGTTAATTTTCATAAAATTACAGGATATATCAATTTTATAACGCTCACATTCTTTAGTATCAATGGTGATGCAAGCAGTGTAGCCAAATGCTACAACCTTGTTAGATTCAGAAAATTGTGTACCATATTATTGTGTTAAAAGTCTAATATATATGAATCGTAATTACATATAAAATTATCGAAGTAATAGATTTTATAAAATTAGGAACAATTACTTATGAAAAAAATATCAATTTGTTATCAAGTTATCATCTGTAAAAAGAAATAATTTTCATACTTGGTATGTACTAAATAAAAAAATGTATGAATCTAATGGATAAATATTATTGTCATTAACAAAATGATAATGAAGAGCATATAACATTACATTATACATTATAATATACATAAATATGTATTATATTTTTATTTGTATATTTTAGGTACTATTCCACGGTATTATACATTGTAATCAGGTATTATTATTTTGTGTTAATAGTATCTGATAGTACACAGTATGCATGAAAGCATAGATGACATATGTAAAGCTATTGATGAAAATTTATTGCGTAATTTGGAGTTAATGCAAGAAAAGATTGATATTGATGTCCAAATGGAGAAAATATTACGTGATGGTTACATTGAATTAGCTAAGGCTAAATACATACGAGGCAAAGAAAGTATAAGTGTTTTGCAGGTTCCTGTTGACAATGAGAGAGTAGTCACACTATTTGAATTGGAGACAAAGTTGACTGAGGAAACTGGCAAAATAATTCCAAATTTTGACATAAGCTTAAAGAGATTGGATAAAAGTGAAGACGAGATACAAGATCCTATAAAATGGTTTGGAGTATTGGTCCCACAGAGTTTACGAATTGCACAGAAACGTTTTCAAGAATCTCTTTATATTATTGTGAGAGCAGCAAATATACAAGCAGAAATTGCTTCTGTAGTAGATAAATTACAATCTTTATATTTTTTAAAACATACTTCTTGTTCAATAAATGACACTAAAATATAAAAATTACATAAGTTTTGTCATTTCATCTTGTTATATTATCTTATTAACTATTTTTTACAAAAAATTTTATGTTTGTAATTGTAAATATTTCTTTGTATGAATAAAATTTATGTCAAAACAATTGTAATTAATAAAAATACATGTGATAAAGTCTGCTACCCAATGCGATTTAAAAATTTTATTTATTACCTACGAAGAACTTTTACTATTGATTCATCATAGTTATTTGTGAAGAATTGTTGGCATGACAAAACAGTATCCCTAAAGGAAATTCCCGCCAATTCCTACCTTTTGGTTTGAGTCTTAGAACCGAAAAAGTGATACTTCAAATCTACCTTACTTTTTTATTCAAAAATTTATTTTACTGTCATCCCGATTCTTTTAATACAAGCGTAATGGTAAGTTATTAGGAATAAAAATGCTGTAAAAAAAATTAAAATCTTTTCTAATATATTCTTTTCATTATATCCTATTAGTTTTGGTATCATTTTCCTAAATCTTCGAATTCATTTATTTTTTATTCTGTTTTATATATTTTTTAGGATTCTAGTAGCCCAGCACGCTCTGATAGACATACAGAGGCAATGACATCTCCTGCACCTGAAATAGATGAACCATTTGAAGATGAAGCAGATTTACTTGGTAATGACAATGATGTTAATCAGGAAGAAGAAGAAGAAGAAGGAGAAGAATTATTTGGAGATAATATGGAAGCGTAAAGTCTTTTTCATTTTTTCATATACTAGATAAGATATATGTGATATTGGGTTTTGGACGATATATTTTTATTTCAGTGATTATCGTCCAATGCCAGCATTAGATAGATATGATCCAGATGTAGTGGATGATGAAGAGTACTCAGAAATGTCTCAAGGAGAACGTGCAGTTGCTGAAGCCATTATGCTTAAAAGAGACAGAGCCGCAGGAATTATCAGAGATGATAGATATTTACTTTATGGTATATTTTAGTATCGTAATAATTTAATTAATATATACTTTGCAAATGTATCATACAACATAGATTTTAAATGTTCAAGATGAGAGTGATGAAGAAGAAACACATGCCCGTAAAAGGCGTATGGCTGAAAAAGCAGCAGTAGGTGAGATAGAAGACACAGAGGTAAGTATCTTGCTTACTTTTTGTTCTACTGCATAATTTATTTTATTATGTTATATAACTATATTTATTTTCATTCTAGATGATTGAATCTATCGAGAATTTGGAAGATACAAAAGGTCATTCAGTTAAAGAGTGGGTGTCTATGTTAGGACCAAAAACTGAAATCTCCAATCGTTTCAAAAGCTTTCTTCGTACACATACTAATTCAAAAGGACAATATATGTACAAAGAACGAATTCGTCACATGTGCGAGAGTAATCAGGTAATATTTTTGTATTATTAATTGTAATAATGCTCATACAAGACATAAAAGATATTTATATTATTTTTTAATAGTCTAGCTTTGTTGTGGAGTTCCCTATCCTTGCTAGTAAAGAACATGTTTTGGCTTATTTTCTACCAGAAGCTCCATTTCAAATGTTAGAAATATTTGATGAAGTTGCAAAGGAACTAGTACTAAATATATTTCCCAGCTATGAAAGAGTTACTGGCGAAATTCATGTCAGAATATCAGAACTGCCATTAATAGAAGAAATTCGTACATTTAGGTAAAACGTAATTATATATCAACAAAAATGTTTTACTCTTCAAAAATATAACATAATATTTATGGTGAAAATTAGGAAATTACATTTGAACCAATTAGTACGTACTCTAGGAGTTGTTACTGCAACCACAGGAGTACTACCACAATTGTCTGTTGTAAAATATGACTGTACAAAGTGTGGATATGTACTTGGTCCTTTTGTACAGCATCAAAACACTGAAGTTAAGCCTGGCTCATGCCCTGAATGTCAAAGCATTGGACCTTTTATGGTAAGTTCAAATATTAAACATAATCTTATTTATATATAAACAATATGTTCATTCTATAAATATAGTAATACTAATTACAGATTAACATGGAACAAACAATATACAGAAACTATCAAAAAATTACAATTCAAGAATCACCAGGCAAAATTTCCGCAGGGAGAATACCTAGAAGCAAAGAATGTATTCTTCTGTCAGATCTCTGCGATCGCTGTAAACCTGGAGATGAAGTAGACGTTACCGCTATTTATACGAATAATTACGATGGTTCCTTGAACACAGAACAGGTAAAAGATATTTGTGTATGATTATTTAAAAATTTTATATTAATTAATTACTATTAATTTTGTATTTAAGGGTTTTCCTGTATTTGCAACGGTCCTTCTTGCTAATCATTTACAAGTAAAAGATTCGAAAGAAATTGTAGAATCTTTAACCGAAGAAGATATTTCTAGTATCATTAATTTAAGTAAAGATCATCGAATTTTTGATCGCATTGTCGCAAGTATTGCGCCTTCAATTTATGGTCACGAATATATAAAAAGAGCTTTAGCTTTAGCAATATTTGGAGGCGAATCAAAAAATCCTGGTATTTTCATTTCTAACATCATTTTGGATGTATTTTGGAGAGTATTCAAGACTATTCAATAAAAGTCTTATATTTACATAGGTAACAAACATAAAGTAAGAGGAGATATTAATGTGTTATTATGTGGAGATCCAGGAACAGCTAAATCTCAATTTTTGAAGTATGTTGAAAAAATTGCACCAAGATCAGTATTTGCAACAGGTCAAGGAGCTTCAGCTGTGGGATTGACTGCTTTTGTAAGAAGGTCGCCAACTACTCGAGAATGGACATTAGAAGCTGGTGCCTTAGTCCTTGCCGATAATGGAATCTGTCTTATTGATGAATTCGATAAGGTACATTTTATATGAAATGCTTGTGATAAAATATAATTATTATTGTATTTCTAGATGAATGATCAAGATAGAACATCTATTCACGAAGCTATGGAACAACAAAGTATTTCTATTTCAAAAGTGGGAATTGTTACATCACTTAATGCTAGATGTTCAGTAATAGCTGCATCCAATCCCATTGGAGGCAGATATGATGCTAGTATGACGTTTTCAGAAAATGTAAGATATAATATAAGATGAGGAAGTATATTTTTATTTTATTTTATATATTATATATCATAAGTTATATTTATATAATTCTTTTACATAGGTGGATCTATCAGAACCGATTTTGTCTCGTTTTGATATTCTTTGTGTAGTAAAAGATGAAATAGATCCTATGCAAGACCGGCATTTGGCTAAATTTGTTGTGAATTCTCATATCAGACATCATCCGTCAAATACAGGAAAAGTAACATCAACACAAGAAAAAACAAATGATATATCTATTCCACAAGATCTTTTAAAAAAATACATAGTTTATGTACGACAAAACATTCATCCTAAATTAACAAATATTGATCAAGATAAGGTAGCAAAATTATACAGCCAATTAAGACAAGAAAGTTTGGTAAGTGGAAAACATTCATAAATTTTTACAAAAATTTTCCAAGTATAATAATATAAACTTCATCCTAATAGGCCACTGGAAGTTTACCAATTACCGTACGACATATAGAAAGTATTATACGTATGGCCGAAGCAAGTGCTAAAATGCATTTACGTGATCACGTTCAAGAAGGTGATATTAATCTTGCTATCAGAATGATGCTTGATAGTTTTGTTGATACACAGAAATATTCGGTAATGAAAAGTATGCGCCAGGTATGATCGTGAATATAATTATGAATACATATGTGTACACAATGATTTTATTGAAACTATAATAAATGTTCTATTATTTTCTAGACATTCCAGAAATATCTGTCATATAACAAAGATCACAGTGAACTTCTGTATTATATACTTAGGCAGCTTACATTAGATACTTTAGCGTTTCAAAAAGCGATACACGGAAATCGTATTACAACGATTGAAGTTTCAGAAAAAGACTTATTGGATCGGGTATGGATTATCTCATTTCTTCTCCTATAAATCCACAAACCTCGTACTAAAATCGCTATTTTATTTTAGGCTAGACAAATTGATATATGCAATCTGCATCCATTCTATGAAAGTGAAATTTTCAAATTAAATAATTTCCTTTATGATGCAAAGAGAAAAGTAATAATACAAACACTTCCTGAAGGAATTGATGACTAATGAAACACAAAAATTGTCAGAATAAAATCATAATTTTATTTACAGCACGATAATATTTGTTATATGAACATAAACTTTTACAGTGAATTATATTTTAATGTAATATTTCAATAAAAAATTATTTTTTTTAAGTTTCTTAACATTTATATTCCGCGCTTTTAATTTTATAATAAATATTTCTTAATTTATGAAAAAGTCATTAGTACAAAATTATGATCTTTTTTACTTATAAATATCTGATATAATTAGAAGGGTATTGGTATTATAATATAAATAATCAAATTCTATTACAAGCCGCGATATATAAATTATTATTTAAAATATATGTTACATATAAGTACTTTAGATATCTCAATTTTTTACAATGAAATTATTGTACATACATTTATTATATATGAATCAACAAAGAAAAAGAGAATACTTCATAAATATTTAAAAAATGAATATACTTATCATAAGGTTTTTTTTATCTAAAATTGTTTATTTAGAATGTCTTTTTGAAAATAGAAAATTGTTAGAATGATTACTAGTTTTACTACTGCTACTATTGCTGCTGCTACTACTACTGCTGCTGCTACCACTGCTACTGGAAACGCTATCACTAGAATCTGATTCACTGTCTGAAGATGAACTACTACTGCTGCTGTCGTTACTACTACTGGAACTACTGCTATCAGCACTAGAATTTGTATTACTAGAACTACTATGTTCTTCTTTCATTTTTTTTTGTAAACGACTTTTCTTCACTTCCTTTTTCTGTTCTTCGCTGTAAATATGACATACGATTCCCATTAGCATTAAGATTTTTTGTCTTGAAACTTAATAATTTAATCATATTTTGACAAATTTACCCATTAGATTCTTGCTGCTTCTGTAAGGCTCTCTTCAATTGCGATGTACGTGAAGATCTATGTAAATATTTTCGTTTTCCCTTACATTCATAACTCCAATGTCCCATTTCCAGACATTTTTGGCACCGTACCTTTTGTGGGCAAGAATTACTGTAAATGTTATAAAGTGGTTTAAATCAATTATAATTATATACTGTTATGCATCCATTATTCTTCCATTATAAGATTTTCATGAGAAACATATTACTAAAATAATTGAGGAGTACAGAAATCATAAAAATATTTTAATTTTATACTAACTTTTTCTTTAACACTTTCAAGCCGCTTGAACTCATATTATATTTATGTTCATACTTTGTTACATTTAATCCGTTAATAACTTATATTCGATGACCAATACTATTTTTAACGAAGTTTGTTTACATGCAAAATAGGTTACTTTACTGAATAAGCTTCCAACACGCCATAAGACAAAATGTAATTGCTTTTGGTAGGTTATTTGGAAATGTTTTAACGGAAATTACCAATCACGAGTCATGTATAGTAAGTATCATAAAGTGAAAAAAAATATATATAAAACTTTTTAATTTTATATATTTAATATTAGTCAGTGGCTTCTTATAGATTTAATAAATAAATTATAGTAAGCAAGTATTTTAAAATATATCTTTTAAGAAAAATAATATTCTTAATCGATGGTTGTAAATTCTTAGAAGAATATGGACAATATTCTAAAGGAAATTATATAAAAAAATTGAACGACTATTAATGTATTTGTCTTATGAATTAATATGTATATGTATACATACATATTCATAAAAATCACGATGTCTCCAAATAATGGAAAACACGATTTAGATTTAATGAAATATGTTAATAAGAATACAGAACTAAAAATTATTAGAGATACTTTAAATACAAAAACTAATACGCTACGACTTAAAAAAGAAATACTCAAAGAAAGATATAAAGACTTGGTAAATTATTAATAAATTTAAAGCTGTTTGTTAAATATGTGTATATACATCATATATCGTCTACATTTATTTTAACATTGTTTTACTTTAAAGGATAATATAAATTGCAAAGTATGGGTTACAGAAGATGAATTTTGTAACGAAATATGGAATTTTTCTTTAAGGCATAATTTTAATTCTATTTTTAATCAAAATTCTCATATTACAAAAGTAGATGAACTTTACAAATGTAAATATAACACTGTGATTGATGAAAATTTAAACAAAGTTGATATGTGTAATAAAGTATTAAAATTAAAAAATGAAATTGATATTACCAATAAGGAAATAATACTCATTCGTAACAAAAATACAGAAACCGATTTAAAATATTGTGAATCTACTTTAGATGATCTAAAATCTTTTTCGGAAGAGATATTGCAACTTATAAGGTATTATTATTAATATTTATAGATATTACTTTTACTATGTTCAATAAAAAAGAGTGACTTATATTGATGTGTATTAATTTTAGATTAATAATTACTTCAGGGAAAAATGTATACAATTCAATGATAAATCGGAACTTAAGTACAAGTATGATAGAAGAATTTACGAGTGCAAGGAAATTGTTCCAAAAATCTAATTTTTGCGGTAGTGCTTTAACTGAAAATATTGTTTCTCCATCTAAAATTATTGAAGAATCTAAAGAAGTATATAATATAGTTATTACTTATTATATGAAATTATATTTTTCATCGTATCATATTTAAAATTGCAGTGTCATAACATTAAACATAATGTAAAGTTCGGAAGATTTATTATGAAAACACGAAGTCTTATTTCTCTTAAATATGAAAAAAAAAAAAAAAAAAAAAATGTAAGAAATTCAGGATGAAAGAAATGAGTTAACGTATTCGTAGAAGTACTTCATTTCGTAAAAATAATGTAGTGTAATTACAATATTGCGGAAGTTACTAATATACGTAATAAAGTATTTTATATGTTAATTTCAGTATTAAACAATAATTTGAATAAAATCAAAGTCCTAAAATGTTTATGTTATATTTATATATTTAGAAATATACAGCATCCTATATATTCATATACATTGAATTACATTAATATCATTTTATAATTATACATACGTAATGTCGCACTTGATAGACTATTCAACAATATTATAATTTGAGAAGTAATTTATTTCATTTTCATACAAATTTAATCATTTTTCAATCGTACTATAGTATTACTTATGTATTTTAAAACTGTTGAACAGTTTATCACAACAATCTGTATTATAGCACTCTTTTTGGCAACTCTTAGATATACTCTGATACTCATTTAATATTTCACTGTGTGTTAAACATACAGAAGTATATACTGTTAAAAGAAAATGATATTTCAATTGCAACATTTTGTTTTTTTTTAGTAAGGAAGATGAATGTATATATTTTGTAAATTATATACACAACTATTATTGTTTATAACACAAAGATAAGCAATTTGACATGAAATTTATAAATTGACATTAATATTTAATTAATTTCAATTAATTTGAAAGTTATTAATAGCATAAAACTTATTATTGATATAATCTACAAAATTTGTTATTGCATAAAGAAAAAATTTTTAACATGAAGTTAGGTAAAGTCTTATTTATACAATATTATTATCGGTCTTTATTTTATGGACAAGTTGTAGAAGTTTGAAAGACAAAGTTTAATGCAAATACGTTACATTATATTATAGTTGAAACATAACTAGTGTAGAAAAATTGTGTAAATAGACACATAACAAATCATACATTTATGTCAACGAGTAGTTACAGAATAGACATACTTTCTCTTAATTATAATTAAAAGTTTGCTAAGTTCCATTTTATGTTTTATATGTTTCCATAATTCCCAAAATTAATAATTTTACATTATCATTTACAAAATATTATAACATAAAAAAATTGAAGTAGAATCTATGAATACTACTGTTCACTTACATCATACACAACAATGTTTCAATACCTATAATCTTTGTTTACTAACAAGCATATAGTCAATGTTTTCGATATATTGAAATAACACTAACTAAAGAATAAAAAATATCTGTTTGCTATATATATAACTTACAATATATTAATATAATATTATTTTGAGTTATACAATTAATACAAGTAAAATTGTGCTAATTATTTAATTTCTTATTGCACAGCCATTGCATAGTAAAATGGATTATAAATCAAATTTTTATGATTGCATTTATTAGTTTCTGAGAAAAACAGGTAGTATCAGGTGTATGAGTGTAAGAATCTGTAACATGTTTTAAAAATCAATATATTGTTGGCTATAAATAAAATTCAATCAACTGTTACAGTTATGAATCCAATATAAAACATACATATATACATATACATATAAGTTTGTATACAATTGACCATATTCAATAATGCAATCAATTATAATATAATTATTTATAATTGATATTGGCACTATATTTCAGTGCAGAAAAAATACGAAAATTTTACTGATAATAAAAATACTTGCCTTTTTAAATAACATCAGAAGCACATATGGAACTTAGCAAAAAATGATCTTACAATAATATAATATTAAAACTAGATAATAGTATGCTTGTTTGGCAGCTCCTTCATCTGATGAGAGCATACTAATGACTCAATTAAAAATCATAATTGCACTAATTATTACAGTTAATTAATTTAAATGTCACAATTTTTAACTTTTTCTGTAAACATATACAAATATAAGTAAATGTATATTATAATTGCCACTGAATATTGCAACTTATTTAACAAATGTGAAAAAAATATCTTTTTATAATTATTTAGAATATTTAAATATAAGATTGTTTACATTTAGTCTTAGAAATAAAAAAATAATACGTTATTCGTTACAGTATGCTAAATGATATATAAATAGATTTTTTTGCCTTTTGGAAGAGTGTTTTCTTGTGAAACCTCTCAAAACTGAAGCTCCTGTGGTATAACATAAAATAACTAACACAATATCTACTTTCACGCTATAATACAAGGTAAACTTATCATTAAAAATAATTTTAATTCTTTCGTCAAAATATCTTGTTTGTATGGCAATGGATAGCAGTAACTGAAATATAAAATCATTGATGCCGATTCTTAATTGTATTTCTTCAATTGAACAATATTATCTCACTCGATTGTAGTTTACTATTTAGTAAATCTTGAAAATAATAATTATGTCTCCAAAAATGATATTCATGTACCTGTCTGTAAGAAACTGTGAACTTAATGTATCTTTGAAGTTACAAGATAACTGTAAGTCATAATATAATGTAAAACAATATATTGCATGCAAATTAAAATACATTATATTTTATAATATTGATAAATAATATACATAAAATAAACAAAATAAATGAGTGAAGTATGAACTATATATATTAATAAAGTATGAGTACAATTTATGTCATTACAATATCTAAAATATTTCATCGTGAATTTATTTTCTTATAGTTTTATTAGCGGTTGTGCATATTTCCAAGTCAGCACCAATTTCATAATTTATTTATATATGTTTCTTTTTTTCATATTGAAAATGTATCGCAGACATGTGATTAGTTATTAATCATGTTATGAGAATACAAATATATGCACATTTTCATATATTATATATCCATAATTGCAGACATGTGATTAGTTATTATTCATCTTATGAGAATACAAATATATGCACATTTTCATATATTATATATCCATAATTTATATAATTTTTATTGATGTGAGATCATTACAGTGAAAATGTAGTATTAATAGATATTAGTATCAAATATCATTTGTATCATTCTTATTAAGAATCGACATCTAAATCATATCAGAAATAATTTTTTTAATTTTGTTACATGGATCTATAAGGTCCTTGCATTTTTAAAAACTGAATAACTAAAGAAGGTCCTCCTGCTACTATTTCTGGTGGTATTTGAGAAAGTGGACAATTTTCAATTGACATAATACTGAGATTTGTGCATAAAGCTAATTCAAATGGTAAATTGTGTAAGTTAGCATTATCATTTACATAAAGTGAATCTAAATTTTCTAGTGTACCAATTTCTTCAGGTAAATAATTTAGATTGTTTTCTCCAACGCTTAAATATGTTAAATTTGTTAAATGACCAATTGCTCTTGGCAAAGAAGTTACCTGATTAGACTGTAAGATTAGCTTCTGCAAGTCCCTTAGGAAACCAATTTCATTAGGTAAAGATTCAATTTTATTTTCTTCAAGATCTAACACCCTGAGTTTACGCAAGTTCGCTATGCTGGCAGGAATACGTTTTAATAAGTTATTAGAAAGTATTAAGACTTCTAAATTTTGAAGGCATTGGATATCATCAGGAATTTTTGTAAGTTGATTTGTACCCAAATTTAATTCAACCATATTGACCCATGTCCCAATATCTAATGGCAAAGCAGTCAATTGATTTTCTTTCATGTTTAACTTTGCAAGGTTCTTTGCTCTAGAAAAAATACCATATGGTATTTTATCTATTTTATTGTGTTCCAGATTGATGGAATAAACGTTTGTAAACTGAGCTGGTCCTCCTGATGGATATGCAGTAAAAGCATTCCTGGACAATGTGATTGTTGTCAAGTCTGAAAGACTTGAAAGCAGTCCATCTGGTAATTGAGATACTTGATTTCCTTCTACACTAAATTCATCCATTAATTTACAATTTGCCAAGGACTTTGGAATACTATTTAATCTATTATATCTAAGTCCTAATCTTGTTAATAAGACTAATCTTCCGATTGTATCTGGAATATCCAAAAGCTCATTGTGTTGCAAATCAAGTGTAGACAACTGAACACAATTCCCAATTTCTTCAGGTAAATGTTCCAAATGATTATGGGAAACGTCAAATGTTATCAAATTGACTAATTTACCGATACCAGCAGGAAGTTCTCTGATCTTATTCTCTCTCAGACTCAGCATCGTCAAATTTGTCAAATTTCGTATATTATCACTTACATATCGGACTCGATTGAAGCGTAAAAATAATGTTGTGAGATTCGTCAGTTTATATACGACATCGGGTATTTCGCTCAGTTTGTTGTGCCTTAAATCAAGGACTCTTAAAGACTTCAAATTCTCTAACGTATTTGGTAAACTTGTCAAAGAATTTTCACTCAAAGCTAATGTTTCCAAATTTCCAAGGCAACCAATTTCTGGCGGCAACGTAACGAGTTTATTACCGTAGAGATAAAACTCGACTAAATGCGTCAAGTCCCGTACCGTACTAGGTAGATGAGTAATATTCGATTTACTTAAATCCAGCCGCTCTAAGCATTCTTCTTTACATCTGGTAAATTCTTTAGAAACATCTAAATCGGCTTGTATCGGTTTCCCTTTCTTTGTAGTTGGCTTCGGTTTATTCGATTCCGGGTGTTTGACAGTTACTGTTTTTTTAGTGTCTGGTCCTGCTATGGACGCGGACGATAATTTTTTTTCTTTCGTTTGCTCTTTATTATCCCGTAGGAGATCCACATCCTCAGGCATGTCGCCGGCTGTACAGGTGGTTAAACCACAGCCTTCCAAATATTCAGGAATATCTTGTTCCTTCATGTAAAAGTTCCGAACACTGTCTTCGAGGTCCTCACGGTCCCTCTTCACCTCGGACAAACACACTGTTGAAATGTTACCCACACCTGTCCAATATTTGTTCGACTTTTTCATAACCTAATCACTATACGTAACTATGATTATTTTCTGAGTATCTCCTATTTTTACGACATCATACTCTTTTTCAAGATTTCGTACTTTACAAGTATTGACATATCGATGTCATCCACTGCAAGTAGCGCAAACGCGAAACGGCTGTCCGAGGATTAGACGAACAACGAATACCTGAACACCGTTCCAAAAATCAGCTAAACATTATCTTTCGATATATCATATGTGTTATACGTATTTTTCTCAAGTGCATTATGTTCTGAATAATAATTATATTTATAATAGATAGACATCACATATTCAAAATTATTCGAATATCAAGTTTTACAAATTGAAATTTAGGATTTTTAGTATCCAATGTACAATAACACATAGAAATGTAGCTTAAATGATATTAAATCATGATGTCTTCTTGGACACAATATTTCAAACGTTTAAAATTGCAATTCAAATATTTTTGGAACGATTTTATGAGATAAAGTTAAATAAACTGTAGTTCAAGTCTGAATTACAAATAATTATCATAATGTTTGAACTTGAATTATTGCGAAAAAAGTTAGATCCTCTTGTAAAAGTAGATAAAATTTGTTTGTCATATGTAAATCGTATTTTTCCAGAGTTCAAAGATATGCCGTATTTTATTCTGTATAAAGAAGTATGTTGCACAATTGTTACCATTTTATAAAAAGGATTATTTTAGTAAATATATTCTCTGTTATTTTATCAGGCTTCTGAATCTATCAATAATCATCCAGAATGTACCGATATTGATGAAACACGTAAGTTTTTTATACAATAAAATTTTTTATTCGTGTTATAGAAGCTACTTGATTATTTTAGAATTTGACCTTACTGGATCACCTTTGAAGTATTCATTTGGAGGAGAAGATGATTTTGAGGATAGCACAATTTTGATAAAGCAAAATTGGTATAAAGAAGAAGAAAAATACCTACCACTAAGTAGAACAGAAGCATGGTAAACTTATAAGAATTGCATAAAAGATATTTCTTGTGGTAACTATAATTAGTAATGGTAACAGCATGATTTTATTTTAGTATTGCATTGAATATATGTATTGAATTTATAAATGATTCTTTTCCACCAATATTTGCACTTTGCGATGGCAAGGATCATAAGAAAAGCAGGTTGTTAGGTACAACAATCAAAGGAGAATGGTTTACCACCATAGAAGCTTGTTTTGATGGTATTGAAACTTTTGAAACTGTTAAAAACTCTGCTTCTAAAATGTTTCAGAATCATTTGGAGCTGTCAGATGTATCTAAACAAGATGTTAGTATTATCGTCCTTTTTAATAATCTATACATAATATTTACAGCATAATTTTATTCGTGTATTTAGATTGCTGTCTCTGCATTTAGTACTTTTGATTTATTTGGAACAAAAGAGGAAATGATTGACAAACATAATAATATAAAAAGTAACTTCGATGGGAGTCTAAGTGTAGAAATACATACTTGTAGTTTATCATGTACACCTACAAGAACATCCAAAAATAATTTGGTAACATTAATTAATTATAATGAATTGAACATATTTCTTTTTTAATTAGTTCATGTTTTATTAGGTTGTTCAAGTTGCTACAAATTCAAATAATACTCCTTTAAAAGAATTATGGAAACAATTATTATTGTTAAATCAATATTTGTGTATGATAGAAGGTCATACAAAGAATGTAGATTCTCATTATAATTCAATTCCCTTGGAATTTCCACATAATTTTATAAATCCATATAAAGAGGTATCAACAAAATTTTGTATCTGAGATATTTATGTACCATTCCAAAGATTTAGTAATGTCATTTTGATGATTATTTAAAATAGGAGCATGATAATATATTGAACAATTTAAATCTTTTGTTAAATGGAGATTACAGCTTTAGACATTCTAGTGATATTGAGAAACACAAAATTAATTTTTCAAATGAAGAAAATTTAGAAAATGATACAAAAATTCATCAATATATTCAGAGTCTTCCATTTAGACACAATTTGGATTTTACAGACTTTTTATGGGAACTATTAATTAGTGAGTATATGTTATCTTTGTAGTAATATAAAAGTAAATTTGTATCTGTGTATTTAAAATAATATTAATGCTTACAGAGAATTCAAGTTACTTTGAAATGATAAAATGCATTCATATAGTGCTTGATAAAATTCTAGTGAATGATTGTTTGCCACAGGTAATACTAATATTTAAAAAGAAAATTAATTTTACTATTTTTATTAAATATGATCAAGAAAGGTGTTTGTAATTATGAAATTGATATATATATTTATATATATTAGGTTAATTATACAAATTCAACAAGGTTTGCGAAGATTATTACCAATCCACATCAGGAGAAAGTAATTTCACATTTATTATCAGGTAGTTTACCATTAGAATATGTTATAGACATGGGCTTTGAAAAGCTGTGCAGAGATTACATATGCATTTTAGCAAATGCAAGATTTGGTGAATTGCATGATATTCAACAAAAATTAAAACAGATATCTTGTAATGAGTTTACAATTGATACCTATAGGTATGTATAATGAAATTATTTATATTGCATTACATTATATATATTACAATCTGTTTTCTTAGAAACCGTAGCAGATATTGACTAATACTTTTTTTTTAAATTACACGAGGACTGATTATTTGTGGAACAATAGATTTTTTTTTAAAGGTAGCATGCCATATTAATATTTGTCCATTTACATACCTCTTATGAAACTAAATAGCATTTACTTGAAGTATTTTGCATTATTCTGCATAATTAATTAAAGAGTTATGACAGAAAAAATCCTCCTGTATCATTGAAATAAAAAAAAAAAAAGAAATTAGTCAATATCTGTTAAGGTTTCTGAGAAAATAGC
Source organism: Bombus hortorum (assembly GCA_905332935.1). Lineage (NCBI taxonomy): Eukaryota > Metazoa > Arthropoda > Insecta > Hymenoptera > Apidae > Bombus > Bombus hortorum. The sequence goes on from HG995192.1 coordinate 11,794,513, forward strand.
TTGAACACTTTATGTAGTCGACCAATACAAATATGTGTTGTGTGTGTTTTTAGAAAAAGATTATTATATTTGGTACAAATTCACATATCCTTGGAATTTATATTACTAATACAAGATAATTTAGAATGTTCAAGTGATGATTTAAGAATTTTATTTGGTTGTGTATTCAAACAGTATGTCAGTGAAAAATCGCCAATACAAAGTTGTGATTTACATCAAAACAAAATTTATACTTTAACAGCTCCCCTTCCCGTCTCAGCAGTGCATCATTTAGATGAGTAAGTTTAGTAATAATTTAGTAAATCATATAACGAATTTAATATATATTTATATTAATATAATAATACATATTATAAATTTAAATTTATATAAATATAAATTTCATATAAATATATATTATATGTTGCTTTCAGAATTCCGAGTGTGAGAAGAATTTCACTTTCATCTCAGTCTAAATTGAGAAAACTAAAGACAATTAAATACTATAGTCAGTTACCGATTTTTCCAACAAGTATATATCCATTAGGTAAAATTCTTATAAATAATATAATATTTAAGATAATACTTACATGCATGAAATTGTTCCTAACATTTTTTTAGACGACTCAAGTATAATAGGTGAAGGATATTATGTGCTCAAAACAATGTTTTCATCTAATAAAATTAAATAAAACAATGATTTCAACATACTTTGACAAAATAAAACAAACAAGATTCAGAACTTTATTTGGTCAGGTATTAAAAGTAATCCAATTATATTGCGAGGTAATTATATGTTTAATTTATAATTAATAAAATAAAAGTTATAAAAGCATTTTTCAAATACATTAAATGTATTCAGTGTATAAATATAACTAGATTTATGAGTGTTTGTACTCTCAGTCATTGATAATGTACACTCCAATTTACTATTAGACAATACTTTCACTGACCTAAACCTTGTTAAATATATATATATATTTATATATATAGTATGAATTATACTTTTAATTCAAACTACTCTTCAATGTACAAATATATATGCAAAGTATGTTATATTCGTTAAAATATCTGGTCAAATTTTTTATGAACTTTATAGCCATCATTAAAAAGATACATACTGTTACATACAATGTAAATCTTCTATATTATAGAAATAGACCGTTTTATGCTTTGAATTCATTTAACATACTTTGGTTGTCTTTATGAGTATCAGTACTATTAATGATAAAAATTATATCAACTCTAAGCCATTAATTAAAGCATGACCTTCCATGCAATAAGTACATAACATAAACAATTTTAATACTGAGAAGTTTCTACATCATCTACTCCAGAAATACTAGCTTGTTCAAGTACTTCAAGAAGCTTCTGCATTTCCATAGAATCCGATGAATTGTCAAGCGTTCTTTCGAGTGCTCGTACATACGACATACACGTACGCCCTTCGTGGTCTAAGTTTTGTGGATTTGCTTTATGCTGTAATTATTCAATAATATGCAAGTACTTATGTGATTTTTATAACACATGTATATATACTTTAATCGGTCAAGAGTAAATACACACCCATATTAGAAGTTGTGCCATAGCTAAATTTCCTGTGGCACAAGCCAAATGCAAAGGCGTTCTTAAATCTTCCATACTGACAGGCATATTGATATCTTCATAACTACATCTGGCTAAGCATAATGTAAATGCTCTCATATCACCCCTACATTACATTTAATACAACAAATCATCCAACAATAATTTATAACAATACAACTCGTCCGAAAGTCTAAAAATATTTACCGGCAAACCGAATCAATGAGCAGCTTCCCTAAAGGAATGTTCGGATTAATCGGTGGTAAAAAGAGTTTGTCTTCATATTTCCATCTGATCCATTGTTCCTTCTCTTCTCTAGGAGAATCTGAATTTGGTTTCTGTTTCCCATTTAGACAATATTCCCAAATATTATTTGCTATATCATTACCAAGGGCTAACATTACACTTAACTGACCTGCGCTAAAATTAATGTCAAGGCTATTTTATGCTGTATACACATGCATAGTTGACATGCAATACTAATAATATGCACTTATATAATTATACGTTCAAGAACAAATCATTTATTAATAAAATTATTATTTTTGTTGTATTCATTATTACATAGATCGAAAAATTGAAACCATAAAATAAGTAGCTATCGCACTTACGACCAATCATCCAAGTCTAAGGATCTAACTTTTGATATGTGTGAACCTAAATTTCTGTGTATTCCTGAGCATTCAATGCACATTAATACACCTAAGTTTAAACTAGCCCAGTCCGGATCTAAAATACGATTATAAATTGAATATAAGAAATAAAATCAAAAAGACTTCTCTAATAAATTTAGAAGTGAACTACTTACTAGGTACACCACAATCTACACAAGCATCATTTCCTGATACTTTGTTCTTTATACAATGCATTTTGAAAGCATCAGTTTCGTTTTTTTTATCACCATCGCTATTTTGTAAACTCGATAATATCTGTTGTTCTATAGCAGAAATCCAACTATCTCTGTCTTCAGCATTATTTGCTTCAAAATGCCATGTCTTATTTTCTAGTGAAATGATAGAAAATTCAAAACTATCTTCTGTAAATTAAGATGCACATAAAATGAAATCAATTTGTTTACAATATAAAATGTAGGATAATTCAAATAAATATTTAAGCACCTTGAGCATTGGATGATTTAGAACCTTTAGGCGTTTTTCCAGGCACTTTTACAGTCACATATTGTAATAATATTTCTTTACCATTAGTATCATTCATATAATCCTGGAAACATATGTAAATCTCTTAAACATAACGCATAATGTTTATAAAAATATTAAATTACGATACAATTACATGTAAGCTGGAATGATAAGTTAAACGACCATCTTCCAATAATGTAACATATTTCTTTTTCCATTCTTTTAAAGATTTACTACTGCGTTTAAATAAGTATCCTTGTTTAACAGGTATTTCCCTACCAACACCCATCTCACCCATGTTATATTTTTCCTTTTTTGATGGAGTAAATATATTAGACTTTCTTCTAAATTTCCTATATCATAAAACTTGAGTAAGACAAATTTTTCCGTAATTAAAAAAATTATGTATTACAAAAATTAAACCTGATAGTGGTTGGTGTTAATATTGAGGATCTAAAATCTCCATGTTGATTCTGTGCATTATGAAAATTGTCACCCATTATTGCAGAATCATTTTGGGTAGAACTATGATGAAATGATCTACTAGAATCTTCATCTTTATCAGATACCTGGACAAATATAAATTGTTACACAAGTTTTTTAATTCAGTACATTGAAAGAAGAGAATAACTCACGTTTAATTTTGACGAATTTGTTGCTTCCATTTCTTTGGTCAGAAGTTGTGTATTTTTGGCAATCATTGGAACAGGATACTTTGTTTCATTGTCTATTGCTTGTTGTCCATTACATCGATAATGTTTTGCAGATATATGTTGTATAATTTTTTGACACACTGTAATATTCAGAATACTCTCAAAATATCTATCAAAGTCACTGCAGTATAATAGTAATGATGTAAGAAAGAATACAATAAAAATGAATGATATTTATACATGCTGTGAATTTAGTACAAACAAACTATTGCATTATAAACTATTCTGTAATGAAACTAAATTTGCATGCAACATTGGGAATTGTTCTAAACTATTTACCATCTTGGAATACCCTTTCAACATTCAAACCATAAATAGCACATGTTTCATAATAAGGACACCTCAAGTCACATGCCAATTTTCGTGGTCTACTATCCTTTATAACCCGGGGATTAGAATCATTAATTGAATCTAAATAATGTAATAAACATGATTTAATACAAAATACATCAGTGTACATTGTAATATGTAAGAAATTCATGTAACAAGAAGTATTTTTATAATTATGTGTAAGTATTACCTTGAACTCCTACTAGTATTTTTGGTACTTCTGACATATTTCGAAATGAACACATTCTATTATAAAAACTGCAAACTATGGAGAAACTTTCCTCACTCTCTAAACTAAATACAAGTAATAAAGCATCTATCCAAGCAGAAAACTGAAATAAGTGATGCTTGTGTTAAATGTTATTAAGTAAAGAATATTATCAGAATAATATGTTTTTTAACATATGTATACATAAATACACATATGTACATCTATATGATAATTATATATATAATATATTGTTGTGTACTTGTGATTCTGGTATACCACCCTCATCTCTAATTAGCAAGAGATAACTCTGATCATTGATAAAGACTTCCTTCTTAAAGCGACCACCTTCTGGAGATTCTTCATGCATAAACGAACCAGTTAAATATCTATGAACTAAAGCAGATTTCCCTGAGTCAGATGAACCAATAATTCCCAAATGTAATTCTGGAACATCTCTAGCCAATGTCCACTCATGACTATTGACAAATGAATCTATTAACAAAATATATTAATTCATAGTAATTAAAAAAAATAATAACTTGCTTATTGTTATATAAAAAAATATATTTAGAAATATTAAAATAATAAAAATATATATATTACTTTTTTTCGCAATAAGTATCATACCTTCAATTGCAACAACATGTTCGCGGATTTGTTTTGCAATGTGTGTATCAGATATCAGATCTATTAAGTCATAAATAGCGTAAATTGATGGATGAACACTTTCGAAACGTTGTATTTCTTGTCTAATTGCAAGGGAATGATCGTGCGCACTTTGCTCAGTTGTCATTTTCTTAAAATTTCTTAAAATTACTTTTCGAAATCACATTACTGATACAGCCTCGAACTGTATTGTATTCGAGTCAACGATTAAAATATTTCCACATGATTTCAAGAATTGAAGCTTATCTGTTATCATGTAACACATGTCAAATTTGGCTATTTATCAACATTATTGGATGAACAAAACAGGTTATTTGTCACTCTGCATAAACCAACCCCACCTTTTTGGGAAACAAATACAGAACGTACTGTCAAATTGCCAAGATAAAGTTATTAGATTTAATACTTGTAAATCAACTATATTGCAAGACTTGGCTTCTTTTATAAAAAATGTTATACGCTGTTAAAATATTCTTTTTACGTAAAGCTTATATGAGACTTCATTACGTTCATGGTTTTATAGATCTGTCGTCCAAAAAGTGTATGAAGGCCTACATTGCCAACCAATAAATGTTAGGTACCGTTGCAGAATGCAATTGAATGTAATTACAGTGCAGTCTATTTTTATTTACAAGAAAAACCGTACAATATGATATCTATTAATGATCATTGTTATTAAAAGTCATGCTTACTTGATTAATTACAATAAAATTATAATCTATAATAATATAAGAGTAACCTAAATCTATTGACATTTCCAACATAGATGTAACTAGATAAGGTTTGTTTGTACTGCAGCGCATGAATCAGGCATGAATCAATTATAGCGTCTCTTATGACACTTATTGTTCGTTTTTCAAAGTACTTTTTATAAAGGAAAAATGATAAAAACTATCAAAAAATATTAATTGTATCGTGAGAATTAATAAATCTATTCAACTATTTTGCCTAAAATACACTTTTATAAATTTGCTTTGTAGAAGAGTAAAATACAATTAAAAAATATAATCTACAAAAATATCCGCAATGTCTAATGTACAAATTGATGATGATATTTATGATGGATATAATGATTATCCATCAATATATAGTATCAAAGATCTTGAACAAGATGAATTAATTCAAGAAACACTGCATACAAGTTATGCAAAAAGATCAATTGTAAGTGATAATGAATACATGTACAATAAAACAGAATAGTTGGACCGAATAATAAAATATTTTGACTTTTTAATTATGCAGTTTACACCAAAAGTACCAGGAAGTGCTATGCGTTTGGGTACTTCAACTGGGGTAAATGAATATATTATCTTGTATTGTATTTCATAATATTGTTTTAATATGCAATTTAATATTTTTAGTTCCACAGAAGTGGTACTGGTATATCAGTACGTCCTAATACTAGTGGACTAAGACCAATGACTGCAGTCAGAGGAGCTGGTTATACTAGTAGTAATCGTCAACCATTTGATCCATTGAATATGAGTAGTTCTACCAAAGGGCCTGCACCACCTTTAGAAAGTGGAAAGGAAGACACGTAAGATCATAGTGATTGATAATAAAATAAAATTAAATTGTATTAAGTTTTTAAAGAGCATTATTTTAATACTTTATAAAGACCTGAAGAAAAAATAAAAGTGGCTGAAAGAAAAATTATGGAACTAATAGAAAGTTCAGTACAAGCATCATATGAAAATAATACAAGAGTTGCTTTAGAGAGGGCCAGAGAAGCTTCTTCGAGGGAAAGGGCTCTTATTAGACTACAAGAACAAGCTGGGCTTAGTGACAATCATAATGTAGATTTAACATTTGCTGTAAGAATTAAATTTTGTCTTTGAAATATGTTTTACCAAAAATATTGAAGACTGTTAATGTTTTATCATTTTTCAGGTCATTTTTAATTTGGCAACTCAATATACTAACAATAATATGTTTACTGAAGCTATAGCAACTTACCAAGCTATAACAAGAAATAGGATGTTCAGCAATAGTGCCAGATTAAAAGTGAATATGGGAAATATATATGTCAAAATGGGACAATTGTCTCAAGCAATTAAAATGTACAGAATGGCATTTGATCAAGCTCCAGCAGCTCATAAAGATTTAAGGTAATGAGATGATTGAGAGTTATTATAAGAACTTGTTGGGCTATTAATATTAAATTTTTATGTCTGCCATTTTTATATTAACTTACTAAATAATTCGCAGAATAAAAATAATGCATAACATTGGAATGTTATTTGTACAAATGGGTCGTTTGGAAGAAGCAGCTAATAGTTTTGAATGGGTCATGAAAGAAAGAGCTGAATTTAAAGCAGGCTTGCATGCTGTTTTATGCCATTTTGCATTATCTCATAGGGATAAAATGAAAAGGTCATTTTTAGAGTTATTAGAGGTTCAACTTAACATAGATCAGGAGGACAGATATAATATAAGTACAGTGAGTTGGGCACGTTTATAAATATCACTATGCAAAGTGTTTTTCTGAGCATTGCCCACACTCAATAGCTATATAAGTATTTAGTCTTGTGCTTTAAATCATATTGGGAAACACATTTTTGAAAAATGATTATGATTTTATGCACTAATGTTTTTGTGTAACAATTTTAAGTTTATTGATAGTATTGTACCCACTAAGCACAATGTAAATACATTGCTAGTTCCCAATAAAATATTTGTTCTAGTTCTATTTTTAAATTTTTGTATTTTATTTTGTAGGATGATGTTGCTTTTAACATATTGAATGAAATTTTAAAAAATGATGATTTGTCTAAGTTAGAGAAAGAGCTAAAATTGGAAGCAGAGAAAACTATTCTTTGTGCTGCAAAACTCATTGCACCTGTAATTGAAGATACACTCACAGCTGGTTTTGCTTGGTAAGATTAAAATACTACTTAAATTAAACACTGCTAAATTTTTTTGTGTATTAATTACAATCAAATTTTTTATAGGTGTGTGGATACTATAAAGTCTTCAGCTTATGGACCATTAGCTGCTGATTTGGAAATAAGTAAAGCTATGGTATTTTTACATAATCGAGAAACGCAGTTGGCTATTGATACCTTAAAAATGTTTGAAAATCGTGAAAGTAAAGCTAATAGTTCCGCTGCGACAATGCTTTCATTTATTTACTTTCTTGTAAGAAATGATATTTGTTTTCGTTGATTATGAATAAAATATCGACAAAATAATTTTTATATCACTTTCAGCAAGGAGATTACGAACAAGCGGAAAGATGCGGAGAAATTGCTCGAAATGCGGACAGTTACAATGCAGCAGCTTATGTTAATTTATCAGCTTGTGCAATCAGAAAGGGTGAATTAAATATTGCTAGAGAACTTCTCTTGTGCTCATTAGATACGGATGCTAGTCACGTGCAAGCTCTTTATAATTTAGGTAATTATTACTACTAACGTGGAAGTATAAATATCAAATATTTTATGAAATCTTATTTAATAGGGTTAGTATATAAAAAGCAAAATATGTATGAAGAAGCATTGGAATGTTTTTGGAAAGTTCGTAATATTGTTAGACATGATCCACAAACAGTATATCAAATTGGTCAATTATATCAACTTATGAACGATACAGACCAAGCAACAGAATGGTATTATGATTTTATATGCATCTTGAAATTGATTTTAATTTGAGTAATTGATATTTGAATTTATATTAGGTACAATCAATTACTTGGTATAATACCATGTGATCCTGGCGTTTTGCAAAAAGTGGGCGAAATGTATGATGCTGGTGGAGATAAACAACAAGCCTATCAATTTTATAGCGATGTAAACTTTTTTACTGTAGACATATTTTATTTCATTTTACTATATTTTATTATTAAAATTTATATCTGTCCAGTCTTATAGATTCTTTCCCGCGAATTTTGAGGTAATCGATTGGCTTGGATCATATTTCGTATCGATGCAACTTGCCGAGAAAGCGCTAGTTTATTTTAAGAAAGCAGTAGAACTTGCTCCTGATGAGCCAAGATGGCGATTACTTGTCGCTGCATGTTTAAGACGAATCGGTCAATTTCACAAAGCTGTTTTGGAGTATCAAGATATTCATAATAAGTTTCCTGAGAATATTGAATGCTTGAAATTTTTGGTTCGTTTATGTAGTGATCTCGGCTTAAAAGAAGCACAATTATATGCAACAGAATTAAAACGCGCCGAGAAAGCGAAAGAATTGAAGGATAGACAAGGATCGGCAAGACCAGGTACAGACGGTGTATATCTTTAACTGTATGAAACATGGTATTATTACTATATTTAATACCTATATATAGGCTCAAGAAGGAGTAATAGTGGGACATCATCACGAACTGGTTCTGGAATGAGCGTATTATCAGACCACAGGTCAAGTCCCACATTTAATAGAAGAGAAAATCAAGGTTTAAGTAGTGCTGGTATCGCGCGACCTAATCGAGTTTCTGCAACTGAAAATATTACGGACGTGGCAAACGATGTCACTGATCAAACAGGTACGCATTCTTTTACGTTGAAATCGTTACAAAAAAATAATAAATTTTATGATCGGTATAATTTGCAAAATAGTAGATATACAAATGCTTAGTACAATTATCAAAGTATCGGGAATACGTAGCTTTATTTGAAATAAACATTAACAAGGATGATTTACCGATGATAGTTGAACTACGCTAATGGATTGAATAGATGATAGATGAGTCTAGCTATTTTGAACAGCCTATATTTGATCCTTGTATACAAGAATGAATCCCAAACTTGTACGGCATCCTATTGTTTATTATCGACTTTTTAAACAATTTAAAAGGAAATACTACACAAAGAGGTGTTACAAGTGCATGTAAAGTATTTTCTGTAGGTACTCCTTATGTTGATCCCATTGGCCCGTTACCTGTTCGTCCTATGACGTCTGCCGGAAAAAGAGATGATGATTTTGGTGATGAAGAACTCGGGGATGATCTGTTACCGGAATAGTATGAATTTGTTATATTTATCATTTTTATATTTTATCTTATTGTTTTTATAAACGTAATGCTAGTTAAAAGTACAAAGCAGAATATCTCACGTGTTTTAATTTTATGGCAACGAATAAATGAAAATAGAGACATAAGTTTATACATCTTTTTCATTTGAGTTAATCTCGTTTGGTATCAGTCATTAGGCTTACATGAAAAACCTCACGTGCGCGTTTATCTACTTCATCAATGTCGTAAAGTTTAACTTCAGAAATGGAGTTATTACCGTTCCTTTATACGTTCTCATCAGGTTTTCAAAGTCAAGTCTGAATATACTGGAGTCTTAATATCGTGGTTTTATTAATTATCATTTCGAAGTGCAAGTTGCTTGTCTATAGAATGGTACTATACATTACGAAACCACGAGGGTCGAGCAATTGTAACGATCTAAATTTAAACACACTGACCACTTTAATCAAACTCCATTCAGCCTATGTAGCTTAGGAGACGGATGTTATTTTATTGCAGCTATGTTCAAACTCCATTCAACTGACATAATGCGAACCTGTAAGGACATTGCTGTAGGGACGTGCTGTTCTAAACTTCTATACCTTTATCACATTTACGTTAAATAAATTCCTATTGTTATGTATATTAGTTATATATATATTTTACGTAGTCTCGATTCCTCTCATCTTTTACCAAGTTCGTCACGAGACTATCGAAGGAATTGAGGATCGATGGCTCTACCGAAAATATCGTGGGAAAAAGGCGAGAGGTATCAGCTGCGTGACGTTTGAGAAATTTTTACGTTTATGCGCGTGTTACGTGGTTTTGCATCGCGAGTACAATATCACGTGGTCTCAATGCGTGCGATATCCTAGAACGCGTGTGTGTATCCGCATTGACGCGATACATCAGAGAGACTGTCACGAGTTAAGACTGTCTGTGCACGAAAAGAGACAAGCGTAGTACAGATGTAGTGGTCGCGTGTATGGGCACGAAGGCGCGCGCACGTAATACGCGCCGATATAGTTTTAAAGTTCGAGCAGTGGGGAAAGCGACGATCTGGAGGCTCGACTAGTTGCTACTCTGAGGCGGAGTACATTTCACGGTATCCCACCCACGTGCTTGTACGTGTGAGTGAGCTCTGTCACGTCTCGAGAAGCTTACAGTCACTGACCGGTAACTGGACCCAGCGAAGGATAGAAAAGGATCAAGAAGCTGGGGCAATCGCGCGAGTCGACAGTCATACGTAGAAAGTATTAGGGTGAGTTTGTATTTCGTTTTCCTAGAACGGAGCGCACGCGCTAGTCAACACCATCAGGCTCGTTGATCCTTGACAACAGGAGTATGTTTGATTTGTTCAAACGGCGTCGATGTCATCGTAATATCATGTATTGCTTCCGAGTCCTCGATTAACGCAGACTTATTATTTCGCTAACCGGTTTCAAACGTTGATGTCGTTGTCGCGGCATGAGAAATTCAATGTGAAGGCATCTATTTCTAGTGTTTACTTTGTTGACGAGACCACGTGGGTCCTTGAAATGTTACACTGCAGGTGTTGTCATCGTACTTTAACGTATTCCTATGATTTTACTCGAGTACAGTTTTAACTTTACGCTCATCGAACTGTTCAAAATTCAAATGTTATCATCGTCACATCTTGTGCATATTCACGTTGCATTTTCTTTGCACTTTATTAGACTTTGTCATTGACGATTCATGTATTATGTTGCGATCTATGTATTACCGTTTGTTAAACATCGACTATTTCTGATAAATATCTTATCTTCTGGTCCGATCGTTATCGATGAAATTAATTTTGTAAAATACAATGTGTCGAGAGACATATGAGCTTATCGCATGATTTTTAATACCTTTTGAAATTAAAGTCATGTACTTTATCTTCGCCGTGATATTCTAAATGTATTGTATATATAAATCTAAATAGTCGTCACTGTCACATTTTCCTTGGCGCATAAACGCGACCAATCAACACGAAATATTGACAGCTATTTAAGCAACACGTGTTTATGAATGTGTTTCGGATTTAGTGATTTCACCAATAACTAAAATGCCTCTAAAAATAACGCGTTGATGGCGTAAACCATAAGACATTATCACGAATTTGTCGTCTAATTGCAAAATTTTAATACATTAATTATGTCATCTACTACTTGTGTATTACTATGATACGGTATCGCTAAAATAGATAACGACTTTTTCTTCTTTAGTAGCAGATAAACAATTTCGTGGTTTAGATTCGTCGCCCGATACTTTGCTTAAGTTTTTGGTAAAAGAAAGAAAAGAAGAAATCCAATATTTCGGAACGTGAAACGAGCCGCTGCATTATCAAGGGAATTCTATTCGATTAAGATTTATTCGAGACCTTGGTAATAATGGTCCCGTAATTCACGGAAGCTCTATAATTCAAGCGATAAAGATCATACATAATAACTGGGCACGCTCTTAACGAAAGGGCAGTCCGTTATCGTGAATGTAAAGTGCATTTCGTCAAAAGCTGCTCATGAGTTCAATTTTACAACAAGTTGATTGAATAAACACTGCGCTCAACGTACGTTTTGCACGCTGTTCGTACGTCGAACTCTCGTGTCATTCTACTTACGTCATATTCGTTAATCTGATAAATCGAACGTGGTAACGATAAATTAACGATAAATTAACGATAAATTAACGATAAACGAAAAAAAATATACAGTAGAGGTTTTTAATCGCGATAGGTGAAGAACTGTTTAACGGAGTTCGTATTTCTCAATGGGACTATCATTCGCAAAAGAAGGTGCTGTGACGATTGACATGGTCCCTGTGACGAGTGTGCGTATTGCACTATGGATTAGAATCATCACGTCGAGTCAAGTGGCTAAATTATCCTGGTTGATGCTTTGCACCTTCCAATTGATTTTAATGGAGCTTCGTTCAGAAGCGACTTTGCTGCCTCGAAGAACGTTCTGGTGACATTTCACGATTTCTTCTCCCATTGGTAATCGACCGTGAAAAATCTATCGCGAATTGACCAACTTAAATGATCATCGATCAAATTAACCGACTTATCAGACAGAGACCGTTGCGGTTCGAAGCTAAGAACACAGTGATCGAGCTTGCTTCTATACGGTTACAGCGCGGATTCTAACGTTTAGGTACGATTTACGACGAGTACATAGCAATTCCTTCGTTCGTACTTTATAAGTACGTTTTTCCTTGCGTCTCTTTTTCTTACTTGTGGATTGTTAATTCGGAAGTTAGTCAGCGTCTTTTCTTTCATTTCCTTCTTTTACGTTCAATTTTTTCTTATCTGCTCATAAATAATTGCAGATTAATTAACATTAACAATGGAAATATCAGGGAGAAGCCGTGGAGGGGAAGTAACTAAGAAACGGGTAAAGAGATAATAAAAGAAATATGTATGTCATTGATATGCGAGGAACACGACATGTAGCTCGAACAATCTTGCTCACCGAACGGGTTCTTCAACTTTTATGTCCTTAATATCGACGTCAAAACTGGAATTGATCTTCTTTTTTTATGCACCGAACGCTTTATTCCTCGAGAGATGAATATTCTCCATTTCATTCCAGTGTTTAAACAACTCGATAACGGAGCAGATAATATTTTAAAATTCAATTAAGTTTTTAAGTTCGGTGAACTACTCGATCGATTCAAATGGTCAGTTTATGCATAAGACTGTATGCACTTGTAATATGTAAGTACGCGCAAGCGCGACGCGTGTATTCTGATTCTCGCATTTATTGTGTACCGACGACACGCATCTACAGAGACATCCAACACACAAGAAGTTCGCATAAAGAATCGCGTCCATAAATTGCGGCGAGTGATTCTGTACGTTGTACTTCTTTCGCATCGAATTTGAAGGATGTCGCAACTTCGACAGGGTGTGATTAGTGAACGGTGAATTTCTTCTCTTTGATGGATCTCCTTTAAATTTTGTGATCAGTATTATCACTTGTCTGCCACTGTTGCAATATATTTACGAGTTCACATGATTGACTCCTCATTATCATTAAGGTTTTCTATTTGGACGATAAGACTGTCTGTAAGAGCAAAATATTTTGGCCAATGTATCATGGCTATCGCGAAATTGTCAGAAGGAATGTTCGTACGAGTTACATCAAGCAACCGTATATTTCCTTTTTATCAATTAGTGACGAGATAATGTTACGATGGTTGATGACCTGTGGAGCAAAGTGTGCCTGTCTGGCAATGATATCGGTCAAGCAATTATGTCTTCCTATAAGTTTTAGATAAAATGGTCTTTTCCTTCCCATTGTGGTCGATACAGTTGCAGGTGCACGATATATGATTGTTTGTTAAATTCTCTTCTTGCCAAATAGATGAACCGCCGTTTCCACATCCAAAGAACTTATGCTGTGCCTCATTTATTTGGCTTGTAGAATTATCATTATATCCGGTATTAATTAATTTAAGCAATGTAATCGAACGGCGTAGAATTAATCGTTATTTGCGTCATAGTTAATAGCGGATTAGTTCAAAGGAAATGCTAAACGTAACGTCTGATTGCTGTTTCTTGAGAACGCGATGTTATAATTCACGTGACTCGATTACGGTGTTATCAAATGTTATAAAACATCATGGACTTTCAACTTTTCGTTTAACAGCAACTCTCTCGTGTTATCATCTAGTTGAAAGTCAAGGAAAAGAGTGGAAGTAGGGAAAATAAATAAGCGTAATAGTAAACGAAGTGATCTCTTTAACGCGACATCAGAAAGTCTCTCGTGCTCGTGAAGAACCACGCGACAACTTGTTTCGTCGCGCACACCTACCTTGTCATCCGTCACAGAAAATTCATTCACGTTGTAGCATCGCTTCTCTCATTCAAGAAGCTTCTATCTAAAGATAACGTTTGTGACAATCAGGTGAGCACGGGATATGTGTTTTTTATTTTTATTTTTTTCTAGTGACTCTATTGTCACTGATCTCCTAAAGCTTGTTGCACACTAGACTAAAAATTGTACCAGAACTCTTATTATGCGTTGTTCGTTCTTTTCGTGTTTCACTAGTCAAGTTCCATAAATATTCTATATTGGCTGATGATTTTCTTATTTTCCAGATAAATAAAAACTTCCAAACATGGTAGTCCCTACGGAACATGCTCTTAACGAGGCGATACAAGTAGCGCCGTTGGTACTTTCGGACGATGTAAAGAGACATAAAGTGAGTAGATATAATGCGTTTGCATTTTACACTCCACGTTGTTATTTAGAAGACTTTTTGTCTGCCTTGAACTTTTATCCTTTGGACTTACACGAATCAGAGGAAACTCGTAGTTCTGTCGTAATCGGGCGGGTGCGAACGCTCGATAAGGATGTCATTGAAAGAAACAAGACGAAGTTATGAAAATCATGGATTCAAACATCCATCATACTTACTGCTTACGAATGTTATTTGATCGCGCCCTGCTATTTCAAGAATTTGTCGAGCGATACGTCATCGGATAGCTAAAAAACATCCGTGCTCCGACGTTGTATCTATGTATTTATATGTTTTTTACCCAGCTAGTCTATACGCTTCTTGCATAATTGATCGATATCTGACCGATCAATGTCAACTAGATTGAATCATTTCCGATGTAAGAAATGGCGAACACCGAGTCCTTAACCTTACGACATTCTCGTTAAGAGTTTACTGGCACCGATCGATCCTGCACACATACTTTCACTTTTGTTCCCGTTGATCTCTGCAATGCCCACTAAGAGCAATTTATTCCGTCTGGTATATGCACCTTTCTTGAACGTGTATGATTACTTACGTAACCGTTTGTCGTTTATATAGAAACCGTTTAATTCGTGACAATATGCGTGCTGTGTCTTAACGAGAATTCAAGGGAATTTTTCTTCTGCGAAACGAATATCTTGCAGCTCGATAATCAAAAGAATTCAGCGTAAAACGAGCAATTATCGATATACGATGTGATTAATATTTTTCTATAAGATACTACAATTAAGATGGATTAAACTGAATTCGACCAGTTATCATTCCCCTCAAACCAGTCGTAAGTCATTTGCTTATCATGAGTCGGGGCATAGGGTTATCGTAGGGAATTTTTATTACAAAGAGTTCAAGATTTTCAAATAAGTTATCGACAAAGATACGTTGCTTCATGCGATGATAAAACGGATAGAACGAGAATAATTAATAGTTCTATTGATCCGCTATAACAATCGGTTGGAGATCAAAAAATAACAAAGCTTTCATGTTTCCTTTAATTGAATAGGATTTCGTAACAATCGACAATGCAAACGTCCGTGTGGGCTCGTACGATAAATGTTTTCATAGAGAATGTTATGCAACTGGAAACAAGTTACCCACGCGCTCTTTTTGTATTTGATTAAAGTAGACCCAGCAATGTCATGGTTAATTTCTGTTTATTCTTATTTCTCCATGACTTGAGTTCCTTCCTTGATCTTTTTCGAATCGATATAAAGCAGATAAGCGTCACGAGAACAAGACATGGTAATAATTTCATCTACCGCTATCACTGTATATCGCGTTGACAATTCAATCCATGAAACAAGCAATAAATTTCTTTCCACTTAAACTGTCATGTCGCTTAATACCTTTTGTCTCGTGCATTACCGGAGATTGTTTACGTACGAATATAGAACAGTACGCGAATATTTTCTTTCCTAGCGACGAGCTCGTAATTTCCACAACAAGATGGCATTATTTGATCAAGACATTTTCTTGTCTTTCATTCGTCGGTTTAATATCGATTTTCAGAATTTGTATGTTCTGCCTTGGTAGTGATGTTTGCGTGAATGCAACCGGTTTGCCTTTGAGGAAGTGAAATATTAGTATTATCCTGGTTATGAGAAGTCTGCTTTCGATATTCTACTTGCATACGTACGTTGAACTCCGAAATAGAAAATAATCGAGATACGATATTAAAAATTTGTAGATTTGATCCGTGTACAATGTATAGGCGAAAATATCCAATGGAAATATACAATGTACAAATAGTGTTCATTTGTTGCGATAGCACTACATTTCTTACATAAACTCGAACGTAAAGACTATTTTATCGCATGTGTTAAGTATCCTATTGTTCAATTAGAACTTCCGTCAAGTAGCAAATGCTCTATTGTCGCAAAATTTAACCATTTTATCATCGCGATTTGCCATTTGATTAGTATGAACGTAGATTTTACCTCTAGTGTGTCTATTAGAATCCCATTATAGATCACGTAACAGAGAGCAAGGTAAATACGAAAATTCCTCATAATCTTTATCAAAGGATTATTAAGATTTATAACTCGCGGAAAATTTCCCGACGATATTGTCCCGATCAAACAATTTCAATTACGATCACGCGGATCATACAACGATGGCTTAAAGGATTTTATTTATAGATCGAAACAAGACTGGCACGGCTACGGTTTTCGGCCGCCACTGTAAGGAAGATCCAGGATGTTTTCGTGTCGGAAATGAATAAAGGAATTCACCAGCAGCCGTCGTCACTGCAGATGGAGAACACCTATGTCCCTGAACTTCTCGATGGCACAGGTTCTTATAATTCAAATCTTTGATAAGATTTGTTCCCACTTTGATAAATATTATTTTCCGACATGTGATCGGCAGGAATTTTATGCGATTATACAATAGTTATTACGATATCTGGTGTATATATGTTGTAATCTAATAATACGAGTGGAACAATTGTAGCTTCTAACTTTGTTAGTTTTGTCTAGTTAGTCACAATGTTGAAGGATCGATGCAAAATATTTTCAGAGGAGGGCTTGTATTTGGCGCTGGACCTTGGAGGCACGAATTTCCGAGTGCTTCTTTTAGAATTGCTTCATGGTACACCTATACGCGAAGAAGTGAAGAAATATCACATTAGCTCTGATTTGAGAGTAGGCTCGGGGATTCGTCTGTTTGATTACCTAGCAGAATGCGTCAGTGATTTCGTCATTTCACAGGGTCTTCAGGATGTAGAGCTTCCTCTTGGTAAATTGGAATCAATATACATCACGTTTGAGGCATCGGGAGAATCACGTGTGAGGTTTTTAATTGCTCTATCTGCGGTCCGTAGTTTCTCAGAAATAACTCTTTGTGATTCCAGAATAATTGCAATTGTTTCGAGTTCGAGCAAAAATTCTATCTGAAAGTGTCAATCTTATGTTTTCAAGCACTTCTTGCTATCAGCTCTTAAGTATTGTGTCTTACATTGATTTTACGAATCCAAGTGGATGATACTTGTTGTCGATTAGACATAGATTATCCTGATTTCATACGTGATCGATGATTCTCTAAACGGGATGATTAATATACAACATGAATATATGCATCGAGTATACATTTGAGTATACATTTCAGGATTTACGTTCTCCTTCCCGATAATTCAACATTCGTTGGATATTGGAGTACTGGTGACTTGGACTAAAACCTTCAATTGTCCCGACGTTGTTAACGAAGATGCCGTGAAATTGCTTCACGAAGCTTTGGATCGTCGAGGAGACACTAAAGTGAAAGTCGTGGCGATTCTGAACGACACTACAGGAACATTGGTGCAAGGATCGACGTTAGATCATAATACTGCAATTGGACTTATACTAGGCACCGGTAGCAATGCCTGTTATCTTGAACGAGCTGACAGAGTCGAACATTGGGAAACTGAGAGACACGGAGAACGCGAAGTACTTTTTTTAAATATATATTTTTTTTTCTGATATAGGGCAAACACTTGTCCTTGAATATTAAGTTGCTCATTGTTATTGCAGGTTATTATCGACATTGAATGGGGTGCATTTGGAGATAATGGTGTCCTGGACTTCATTAAAACAGATTACGATCGTGAAAATGATGCGAATTCGCTTATTGTAAATTCATTTACGTGAGTATCAATTCCCTTGAAAAATGTGGAACATGAAAGCTCTACTTCTGGTAAATTTACTACACTACAATTTTTTAAATTATCAGATTCGAGAAGTATATTAGTGGAAAATACTTAGGCGAGATTGTGCGGGTAGTGCTCGCAAAGTTAACCAAAGAAGGCCTTCTATTTATAGGGGATCACACGCCCGGATCCCTTTTAGTCCCAGGCAATCTCACAAGCGATTTGGTATCTGATATCGAACAGTATGTTGTTTTCAATTAAAAGACTTTATAGCATATCTTTATTCTATACATTTCCAGTACTATACGTAAATATTAAAATGTAGAGACTCTGTGGACGGTGGTGATAGCAGTACGAAGGAAATTTTAATGAAGTTTGGTATCGTTCCGGACGAAGAGGACGTGAAAATAGTACAATACGTTTGCGAAGTGGTATCTAATCGTGCAGCTCTTCTCGTTTCGATATGTAAGTTCAAATATGTAATAGAACTAGTAGTACTAAATAATATTAGTTGGTTAACCAAATTTATTTCTTTAGGCCTAGCAGTTTTGTTAAAACGAATCGATAAGAAGAGCGTCACAATTGCTGTAGATGGATCTCTTTACAAACATCATCCTAGACTAGAGACATGGATAAAACGATACATTCCACTGTTAGCTCCTGAACATAAAGTATGCTTTCATATAATATTTTTTATTGTTTTATTTTGATCCACGAAATTAATTGATTAATCGTGTATATATAGTTCAAGATGATCCATGCCGAGGACGGAAGCGGAAAGGGTGCTGCATTGATTGCTGCAATCGCACAAAGACTTCAGAAAAGATTAGATTAGTACTAGCTAAAAGTTTTAAGTACGCTGGCGTATAAGTTTCTTGTTAGTGGCGTAAGTAATTTGCATCGGATCTCTAGTTAAACAAATTGTTCAGAGTATAGAATAATTTTAACAATCATGTACAGTAACATTCCCTATGTTAATAATGTCACCATTCACGTTTCTGATCTTCCACGTTCAAAGGTCTTATATATATTTTTGTTCATACCTTTGAAGCGATAGTATATACAAATTATTGTACTGTTGTAATAGAGAGCATTCTGTTGTTACTTATTTTGTATCACAGAGTGATATTCGGAGGAAACAGTTAAATTTATGCATTGTATATTTTTACCAGAAAAAGATTTAAAAAACGCGTTACTCATAAAAGGAATGTAACGCCGTTTTATCACGCGTTATCGAATGTTTGTGTACTTCGCTTAGAATTTACATTTTATAGCGTTTTTGGGAACTACATATCTTCCTGAATACTTATGTTTAAATACTTTATTTTTCTTGCATTGTTCAAAATATTCGTGATGTTATTTGTTATTTGTTATTTGTTATTAATTGGGTTTCGTTTTATCATCGTCACGTAAGGTTAGTTCGATCTTACTTGTTGAAGATTTTTCTCGCAATTTAAAAAATGAAAATACGTGATATGTGTGAGGCGTAAGTGTGTATCGTGAAGAAAATGGTACACTCACGATTGATATTGCGAATATTTCTTGAGTATTGTGAGCAGTTTGTACTCCCATCTTAAGAATATGAGACAATTGTGATATGAACCACTGAACAAAGGTATTGGAACAAAGTGATAGGAGAGTTAAGTACAAAGTAAGAAAAAAATCGCGTAAACATTCTAGAGCACAAATGTTTGTATAAAATGTTATATCTTGTAAATGATTGCGGGGACGTCCGGTTTTTTGTACTAGCGGAACGAGATTGTTATAATAAATCTACAAATGAAAATCGAGCAATTTTCCAGTTATTCTACCTCGTTACAATTCTTCAGTTTTAAAAAGTAATGGAACTTTGTACCTTTGAACACTTGGAGGTCAGGTGTAAGATTTAGAGCAGTACCGGAAGTCAGTACTGTGCTATATTGTAGCAGTTAATGATCAACGATTACAATTATTGATACAATTATAAGTGGCTGATTATCAGTCACAATTAGTGATTAGAGTTTACTTCAATCGAAGTACAGTTGGAAATACTGATCAGGATAAGTACATAATTATCAATTGCGATTTTTGAGGAATAAAAATTAATCAATCAATCGAATGAAATATTTTAATCGATCGTTATTCAACACCGTGGGAAGTGCTCGATTAAAACAGCAATACAAAAAGTAAACAAAGTTCTACGTTCACTAATTTACCCTTAGTTAAATAATTAATTAAATCATTAATAGATACATTGGTTATTGCTCGACTTGCTGTAACTTAGTCTATTGATCTTGTTGCTAGGTGATCTGAGCGCGGTTCTTTCAAACGCGTCAATGTCTAATGGCAGCGTCATCAGATGGCGGCACGTACGCGGTCGTCAAAAAGTGACAGCTCGAACTGTCAGCGGTATGCATACCGCCGCGTTTCTGCTGCAAATAAGCACTTTATAACTGATCGAAACGAGGGCTAAACCTTATCATTGAGCCTTCCGCTGTTTTAAAAGTCGAAACGGTTCACGAAAGAAGGATCAACGGTGTAAAACGTGAGACAGTGCGTGAAACGGTGGGTGAGCACGCAAAAGAGAACGGCTTGCCGGCTCGGCTAGTCTACTGGAAGATTCCATTGTGAGTGGGCTTTCAAAAAGTTTTATCTCTGAAAATCCAGTGTTTTCGTGCATTCCGTCGTTCGCCCGTAGATGAAACTCGAATGACAGGTATTTTAGCTTAATCTGTATTTAGAGGACTCGCGGACATTGAGGGTTAATCGTTTTTCATGCGATACAGCCTATTAGAAAGGTTGAGGTTACAGCGGCCGCTGGGTTCAGCTGGGCTCTCAGCTGATGAACGGACGCACCGACCGGTTCACCGTCTTTCTTTTAAAAACTGTAATTCCTTTCCTTTGCCTTCGTTTCACGTTCAAATTATGTGTAGTCATCGCGATAACTCTTCAGGGGTCTCGTTTCGTGTAAATACGTGTAGTTTTCTTACGATACCGAGAGGTGCTCCGATCCCTATCTTGTAACCTCTTTCACCTTTAATTGTAACAGTCCGCGAGAGCCTTTTATTTCTTCTGATTGTTTCATCGATTTGAACTTTAATATATAGATTGTGAGTGAATTGGAAATCAGTTGTCAAATCGTTTAAATCGGTATATCTGATATACGTTCGTGACGAGTATCTTGTCAGTTCGATGTTATACATTATAGATGGAATTATATATTATGTTTCTGTACATTTTTTTTTTTTTCAAGTGTATATTAAGATCGAATGTGATGAACGACTTACGACGCTTAGTAAACAGACACGTTAGTGGATTTTACGTTCGTTATACAAATTGTGAGTGAACTGAAAATTCGTAACTGTTTGTATCATGGACATGTTTAGTTAAGGATAAAATCATACATGTTTCTATACATATTTTTTAAGTGTAGATCAAAATCGGGAGTGATGGATAAAAGTTTTGTTAAACATAGCCGAATTGAATATCCGATTAATTAAGTAACGCGGATCGTTTCGAGAAACCCGAATGATTTCGCGATTCGTTGAAGTCGAGATCTCTTGGATTTAAGGCGTGATCGATATCGATAGGAGCGTTTACGCAAAGTATGTAAAGGGAAACGCGTTTTTCCGTACAGTGGTAAAGACGAATGTCGTTGAACTGTCAGTCGGTCGGGGGTACTGTCGATCACCTGTAAAGCGACCGATGACCGTGTTTCCGCGGAATGTCGGCGGGTCACTCGATCGAAAGGAACTCGCCGATCTATCGATATATGTATATGTACTGTTAAAAAGTAACAAATTTAATAACAAAAACAAAAGAAAAAAAGAAAAAATTAAGAGAAAGAAGTAAGTGGAGAAACACGAATGTGTAATGGTACTTTCGTGTGTATGAAAGATACAAAAGCTCGTTAAATCACGGATGAAAAGTACGCGCGGTATGACACCGTTATTGCTTGCAAATTGACTCGGTTTTCCGTGAAGCTCCGTCGAGGTCACCGCGCCCGGCTGCAGCTGAGCTCCCAGCTGACGAATGGAGGCTGCGACCGGTTCGCCATGTTCCTTCGTTGTTTTTTTTAAAGGCCACCTCCTTCTTTTTCCCTTTAAATCGCCTTTCACGTGCTCCGCGACCCTCCGTGCCTGTTTCTCTTTTTCCCTCTTCCTCCTCCTTCTCCTTCTCCTCCTGTGTATAACACCACCACCTCCTCTCGGCCGCTTCTTCTGCACCGTTTCCTCCTAGAAAATCGTATTGTTCGTAGTGTACGCCGTGCGCACCCGAGAACGCTCGACTTCGCCGAACCAGTTCCGAACCTTTTCTTTTATGTGTTTCTTCTTCGCGGCACGTTCAACACCGTGCGCTCTTCTCCGAGTCAACTACACTTTACTAGTCGGTCTCTCTGTGTCTCAAGGTGACACGTCACGGTGCAACACGCGCGATATTTCGAGGGTGTAACGTGTTACTTCGGAAATTAGTCGGATTTCGGAGGGACAGTGTCGCTACGCGGTATATAGCGATACGGTCAGCCGATGTTGTTCACGAGAATCGACTCGATTCGGGGAATTCAATGTTATTCAGAGGTCGACGTTAGTCACTTGACAATAGTGATTCATTACTCGTTTCTGAAATAATAATGAGTAGGTAGTGTTATTTATGTATCTTTATACCGGTTTAAATTTCGTTTGAGCCGTGTATCGAAAGTTACAAGTTGCTTTCCTATTATGTGACATTACCGACAGTAATAGCACGTTAAATGACTGGATTTTACTTCGTTAAGTGATTGCTATCCTCATCGGTTCTTGGAATCGACTTCGAGAAGTGTACCTCTTATGTCACGTATGTAAAATAAACAAATGTGTCAGGTATCTATAGTTTACCTCCGTTTGATGAAGAATACAGATACTCAGGATTCCCTAGAAATTTACCTGTTTCGATAATTGGCCAGATAAGGTCGTGACCCGTAGCAAGTTGGCGAAGTACTACCGTACCATGGTCACGATGAATTATTCGTGAAGAAAGTTTCACGCAAGCTCGATACCGGAACTGTTTAGAATAGAATACAGTGAGAAAAACAAGAGGAGGTAAAAAAGGAGAAAAAAAATTCCTCGTTTGCAATTTACAAATGTTCACTTGCGTTTAGCATGCAAGTATACAGAAGGCTATAATTTATCGGTCGGCGAGCGTGGACCTTCCTCGCATATAATATGCATCGCTATTTAAAAGCAATCGGGTCTCGCGTGCTCGGTACGCAGCGTGAGTCACCTGGCTACGGACTCCTGGCTACGGGCTTGCTATTTCTTATTGTGCACGATTGGCTAATGAAGCAAGAGCGACACGCGGCTGTTACCGCTTTTCATTTTTTTTTTTTTTTTTTTTATCGACGAATCCCTGTCCCGTTGTAATAAAATTCATGTTTATACAGCGTGGCAGGGTTGCGGAGATCGCACCGACATGGCACCGCGTTTATCGTTTTAAACCGATTGTACGACGAGCCGGTTAATTGCAAACGTTGTAGTACGTCCGATAATACGGAACCCGTAGAACAATGCGACGATAATTGGTGGTAAACTGTAATGTAATTACACGAAGCTGCTGCACACCGCTCAAAATAATTAAAGGATCACCTGTTCAAATAGTGTCCAATAATGAATATACGTAATTCATTTAGCCCTGTCATATTCAATTCGTTCCGTAGGGTATTCCACTTTTTTTTCCGAATAAATTTATTGCGGGATATAAATATAAATAAAGAAACAATTTTATTACACTACTAAATATGGGTAATTTAAAGCTTTGCTAACAGATAAGAGACTATTGCTAGGATTCTAGATAATTGTAATGTTTATGTTGATTGTTGTTTACGTTTGTGATTGCATTGTTACGTTCGTGAAAGTATCGAGAACTACGAACGGTGGAAATACGATTTGTTGTGTTCCCGTCGCTTCTAGCGCTACCGGTACACTATTCTTTTGGAAATAGTGCTTTCGGTGTATAATGGATATTTGTCGAAATTCAATCGATCGAATTCATCGATTCGACGCGGATAGTCACGCTGCCGGTATTTAGTAACGCAGGAAATCGTGGAAAAAAGTGGGCTGCAGAGAACGGGATTGAATTGTCCTCTGGGCTGAACGCTGGTCTGGAACAATACGCTCGTCCAGGAGAGTCGATTGCATTTTATTCACGAGGGACCTATTCGTGACAAAGTTTTTGTCGAACGCAATCGCCTTTATTTCTATCTTCATCTCGTGGAGGATTGATACAGACGCATATACAGGATGATTGCAAGTTTCCCTATCTCTTAGCGAATAGAAACCGAATCGACGAATTCTATTTATGTTGATCAGAGAACTATATTCCAATCGAATTAAGTTGGATCAATTCAAGTTAGCTAGTAGAATTAAAAATGAGGGACGAATCGGAAGAACAAGTGCAATTTTTCATCAATTAACACAACAGATTCATCCTACCACAGACTTTTAGGCTTCATAGTTTTCTGATCGGTTAAACTCGAATTAATTAGTTCTACTATAATAAATTAAGACCTCAATGGGAAAGTAGTATAAGTGTACCTTTGCAAAAATAAGATAAACACAAAATGTGATACATAATATTCTCATTTATCTAGTGAATTCTGTTACGAATTTACAAATCTTTACGGTCGGGTATAGTAACATATTTTAATGTTTCGAAACATACAGATTTAACTTTACATTCAGTTTTCTCAGAGTTAAAGATTTTATCATCGCACATGAATCGATTTTAGCTCCGATTTTAGCGCTAGATGAAAGTTCAGGTTCATCGGAGACTCGCTATCGATCGCGTTATCGGTTATCAAGTTCGCGGACTCACGCAGCGATATTGATTGCGCTTTTCGAATCGTGAAACGCGATTATTCAATCTCAAATGACACACTATTGCGCGAACGTCTCTTGTGCGCCTCGCTGTCTGCGAGTGGCCGTAGTAACCCCAGTGTTTCTCAATTGGAGGGGACGTTCACATTGGCAAGTTCCTCGGTGGTAAATTATTACGGTCCACTCGAGCCTTTGGGCTTCCACCATCCTCGATATACATAGTTGAGATTCGATATCACATACAGCCGGCAACGAGATTGATTTACGCTGGTGACCATAGGTAGGTAGCTTCGGGACCACTTTCATTTATCCTTCGATCGGATCGTGAGCCTTCGGTTATTTGTGAATACTTTTTCATATAACGATATTGAATTTATTTATTTATTTAATGAGTTGAAGCCTTGGAGTACCTAAACCTTTAGTGTACATAAAACTTAGAAATATACACAAAAAGGAATACTGCCTGGAGATAGCATTGGAACTGAAAATGAACTCGTAGAATTTATTCACTTACATTTATTAGTAATGATATGATTAATAAAATTGAATTAACTGCCCAAAATCTTGTGACTTATTGAAAAAAGACGATATCCTAAACTGGGCAAAAATGTAAATAAATTACAATACTATACAATTTCGGGACTTACAGTATGATGAAATCACATAAAGCTCAAAGTAAAAGCATCGCGGCAAGATAACGAGGCTAAGAATCTGTGGATCTTATAAAAGATCCAGCGTACGAATCAATCAAATGGAATTCGTTCGATCGATATCGTGCAAGTATGTTTCTTTTCATTGACTCGTATCCTAGAGTCAGACCCGTTAGGTTTGCTTAAGCAAATCACGGTCCCTTTATACGGTCCCCGGTGGCTCGTCGATACGCGCGTTAAAGTCATGTCAAGTGGAGATCGGGTCTACACTCACTCGATTATAGGAGTTAGGCTTCGAGGTACTTGGATTTTCGTAAATAAAATTTACGGTCGTTGAACTTGACCAACGAACAGGTATAACAGTGTTACGTTAGCCGACTAGTATTTTGCTTCGTTAACTGCCCGTTTATATCCCCATCACTTCTTGGAAGTAACCATTAGCGTTACGTATGTATAATGCATAATACTATTCTTGTAAATAGCAAAAGATAGCAAACAAAGATCGTATCCTTAATTAATGAAATTTGTTGAAGCAATTACTGTTTCTCGCGTTTAATACTCTCTAAGATATAACTGCAAAATTTAAATAGATACGCGATACTTGTTATCCTTCTACGCATTTCTTAAAGTAAAACAGTTTTGTTTGACATGTGGTCTATGAAATTTATATGACAGTACTGTGTTTAAAATAAATGGTCGTAAATGCGTCAGGTTTTCCTATCTACCTAGAATTACATCTTCTACAATTGACCGGATAAAATTCTCGTAATACTGATGGTCAGTTAACGCGGCATGACCGTAGAACATTGACAATGAATACGGCAGGATATCGCGATGGTTGGGCCGATTATTTTCGCTTGAAATACGAATAACACGCCCGTTCCATTCGAATTCGTTTCGTTCGAGTTGCCTGGAAAGACTATTTTTCGCTAGTCGGGAGCTCGGTTTGCTCGTCGTTTCCGATTCCTGTCTCATCCGCCCCTTGGAAATTTCGTTCCGTTCGAACGACGATCGGTCTCGCGTCTTTGAACGCGAAAACGCGTTCCGTTCGGTGCTTCGGAAAGTCGGAGGACCTTCGCCGGTCGTTCGGGTCATTTCATCCTCTCCCCTCTCTCGCTGGAAACACGTGGATACGAATTACAGCGGGGTCTCGATTGACTGGCTTAATCGGGACCGAGGTAGCCCGGTTAAATTGAGGCTCGCGAAATTACCTAACTCAGGCCTAGGGTGGATTAAAAATTGTTATCTGATACGCGCCCCTTTATTGTCGTGCGTTCAACTTTTTTATTTGTTCCAGTTTATATTACTTAACGCGTGGGCTGCGACAAGAATTCTTTTTTAATTACAGGGCCTTGTTTTATACATAGAACGAACGCACAACAGCGTTTATGTAATTTAAATGTTTCATCATACAGCGTCTCTGGTAAACCCAATATCGATCACGAATGGCGATTACTCATGACGGTCAACATGTTACGCAAAAATAAAAAAAGAAATAAGGAAGAGAAATATTATCGGTTACTTGAAAAATTGCATCGTCATGAGCGTTTTATTACCGTGTAAAAAAAGGTCGACCTTGAGATGACATCGGTGACTTCATCCGAAAAACGACCATCACTTTGTCATTTACCGTATAAGTATAATTGGGTAACGATGTTCTTGGATAACGATGCCGAGATTTAAATTAGTAGGAACGACGAGGGAAAGAGAGAATCGAGGGACGCGTACCTTTTCCAAAACGCGCACATCCTTTTAATCACGCGTTCTCTACGTATGCGCATGGAAAGGTCGTTAAAAGAAACGCTGTTCGCTCGTTGTTTCTCGTTTTAACGAGCAAAAAAACGAAAAAAGAAGAGGAAAACTAGGAAAGATCGCACAAGCCTTGACATTGACGTTTTTCCATATTTTTTTGTTTAGTCTGCCTCGTCATAATGAGTTTACAATTGAATTGTGGCCAATTGAACTGGTTGATGGCAGAGAGGAGCGGCCGTAATAAATGTTAACTCTTTGTTTGCGTTAAAATTAGACTCGCTTTTAAATCGCATGCTCGCAAGGTAGAAATTTTCGGAGGCTGTCGGCGTGTCCGTGCTGCCGGCGCCATTAAACGATTTCCGGGGTACCTTCGATGTTTTTTGTTCTACAGACCGCCGGGTAGATGCATTCCCGTTGCATATTTATTAGACGTCACGCCCGATAACAATCGGTCGATTGTTTAATTCCTCGTATACGACGCTGGCTTCTCTTTGCGCAGCGGTGTATGATTGTTCGCTCAAATACACGTTCTTTTCTTTTTTCTTCCTTTTTATAAAATTCAGGATACACACTCGCGTACACATACAGTGGTTCACGAAAGTATTCGAACGTAGGAAACTTTACCGTATATACTTCATCGTGTACTTGTCATAGAAAACATTTTTAAATTTCATTGGCGCTATAATGAGATACTATTTTGTTGAGAAGCTTTATAGAAGTTACAAGATATTTGTTATACGATAATATAAATAGCTATCTTATGTACAGTGTGTTAAGGATATTTTTCACTAAATATTTTGTTGCTTCAAAGTGATAGTCGAGTCTCATTACAATGCTAATTAAATTGCAAAATGTTTCGTAAACGCATAATATATTCATAAAAGATTTCCACAAATGTTGGAATATTTTTATGAACTATTGTATGAAGATCGTGATCATATAAGAGCTCGTGTGAATTTCTTTCTACTATAGGTACGCGGGCTTTTGAAGTGCAAGAAAAATAGCCTCAGTTACAATGGGTAATTTTCGTGCCACGGGTTCATTTAGATGAAGAGATTGCGCTCTTAAGTGCTCTCTTTCTCTCTCTGCTCTCTGGCGATACTCCAACTACGGGATTTAGCTAAGTTGAATCTATCCTAGATCAACTGTGGAGAAACCATCTCGTAAACAGCTAGAATATTTCCTCGTTCCTCTTCTTCCGCGGAGAAACCATCTCGTAAACAACTGGAATATTTCCTCGTTCCTCTTCTTCCGTCTACGCTCATGACCTATCCCCATGTGAATATTCTAGTACCTATAGATCATCTTGATCACGAACTACCGCAGGGTCATGATATAATTTATGACGTTCGAGACGTTGACCGCGTACACAAAGTCGAGCACGCGAGTTTCTGATTACCAGACGCGTATGTACCAAGCGTCGTGAACTTACGCCGCGACTTTTGCGAGATTCGAATCGTTCCCGGTTGGTACGCAATCTTGCCACGACACGTTTAGCCGTGGCAAGAACTTGGAATAGGGCTTGTTACCCTATTCGTGCTCGCGACAGCCTGAAAATACCGTCGCTCAAAGTTTCCCTCTAAGCCTTTAACGAAGTTAAACTTCGTTCAACTTCGCTGCTCTTCTGCTGCTGCTGCAGCACCTTTTTTTTCTATGTTCAACGAATATAGGGTGTTTCAGACTTTTTCTAGTCAAACTACATTTTATAGGTACGAATGATATAAAAATATTCTGTGAAGATAGCAGATTCGAAGCTTCATTACCCAGTTGTAATACATTAATATTGTAATATAAAAATAAAGGACGTGTTAACAAAGCTGTAGTTTTTATGCTATGATAAAATCCTTTGATAAGCTCACAATCGACGTAATTACGAATCATTAGTTAGACCATCATTGACAGAAGATTGATAGTGGTAAGAAATAATGTTTATTATTCAACGAAGATGGATTCAACTTCATCTCAAATGATCAATGGATTCTCCGTATTAATTCATCGCAATAACGAAGACTAAGATTTTATTTTTGCTATAATTTCTTGATAAAGCCTTAAACGACCTACGTCCGTGTAATATTCTTTTCTCGTTTATACTCCTAAAATACCCTGACAAAGTTCAGTCGGAAAAATACTGGAACACCCTATATTAGCGTACAGGTTTCTCTCTAGCGTAGAATTCGCGAGCTCGACGTATAGAAACGGAACAACGGTTAAGAAAAAAGAATCGTACGTATGGATGGTACGTGGGCGCGGTACGGATCACGTGCACAGTCGGCTCGTAAAATATCAGGGTCGTGCGAAAATTTCCGCAACTCTTCTCGATGTTTACAAGCGATCGTCGATCTTCCGTGTCCTTTCTCACGGGTCCGCGGCGAGAATAGGTGCACCGCAGGTTTCTATGCGAGTATTATGCGCGGAACGGGAGCGATGTTACACGAGCGAAGAAATGGTGAACTGTGAAAAACCTGTTCTCCTCGAAAGCTCGAGTCGATCTACGTTTTTATATGGTTGACCCTTTACTAACGCCAAACTGACCTTCTCCTCCGACGCGTCTATCCATTAGCAACGGGACCGTTTTGCGAATAACCATCCTGTTACTTCTTGATACTCGTATAACATGTACTTCCTTCGTTCGCTACAACTTGGATGGAGTTTGTTCTGCAAGTGGTTTTTAGCGTAGGCGTCTAGTCTCGAAAGACGTTTCGAAAGATGACTGCTTGTTTTCGATGCTGTAGCTTGAGTAATTGCTTCGTGCTTTAACCTATTAGAGCACGTTACTCGTGTGCCTCAAGTTTTACTCGACGTTTCCCAAACTTTGATGTATGTATCGGGAAACGAGATTGTTTGTAAGAATTTCTAATGCTCCGTTCAAATTAATCAAGTTGTTTGAATTGAAGCGTCTTGAAATTACTATAGCAGCGAATCTATCGTTTTGTTATGTACGGAATACGAACCTGTTACTTGCTTGTGTTGCAGGTTTTCATCTTCGTCATAAGCACGTTTTTATTAGTCAGGTCACTCGACTTCGAGTTATCTGAAACCGTTTTACAAACGCGAATCTGTTCTTTCAATTGTTTTGGAATACCTAATTTCTAAAGCCTTAAGCGAAGTTGAAGTATTTCATTTACATTGAAACGACTTCAAAGCAACTTGACTTATATGTACAGAAACTTGAAGTAGAGTTATTGAACTCAAACGTCTTGAATTCGAAAGCGACTTGTCTAATCCGAACGAGACTAGAAGGTGAGTCATATTCCGGATAGCGCGGAAGTAGAAAAAGTCGGTCTGACCGTCTGATCGCTTCGTAGCCAATTTACTGTGCCTTCAACTTTGATCGTCTTTACGATCGGTCCGGTTGAATTGGCAACAAAATTGGCAGAACGATCGAGCTGCGTTACCGTTATCGAAATGAAGCGGTCGCTACTGAACGCAAAATAGGAAAGTGGATGGTGTACGTTCGCGTGGCGTACAGAAGCTGCAGGCGTAGTCGGTGAACTACGAGGTTGTTGCACGGCCAACCTCTGTATCGTACTCTACACAGTGGATCACACACTGTTACCTAGCACCCTTTTTGCAAACATATCACCGATCGTTTGTTTTCTTCGGGGCCGCGCGTACTAACTTTCGCGTTATTATATCCCCTTTGCGCACTATACAGCACGCTTTCTTATTTGAAATTTTGTTCGTTCGTTTTATTTATCATTTCGAAACCGTACGGGATGTTAACTCTTCTTACGAGTTTCTTTTTTGCGCTCCTCTGACCATGGTCGAAAGATCGCGCTTGAAATCCTCTTTTTCCTCTCCGGGGATAACGTCGCGATCGCGCGCATTGACCCCTCTATTTTCTCGTTTTGCAATAGCGCGAATCGCGCAACGTGTCGCAGGTTTATAATGGTTGCGCATCTCCCACCTTTTCGTCGAGAGCTATCCGTTGAGTGCCGAGTTTTCTTCGACTTTGCCCCCGCCTTCTTTTTTATCCCGGCGAGTTTCTCGGTCAGCCAACGAGCACAGCTGATGGCGGGAAGATACTATATAATTAGAAAGTATACGCGTAGCCATGTGGCTCGGTTTAAGGTGGAGTCTGCAAATACGTCTTGCAAATCTGCCGAGAGAAGCAACTAGGCACAGTCGTTAGCGGTTTACTTATTTGCACTTTTAGCTCGCTTCTTCCGTTTACATTTTTCCCTCGTTCTCCCTAGTCATCGTAACTGGCTACAGAACTACGGCCTGCGCCCGTTTCTTTTCGTCGTTGATTCACAGTCTAACGATACCGGTCCCCGTGCAACACGTGCGTTCGAGATCTCTCTCGCGTGTAATTTAAAACGTCGAGAGATTGATATTTTAACACCCTGTGTAGTTTGCGTTTACCAGGCCGCTTCGCAACGTACACACACGTTTTACCTGCGCAGGGATAGAAAGATTCGCGTCTCGATTACAGGGGCCGATGAGCACGTTCGGTCGATTTGACTTAGCTAGGCGAAAAAGGGGTGTCTCGAGGAGTCTGGCCGAAGCTTAGGTAGGGGAGGCTTTCGATGCGGTTTGATCCTCTCTGTCTACCACGAAAGTTGCGCAGGTTCGTCCCGCAGGACCGTTGGTTACTTAACGTTGTGAAGACCGAACGAAAATGAGGAGGGACAAAATCAGTGCGTAATTAGACATCGACAGACGGTTGGTCTACTCTCGGTGGTTCCTCTCGATGGTTGGATGTCAACAGACTCGTCGAACATCACCGTAATTCGATCGTTCATCGGGTTGATTACGAATTGCAGTCGATCGGATTCTTCGTGCTCCTTGATCGTTGAGAGTGAAATAGGTGAGTTTCTTTTAACCGGGATACCTTCCGGGCTGATTCGACGAGGTTAGAGAGGAAAATAATTCTGTTTCGGGAAAATATCGGTGCTGTGTCGCGAACGAGGACAAATAGTTTACGGTAATTCAGGTAACGCACAGATGGTCGGGCAATAAAAGTAATGGACTACCTCTCTTAAGTGGCGCTGCACGAAGAAAAACAGAAATTTCTTTCAAAAAGTGTTTTAGAGATAATAACGTCAAATCAAAAGTATTCTTTCTTATCTTATGTACGATGACTCGCGAAACAATTTGAACACTTACCATAATAAATTTTTATGAACTTCTTATATCCTTTGTGCAGAACTTTTCAGAATTTCATTAGCATTGTAAAGTGAATTTTCGCCGGTATGGAGCGTGTCTTTTTGTCTCGTTATTTACGATTCTACGATAAGTAAATAGTTGTTCGTCATGATTTACGATGAAGTATACTTCGGTCTGGCCGACCGTTGCGCGAGTGCATCGGCTCGGTGTGTTCCTCGCGCGCATTATACAACGAAACGCACTATTCACGCGTGTAACACTCGACACTCCTCCACTCTCTTTCTCTCCTTCCGTCTCTCCTCTTTGCTCGATCTCTGGTCCCCCGATGAACCACGTTTTCGCTTTTCAAACATGCTTCGAGCATTACCGCTCCGTCGTTGCGTGCACATTGCGCCAAGAAAATAGGGAGGAGCCATCTTGTCTCGATGATTTACATGAGATCTTGGCGACTCCTCCGCGCCCGCGGAATTGATATGCACGCGTGCACGCCCGCGTGGTACGCGAGTTGCACCATGCACCAAACGTTCCGCATCGTCTTTGCTTGCTCGCTTGTTCGCTCGCTTTCGCGTAGGTGACCCGCGTGTAATACCGCGTGTCCCAGGTCATTGTGCCATTTTCTTTTTTAGCAACGTTACTGCACCAACACGAAAAAGGAATTGCTGTTTACACGGTTTGCTGCCGGCAAATGTTGTTCCTCTTCGCTTCTAGTCTTCATCGTTCGCTGTCTAGATTTCAAGTGCAGATTGTCCGCGCCTGAGGTGCCGTAACACTCTCCGATTTCTATTAATCCCATCGCAGATTTTACCGTTGCTGTATACCGAATTCCATATGGCACACCTTTCTTCCCTCGCATCGTTCTTTTTTTTCTTTTCTTTGGCTCTACGTCTGGTTTTCTCAGGCTATCGTTAATCATTTCGTTCGTAGTCGGTGGTTATCGGACTTTGGAGAAGCAACGTTTGACCTCGCGATCACCTGTGCGGAACACGCGATCATTAAGCGCGTTCCTTTCCCTCTCTCCTGTGATCTCCGCCGTTTCTTCCTTCCCATTGCTCTCTTTGTTGTTAGGTGAAACGAAAATGTAACCTTGTAGTCGTAATCTGTAAACCAAAGAGGACTTTGAATTTTTTGCGTATAAGGAATATAAGGACTGTTCATTGGGTTTGTGGTTTGGGATTGTTCCTTGGGGTCGCGGCGTTGGACGAGATACACGGTCGAACATCGGAACCCATACGGTCGATAATCGTAGCCGGTCCCTACGTGCCATTGTCTCCGGATCCTTCTCTGCTCACAGGCTGATTAAAATTCATAGAAAGTGCAAATTAACCGTGACGCTTACGGCCAGGTGTTCCTGTGTGCGAGGCAAGGATTCCATACGGATCCGATAGCCCGGTCGAATGCGTGACTAAACCTTCGTCCCCGTGCACGTTCGCCAGCTCGACCGTACGTGTTATGACTCTATTCGCCCACTTACTGGTCAGTGACGTTCGCGAGTCGTAAGATCGCGGCCAGTTCTGGCACGATTTACGAATGTTATATAACCAGGCTGGTCGAGACGCGTCAGTACCGCTGTCACGAATAATTATCTATAATTAAATGACGTAGCCCGCGCTGGATCGGTGAATTTATTTCGAATCCATTTGCCCGTCCATCAATGGCCACAGCCAGATGCCTGTAATTTCGTTCCGAATGGTTTCGTTTTTATTGGAACGTGCAGCGTGTTTATCGAGATCCGCAGTATATTCTTGCTGATCGTGCAAGCGTTCCACTTAACGCCTTCTTTTATTCCTTCGGA
Organism: Bombus hortorum; assembly: GCA_905332935.1. NCBI lineage: Eukaryota > Metazoa > Arthropoda > Insecta > Hymenoptera > Apidae > Bombus > Bombus hortorum. Next base: position 11,829,109 of record HG995192.1, read on the forward strand.
ACTTTGCTCGTGTTTCGAGCCGTGTAAAATCATATTAGCCAGGTTTAAACGTTTCGGTACTCCTTTTGAATACGCGTACACCATCAGCATTACCAGCAGCAAGGTTTCTTCCTGTTTTTTATATTCCTTTTTTAATCTGTAACCCACATTGTCGCAGCGTTAGCTGGCTGACTTCGTAAACTAGCTACAACCTTGCACAAAGAACGGATCGGTATAGTAATCTTTCCTTGGGACAACAATGGCGTAACCATGTTCTCTTAACTACGCTCATTTCGACAAAGGGTTCGTTAGTTTCGTAAGCAAATATTTTCTCAGGTTTATCTGCGACAACGTTAGTTCTATGATAACGCAGAGACTCGTCGTGTAAAGCGACTGCTACTTAAGGGATATCCTATTCTCGTTGCTGAGGTGATCTCTTTATTGCGAACGAGTGGATTAAGCAAACGAATGGCGGCTCCTTTTGGCTGGTTGGTAACTACGAATATATCCACCGATAAGGATGTATCAAGATCGTTCTTAATATGTAACAACTTTTATATTCGAACTCGAGTCTCGTCGTTCTCCTTTTCTTCTTCTCGCGTGCTGCATGAAACGAAGACACACGTTATTCCACGGTTGTAGCTCGTGCGAGATCACGCTGCAGATTTCTCCTTGGCAATCAGGGTCGTATTCCGCCTCCTTCTACGTGACTATCTCGAGCGAAGTAGCCTTGTTTCCGCCTCGTCCCTCTCGCCGCGTATTATACTATTACCTATCTCGCTAGCTGTTATGCAGACTCGACGTTAGACCGGTCAGTGGCGTGTTCGATCCGTGAAATTTCGTCCGCCGACTCAAAGGAGAAGCGTTCAACAAGTGTTGCACGCAAGGAATGAAGCACGGCATGTCATATTGTTACGGAGCAATGTCGTTGCACGGATTACTCGATGTTTCGAACGCCAGACGAGATCTGGCCTTGCCTTCCGGATAGAAAGAGAGAGAGAGAGAGAGAGAGAGCAAACTTAGTCAAACTGCTTTATCTAACGATGTAACCTTCGGTTAACCTAGGTTGTATATTCTGTACGAAGAAGAAAACGAGGTCCGTAAATTTTCCGAATATTCTAATTCGTTTTGTGAAAAGTTAGAGACTGTAAATTAGATCTCGACATCTTGGAGATTTTCATTAGACTTCTAATACTGGACATCTTTCTTTGTTAATTTGCAAGCTCGTTTATAATGAAAATCAGAAATTATTATATTTAAATCATAATTATATATTATAATTAAATCGTTTATTAATATAAACTTTAATACATCGATTGTGACACGATTAATTTGAACAGCAGCGTAGAAGTCTAGAAGAAGAAATTTCTGTCACTGTCAAGGTATAAATATCGATTAGAAGTTTTGAAGTATTTTTGCCCCTTTCGCGAAAGTTTAAAGATTCAATGCGACATTTGTGGCGTACTTAAGAGGATCAACGACGTCGAGTCTACAAAATTCTCAAGCAGAATGAGACTAATGTTCAACAAGTGTTGCATACATAGCCTGGAAAGCATACGTTACAATGGTACGCGGCCCATTAGTATCCCGTACATCTGTTCTGTTCCGAATGGAGGGCGTATAGCCGGGAAATGGAAGGCAGCGATATTAAGTACATTATTTTAGGTCCCGTTTCTCTTACTTGTTATGCCGGTGCCGTGCGACCGACACTCGGTATATGTATACTTCAGTTGCATTTGCTACGAACACGCTCGAAACACCCATGGTCATCCACATGGCGTTAAATCCATAAAATTCAATTTACCTCCCCCTCTGATTCGGGAATAACGTTCAACAAGTATCGCGTGCAAGAATATCGTACGTTCAGCATCGCGACGCGGATGTAATTTTAGGTTAATGAAAAGTGGGAATAGGTGGTTATATTAAGGACATTATTTCGAGTCTCGTTCGCGTTGCCTCGTTTGCCATATCTGTGTGCTACGCACAGGAACATTGGTATTTAATTTACAAGACATTGAATACTATGGCTATTAAAACTATGAAACTTGTACGAAAGAAATGAAAATGGAGTTTGGCGTTTTAATTTGCCATAGTTTATTGCAACTATTTTAATAATAACATTAATAATAGAGCTAGGGATTATTGAAGTATGAAACTCGAAGTATCGAAAAGATCAAAAGGAAAGTTAGTGTTTTAATTTATGATAAGCTTAACATCAGAGCTAGCAGTTTCTAGAGTATGGAACTTATACCAAAAAGATCAAAGTGAAAGTCGACGTTTTAATTATTCGCGAGAGGTTCAACACTAAAAGTATAAAACTTGCATCAAAGGAATTCAAATGCAAGGTGTATGGAAAAATATATGATTCCAGCTAAGTCATATACTGTAACAAACATTCCGCAAGATTTTAAACCCCTGTATGTATATTTATACAATTTTTACGATAAATTACGAGTCTGGTAGCCCGAATATTAAATACGATTCTTAACGTTAAATCCATCAAATCGTACAAGCATTACGTTCTCGTGAAAATCTCAGAGAGTAATCGAAATAGCAATGAATTATCGAGTTTCTCCGATCGTCGATAGTGGAAAGCATCTAGCAAAGGAAAACGTTGGGTGAAATCGTTAGGCAAATTATTAGGAATCCTGCTGCGAGGTTTCTTATCGACTCTTCATTATGAGAATCTTGTGTAGCATGTAGCAACGATACAACGCGAATGAAAAACATTCTAGCCACTGATAGAAATTACTCGATATCTGATCTTCGTGTAACTTCAGCCATGTTATTTTCAAATGGTGTAGTAAGCAAGTTTTATATTATATTGCAACAACTGTACAACGTTTCGGGTCATCCTGAACGATCCGCGATGCTCGTTGATTAACATAAGTGTTGCATGGTTGGTATGTTTTATGGCGTTTGTGAACGAACATTTCGATCGATTCGAACTACGGTGTTGTTTCGTGATATTCAGAAAGACTTATTTGTATTGCGCAATCTGGTACGATGGAAGGTTCGTTTGACTCAACGTCTTTAATCAATAACGTCGTTTGCAATACCTCGTCGTAGATCGCCTACAGGACAAGTAAAGTTTAAGTATATGAAACTTAATTTGTTTAATTAAATTAAATCTGTGTACCGTCGTAGCTATGTTTTACTACGGTTATTATATTTATCGCAAAAGAAACTATCAAACTTTATCTCGCAATTATCATCCACAAAAGGACGACAACATTCGTTTATATTAATCTACAATTTTATCAATTCCATCACAGTAATCGAATTATCCGATAACGATCATTCAGGCCGTCTGATTAATGGTGTATTTATGAATCATCGAAACGAGAGTGATTAATTTGGTGAGAAAAGGGGCTCGTCGGGAGTGTGATTCTCGGTTTAGCGTTGGTAACCGGGTGTTATCGCGGGTGTCTCGCGTGTCGCAAGGTCGTAACGCCGACTCGGCAGTTTTGCAATTTGCGTTAAGCACGATGGTGAGCGAGCGTAACAACGCCTCGCATTTAGCAAGCTTTTTGTCGTGAACCATTATCGGCTGGATCGATCCGTCGGACACATTGTGATTAGTTTCGTTCAAGTATCCACAGGTGAACTCTGCTTCGGGCTCTGAATTGGCAATACATGTATCGAGCGACTTTAGAAACACAGTTCCACTTCTATAATACATATATGTATATGTATAATAACGATTTCTTCTAATCTCAGTTTCAAAAGCGGCCGTAAACCGGCTTGGCTGTCGTAAATTTAGCGATGCATCAGTTAATCGGCTTCGGCTTTTCTCGGTTGGATACATGTTTGTTATACCGCAAGAAATTACCACTGGAAAGGACTCTCCCTGCTCCTTTGACCGCGTTCAGGCTACTACATGCTACGATTCTATCCAGAATCCACATAGAATTACGTAACAAGGAAATTAGATAGCACATCGACAGGATACAGCCGCCGTGTGCTGGTTCGCTTATTGGTTTCGAGAAGCGAAACGGGTCTCGTTAATACGAGAAACCCATTACGCTGTAACTTATTTACCTGAACAACGAGGCCTGGTTCGAGGAATATTCCACGTGAAACGCCGCGACCAGCGATGTATAATGTTTTCCCACAATCCAACGAGGGCCCCTGCTGTCCGATCCAACTGCACGATACATTTCGGTGTCGAGGATCGTCGAACGCGTCAAGGTGGATCACGCGATCCATAATTTGCTCAAAATCCCATCTCTTTTTCTTGTCCTTCTTTCCTTTCTTTTTCAATCTGTTTTAATGCAGGCGAATTATCCGTAAATTTTGTTTATCGCATTATCGAAGGCCAGATACATACGTAGCTACGATGTGCTGGTTAAAACGGACGATCGAGTGCAACGCGACCGAATGTCGAAACCTGTGATACCGGGCGGCAGTTTATAAATATGCGATCAGAGAAATTGCATTTTCTTCGTTGCGTCACGATGCACCAAGCGAGCGTCTTAACGAGCTGCCACAGTGATCCGCGATCATTCTTTACGGTACATGATAATTACATGCGACGAAGATGATAATAAGCACGGTTAATAAAAAATATTATCTTGGATTCTTCGTATGGAAACATTTCGAAAATAAAAAGAAGAGGTAGTTGGACATCGGCACTCAGCTCTTACATCACGAATAACTCTCAGGTGTCGGTAGACAAAACGGTGCATGTATTTCAATCGTGAGTCCCGTGGCGAACTCGATCGTTTTGATTTATCCTGATTTCATTAAATTCTAATGGCCGCTGGCACGTGAGACGATCATTTTATCGCCCCTTATATCCGCGAGGCCCTGACCATCCTTATATCTCGAAGACAAAGTACACGTATCAGAAATGCATAGCAACGTGCACCGGCATACGGTAGCACGGCACGACATTAATAATTCATAGCGGTGCGAACGGGGTAGAGTTAGGCTTTGGGGAATTATAAATATTTAGATCGTTCTGGAGATCGCCGCGAAGAAATGCTGAAACGCCGTTTTCTGCCCTTTCTTCCGTGCTTTCCTTTTCTCTCTCTCTCCTTGCTTCTTTCGTTTCCATGCCCGATAAACCTCGCCGTTATGCCGTGGATACATTGTGCGTGCGTGACTATACTTCTTCTTACTCTCTCATATCCTGATTATCGATCTTCTTCTTCCTCTCGTAAGAACGTCGAGCTGTAGCCGAATTTTTACTCGTTAAATGTAAAATGACATAAAATGCCTGGAGATCACACAGGAAGAACACGATAAGTCATATTTCTTATCTTTTGCAAGAAAGTTTATTGAAAATTCAGTAAGTGTGACGTCCGTCGATCACATGCCATGAAAATTGCTTTTACATTTGGTTTTTAAATTATAGTCGTATTATAATCTATTGTTCGTTACGCAGTTCTGTTCATGAATTTTGTCCCGCGAACGATCTCTCGAAATGGCATCGGCCTACCGAGAGTCGAGAAAGGACGCGCGCATATTAAAAATCGGAAACGATGAACGCGGCCGTTGTTTGGCGTATCGAGTACCAACGATCGATGGTCCGGGGAAAAGGCTCTTCGAGTGGATCTCGGAAAGGAGGGGACCAGGAAGCGAAAAAAAAAAAAAAAGGAAAAAATGGGCATTGTGCGGGGGAATTTCAGCGGGACAGAATTACCGAGTCGTGTACCGGGAAATGATCCGCCACGGGCGTTCTCCGCACTTTACGCAATAGGAAAACGCGCGTTACTGGCGCGTTTCGGTGCGTGGGATCGAATTCTTTGCTGTGGGAGCTTTTTATTACTCGACTAATGCCGCGACTAGAACCCGGCGATTTACGCAATTCCGCTTTGTACAAAATGGAACGCATCTTATCTGCTTAGAAACTACTACTATATTGTTGCATCGTGCCTGAACACATGTTCAGGGTAGAGTAAAGTTATTCGAGGTAGGATATTTAAGTCGCGCCATGTAATTTGCCGTGTAAGTCGCGAATTTTAAAATACTATCTTTTCCTGTTTCGTTATATTATCCTTAAGATGTTGCGACTGATCCTTTCGCTCCTCTTTGCTTTTGTCTTTTCACTTATTTGTTATTCATCCACCGTGTATCGATTAACGACAAGCTACAGCTATACCTCGACCTTACGCTCTAATCATTTCGTCTTACTTCGCTACCTTTTCACGACGTATTTTATTTAAGTCATTGTAATGAAGACCCGTAATTATTGGGATTTTCAATTCATCCTGACATTATATACAATATGCAGTAATATACACGTTCCCGATTACCAGGGGTGTGTTCAAACTATTATCTTTATTAGATATTAAAGAAATTACCTGACAGGTGATTGCTACACGGTAGGAGAACAGGTTTTATTGTTGGATCAGCGTTTTTTCGATATCGGGCTACTCCACATTGACGTGTTCCAATCACAGCTGTAATGCGGTGAAATCGACGTTGACTTTCTTCCGTCGAGAACAGCGAATGCACCCCTTTTTATCCTCTCTACGACACCAGTGGGCTCGTTCTCTCCCCTTCTCGATAAGTTGCAGCGTTCACGCGACCTCTCTTATTTCCTGACCCCGGTAGCCTTGACCCAGACCTTCTCTCGCGGGGGTCGATCAATCAATGAGAAGACTGGCGCAGCCTGACATCGACTAATTGCGTAAATGGTCCGATAGCAGTGTTTGTTCCAAGTATTTCCAAGCTGAATCGTGCAGGTCTATGAAACTGTTTTGCCTCATGAAATTTTTACGTTGACGAAGTCACGATCAGAATGGTTGGATCGATCGACGTTTACAACAGCGATGTTCCATCGACATTTACAACGACGATGCAAATCGACGTGTAAATGACGATCGATTCGTAGCGTTGAAACGAGAGCTACGACGAACGAGTAGCATCGAGATCTAAACGGTAACAAACGATTCGAGCAGGAATTAACCGATACAATGCGACGCTGATTACGCGGTTGAAGTTTAGTACTTCTCGGTAGGGTTACCGGCTTTCAATTGTTCGTTGCGTAATGATTCGATCGACGATAATCTACTCGCAGCTCCGCGGCCGCGAGGAGAAGTGCTTCCCTATTAGCTTTCGGTTACGTTGCAAGCGCGTTACCTTTGCCTCCGATGGATATTAAGTCGATCGATGACGATTAAGCTGCCGGGTAAATTGAAATTCAATAAGCGGCCACCGTCAAATCAATAGTGGAACGGGAAGCTTTCGTTGTTCCGATTCATTTGCATTTCGTTCAACTTCTCTGCCGTTCCTATTTAGATATCCATTAACACGTTCTGTGTTTCGTGGGTCACTCGTGATCCATGCTCTTTTTTCCGAGTTGTTTGCTTGTCAGACGAAACTAAATTACGTTAATTATTGCGATATTTTGTACATTAACGTTTTTCTTTGCAATAATTACACTACGTTTGTACCAATTTATGTTATTCTAAACACGATTAAAAAATTGCAACATAAATAAAGATTTATTGATTTATTGGTCGATTAAATAAAGGTTCATAAGGTAATTTGCGCTCTAAATATTATAACGAGTAGTTTGAACAATTTACACGTTATGCGCCTTTTATGCATATTTGCGCGTTGAAATTTTTGCTAAAAGTACGAACATCCGCGATGTAATAGCAAGTTATGCCACTTGTGATCTACGCGACTTGAAGAACAAATTACGTAATTGGTGCAGCAGAGAGTATGTTAATGTAACGTAATTTTCGTTGATCTTTTTTCAGACGTCCAATGGATTAGTGTCACTACGTCGGTGAACAGAGGTAGAATCGAGGACAGTCCATTCCAATTGGAATTTCGAAGACGTTTCAACGGCTAGAGATCGTTTGCAACGATGTAAAGAACAATGTAACACCGTTGCCGTTCAGCTAACCGCGACACACGTGTGGAACGAGAAAAACAAGGGAGAAAAAAGATTGGGAACGAATTGGGAAGTTTTGGTTCCTCAAAAACAAGGCGCCCGATCGATCGTTTCCTTTCGAAGGTGCGCTCGCTGGGATCACCCGGCTTTCTTTTTCTTTCTTCTCCCTGGAAACGAACCTCAATCGTGCTAGATCGCCACACGATCGCTCGATAGTCGACACCGCCTACTTTCTATCGCCCTGGAACGACTCCCGAGGTGCACCGCTAGTAAAATCCTCAAGAAACGAGTTTTACGGCCGATTCTCACAGCGAAACGCGACGAAACGACCGTAATTACCCGAGGATAGTACAGTGAGTCTCTCCATCGACTTCTTTCCACTCTTTTTCCTTTTTTCTTTTCTCCTTGTTTCTTCGTTTCCTTTGTTCAACCGTAGTCGGTTCTACGAAAGAACTGGAATACGGTTGATAATCGATTAACCGTAAACGGATCGATCGGATTGGTAACCGAGGGAAAAGAGATTCGGACGGAACAGTCAGACAGTGACTCTAAACAACGAGCTCGTGTGGCGAACTTATGCGAATCTCGTTTCATAGCTCGTTACAAAACGAGTTTTCTTGTTTTCAGCTTTATTACACAGTCTTTATCGTGAAAGCTCGTAACAAGAGGATAATATCGAGAGTGAACAAGGACACGGCGGTGATCTGAGGGAAGCTAGACGGGTTCACGCTTGTATCATAAGCAGATTAGATTAGATTAAATTAAATATCGAACGCTTTTGATTTGTCGTCGGGATCAAGGCGAACGTACTTTTACCTATATCGTGCATACGTGGTATAGCCTGAGATACGTGCGTCGACAGCCGCGTATAAAGCGAGAGAATTCGAGTAGACAGAGGGAAGTACATATATATACAAATATATATACACATATAGGAGTAGAATCGTCGAAAGAAAGTAAGACGAGATGTACAGAGATCCGAACAGTTCTTCGGGAAGCGGCACCTCCACAAAGGACGACGAGGTCGAGATCGTTAGCAGATTTTTAGCGCCTTTGTGTGCGAGAGATGAAACTGCCAGAAACATCGCCCTGGCGGCGGCTAGGAACACGGTCGAGGGATGGCTTGGAGGGGTTGGTAGTCCAAATCACTGGGACGACACCGGTGAGATGGAGGATCCGGAGAACGTAGGGGGAAAGTTCAAGAGCCAAGATGGAAGGTGAGCCCTCATGTTACATATATACATATATATTTTGTACCGATATGCCTCGATAAAACTTTGCGTGTCGATATTCAGAATATCTCTGATTTCTACGTACGTGTGTTCCGTATGATATACAGTAATAATATATCATCGTATCGAATAGAACGATATAACGTCGTCCATAAATTTTAGATACTGTAATAAAACAGTATATGAATTACATATAATATAATTCAGTTCTTTTAAATAGAATCTTATACTCGAGGCAGCTCTAGGAAAATAGAAATCAAACGATAATGTTATAGTACATAGCGTGTTCATAAGTTTCGAACGTCTACGTGGTAAGAAAGATTTATTATCCAATATAATATAACGAGTCAGGATTCATTAAACGGCCAGAGAAAACTCACGAGTCACCCGAGGCTCACCCATTCACTTCCGCGCGAATTTTTCTCCGCTGTATCTAAGCTTCGTGGCGCGCTAATAGAAACTTCATAACCTTTCACGCGAAGATACGACATGAACATCGAGCGCTCCCCGACCAAATCGGCTCCGAAGAATGTCCAGCCCTCTCTGCAGCAGCCGCTGCTTCAAGATTCCTTCAGGACGGAGGGTTTCTTCCCTCAGAGCGTCACGGAGAATCCCGCTTTCCTGGAGGACAACAGCCTCGAATGCTCCGAGAGATATCCATCGGGTTCGTTCGATTGCGTCGACGGCCGACTTGGGAACGAAACGGGCTACGGTACGCCGAACGAGAGGAGAAGATACGGGGGTGACGTGGAGAGTTACAGGTCCGGGCATTCGACGTCGTCCGACGAGGGGAAGGGTTTCAAGATCGAGCCTCACGACAGATTTCTAAGGTTTAAGGATAATTCAGAGACCCGATTCGGGTCGAGCAGCGAGAGCGAGAGAAAATACCTTGGCTCGTCGTCGAACGAGAGGTTGAACGAAGTGAGTCTAGAGGATAGACCAAGAACGAAGAACTACGTGAAGGTGAAAGGCGCGAAACAAAAGCAATTGGAGGATGACGAGTTGGATTCCGACATCAGGATTTACGGCAAGAGCCCGAAATTCGACGAGAACTTGGGCGCGAATTTCGACCGCAGGAATTTGAACTTCCGCCCGAAGGGTGACATTCTGCCGCGCGATCGCCGGTGTTACGACAGCGTGGACGACGTTTCTTTCGACGAGACAGAGATGACGATCAGGAACCGCGACGGAGTAGTTTTCAATACTCTGGATGGTTTCGAGAACGAGAACGCCAATGAAATTTATCACAGACAAGACGATAATCGTACGGAGGATACGAAGCTGAAGAATTTCGAAATTTACGCAGACGAATCTTTGGACGACGGTCGACATCGTTGCACGCGCGCCGAATTACCGCAGGAGTACTTGCGTAAGAACGAAGAACGGAAGTTCAGCGCGGGTCAGATCAAAAGACCACTCTCGCAGGACGAAGATGTCTCTTCGAAGAGCGGCAGGGTGCTGGAGAGTCCCGACGTCACTCCCGGGGACGTTGGCAGGATGCTTAATCTGGGAAATGCTCTGGATGGTCCGAGGCAAGCTCAGGCGAATAAGTACTTGAGCCTGGTGACGCTACATCTACCGGTAATATTGAGGCTCAGCGTGAACTGCCCCTTCCAGAATGTTAGGATCAAATGCGCCGAGATCCTGGAGATGGTTAAGGTGAGCGTATATTAAATCTTTAATCACGTAGCCTCTAGTAATCGAGTATGATCGGTATTCTGTATAGCGATAATAATTTCGCCAAGCTTACGAACTTTCGAAACGACGAAGTTAAATAAAGCCGAGATAAAATTAAAGATGGAAACTTATTTAAGATAAGTTGGATTTAGGATATTTTTTTCTTTCTCCAAATTAAACGTTGAGTCATTCGTTTTATGACTACCCATCCGAATGTCTCGCTATAATCATTTAGAAACGGTATACGTGGAACAGTATGGATTACGTTTCTTAGAGTTTCTTGTAAATAAACGTCCGGTATGGTCACTTCATTTTGAGAAAGGGTTATTTTTATTTTCTCGAACGTCGAAAATAGTATGTATGTTCGCTTTCGCGCAAACTTTGCCAATGTTATACTCCTTGGATCGCGAATCGGCAAGAACTGATACGTTGCGTTAATGGAGTTATTTTAACTGTCTATTTATGGAACAGCGTCGAAACGTGGCCTAAAAATATGTCAGCCATTTTGACTTGCTCGTTGCATGGGGCTAAACATGTGTAAGTCGGCTATGCTATTTGTAGTCACAGCTTTTTGAAAGTCCTTTTTACAATCGATATAGCGAGCCTACTGTGTAAAGCCTGATCGATAGTTTCGTATGACTCATATAAAATACATGCAGATCATAAAACAAAGTTTAGCGACGTGAAACATACTCTTCAGTCGAATTCCAAGATGTACGATAATTCTTTTTTTTCTAAGAATATATTGTTTAATATATTTTTTTATAAAATGCAGTTAAACGTATCGTGGTTATATATCTTTTTATTTTTTAAATGCGAAAACGGAAAAAAAACTTTCGCCCAACGTGGGGCTCGAACCCACGACCCTGAGATTAAGAGTCTCATGCTCTACCGACTGAGCTAGCCGGGCTTTCGAGAAACACTTTTGATTTACTGCAAGCTTAGTCGTTTTTAATGAAATTTCAAATAATTGAAATATTTATTGCAGGATAGAGGACTTCCAGTACCGGTGCCGGCTTTCGATGGACCTAGTGCCTTCGTCCCTACGTCCGAGGTAAGTACTTTCATAAAGTGTTCTTTGCATCGTTTCGTTCTTTCAATATTTTTTCAACTATTTTTATTTTCATAACATTGCAACGAAATTGATCGATCAACGATGGTATCAGATGTATGAAATGTTCGAAGGTTCGAACTTATGAAATATGCAAGAGGTTCGTTGCGAATTTAAAAAACGATTGATACGTAGCTATGCGTTTTTTTAATGAAATTTACATATGAAATATTAGGGCAAGAAAAACAAAACCATTATAGTCAGTTTAATCTGGGACATCGAATTGGCGCTCGTAGCGCCGATAAGTTTTGCCTTATGATTGGTAGTTGTCGGTAAAAACGAGTCTCACGATTGGTTGAGAGGAAGACGATGCCACGGGCTGGTTCACGTTTACTTGTCCCCTGGTAACCTTCAATTTAGTCTAATTAAGAGCAATTAGGTACTTAGTCTCGGTGCTTAAATTGCAATTCTCTGCAACATGTCAGTTGAAGGAACCTTCTTTATCAGCCAATCCATAAATATATAATTCAATTAATTTTATGAAAATACCACGGAATTATTGACATTTATATCAAGATCTTTACATTAACGTAATTATCAAATTTCCGTATTTTTTACATTGGTAATCAAATGTACGTCGATAATCTATTTAACTTTCCGTTTCCATAATACGAATTCATTTTATTGTTCGAACATATTTTGCATGTTGATCAATGTATTAACGATTGTTTAAACTGCTTGTTTAAAGGCTGTCCGAACTGTTTCCTGCGGTAACCGATAGATGGCGTTATGCGCGGGTGTTCGTCGCGTACAAATTGTCGAGCCAATTAAATTCATTTAGCGGGATAAATTACAAAATTGAATACGCTTTAAACGATCCCGGTTATGTTTTCAAATATTTTTATTCTTATCTATCTGAAAGTGGATCTGAATTAATCCTCTTATGTGTGTATTTCTAAAATCACCGTGTACATAACTAATACGTGATTAGATAATAGAAATAGAATGTTTTCAGTATGTAATTCTGATAAGAACAATTTGTTTGAATAATAGAAATATGCGCAGGAATTTTCAAAGGAGGAATACACGAATGAAAGCGTAGGTTTGCAAGTGTTTCCAATGACGAATCTTACGATCTATACATCTGATAAATCATGTTTATCATAACGTATCAAATAATTTTGCGCCTGGATGAAATATTATGACTTATTATTATGTGAGTTGTTATTATTGTACAATTCATTTTCGTCAATTGCATCGAATGTACGTTCTTCGATGTCGTGTCACGATTCAAATCCGTTTCTTACGGTATTTCGCATGAAAGTGAATTTTTACTTCGCGTCATTTAATATTTTTATTACCTATGTTTTGTGCGCTTGTCACTGAAGAGAAATAAAAAATATAAAGCAGGTAAGTGTAAAATAAAGTATCTTACAATCTTTACGAATACCATAAGTTCCAAATTAACGTTAATGTTATTTTCCATCTTTTTTATCTTTCGATATTCGAAAATGTAAGTTTTCTGCATTACAGAGTTTTCTGTTTTTTTTTTAACGTTTTCGAATATGCTAATATACAAATGCATCACTGCGTTTTTACATACTGTATTATGCATATGTATAGGCATGATATCTGCAACTTTGAAATCATTAATGTTTTACGTAAATCTGTCCCTAGGTTACGTGTACAAACCTCTTCCGATACTCGCGTGGTAACGCAGCTCTCATTATTCAGTGCGCTGAAACGAATATATAAGCTGTATCCTGCAGACATTGACTCAAATCGAAAATTCAGACGTTTCTTTCTATTTGCTTTGCTTTTCATCGCTATATTTGCACTTACCGTAATTACAGCCATAAACGTTAATCCTTACTTTATGATTTCTTTAATGGCTACATTCATCAAACTTAACAGTCGCTCTTCAAACATTTTGATTACATATCGTATAACGTAAGATTCATTCACACCAATATCATACATAATTTGAAATTAATTGCAATATTCAACTCGAATATGGTTCTTGTTCGTACCGGATCTTCTACACTTTGTCACCTCGTATATCGTAAGACAAACGGTAAAAGACGAGACACGCAGCTTTACACGTTTCTTCTCACGTGGTAATCGATAACACGCCTTCCGGTTCGCACGACTCCACAGCTTCGTTCACCGATCGAGTTCCTCGGATCGAAAAATTCTGGAGGAAAAGCGTGCACACGAATTCCGGATCGCTCCCTCGGAGTTAGCCAATCTCACGTGCTTGTGCAGCGGAATTCAGCTAGTGGTGCATCGAGCCAAGTTCAAACCGCCCTGAATTTCTAACATGGTATGCGATTTCTGCGGTATCTTGGAGAGATGCCCAAAGTTTGGTAAGAGAAAGAGGCAACGAACGGGTGTCGGAAGGTAGGATAGAGAGGAAAGGAGCGATGGGGGCTCAGAGGAATCCTGGTCAGGTCATTGCAAGTCGTAACTCGGTCCAGCAACCGCAAGTGGCTGCAAGTGTCTCGTATACAAGCTCCATTAAGGATCTAATTGAATCCCTTTCTTGCCGTTTTATTTTTCGGCCTCCTCTCCGCTCACTCTGCTATCTGCTCGCTTGAATTCACCATTGGGAACGGTATTCCTATTGAAAACCGATGTTTGCACTCCCGTCCACCCCCTTTTCTGTACCGGAAATCGTATTACGATCACGCGAAACTAGAATCTTCGAATTTGTGTAATTGCATTAACACCGCTTTTTCACTCGACATCTGGGGTCGCGTATAAACGATCGGGGTCACTGACTTCTTCGTATACGTCTTTCAATTGTCTGACCACTATTCATCGTTGACGATCTGATATATGTCTATTGCAAATGATGCATGTTACAGCTATGATATGTTACGTATACACAGCTGTGCAAAAATCTTAAAACTTATAACTCTGTTAAATGAAAATTTGTCACTTTTGTGAAATAATATCTGATGTCAATACTATTTGTTGTCCAAGATTGCTTGTGTTTCGATCGTTCGCGGAGAGACGCGATGTCGAAGAAGCGCGTCAACGGGAGTCGTAAATTCCCGTTACGATTCGAATAATCGACGCCACGAATCGTTTAATCGATTAAGATAATAGGGGTGGTTGAATGAGTATAACGCTGATATTAACAGGTTATAATATATATTTGCAACAATTCAATAATTTCAATATTTGATACAATTGTGCGTATATCGACTGCCAAACTACGAGTGAGCACAGCCTGAGACTCGTTTCGTGTTGACGATTGTGATGAATGATTTTGACTCGATTGACTGTTTGTTACTCTGTCGATTGACTGTCTTCGACTTGGCGACTCTGATGACTTGACTTCTTACTCCTTCTGTTACTCGAACTGTTTTTTAACTGTGGAACCAGTATAGAGATGTGGTGACTGTTCTGTAGTTGTAGCTCAAGTCCAGAGAACAAGTGAAGTTCGTTCTCGTGTTATTTCGGAGAAAAGCTCAGGGTGGGTGTGGTGTGTTTCTTGTATTCGATGCTCACACTTTTCGTTAGGAAAGCGAGGGTAACGATCCGCGATGCCCATTGGTTATGAGCAACTTTAATGATTGAAGATAGGAGGAGGAAGCCTCCTACCAACGTGGCTCATGGGTGACATTGTTCATGGGAAAAACCAGCTTTTCCCGTTAGATAACTATCCGCTTTCTCCGTAATTTTTAAGAACAATTGATAAATCTAAGGATTGTTCTAAGGACCAGCCACAAACCGAAAATAGGATTAAAGATTCCATTAAAAAGATTCTGTTTATGATGGTTCCTTAGGTTTATTGAGGGTCTGTATAACGGTGCATGGGCCTTGGCACCCAGACAATGAAAGACGTCGCACCATCTCACGCGACGTAATGAGTGTCACGTGATTACAAATAATTGATATTTCGAGAGATATTTTAAGTTATTATTTGAGTAGCAATAGTATATTTGGAAATGTTAGCGAAAATTGTTTGATATATCCTGTTCGTATATTTGCCGCTATTCTTTATTCATTTCGCAAAACTGATTCCCGTTTCTCATCTCCAGTTCTCTATATAACCTTATACATATTCTACGACATTTATTATTAAATCAGAGCTCTATTTATTGCAGCATGTTCAAAAATTTATGAGTCAAGAGAAACCATAAATAAGCAATACTATAAAGGCAGTATATCCTAAAAGCATGTTTAGTTGATCTTAGCATTTGCACAGTACTTCGCTTACATATTCATTTATACGTTTCAAAGAAACGGAGGAGATTGTGATATTTAGTTGATTTACTCTGATTACTCGGAATTTTCCTTCCTCTTTTTTAAATACTTACGCATTGCCACGTTGACGCGTTAGCCATTTATCCTCTTAGCTTTATTAAAAACAAACTTCAATAATTAAAGATGCATTCTGTTGAGAAGATGAGTAAAGATGAGTTACTGTAGTGCGAGAGATCGTTCATACGAACTTCTACTCGATTGCTTCGAATTGCAACTTAATGCGATCGAGTCTCTTTAAAGCGTACGGATAGTTCGGAGAGACTCAGCATAAGCGCGTAGACTTGTAGAGGAAATACACATGTACTAAAAAAAAAAAAAAATGTATAGAACGATAGAAACGATGTTTAATGTTAGGCAAATTGCTGGGAGTTGGACACAGGAATTTTTTGATGACCCCTAAGATGACCACGCTCAACGTTAGAGTGTCCGGCTAACTATTGCGCTGAGTTTAAAGAAAGGAATAGAAGTACGCTAATTCTAAAAAAATTCCACGTCTTTGGGTTGTCCTTGGTTATAAAGAAAGCTGTTCCCTTAAACAATTATAGTGATTTATTTATTTGATAAATTTATTTATAATGATAGATTGATTTATAATGATGAAACAGGAAACCATGATTATTTAACTAGAGCTATTTCTTGAAGTATTAATGTAATACAACTAAAACAACTAAATTGGTACAATTAGTCAACTTTTGAATGACGACTCACAACTCACAACTCATGATCTACTCCAACTAACTCCAACTGGTGACTAATGACTAACTAGCTTTCTCCATCAAAACATCCTTTTATACCAATTTTAATACTTCTACCATGCACACGTGTTTCACAGCTGTTGATGACCCAAGATGATCACGTGCACCTTTTTCAATTACCTATTGTCTTAACGGGCATATTGCTTAGCCATATGGCCTATTAGGATTTCTCATCTTTCACGACCCGTCAGTATTTCCACTTTTCCCCCTGCACTGTAGTTCATCGGGGTTTTCCTAAATAATACTTCCGCGATACTACGCTATTCTTAAATGACTCGATGACTTTATAACCGCATCGTTGCGCTGCGACATGAGTGCGTTAATGCGCATGATGTAGATCATTAAGAAAAAGGCCATTGTGAAAGTTCAATTGTGAAGCGAACGGGCGGACGATCGTAAAATATAGATCCGACGCGAGAGAAAGCCATAAAACGGTGGATAGGGATAGAAATAGCGAAATTTCTCATGTAAATCCTCTGCCACCCACGTAGTCCACGCTCGGTTTGTAAGCCTTCGCGTAAATAACCAGCTGCTGCCTCTGAAATACCTATGGGAATATTATTCCAGAAATATTTTCAGAGACGAATTGAAAATGGGTGCGATATTTGATCCAATCTGTCTTTTCCACAGAACGTTCCGAATTTTGTTCGATTTCCAGTTTGTAACTGGTTGCGCGCTAAATGTTTATTGTTCGCTGTCGTCGGGCTCGTGTCAAACTCGCATATAAATTCTGACATAATAAACGTGGCACCAATTTTCACGTATTTTATGGTGTACTCCATGTCACTTCGTTTTGTTTAACAGTATCAAGTTATTTATCGAACGTATTCTCGCCAGATAAAACATTCGTTATATTTCCCCCTTTCCCCTGCTTATATTTTTCATTGACGTGGATAAAACATTTCCCAAATATTGCTCATTGTACTCTAATTGTTACGCCGATAATTTGATATTAGAGTCGATATCGCCAGTGGCAACAAACGACCGCGATATCGACATTGTTCCGTGATAAAGAATTTTTCATTTAGTTACCACACGTTCCACTCTGGATATCGATATAACCTCGAGTTAGGTTATCTCCGCGACTTATTACATAATACCGCGTAACGGGCATAAAGATATTACACTAGGAAGTTGTCCAATCTATAAACACGTGCCATAAACATACGTACGCTGTGTAAGAATTAGATTAAGACAGAGGTAGATTAAATGAACGAATGCGGTAGCTTAAATAAGAAAAAGAGGATAGAGACGAGGTGAAAAAAGGTGGAAGGGTCAGGGAGAGAAATTGGGAGATCTCTTATCCTTGGGAAGGGAGGAGGAAAAACTTTTAATCAGTGGTCGCGTCGAATCGTTATATATACGTATGCTTTCTCGGCAAGTTGTCATAAATAAAATCCATTTTTTGCTCAGGTCATTCGATATCCTTAGTGAACTTAGATTTATGGCAATTATTTCTGACGAATTAGTTTTTTCATTTCTTCTAGCATTTTCTATTCGTTGCTTTTATCGTACTCGGCCTCTCGCTGTTATCGGTTTTGTGTGCAGGGTGAGTTAACTCCACGAGGATTGTATCTTCGATTTCGATTTTCTTTGACATTATCGTCGCAGAGCTTCTCGGTAGCTTGCGTTTCATAGCCATTGGTCGTTATGGCTGACACGCCTTCCACTGCACATGCATTAGTTCCTCCTAATCTATAACAAGATGCCTAGGTTGGTCTTACTGGGTATCAGCTTGACATACTCGCAGCTAATTACGATCTGCGGTCATGGTAAGGGCTATTTCCACCTCAGCTTAGACTGCACCTTCGTAGGTCTTTATCTACCAACGAATTATCATTTGTGATATATGACGAACCACTGTTTAATAAGTTAAACGCGAAAGAAAGTTTTATCGATTATATCCGGCCAAGTTTTATTTTTCCATCGAATAAAATAATCTGCGTATGTTTAGTTTAAATGTTTTATACTCTGAACGCTTCTCTATCTGTTCTTAAACAATCGATAGAGATTATGATGGATACAGAATGATATGTCGTTGTTTCTCTGATTGTCGTGAAAACACGAGAATTTAGGTTACCGGAAATCAGGTTCACACGATTGCTAAGGTTCTCCACAGTACGCGAGTGGTTTCTCGAGTTCGCAAATCCACGGCTTACAGTATGAAGAAACTTCCCGCTGTATCGTTCATCTGGTCTACGCTTAAGACTCCCCGAATGTGTGTTGGTTGTTTGCAGGAGGCAGCTTATCTTCAAACGAGAGAAATAGAAGAAAGAGAGATAACTAGGAAGTATGATATTTGTTCCATTCAGAAAATTCGAAATCGATAATATGACCATAATGCGTCAGACACCTTGTATCATTCAGTGGATCACGAATGTTGTTAATTGTTTTTACCTAACGATACGATGGATGTATTATAAAACGATATGGTTGACTTTTATATTGGAAGTATCTTTTTGAAAGAGACAAAAACCATTTCATTTAAATATAGAACAATAAAACACCTTTATAATTATCGTCGTGTTTGTTTTGTGAAACTCATACGATACAAGGCTTCGTGTTGTTTACGGTTCCTCAATATTCCTCAACATAGAAATTAAAACACATACTATTCCCAGGTCTGCTTTATTTTATGTACATTTTTCTATATCAAACTAGATAAGATAAGATTAGTCATTTCAATCGCCAATTCCATAAAACGTATCACGAAGAATATAACCACATGGTAAAACAAAGTTATCGCGCTACTTAGTACTTTTCCCCAATACTTACAAAATGTAGCCATCGTATTAAATTTCCAACACACCTGCTGCAAGTGATCTTCGATTTACGCAATACAAAATCACGATTGCCTGGACCAAGGCATCAATCATGGTTAGCCTGGTCTACTGTTGGAAACGAGCTTTCTTCGATACCGTTATCGTAGCCTGCGCTCCATCGAGAAACACCGTCAGCTGTCGTGAAATTCGCCGATGGTTCGATTAGCGAGAGGCTGTAGAGGCAAAACCGGCCACCCGTTTCGTACACGTCGCCGTACTCGTGGACCAATCGAGCCTCGCCTCGAGGAGAAACGACGAATCACGAGGGTCGTATAGGCGGCGGGGATAGCAAACGGTGTAGGGTCCCCTGTTCTCGCCTCTGTTGCGCGTTCACTAGCTTCCTCCCCTTGCTGGCTCCCGACGCGACATCGCTCTTCGCGGGTGTTCATTCGCGTGTCAGACGTGCTTGAGGTAGGACGCGCGTTTCTACGTTCCACCTCGTGTAATATTCTCTCTCTTTCCCTCTCTGTCGAGGTTGAAGGAGGCCAACGTGTCCGTTCCACGTGCGCGACGCATCGACACGACGCGCCTTCGCTTCTTCAGCCCGTTTCCGCATTAGCGAAGACTCACGTGTGACGATCGCGTCTATCTCGTTCATTTTGCTGCCTTGCATCACAGGTACGTGTCAACAGGAACGTGTATGAAACATACGTGCTCTTTTTAACCTCTTCAGGGATTCGTTTACGTTCGCAGGATTTGTTTCTCTTTGGTCCGCGAGGGTAGTTGAGAAATTGAAATGGGAATGATGTAAGTGACAAGTAGTGACGTTTAGGTAAACAGAGGGTCGTTAGGGCGAAGTTGACGCTTGTGGTTTTACTTTTGATATTTCTAAAGATTCAGATAAATTGTTTTTTACATTTACGTTTACAACACTTAATATTCGACACGAAATTATTCGCCACTTATATCGTTTACTGTTTAAATTCTTCAGTAACGAAAGATTTAATAAATATGGTATCAAATAAATATTTCTCAATGTGCAAAATACCTTCAACAAACCCTAAAAGCTCAATGATCATCGTACATTTTTTTGAGATCAGTGAAATATAATTATCTGTTTCGTTCTTGAAGAGGTTAATCAAACAGACAATGTTTTGTATAGTTTTGTTGTCGTGATCGATATTCGTGTGACGTTTGCGTCATGGTCGGGAAATTTGTATGCTCTGTTCTTTCATGATACCACATTTAGCTTGGAATGCGTAGGTTTGAATAGTACGCAATGGCGCATTGTTTTTACGGGTCAAACGTGAGACCTTGTAGATTCGCGCGTGCCACCAGCGACGAGTCGGCGTGACTTCCGCAATGTCGTAAATTCGAAACGATGTGTACGCGTGTGCCATTCCATGGCAGTCGCTATTTGTCATCGCGGCAATGATCGGGTTAATCGTATGATATATTGTCGATCGTTATTATTCGATCAAAATTAATTGTTTCTCTGCTCGTTAGATGTTCGCTACTTAAATATTCACTTTGTGCAACGTTCACTTGGACTTTTACCTTTCCGTTCGACGTTGAGAATAGTTCTAGTTGTTTACTTCCTCTTGGCGACGATATCGCGTCGCGCATGCCGTAAAAGTTGTCTGGGCAGTCGTTCCATAAATTTGCGATGCTAATATCGCATACTAAGAGTGTATTGTATAAGTCGCGCGCAAGCGTGAATCTCGTTGCGACAATGTTTTCCCACGGAAGCGTATCCGGTCTTTATGCCCCAAGTTCTGGCGAATTTACACTAGGATCTGATCCCTTGACTACGAACACACCACCCGGACAATCGAGCGAATTCCACAATTCCACGCAAAATGTCTGCTGCAAATTTTCCGATAATGGGACCGCCTGAATGAGAAAAACGTTCTGCTCGCGCGGTATTACAAAGCGTGCAAGCGTATCTGACTGTGAACCATTCGGAGTAAGACGTAGAACTCATTACGAGTTTGGTCGATCGTATATTCAGTCCTCTCTCTGTTCGTATTCCTGTGAATTATCGTTAGCATGCGTCATATCGAAAAAAAGCTATCGTTCAGATATGACCAACGTTTTATTTCTATTATACAGGAACATTTCGAATTCTCAAGGTTTTGTCAATAATAAAATTGTTTCGTTTATGCGCATAGAATTATCGAAGCGTAGACGAAAACGTTGCTTAAGCGTTGTCAAATTTTACATTTGTTTCACGCGGCCGTAAATTATTCGCAAAGGCAGTTTCGTATGTCACGTGAGTAATGGTGGACGAAAACAGTGGCGAGGATGAACGTGAATTGATAACACGTGACGAATTTACCAGCGAGCGTAAGCAAGGTGATTCGTGCCGAATTACTAATGCCACTGCCATGATACCTGTAATAGGATTATTTGCTGTTGTGGTTCAAGGCTTTCAGATTTATCCCTTCAAAGTGGCGAGCCAACGTAAAATATCTTATGTATGCGAATTATGACACGAAGCTGAAATATTTCTCCTCAATACGAATTTCACGTATGAATTGAAAGTTGCTCGGTTTCGTTCAAAGTTACTCTATTAGCGTGTACTTCAACGATATCGATATTATTTATCGCGAGACAGTACTTCATTTTGAGACATTTATTTCTGTAATATTTCGCTCGTTATCGTTCCGTAATGCAATTCCGCTCAACGTTTGTTCATTTTTTCTGGCATCGTAATCGTGCGTTTATTGTGCAAAGAAAAGAGTCGCGATAATTTCCTTCGATCTCGTCAATTCGACGCGTCAATTTTCCTCGCGCTCCTTTTCTCTCTGCATTTTAGCGAAATTCTCGAATGCGAAGTTTCACACTGTTGGCCCCGTCAGACTTGAGCCGCGTACATTTAAACGCGCGTAAATACGTTTTATGCACTCGTTTACTAGGAAAATTGTGTCGCCATCGTTGAAACGTCCGGTGTAGACGTTCGCTGGCGGAACGAACAAAAGACCTCGGGGCGTTCGTTTCAAAGCTTTTGCGAGAGCGATACACAATCCGCGCGCGTCCTCGAAAAGCCCGCTAGATTCGAATTCCATACGTATCCATTCGACGAATATTCGTCAGCGATAAAAAGGAAAAGCCAAAGTTCGTACTAAAGCGCGTAATCTGAAAGCCCACTGCCACGGCAAAGCTGTATTGTATACTTTTATGAAATGTTCGCGTGATACGCTGATGTAAATTCAGTTTCTTTCTCTCTTCTTCCAGTTTTTTTTTTTTTTATAGCCGTAAATGGTCATTCTCGGGTCGTCCTTAAATGACATTTTAAAATAATGTCACGCTTAAAAACCTCTCGAGCAGCTTGCAGAAAGGAAACTTTAGGTGCATACGGGTCTGGCGGTTTCACATTTCTTTTACGACGCGCGCACTGATATGCAAATGATGTGCAAATTTCCTCGTTCTAAAACATGCTAAAAAGTCCCATCGCACCCGAGCAATTTGCTCACGTCGCTCTTCACAACTTAAATAATACCGTCTTCCCAAGCTCGTCGAAACGATTTTAAAATGAAATCTTCGCCGATTTCACCATCGGAACAATCCAATTAATTAGCATCCATCTTCCGGTCTCATCTTTCGTGTATCTCGATTCGACGTATTCTCGAAGAACTCGAGCGTATAACTGAAATGGAATAACTGACTCGGAAGATTCGACGGATACGACGAGTTAGGAAGGTTACGACGTGGAACTAACATAAGCAAACGGTGTCATCTCTTTCGTAATTCACTAAATTGCAACGTTTTACCTGAACGTTTTCGCGCGAATATTCAAGTGGAAAGGTTTGCCATGACTCGGACACGACTGAATATCGTTGCCTTCTTATTAGGTCGTCTTTAAACCCGAATCAGCTTCGTTGCATCCTCCTGCTACGAATCTCCAATGAAATTAACTCGATGCACCCGGTAACGATTGCTATTCCGTTTCTCCGATCTAATAATGTGCTGATTGTATATTCAAACACAGCGGAAAGCAATTTCTTGCACCTGTCGTGCATTCATTCGACGCTCGAAAAGCCGAACAATGTAATTATAAGTTGTTGATCGTGAAAACGCACGTTTTTCTTATAATCGTGTGCTTCCTCGTTCTATTTTCTTTTTTTCTTCTTCTTCTTCTTCTTTTGGTTGCATCGAGTGATACGGTGATAGAAACTCGTTTCAAGAATCTTGTTTCTTTTAACAGGAAACCATTAGTTGACTGGATAAAAGCTTGCGAAACTACTGTCACTGAACCGCCAATTTGGGTTAACTCGACAGAGAATTGCCATTAAAGACTTGGGGAATTAAGACGTGTCGAATATAATGGCCGAGTTCTAACGGTGGACTTTCCAAACTTTTCATTTTCTTGCTTATGCTTCTTTCGTTTGAAAATTAAATTCTTTTTTTTTTTTCGTTTCGTTGGTATCATGATTTTTGTGTTCGAAATATAAGGGATGAGATTCATTTGGGTATTTGTAGACAGTTTAGTTCGGAACTCGGTTTCCTGTTTTAGCCGTGAACTAGTTCAACGATCATCGTGGTGAAATCGTTGGAAGCTCCGGGTATTAGCTCAATTTGGAAAACACCTTACCGATTTTATATTTTTACGACGATTTCTCGAGCAAATCGAAAGTAGTTATAAATTTTTAGGAAATCGTTGTGTGCTCCAAACAAAAACAGAGCATCCATTTTAGTGATGAAAAAGAAAACTACGACCTGGAAAAAAAGAACGCGCGTCTCTCGCTTGTACTTTCTAGAACGTCCTCTTTCGCGCAACACATTTTTATCGCAATATTCTCTAACGAGAGAGCGGTGGAGCCGTTTGCAAAGTGTTTAACCCGAAATTACCACAATTAATGGAACGACACATTTCTCGAGTCGCTCTCTGAAGGAAAAGTAAGTCTCGTATATTTAAGTGGTTCAAACGTTATGTATATGGCTGTAGGATTTAACGTCAGAGTCAACCACTGAAAAAACTCTGATTACATCATTGAAACTTTGTGATTGAATTACAAACGTTTATGCAATTCTAAGAAATTTAAATATGCAAAACTGTGCAACATATTCAAAGTTGTAAAACATTCGTTGGAATATTTACGAGGCGAAGTAAATGATTTTTCAATTTTTATTTCATTTAGCGCATGCTCATAAAAATAGAAGTCGCACAAAGATCCGTAATGTAATTATGACATTTGCAAGTTTCCACTGCAGATTGTAAGCAGCGTTCCTAGAATCTTAGAGTTTGACTAGTGTCGTAGTACTATGCAAGTTGGCACGATTCGTCCGTTGCTTTAGTTTGTTGTATAAATGAGAAGAACCGTTGTTCCATTTATTCTCCGACGGATTAAAATACTCTAAAAGGGACAGCCGGTCGAAAAGTGTCTGACCACCGAACGCCCGCTCCTACTTAATTCCGCTGTACTGATTCTCGATTCGTGTTCCTCATTTTCATTATCACAGTTTTATCAAATATTTGCCGAGATAAGATGAATCACTTAACGCGCATATACGTACACGGAGTATAGATTGTTTAAGTTTAGTCGATTATTTTGTCCATTGATCTTTGTGAATTCAAGCTACGACAGCTTCTATACTAAAATATCTACCATTTGATAAACTGATTACAGGTATTTATGGAAATTTATATTTTTATGAATATAACGCGAGAAATGGAACCTAACTAGAAATTTCATTCGCTTATTAAATATTACAATATCTACGTTGAATATTTCATATAATTTTGAATGCTTCGTGCATTCTTTATATTCTTACATTTTTAAATTTCTCAAATGAAATACATAAATATCCGCACGGCTATTTATGAAAAATGTGCATCCATTTTCGTCATTAATTATTCTCTATTCAAATATATTAATATAGATATATATATATATATATATATATATATATATATATATATATATATAACTTTCCGCGTTAAGAGGTTGAAACGCAGCTTCCGAAAAGATCTATCGATGTTACAAAGTACCTTTACGATTCAGCAATTTTCGCGTTATATGAACTCGCAACGATGCATCGAATTATGAATTCTGCGTAGCTGTTAATAACTCTCGTATCGCGGTGGCTCGATTTTAAAACCGATATTCGATAATCTGATCGGATTAAAGCTTGAAATGCACGCGTGCACCGGCAGAGAGGCGTTCCTGTATTGTGTTTTCGAATAATTACCGCTCACGTTTGTAATCAGCCCGCGTGTACTCTCCTTTTTTCCCTTTCTTTCTTTCCTCCATGGAGCTGCATCGAGAGCCGGCAAGGTGATGTAACTGGCCGCGTATGCCCACTTGGGTACGGTCAAGCGTGTTGTTGTTCCTGAATCTCATTACATCCTTCAGCGAGCAATGAACAAAAGCAGACTGAGATAAAGTACCGCGAACTGCATCCCTCCGAGCATTTGCTCTAGCTCGGTCTGGTGATAGTCGCGTGTAATGGAATTTTTTATATCATTCCCCTATGCTTGTCCGTTTTTCGATTTTTCCACCGATGCGATAACGTTTCGTTGCTTTTGCCAAACCTCATGGGGCTTCCGCGATGCAGCTTTATATTTTCGTTGCATCGCTAGAAACGAAGATTACAGTGTAACACGATAATTCACAATTCCTAATTTTTACAAGGAAGCATTTTTACAATTTTGTACGTTGTCGATCGTCCTCGTATTACTAAATAAGAAGATTTTCGATTCGGCCAAAAATTTTGCACAGTTATTGACCAGTATTTATTCAAGATAGGGCAACGATTTATAACGATATGAGCCGACCGATTTACCGAGCAAAGTTCACTGCTACGTCTATTATTAAAGTCGACCGGAATCTGAATCGCCGTCGTAGTTAAGTCAGCAGCCCATTGTGTTTTGTGGAATGTGAACGTTGCGTAGCGTTCTCGACAGAGATTTATTACAAGCGACGTTGATTAGGTATCGCACTAGATTTAATTAATTGGCTACATTCGTTTAATTTATCGGCAAGAAAAGCAAAAAGAAGAAAGAAACACTTTCCTCTTGCCTAGTTTCCTACTTGATAATGCCTTAAACTTCGTCTAATCGGTACTAATAGTCGTCGAAGAAGCGAAACTAGGGCAAAGCCCGATGCAGAACGTGGCAGAAAGGCCGTACCGATGAAAGTTCTCCGTTTCCGAACTTAATGCCTCTTGACCAGTTTTCACAGCTTATTATTGATGATTCGTTTCTCCTGAGAAACGGCCGACTCGCTCGATCACGTACTCTGAACGGTCTTATTTTTTCGCTGAAAGATTTATTACTTGCTCGAATCTGTCAGACTCTTAAGATTCTTCCTTTCAGCCGTCTTACTCATCTTCATGTAGGAATTTCTCAATTGCGTACTATCTATCGTTCGATTAGCTTCTTAACGTGTTACGTACTAAATACTTGCTTCCTCAAGAGATTTGTAATTCTGATTAGTTATTTACTCTACTCATAGCATACGTACACATTGTAATTGGGTATAATATAGCATTATAAGTTCGAGTAATTAAAATGCTATTTAAATGATACGAATCTTGTCTCTTTGTGCCGTTTTTCTCGAGAGGAAAAAGCAACTTAGCATTTTTAACCTCCGCGTTACTAGATTTCAATATCTCTGCACAAAGTGTTCGTCGTATTACATAATTGCTTACATTATAAAAATATTGTAACGATTTGCTCGCGGTTGATTTATTTATGATGGAACAAAATTTCATAATTGGATTTATATGAAGATTATAAAACCTCGATAAAACGCAAATCTGACTGTTTTTTTCTTGTGATGTTTTCACATAGGAAACAGTGTGTCCTAACGTGAATCGAATATTCCTTATCACGCAAATGTTTCTTGTATCGTGTTTACTGAGAACTGTATCATAAAATTTTATTTCCCCGATTCAGGCGGTAAGAGGCTAAGATAAAACGGCGAATGAAAACGTTTGTGAATGTCACGTAAAATTAACGATAAAAAAGGAGTAGCTGAGCGATAACTTAACTTCACTGTGCTTCTATAATTTTGTAGGCTTTTATTCACGAAAATGATTAAGTATAATATTACAATGAAGTAGCGAAGTTAAAATAGTTCAAATCACGGCCAAACTAGACACAAAACTAGTCTCATGGTCGAATGCTTGCAGTTTTTATATATTGCGTTTGTAGGTGTTGAGGGACAAGGGGAGGATTAAGCCATGTGCAAAGGTCAGGTCAAAACCTAATGGTTCGCTGTCAGGTAGTATGGAATTGTGTGGATTTGGGTATGGTCGTTGTCGCATGAACGTCGTTGACGCTGACCTACCGAATTTCTTATTAACAGGTTAACGACATCTTTGAACCGAATGTTGTTTGCGTTGTAATCGTATGGTATCACCTGCAGTGAATCGCGGCTAAAGTTTCGTGCACCAAGCCCGCGAGTTTCGGTTGGTTTAGCAGTCAACTTGCTCGGTGTTCGCTGAAGCTATGGTGGAATAGCTGAAGTTGCTTCGATTAATTCTCGTTTCTGTCCGCGCGGGAAGTTGATGGAGCGCCCACGGCATCAGTGTCTGCGTATTAAATGCTCATAAATCCGAAGCACCTGCTAGCTAAATCTCCAGCCGCGAGTTGAATTTCGTAGGTTCGTTTCCCGCTTAATGGCCGCATTAAGCCAGGCGAAAGCTGGCATATTGTGTTTTCCTATTTTCCACGTGTAACGAGAGCTTAACATTTTCAATGAATTTCTACTGGAGAAGTTTTAAATTCTCGCTGTAATTGCAGTATCGTGGACGAAAAGCCTAAGAGATATCGGGCGAACCATAAACAATGTCGCGAGAAAGCCTAAGTTCCGACAGGTCCAACAATGTATCGTCGGTCTTCCAATAGTTACGCGGAAAAAGCCTGCCTGACCTTGGCCACGAGCGGCTGCGGAACACGTGCATGATGGGGCTAAGACAAAAGACAAAGGGATGCTAAGGGGCAAGGACGAGTTTAACAGTCTGTTTTGCCGACCGTTCGCGGAGAGACGCGATCGCGAGAAATCGCGTCAACGGGAGTCGTAAATTCCCGTTACGATTAGATAATCGACGCCACGAACTGATCGATCCCCTTATTTCTGTTAGGACAATAAGGGTGGTTGAATTGAGTTTATACTGAATTAACACATATAAAATAATGTTTATTCCAACAACTTTGTATAGAAGATAATTACGCTGTTGCATATGTACAAGCTAGATAAGTGATTGATTTAAGGATAGAGACCCGTTACAGATATGTGTTGACTATTCTAACGATAAAGAATGAGCGAAGTCTTAGTGGCGATGCTGCGTAGGAGGAAAGCTAGTGATGGGTGTGTCTAGCGCACGGGACTATCGGATTTGTTCATGTCAATTTTAGTTAGGAAAGTGAGGGCAGTAGATATTGTTTCTGATTGGTTAATGAGAAGGGTGGCGGATTAGGAAGGGTCTTAGCCGCCCTCGATAAAAAGTTGTTAGTGGAAAGCATTGTATGTGACAAAAACTACTCTCTCGTGTCCTCTCGTAGTAAACAATAGACCTTAGAAAATGCTTTAGGAAAAAGATCTTTGTTCGGTCTGAAGGACCTCAGGTAGCAAATTCCCGAGGTTTATAGTAGGCCCTTAAAGCTATTGGGGGTCCGCAGTGAGGATGTGCGGACATTTGGTTGCCATGTTGCCAGCGGTGTGTGGCCGGGCCTAGGTAAGGAGCCGGCCGACGTAACGCAGTCAGTGTTAGTTGAGAATTCAGAGAGTGCGAACCGTGGTGACGGGAGTTGCAAATTAACTATTTAGTTGTCTTAATTATAGTACGTTGTTGTATTTAGTTCACGTTAAACAATCATCGTTTCCTGTTTAATCAACACCTGTTTAATCTAAATTAAATAAACTAATTGTAGTAAGATCCTACAATATTTCGTTACGTATTCTCAGGAACGAAGAAATAATACAATTTAGTACATAATTCTTCGAGAATGGTTTTTTTTTTTGTTTATCGATCTTAAGTCCTTTTTTATGGACCGCCGTCAGCTAATCAGGTTTGCAGTTCATTAGCGCGTGAATAAAAATATCTGGAACTCGGTTTCTATACGGTGCACCTTCTATATTTCTCTTTCTCGTATTTTCACTCCGTTCGGAAGCAATTAGCGTCGGTCAACATATTTTTATTCAGTGAAAAGATATAATGCTTATAGAGAAGATATTCTATCTTCGTTCATAAGCTGATAAGTGTCGCATGTTTTGCGGTGAATCACTGCCTCGAGTCAATTAGATTAGATTATTTGTATCTTTTATGAAAATTAGAACGGTGGAAGATAAGATTAAGCAACGTCTCATCTATCAACTCGACTATTGTTCGCGTAATTGACGTCCAAATAATCTACACCAGTGTCCTCTTGATTAACTCTGTATTGTCTTGCAGGTAGCGGAATACTTCGGTGGTCTCAGCCTTGAGAACGTCCAAACACGCAACGTGACTCTACAAATAAGATACCGGTGAACTAGCAGTGACTTTTTCGAAAGAAACCGGATGCTCCAGTTCGCCTGGAGAAGGAACAAAGAATTCTGTCAAAGCATACGGTGAAGAACGAAGGATCAAACATGACTCGTATGCTGCTGCAAGAACCTGGATGGAAGATCGAGCGTAAAGGTTCAGCGTTGTTACTTCGAAGGGACAGCTCGCATTTGAAGAGCGGTCGAGTCTGTTTCCGGTGCGACGTCGAAGTCCATGAATTCGAGCGTGACGAGGATTACACGATCGAGGCGGAACCGGAGGCAGCTGCCAGTCCGTTGGCAATGTGTGCCAGTTGCTTGGCGGCTATTTGCGTGACCGTGATTCTACCGTGGCTGTTGATCGGTGGTTAAACACGCCTCTGCGAACTGACGATTTTGGGGGGGTGTTGGGCGATCGTATAACCTCTGGCAACGGAAGTCGTCCGAGGATTCCTCAAAGATGATCGAACAATTGCTTGACGTGCAGGTCGAACACAGAGAGATCGTTGACTACGAAAGGTCTGTTGGAATCGCTGATAGATGGAAAACGAAGAGGATCAGGTGAATTTCAGCATTCGTTGAAGAGATTCGACATGCAAATGGATAAAGTTCCTAAATGTTGTAGTTTCATTAAAACGAGAGTTCTCAGTTTATACATTGATGATGTATGTAATTATTTATATGATCGGTATGACTTCCTTGAAACGAAAGAAACACGAAGGAATTTCTGAATCGTGAAATGTCTTTGGCGTTTCTTTCTCCGAAAAAAAAAAGTATTTTTGAACGAGAGCGACTAAACCTCGTCTCTAAAACACTCTACGACTTTATGTTTATACGTTGATTTTTGTCGTTTGCTTTAAGTTTCCGTTCCGTAGCGAGAAACACGATTCCACGACAGAAACGCGGCCTTTAGATGGACTCGCGGTTCAAGTAGATTTTGTGCAAGTCGAGAGAAAGAAAACTGCTCGGTATGGACGTTCTGCATAGATGCGGAAAACGAGATGAAAAAAAAAACACATCAAAGGGAGAAGGGTGTATCCAAGCGTACATTAAACCTCCTTCCTTACTCGTTTGATGGTATCGACAAATCCTCCATGTAGTCTCTGAAACGAAGGCGGTCTTGTGCCAAACGAGAGTAGAATACTCGAGATATTCGTTGAAACCTTTCGTGATTCGCAGTCCGCTTACTTTTGCACACGCAAACACACGTTCTTTTCTCAATACTAGCTGCATCGCGGCCTGAACGCGCGTGTATTCGTGTACACGTATATCTTCCTTTTCTTCTTCTATCGATGTTCCGTGTGTAATAATCGAGTCGTTACATCTCATTCGAACGGAAAAATATAATGCACGATACACATCGGCCTTGTTCTCCTCCTTCGATATCGTTTCGAAACAATAATCTTACCGTTGCGTTGAGCGGATTCCGGTTCTATTCCGACGTTCGCGTTCGATTCTCTCGATCAATTACATATTTTTCGCGGGCACAGTCCGAAGACTTGGTAAAACTTACAAAGTTCTGCACAGTGCCAAGTCAGCAAATGGAAAAGTTGGAGAACGACGAACCGGCGTCGGATTGAGAAATCGAGCGAAGTTTCGAACCCGTCGACTATCGATAACGTTACAGTCCGTTGCCTGCCGAACAAATTTCGAGAAACCAGAGAATCAACGGTACGTCGAATAAATTTCGGCTGGACGTCATATTGGATCCTTGGACGTGGAAAGATTTTTGTTACGATAATAACGCGATGTTAAATATCACGTTGTAAATATTAAAGTATCTATAGCCAGATTTGAAATTGTGAATTTGTATTTGCAGGAATCTTTAAATGTTTTGAAGATTGTTGGAACTACTAGTGTTTTCGATTAACTTAAACGCAGACTATGGCGGTGTTCTTGTGAATAATTTACACGAATCCCGAATCTGGTAATAGCCAGATTATCACGCAGAGCGTCTTCGATAAATCATCTGTGCGTACGGGTGCGGAATTTTGAGAGTGAGAAAAAGAGCAAGAGATTTCTAAATATAATTCGATGATTGATCGTACGTGTATAAAAGAGGTGTATTCGGATAGAACACAAAGATACGAACGTCTGGGATAACGTGTGAGGTTCTATCAAACGATTCCAATCAATCAGTGTAAAATACTATTTGTTTATATTTCTAATAAAATCCTGAACGAGCTGTATGTTGGTGATTTGTGTATATTACACCTTTGACCTTACTCTTTGTGGATATTAATCATCGTTACTCTCTTTGCATTTGTACATCCTATTTCTACGTCGACGAGTACGCATTTCGTATTTCATATATATATGTCGGAGATGAAAGGACACCGGGCCTTCCCTTCGGAATCCTTTGGAAAATCCTCAATAGCCTTTACGAACTAACCCAATTGTAGTTTTGCGAGTTTTGAGATAGTGGGCTTGGGCTCGAGGCGACGGCTGGTCGCCGAACGTAGCCACGGTCACGGAACGAGCATTTTTAATAGAGGCATGGAATAATTGTATAGCTTCCCTTAAAAGAAATAGTCGTAGCCGCACTAGACAGTAAACATTCCTACAAATTCTACCCCGTGGCTCGTCACACGCAGACACTATCCTTCGAGCAAGATGTTTACCAGATGTCTATGCATCTCCACAGTACACGTTCGGCTAGCCGGAGGACCCGCTATAGATCTTATAATTTAATTGACTAAGGTTCTTCAAAAGAACAAAACCTTTATTCTAACAGTCCCTAAATCTTCCTTTTCTCACGAACGGCGTTGCTCCTGCTAGCAACTTTTTCTCAAGGGTGGTTAGCATCCTTCTTCAACCACCAACATTGAAATTAACCAATTAACAACAACGTCCATTTCCCTCACTTTCCGAACGAAGTCTTTCTTCGACGAATCCGATGATCTCGTGTCCCTGGACACACCCCATCATAGTTTTCCTCTGCAGCGTCACCGTGACGGAAAGTCATTCTTTTTCCTGCGCTCTCATTAGCCAGTTATCTAGTGTCTTGACTATCAGTGAATATTCTACGTTCTAACAAAGAGTTAGTCAAATAATCTTGTATTACGGAGAGTACGCCGAGTCCGACTTAGACTTTGGGACAAAGTACACCTGTCATCCTATTGACCGTAGATTCATTATCGAACCTGAGGCCATTGTCGTTAGTGTCTCATTATCGTCGCCACTTGTAACATACATGCGCGCTAATAAACGTTACCTCGAGCGTAAGACGAAAATGAATAGTACCAGCGACGATTCATTAAACGCCCCTAACTCAATTCCTGACCTTAACCCGATATATATATATATATATAGACATAAATATATAGAGAGAGAGACATTGTCAGTCGGGGCGTATAAAGAATCTTCTTGTGAGTTGGCCATCGTGGTAGTATATCAGACGATATTTATTAAAGCGAATGTATTACAAAGGTTGATTGAATGATCAGGATGTCGATCACGATGAACTTAGGTTCGATAACGAATATACGGTCAACGGAATGACAAATGCGATTTCTTCCACAATCTAAAGTCGAACCCAACTTACTGATCCACGTTTTCGGTTGTCACTCAACGTACTTGTTCACAATACAAGTAGAACTTCTCTAGCTGAATCCTCAGTCCAAGTGGAACTGCCTTATATACTCCTCTCTATATCCCTCAGGTCAATCCTTGCTTTAAGGAAAGATATTTAATTATTTTATACCTCTGTGAGGTACACGTCCCTCCCGTCACCGTGGCTACGTTCAGTGACCCATTATGTTACTTCGAGCCCAAGCCCACTGTCACAAATCCCGGGTAATCACAATTGACTTAACTCATAAACAGCTATTTCTCAGTTTTATTGTTTAAGTACGGCTATAATAAAAAGTCCGGATTAAAGTATTGGGGACTTTCCCAAACATTCCAAAAGAAAGGCCCGGATGTCCTTTCATTTCCGACATATATGTATATATATAACACGCATAGTTTTCGGAATGAGAACATGCTATGCTTCCATCGTTCTTTAATCCCATCACCGATCGATTTCGATTGCTTTGCAATTGTAGCGTAGCCGGAGCCAATTTGCAGGGTGCAAATTCCACGTTTAGATTTTCTTTTCAAGCGAAATAACTTGGGTAATGGTTTTAATACGTTGCCGATGATAACAGCCGCGTTGTCAAGGTAAAGAGTGTCCGTTTGTATCGATGCGATGCCTCGAATATTCGCTCCTTTTCCCACTTTCTGTTCCCTTTTGTTGAAAATTTCTCTTGAAGTCGTTTAAGAGATCAAAGAGACTATAGACGTGGGACATGATAAATACACACGTTGATAAATCACCGTTAGGACTTTACGCATTACCCTCGCTGGGTTCGTAAGACAAAAAAAGTGCCTTTGCTTTTAATGGATCTTATCCTATCGATACATCGGTATTTTAATCATTTCCAGGGATATTCCCGCAAAAAGCCAATAAACGTCACGTGGAACGAGGACAAAGTCACCGAAGTGAAAAGAAAAGAGGTCGTGTAAATTTTGTCCAAACCCTGCTTGCTCTTTGACGTCTGACCGTGAAATTCTCGCACCACCTCGTAAACCTCGATGAAATGCGCGAGAATTTAATTTCCCAGTTAACGTGATCGCATAAATATACATCGCGGTTCTCGCTGCTTCTCTTTTATTCGTTCGTGAATACGCGCGAGATCAAGGCAGATTTCGGTGACCGTACTTTTAGCCAGCAATTTCCGAAAGGCGGCCACGTTATCTCTATTTTATGGAAACAATCAGTGATAATAATAACGATCAATGTTTCGTCAACATTGACAGGAAACAAGTTAAAAAAAGAAACATAGTTTCGGTAGAACTGTGAAAGCCCTGTAAAGATCATTGACAATGGTCAACTTCGATTTCGTAGAACTAGATGCCATTGTTTGATGATGTACTATGTAGAGTATCGCTCGATACACAGCTGTAAACGTCGTGTTATTTTCTCGGTACACGTTGAAAGTAGTATCAGACAAAGACGGGTAAATAACGCATCGATTGTAGTGTAAATGTTTGAACAGATTTCACTGATATGCATTCCTTCCTACCATTTATAAGAATCGAATAGCTAAAGCCATCTTCAAGGCGAAATATGCACTTGATATTCTTTCTCGGTTTCGGTTAAAATATCATCGTGGAAATATATACTTGACCTTGAAATGACCTTCAGAGACCTCCGAAGTATCTTTCAAGTCTCAACTCATCGATTCTCATTTCTGACGTTCTAATACGAACGTCTTGTGGTCTTTCTTTTTGTTATCAAGTATTCAACGTTATTACGATCAAATAATTACGATAGAGTTAAAAATTCTCTATTATTCAAGGTGTGAGCTTAAAGACAAAGTCGAAGTATAAGTATAATTCAAAGACGTTCTCGTCTCATTTACGTAACGTCTTTCCCTAGTTCGAAGAGAGTTATCATGTTTCAACGGTGGGCAAGGTTATTAAATATATTATTTAATGTCAGTTATTTCCATATCGAAGTGAATCACTGGCTTGGTTGGCTACGGATAATCTGGATCGAGGTGAACCAGAAATTTGAACGCGCGAAAGAATATGATAGCCGCGATCGGTCTCTTAGCGCGTGTATCTTGACATTAAAACAGTGTCCCGACGGGATTCAGCAACGATCTCATAATTAAGTCGAGTCTTCGCGATTGTCTCGCTTTTCAGCGATGTTACGATAATTTATTTTCGAATTAGAAAACAAGTCGTGAGACTATAAACGTTCCTGCATGACGAAGGAATTCATGAATTTCAAATGTAGAGGGAATGTTTTATTCGTTTCAATACTTTTGAAATTTGCATGAAGTTTCTTTGAGCTAGTCATCGCTGTAAAACAATTTATTTAAATGTCTCACGGAAGGAAATTTCTCCTTCTTCTTCGCTTTCACGTTATTTCGTTCTGTTCGGGACACGTACGAGAATAATGAAGGTTAATTAGATGGGTTGACGTATCAAGCGTTAAATTAATCCTTGCACGTTATCTACAGTCTCTTGCGGAATATATTCAAGCATGACAGCTGATTGCTACAAATTGGCTTCAATTTCCTTCAATTTGCAAGCGACTAAAAAAAAGAAAAAAAAAATCATATACCGTGGGCGGCATCTGCCGAGCGACTAAAGTCGTGCGTAGATAAAGTAGGCACTTACGTAGGTAACGTAGCCTTTCGTCTCGTTTTTAACAGAAACGTTAGTACCGAATTCGTCGACAGATGGCAGGATGACGCTTGCTCGTGTGAATTTCAATTCGTTCTCCAGTTCACGGTCATATGTGTGTCAGCTTGTTGTTGTGCCCGCATCGCGATTAAAATTAATTCATATGTACATACATAATTCGTTAATGTTTGTTAATCAACATGTGAACCCACAACATTCATATCACCTATTAAGGTAACGCTTCTATCCCGCTCGTCTACTCTACGACCCTTAATATTATTATTATATAAGAATTTCAAACGATGGAACGTTAACCCTCTTTCGTAATAGCCATTGCAAAATGGTGTCGATTGTAGGACTAACTCGACTCGATTGTTTTTGTTTCAGTTACCGGATCTGAACAACCTCGATGAAAAGGTGAGTGCTACCAACGAATTCCCGTTCACCTATCTCACATTAATCGCGATATCTTCAGGGTAAGTGAAATCTGAGATCTTTTCGTTTTTAATGTGATGAATATCTCTGTAATTGCTCGAACGTATTCGAGTAATTTCATATCGTGCTAACCATCGAATCTGGATATTCATCTTGCCTCAAAATTCGCCTATTCCCTTTAATATCGTATAATATCGTGTATAAATCTAGCGATATCACGTTCGAGGGGAGACCGTGTTAATTGTTAGATACAAGATTTTATGGTGGCTTAAATATTCGAGGCAGAATTAAAGTGCTACGTGACTGGAATCACGAATAAGCTGTTCGTGAATGAATTAAGCTCACGCAAAGAGACTTATGTAATCTCCGTGAAAAAGATACACGTGAAACCATTAAGAACGTCTCGAGGCAGAAGTATGCGACTTACGATCGTCGTTAATGCTGGTAAATATCTTTGAAAGCTATTCTCGCGCCTCTTGACCTGCGCGCGCATGCCCCTGAATTTGTTTCGTGGATTATTTTCGGCGCGCTATTAGAAACAGGATTATATTTTTTGTACCAAAGTGATACACTGGTACTTATACTACCGTATAAGAGATTAAGAATTATTGTGTTAGACAGTAGTACACTTTATAGCTTTCTTCTTCTTAAGACAGTGCATGTTATATTTGAATTTTTAGTTATTCAATATTTAGGTTTTTCATCCATGAATATATCCTATTGTAAAATTTGTAATTAACCTTAATCGAAGAATATTTTTGAAAATCATCGACATACAGGTTCCGCTCTAACATTTTTTCACCCTAATAATCATCCATTATGGAGCGAAGGTTGCTTGCATTTGAGACGTAGCAATCACAGGATTTAAATAGGTCCATTGAATCTCCATAGCATCGTTTTGTTCGGTTTTTGCTGAGTTTTGTTCCGACAGTATTAGAGCGAAAGGATGGTATTAGGAGCAATTACTCTAATGCAAACTTGTACGAGAGCCAATCGCTTCTGCCTCGTCTTCCTGTGTACGAACTTAATACCCGTTTCATCATTCGCGAGTTAGAGCATGGAATGTAGCCTATCTCGATGCACCGCTTCTCGAGTCATTTAATCGGCTATTACACAGAACACCGAACTCCGTTCTTAAGCATCCTCGAACGCACAGTAATTCTAGTCATCAAGCAATCGATAAGATCGTTCTTATAATTTCGATTTATTGACATGGACTCATTAATTTGTTTACGACGCGTTTATGAACTTAAAAACAGAAAAGAAACTGAAAGCCTTTTCTTATCGGGGCTACTTATTTGGACTTGTAATCGCACCTGCTTTGTCTTTTCAATCGTCCATCAACTTTGGTAAAGTGTGCAGGTGTTTTTTCATTAATACATTAATCCTTAGTCGATACGCTCCATTTATTAATACGTAGTTTATTGTTGACGATATTTATAGCAAACAGTTGCAAATATAGTATGTTCAAGTAGAATTGACCTTCCATACGTACACGTATTCTTTTATATCTACTTGATAGCTGTTTATATTCAAGCATAATTTTTTATAGTTATACGCTTCCAACAAATCTAAAAATATTCGGAGAAATTTATCAACGTCTCCTGCGTATTATATAATCCTTCGTTCAGTCAAATGTTAGGGAAGACAATTTTTTTTTTTTTTTTTTAACAAAAGTAAAAGTTCAGCGGGGAGAAATTCAAGAGTGAAATTTTGCTTGAACCATTCGTAATCTAATTTAACTACATGTAATCGTATAGTTTCACTATTATCGTCCCATTTGTTAGAAGGTCAGTGGCCTAATATTTTATTACAACGATCAAGCTGTCTTTCATCAATTTGATTGTTCGGTAGATACAGCTTGCCATTCGTTCGGATAGTTCTCCCACCGAGGCTACAGTTTCTAGAAGTGTTTTAAAATTGACCGATTACCGAGGAAACTAGCCTGGCGTCGTGCACGCCCAATCGACAGAACATAGGTGGAACCGTGCGGAAACGAATCATTAAGATAATTGATTGTGAAACTACGTGCGCTCCTTCGATCGGCGAGCTACACGTGAGAAAAAACACGGTTTATTATTTGATTTAAGCGTTGTTCCTATCTTCTATACTATACCTGTTACATCATCGATATTTCGTATGAGGACATCGTGTTTTTTCGTTCGAAATGCAATTACATTGACGAGAGCAACGAGCAGTTTAAACAAAAAACGAGTATTTCGATGAAATAGCTACGTGACTATTGTCACGTTAATACCATTAATGAGATGCCATACAAAAAGTGTAAATGATTCTGCTATGACAGTTATCTTTTTTTTCTTTTATATGAATATGTATCGTGATCTTCTCGGTGATTTCCATACTTACCTGTTATGTATATGTTCTTCGGTTAATCGAAACGAATTCGATCGAACG
This sequence comes from Bombus hortorum, assembly GCA_905332935.1. Taxonomy (NCBI): domain Eukaryota; kingdom Metazoa; phylum Arthropoda; class Insecta; order Hymenoptera; family Apidae; genus Bombus; species Bombus hortorum. The sequence continues at coordinate 11,868,191 of HG995192.1, forward strand.
TTCTATTAAAATGAAATAACGTTCTCGATCGAGAAACGTACGTACATACATTATCTCTTGTTTGTTTTCCGTGTCGTCGTTTCCAAACATCGTTGGTGTTCGATTACTTGGAAAACACCGTTTGACGGAAACCGAATTAGTTTCGTAGAACAACGAGACCACCGTTCTTCCTCCGGAAACGAGTTCTACGAACGTTTCCAATTATACATGTTTCGAGAGCCTGGAGAAATTGGACTGTGACGTGAACGTGACAAATTCTTCCGCTGTTCCGTGAATTGTTCGAACCTTACATTTGATAGGAATATTTTCATTCGCATATACATATACATATACACACATATATATATCATATGTATACATAGTAAAAGTAAAATTCAGTTTTCATTTTTCCAACTGCACCACCAAGTTATTCAAGCGATATTTTATTCATACTGTTACTATGGGATTCTGGAATATCTCGAACGTTATAGACATTATTGTAATATTATATGGCTTTCAGGTAACGTGCGAAGGAGCACGTGGATCTTTATGCAATTCCATATTTTTACGAGAAATTAAAGAGAAATAAAAATCTTCGATTATAACTCGCAAGTTCAGATTAAAATTTTTAATCCGAAGATTTCAACCGACTGTGAATGTTGACGTACATCGCTGTAACTGATTAAGAGTTATGGTCGAAATTTATGAAGATCGTTGTAATAAACTGATTCGTATTAAGCTGAAAACTTGTAAGAACAGTTTACCACATCGATCGTAATCTTCCTAAACGATTAACGTCCTCGCGGTTGCGTGCGTTTACCTAGCCTGCGCAACACCACGCGTAATCGTCCTCACCGCGTTATGCAATTCAGCTCGCGGAATAATTCCCTCCAATTCCACGGCGACTTTACTCATTATCTACTTAACTCGGTCATCGAACTCTCCGCTGCTTTTTATCGTTGTTCCCGCGTTTCTTCTGCGCTGCGTTTTCTTCGAAATTACAGGAAGGAAAAATAGAAAGAAAAACAAGATCCACGTTCGCCAGCTGTTTCGCGTAACGATCGCTTGATTGCGAACTTCACGCGATTTTCACGCGATTTTCGCGTAACAAGTTTCCCGGTATTCGGGTTAATGCGTTTTGGCAGCCGAGAATCGGTCGTTGAGCTCGAGGAAATTTAGAAGAAATGATGAAATTTATTCCAAAATTTCGGTTTTGCAACGGTGTTTCGAAACAGGGCGCCTTCGCACACGGTACGATGTAAATAGCGAAGGAATCACGGAAGCAAAGCGTGTTTCCATTAATCAGTTTATAATTCTCAGACAAGACTTCAAATTTAACCCGTTTGTTAAGGAAGGCAAATTAGCTCGTCACCTATTATTAGATTGTTTTCCGATTAGATCCGATTAACATTAGTATTTTAATATTATGTATTTAGGTGTGCTATATATAATTAATTGGCAAATCAATATGATAAAAATAAATAAGTATATGCAATCGTATTTCTATCTCGATGGAAGTAAACATCGGTACTGGCAAAAACACTTACCCTTACCACCTAGTAATTGCAAAGTAATTGCAAACAGAAAAGTAATTACAATTCTAATACCAAGCGTTTCGATGTGTTCTAGTTTTACCGTTAATGGGTTAAGCATTCACCTACCAAATTATGGAAAATCTTCAGTACTTGCGATTAATTATTTTCAATTTTTGCGGTTACGTGAAAATATTTCGAAATTTTGAGATAAATATAACGTAGGCGCCAGGAAAGAATTTTTCTTGGTGTTTATGCTCATTTTCGAGACGGACAATTTCTTGTAAACAACAATAGCCGTCATGATAAGCTGGCACTTAGTAAAGTAAACCAGACAGAAATCAGCAAACATTGTCGCTAATTATATCGAATTTAGAAGAAGCCCTAGTTTTCGTGCCAACGGACGCGACAGTTGCTCGCCCCGGCAGGCTACGCCGTAGGCTTGAACGACCATCCAGAATTTGTCAATTCGATGTTTTCTTCGTTCTTTTTGGATCCAATGTTGGACGAACCTCTCTTCCCACAGATTATTCGCAATTCGAGCCCACGCGTGGAAAACGTGCGAAATAGCTCGATGACCCCGCTCCGAATCGTTAGACGGGAATCAGCCTCGACGCGTGAAACGGTCATAACTACGAAGTCATAATACGCAGTGGTTAGTGGAACAGATATAGTTAGGACGTAAATTCAAGCATTCAGTGGTGATGCCCAGTGTTGCGGTTGTATTTAGGGTTATACGTGGTATACAGCCCTTTCAACTTTATAATCGAAGGGCTTTCTGCAATAAGAAGTCACTTCCTTCCACTTGCTAGTAATTTGAGCAAACCTATAAAAACTAACTGAACATCGATTAAAATCGAATCACGTTGGAACCGCTTAGAAGCTGCCCCTATATGTTTTCATATTTAGCAATAGAATCGCAAAATTAAGATCGCAGATACGAAAAATAAATCTTCTATTCTATATTCGATCTAAAGATTAGAATGCTCGCATTAGGAAGAAAGCCTTGAACTACATATATGTATTGTATATCTAAGTTCTCATAGCCTCCGAAATATCTCAGGCTACCTATTTCAATCATCGAAATACATCGATTCTAATGCTGATCTAACTTGTACAATCTTTTATCATCTAATATTTTTTATTATTTATTGGCCAAAGTGTATGCAGCGATACAAAGACACCGAAGATACTATGCGTGTCCCTTGAAAGTTAAATCGCGCGCGCGTTCTTGCATAATCGTTTCACGCTAGCGAGAGATCCGCCGCGGAGAACAGCCGCGTTTGCATATGTACGCGAGCGGTGTTGCGCGCGACTGGCTACGCTCAGAACCGGCCGTAGGTGCCTTTAGAGGTTAAGAAAATATCTGTGTCACCCGTACCGATTGGCCGACCGGTTGCCAGATAGTCGTTATATACAGGATGGAATTTGCATGCATATTCAAGCGACTGTCGGCGCCTGCTGCAGCGAAGCATCGAGGTCGTGGTTCGATCGAGGAGCTCGAACTTCCACTCTGCGTCAAAGTCTGAGAGAGGAACGACCACTTTTCGGTGAAAGTAAATGTCTGAACGATCGAAAGAAGTTGTTACGTATATTTCTTCTTTCTTTTTCGTTGGCTTTGTAACCGACTGTTGCAGGGATTCAGGAAGTTTCGTATCTTCGAGATAGAGAGATGGGTTTTGATAGGTTTCATCGATGATTAAATCGTGGTCTTACGCGTATAATAATATTAAATCACAATCGCGAAACGGGTTATGGTAAGGACACGAGAAGAATATGTTTGCGACGAAGTTTAGAGTTTCAACTTCAACTGTAGCTTCAATTCTTCGGTAAGAATTAAATGGAACAGGTACAAAGAAAGAGTTTAAGAATTAGTAGAAATTACGTATAATTTTCATTATCTTGGATTTGACGCAGTGTCATGCCATCGAATAGATGAAACTTAAATATTCGGCAAAAGAAGAAATAAATGCAAGGGTGTCAATATCACTTACTCAAGAGATATTTCTCAGCAATCGATTCTTAATAAAGATACGCACAAAGCATGCTCTATTTATATTCTATTAAGTACGCTTAAGTCCTCTTCGAAATTCTCGCAGAGTTAGCAAGTATCTCTTCAAATTATAAACATGCTTCTTAGAAAGTTTATGTAACTTCACTGTACCACTCCTTGTTTTCCTAATCGTCTACAGTCCTTAAGCTTGATCCTCGAAATTCCTAATTAATTCCTCTGAATAATTATCTCGCGAAACGAAACATCCTTCTTTTATAATTATTCCTTATTTCCAACAATTCTTTGGCCTGGATCCTGTGGCCCTGTTCAAATCGGAGCGGTGACGGTTGGTCGCGACGCCTCGATTTTGCGCATTGTGTGTAAATTGAAGAAGAACGCGTGTACGCACAAACGCGACTAAAGATCGGCATAAACAACCCCACGCGGTGTTCGCTTATTAATCGTGTAATAACACGACACACACACGAACGACCCGTATATGGTTGGTCTTGATAGGTAACAGTGGTTACCAAATCGCGATTGCTATTAATAAGTATGTAAGATAATCATTTGCGTAACGATGATCGCGAATTTTCACGATCAAAAGGTCTTGGGTCAAGACCACTTGGATTTGGTCTTTGATCAGGAGAAATATTTAGTAGTTTTGTTAAAAATTGATGGCCCGAAAGGATGATGATGATCGAAGAATAGAATTATAAAAAAGTAGCGATTTTTATCACTCATCAGATACAGTGTCTTTTTCTGGAAAATCATAGTAAATTGGTCACACGTGGTTTACCCAAGCGTCAAGCGATATCTGTTCGAGTGATCGTCAATCGTTGTCTGAAAAGTTAAAAAAAAAAATTGTAGGTTGTTCATAAAGGGCATTGTAATATACTCTATCGTCTGTACGGTCGATATATCATTATATAATTATAGAATGATCGTGAATCATGTATGACAAGCGTCTCATTGATGTGATCGAATTAAGCGGTTATAAATAGATGTTTGTTGGTTACTTGTAGCAGTCTAGTGCTTTAATATCGCTACCTACGATCGATCAGATACCTCTGCCGATTATTATTGAATGACGCGATGGCCTGGTATATAGATCGTTTCTCTTAGTATCTGTTCACGGTTAGCCGTTTCGTGCTTACGCAAAACGAATGTTTGCTCGGATGCAGACGGTGTTCACTTGTTTGCGGTTTTCTCAGGTTGCTCACGTGTCTTTTAGCCGGCGATAAATATAGACGATTATTAGGTGCACCTCGAGGAAAACTGACCTCGGACTAGAGGCAAAATGGTAAACACTATGCGGGTCTATTCCGTGAACACAACATTAATTGAACAGCCGATAAATGTAACACAAGCTATACGGGACACTTGTGTTCAATGAACCACTTCTGCGTCGTTTTATTATCGTGTCTCGCGTCTTTGCTCGCTCAACGAACAATCGGCCGAGTTCCTGGGCGACCGAAGGTGAAAATGTGAGAAGACAAGACGAGATATGTACAATGTTAGATTTTATTGTTTATCAATAACGCAATACTATGCGCAATATTGCAGCCTACAAGTGTGGAGTAAAATTTGTTCGTTGAAGGCCTCGTTCTCACGAAAATCGTGTTTGGAAATGTCTCAAAATGTGGGCATAGTCAAAATAGATTTTTTCAATTCGGTGATCAGGTTTTGCCAACACTTTCCGTAGATCGTATTCGAACGATCTTTCTTCAATGATCGCTAGGTGAATAAATACACTAAGATCCACGGATGAAATGAATGATAATAGAAGCCCATTTATTCGAATTCTATTTATTGGGACAAAATCGTATTTACAATTAGCATCCGATTAAATGGAATCTTATCGAATCCATTTTATTCGAACTTTCTGAAATTTCTAACATGTACGTATGCGAATTCCTACGTGTGAACGTATGAACGAGCGTCGTCGAAGGGTGTCGTTCTATAAATTGTGGCGGGGGAAATTTTTCGAGTACGATTATGATACGGTGTTGCACATCTGGAACGATATTCGATCGCTTTACGTCCAGATTGCTCGCAACGATACACTGTGACGAGCGCACTGGAAGTTGGTGCAACGAGAAGCTAATAAAGTCGATCGTTCTATCTCTGCGTATTCTCGCTATGTATGTATGTATACCGTGTAGCACACGCATGATAATTACTCGTAGTTGGATTCAGATTGAAACTATCAGGTTATTGCGGCTCGCTTTAGTGCTTATTACACGCACAATATAGGCGTCGAATAATATTCCATCGTTGACATATCGAATAATTTACCTGTTCTATTAACCTCTTGAACGGTACTGGTAAACACGTCGATTTAAATATCGTTCAAATACTCTGTTTATACCATGCTCTGTACATACAAGACGTCAGAATGTCGCGCTATTTAAAGAAGAAAGGAGCGGGGGCAAGCAAAGCATTATAGCTAGTGCGAGATGTGGGAAGAGGAGAATAGATATTGGAGGCCGGAAAAGGAAAGAATCTGCGAGAGGAATAGCGGCAAGTTGAAACATCTGGTGGGGGACTGCACAGGAGCAGAAAGAATAAAAACGAGCGTGAAAAAGATTCTAAAGGATAAGATATAAGGACAGGTGGAGAAATGGTTAAGGAAAATAGAAAGAGTAAGTAAGGAAAAAGACGGAGAAAGAAGTGGTAGAAGGAAATAGAAGAGATTAAAAGATGCAATAAGCAGATGGTTAACAGCAGGGGTGGTTGACAGAAATAATAGTTGTAGAATAGGAAGAATTTCTAGCGTTGATTCTTAGTACGTAGTAACTAGGTTAAGGATAGCATAAGAATAAAGTATGATCGGATGAGTGAGAAAATCCGACAAGGAAGTGGGTGGTTTAGAAAATTGTAACTAAGTCGCATTTCTTGGCTACAAGTATGGCTGAATAATTTATTAACGTGTTGTGCGCCGTATCGCTTGTTTATGAGTGATGTTTTCCTTCGTCTAGAAGTAGAATTTCACGAATAATTCACTAGAATTTACACAAAGTTAACGAGAGGTTTGTAACAGACGGAAATATATAGAAATTTGTTATAATTACTAGACATATCAAACTCATGCTAGTTATGAGTAGTCTGTAACAGAATCATATGATATGAAAGAATAAATAGAACGAATATCTGATGTACAGAACAATGGATATGTTAATGCCTGGTTTAAGCATGATTTGACGAAAAACAATGAAAATTATCGTAAATAATGTATACCGAGTCGTTTCACGAATAATTAACCTCGATGCTTTATGGCGATATTCATGTAGAATACGCGATATTTCTCAGAGAAATAAGAAAAACATTTATCTTCTGATCTTAATAAATTCGACCCTGAAGAGGTTAAGTAATTCCTTTTCCGTTGCATAGGTCGTAAGTATTAGAATCGAGACGAGTTAACCGTGCATTCTTTCGCAGATGTACCATAAGTAGGGATTTTCACGGCACGTTTGTTATTATCAAGTTCTAAATAAAAACGTTAAAATTATACGCGCGACTTCAGGTTCCACGGTTCTCGAAAATTCGCGAAGCGAATTCGTTTTCGAATTCTAGCTGACGTATCTATCGAAAATGATTTCGTTGCCGTGCAATCTTGTTACACGCGACTACATTATACTTGGAGAAGCATTTTCCAATGCAACTGGCTCTCATGTTAATTTTGGTCATCGTACGGTTAGGAATATATTCTGCAACATTCGTCGTTCGATAATTTATTTACTCGAGCACTCGTAACTCGATTTATTTACAAAAGGAACACGTGGTATCAATATAATTCATCAAACTCGAAATACATTGCCAATGTTGCCGCATAGCTCTGCTAATAGCTTCGATATTTTGTTATTCCGAAACTTGTTCGTTCGATGCTCGAGCTAAATCTGCTTTCGATCCTCTTCTTCTGTGCCTCGAGAGACACGTGTCTGCAGCTATTACAAAAATAAGCGATCTCTCACTCCAACTGCTTTCTGCTTTCTCTTGTTTACCAGAAATTGAGATAAGAAAAGTGTGTCAATAGCATTGACGAGGACACCAAACCATCTCGTCCTGATCGAATGAATTATGTTTCAAAATACTTGGGAGTAAGTGTAATAGTAAAGAATCAAAACTCTTTCTGACGTCAAACAGGCATATACACATGTACGAAACAAACAAGTACATAGAGCGAAATACTATTTATGTATCGAAACTTCATTTGTTTGAACGAAACCTTAGTTAGTAACCAATTAACCTCTTGTCTCGTGACTTTGTTTTTTGAATATACACGTCAACGTTATTTACAGCTTCATTATGATGTTTGAGGAAGAGTATTGAAATATTGTATCCATAAACTTGCTATCTCAGTGATCCGTAACACTTGTAACTGGAATTAAACTCAAAGCTAATATTAAACCTTGTGTTTGATTCTGAATCATTACCACGAGTATGTGGAGATATATTCATTATAAAGGTAAGGCGTTGATTGAATTCGCTTGTCTAAATGTAAAATCTTTTCCCATGAATGAGAGAAGCACGAGGAAGAGAAATATAATTTGAACAGAAGACATAGAGAAAACTCGTCGAATTTCAGTTAAACGAATTGTTTATGTCCGATGGATTCAAATAAATGAGCTCTGCAATGAAACACTCTCGTTCTGTTCAAATCGACATCCGTGAGAACACGAAATGTCGCGATCGAAGGTGTGAACGCCGGCGCCCAGGCAAGAGAAATTTTGAAATCCCGCCGCGTTTTTCGTGTTCCGCGTCGAAATTTGATAAAGAGCCTCTTGTTGAGTCCCCACCCGTTTCCCTGCCTTTTTCTTGGACGCCTTGTACTGCTCGTGGCGCGTGCTTCTGTTTGTAACGAGTGGCGCCAAACCGGCATGACAGCAGGACTCTCTGCGTCCCAGATCGAGTTATTCTATTTGTCGAGATCACGCAATCGGCCACGGCCCGTTCACGTTCTTCTGTGTATATACTGCTATATACACATGCGTGGGTACGAGGAAGAGGGCCACCACCGTTCGAGAAAACGAATGTGGAACTTTTAATAGCCGGTTTCGCGAGTCGTGCGAAGGACACGATATTCTCTCTTGAGGAGGATCCGTTTTTTTTTTTATGACAAGAGAGAAAAACGACGCTAATGTCTGGCTGAAATTAGTCAAATTATTTAAATTTAAGCACCGTCGAAGTACACTACCGTGGACCTTTATTTAACGCTTCATCTGGATACTAAGTCGTTCTCGACCAGTAATTTTAAGTAATTTTTCATCCTCTTTCGTATTTTGTATAAATTTTGTCTTACTGAAAAAGGTTAAAATGACATATACCAATTTAATAAATTATTCGATGATATTCTAGAAAGCTGGAAGAGTTTCGAAGAATTTTTTCGAATTTATGAAAACACAAAAACCTGAAAGAAGGTGCATGAACCTAAATCAGCATATAGACGACGTCAGTAAAAAGAAGGTTGCAGACGATATGTTAATTAAGAGCAAAAGGAATAGCAGTTGCTAATATGATATTATTTCTGGTTTCGTGTCATTTTTCGTGTTCCCTCTCGATCGAAATGAAAATTTTCTTCGAACATTTCGTAACATTTTATTAATTGCTTAATATTAACTCTTATTTATTTCGTGATCATCCGTGTTGGCCAATAAGCATAATAAATTAAACAAATTGATACAAAAATCACCCAAGAAGCTGGTATAATCTGAATAACGTTCCACATCAGGATCCTCGACCTCTTCTTCCGCTTGCCTTTCAAGTCTATGATTTATCTATCGTTCACTGAAGCTCTCGAAGAGATATCTTTTTTTTTCGTCGTAGCATTATGTTGTTTGCGAGGCAGCCACATGATGCAACATTGCAAAACAATGATATCATCAGACGCCACGCGATACGCAGGTGGTGCGTTGTATTTTCGACTTTGGTTTCGCGATGGGGTGTCTTTCTGTGCCGATTGTCGACATCGTTTCACGTCGTTGGAAAGATAATACGCCACTCGAGCGATGCATTCGATGGTGGATTTCGTTGAAACGCAATTTCGTGGGAATCGATAAACATAACTGGTTCCTGACAGCGCGACAATTTCCATTTACACGTTGGTTATGTATATTTATGTTGATAAGTGTTGGTGCAAGAAATTAGCAATTAACCAAGAATATCCTTTTCTTTTTATTTTTCACATTTATCTTGCTGATGATAAACTGTGTGAGTTTAGGTTACAATGTTGGTTTATCGTGCGTTGAGGTGTTAAGCTCGCAGTGATAGAGCGTGGAATTATTATTAGGCTTTCAAGGATTTCATAGATGGTCACGTTAATTTAATTCTACGATTCTTCGTCGGTTGATATCAGAGTCAAGGAAGCATCCGAGTTTCGATCGAGTTCGGTGCGCGTATCGAGACGTTACGCGACATATTAATCGCGACCTCGATAATCTATAATTGCATCAATCTCATCTTTCGCATACGTTATCGCCTAATTACTAACCGATCGTGAACAAAAATAACGCAGGATAATGACCAGTAACGTATGCATCGGCTCGAACGCTTTTCGAGTTCTTTTATTCTTTTGCTTCCTCGTTCGCACGGTGAAAATGTAATTTACGTTCGTGTGACAACCTTAATATTCGATATACAACGAATGCAAATATCGATATGCAAATATCGATATGCAAATTTCAAGGTGACGATCGTCGCGTGTCACCTCCATTTCCAATTATCTTCGAAGATGGAAACATCGAACTTCAGGATTTTCTTATTTCTCGCGTACGGCGTTTGATTTCTTAATTAGTCGGCGATTAATCGATTTCATCACGTCGTCTCGTCGCCATTCGCGTCTCTTCGCTCCTCGCGTATTTACGCGTAACACCGCCCACGCAATGCGTTTTGTCGCACGCTATCTCTTTTCCGCTCCATCTCTTCCTTCCTTCTTCTCCGCATCTACCCTTTGAACCGCGAGGTTTATCTTCATTTTATTTATAATTAGCCACGCGAGGACGACGCACACGAGCAAACGAAACGGCATATCTTTCCTTGAACGTGAGGTTGTTCACGCGTCGATTGTTATGCAAAGCTTGGTCGGCTATCCATCCATGCTGTCTGTGATCTCGATCATACCGTTTTTCGACGATCACATTCCGTTATATAGAGTATCCTGTAGCTAATGATACAATCAACGGATAGATGATTTTACACGAGAAGAAAGAAGTTTTGAAGAAAATATGCGATACAATTTTTTCACCCGGGGTTTTGTTTTCCAATAAATGGACTCTTAACATTCACCAAAATACCCTCGGCTTGAAGAATTTCACAGTAGAATAACATTTCTGCTGACTTGTGTCTTTATTATATTTGACAATGGAAAACACACGGTGCAACAGAATATTCGTGGATGATACATTTGATTTCGTCAGAAAACATTGAACATTTTTCCTATTCTTTTTGGATACACAATTCACTTTTCATTCTGGGAAAAAGAGAACTTTCTTTCAGTTCTCAATCTTTTCTTCTAATATTCTACGACACTTTTATATATTTTTTAGAATACACAGATAGAGTATTGATTTTATGTGATACGAATGAAAACCTTCAGAGTTATTCTATGCTTTAGATTATTTTCTTCGGTGGAATCCGCTATACTCGTTAACTCAACTGACTCGAGTGGTAATCTAGACAAGGTTTAAGATGCAACGTGTTACATCGTTTTATCTCGTATTATGATAATATTACTGCGTTATTTTCTGCACAGGTCACGAGTAACTTCTGTGATCGCATTTACTGAAACCTCCACCATGATGTGTCGTTCGAATAAAGGACAGTCGGTTGATTGGATTTATTAAGTGGCCTCTATCAGAGCAAGACATGTCTCATCGTTGTCGCGCTACTTAGAATAAACAATTGCGCGTTCAGATTCGAAACGACACACGAAGCAAAAACCTCGAGTCAAACGTCGTTTCGTAATGTCTCATGCATATATCATCACATTGTGACAAACTCTGCACTCTAGCTATCTTCGGATGTAGTGGTATGTAACTTGAAGAAAATGCGTCTTTCCCTCGTTGTCGCATGACCGTCGAACCCGCCTCAATTATGTTACACTACTCGCCAAAAGTTTAGATTCATTGCATACAATCATACAATTCTAAAGGAAATGTCTATTTAGTATTCCGCTGCTTTCGTAAAGTCTTTGAATATAGATTAATCAATGTAAGGGAAATTTCGAATAACATCTACGAGTCTTAGAAGTTTGTATTTTTTGGTCAAATCTTTCGACAAAGGACTATCAATTAAAGAAAATTTCTCTATATATCTGCAATCCTAGAATTTCTGCTACCTTCAAAAATATCTTCAGACAAAGATCTATCAAACTAAAAGAGGATTTCATTGGTATCTGCAATTTTAAATTACTAATAAAATTAACAGTTAAACTTTATTTTGGAATTCTTTTATCGATCTGTAAAGATAGCAATCTTAAATTTAAGAAACTTCCCGAATCTAATCCAAACCCGAATTTAGCCGTAACCTAATCCATTCTAATCAAATCCTTCGTTTTGGTACTTTAAAAGAAAGTTAGTCCATTACAGATATAATTCGAAAATTTTGCCAGATATTGTATATTTGCAAAGATGCAGTCGCATGCCAGCGATTTTTTCATCAAGTTGTTTATCATTGGAAGAGGGTTCGACGATTTATTGACGAGCGTGTTGATAAAAGCGTTACGAGCTGCGTGCAGAATGGTACCACGAGCGTATCGATGCAGGAAAAAGAAAGTATCGCGAATTCTGGGGGAAGAGAGACGGGAAAGAGGGTCGTTTCATCGACGTATGTAGGAAAAATTCGATAAGACCTCGTGAAAGGGGCACTTAATCGTTCGATTGACCCTCTGCTCTGACGGCTCGGCTAAACTGGCAATCAGTAATTGTGTCAGACAACCGGCTGCCCTTGTTGACAGTTCTCGATGTCAGCGCACATCCCACGAGAATCGTCGAATATTGTCGCTTGACTTTCCAAGATACTCTTTAGTTCGTGTCGCGTCAACGTTTCTTAATCTACTCATGGAGAATACAAGTTTATTTTTGGAGTGGAAGTATCGTTTATGATAGAAGCTAATTCACTTAAATTCCTCTTTTATTTATCTTGTTATTAAAACGTTCGTGACTGGTAATTTTATCGAGAGCATCTCGAGTATCTTATCTTAAAATATAAAATCACAAAATTCAGAAATGTAAACTTTATCGAAATCTTAAAGAATAAAATAATAATTAATCAGAAGTTGAAATATTGCGAATTTAAAAAGTCATGTCTTAAACCAGTATGATTATCATACTGCCAATTACATATTCAACAAAAGATTGAATACTTGAGTATTCGAACATTTTTATCTATATTAATATCTCAAGTTGTTTATATTTTGTTGGAATCTCGCGTTATTAATGCAACAATCCAAAAACTATGGAGTTTAAGTGTTCAACGATCGTTCTCAAGGTTCTGACAATCTCGCGATTAAAAGCGAACGATATTCGGTGATTTGTTCGTGGATGGAATCCAGGCGACGACACTGCGCGCATAATTGCATTGATCTTCGTGAAGTCCGGCTGAAACGATGGTCGGATATCACCAATTACCCATGCCAGTCATCGTCACATGTTCAACTGTGTCCCCTATTCGTTATCAAGCGTCGAGATTTTTTTTAGACGCCGGGTACAGGCTGTAGTCGCTGAGTGTGTACGGTATGCGCGTAAATCCGCTCCGCACACAATACTCGTTGCACGACCAGCGTTTCACTGTAATACCAAACTACGTCACACAGTGGATTATAGTCCAGCCGCGATACACCGGGGTCAAACGCCCCGTTATCGCAATTCCTTCGCATGAGAATACGCGAACGCGTAAATACATCGTAACTTTAATCGATTTTTGCTAATTGACGTTCACCAACCGATTATTCGTACACGGAGATCAAAGTATCTTCGTGAAAGATGCTTCTCGAGGTTGCCTATCGATCATCTTACGTTGAGTTTAAATTTCTTCGTTATTAAGCTGTCGAAGATTGGATAAATTTAATAATCTTCATGGCGATTGAATATTTTTTGTTGAAATTATTAGATGTATGTGAATACAAAGGAACGGGTGGATAAATTGTAAGGTAGAAAATATATATATTTTAAATACTGAAGTGTAAACACAAAGAAGGAATATAATTGAGCTGGTCCAGATCCGCACACTAGCAGTGTTACCCTCTGACTGAAAACCCTAAAGCCATCGTCGCCTGTCTACAGTTTATTGTTTGCCTTCGTCTCAATCTTTTGCAATCTATACGCAGTCGATGGCTTCAGTGCTTGAGAAAACTAAAAACAAGATGTAGAGTTTTCTTAGAAGTGGTGACCACTTCAACATTTTTCACAGGAGAAATTCAGATGAACAATACTTGTTTAATCGACCAATCGCGGGGAGACGCATCAACGGGAGTCGTAAATTCCCGTTACGATTAAAATAATCGACGCCACGAACAGATCGATCCCCTATTTCGATTAGGATAATAGAGGTAGTTTAATGAGTATAATGCTTGATTAACAGTTCACAGGTAGTATATATTTCCAACAATTTTGTAGAAAAGATAGTTACGCTGGTGCGTAAGGTATAAGTGAAGTAGGTGAATGATCTAAGGATGTAAAGCCGATAAAGAGATGTTGACTGTTTTAAAGATGATGAACCAGTGAAGTTCGGTGACGATGCCGTCGCAAAGGAAAACTCTTGTTCGGTGGTGACCGCCCCACCACTGGTCGCTTGCGGGTGAAATTCTGGGAAACACGAGAAAGCCCACGTTTCCCCAATTTTTATCTGATGGAGCAATAACCATAAGGAACCTATTGACTCGAACATGCTTTATGCCAATTGACGGCTTTAACGGTAAATCGAAAAGCCTCGTTTTATGACAGTTCCTTAGGATTATTGCGATCCGCTTAATTGTGTTGACGTGGCGAATAGCCACTTCGACCGAGGGATAGATTCCGGGCTACGCAAGGATTCATCCGACGAAACAATACCATTGCAGGATATTACTGGTTATCGAACGATGTCGTTGGTATTCAAATATCTCTGCCAATGATTCTGATATTTATTCTACTTTAATTAAATATCTAGCTTAACACTGAAACTATTACGGTGGTCAAAATGATCAACTCGTAATTTTTCATTGAAATTTTTTAGGCTCATTGAAGTGCATTTTTGAAGAATCGAACAACTCTTTCTAAAATACACGTATATTTCCGTACAGCTTTCATTTAGTTATACCTGTTTGGTCTTACCTGTCGTTTCATTTGGTTTACCTTCCCTGGAGGGGTAAACCGGTTCACCCTCTAAGCTTGATTATTACTAGCGTTAAATCAGGTAGAATGGGACATTTACTGGCCATGGGGCTGGGTTTAGAAATTTAGCTATTCTATCGTATATTTCTAATAATATAAGCTTCTACATAAATCAATGCGTCAATTTTGATTTTTTCTATTGTTGTTTCAATGCACTACGTTATTATAGTTTAACAGGTTAGATAACCTTTCAGTAAGAAACCTTGAAGTCAATGATAAACGGGCAAACTACAAGAAAAATACCTTCTGCAGTTGAACCAGAAAAAGCCAATCAACTCGCAAAATTGATTAGGAGGTGCAATAAAGCGCTTCGAGTTACGATAAGCTCATCATGTTCGCATAGACATCGTTTACTTATCGTCGTACGTTCTATCTGTGCCCCTAGGTCTTTAACTGGGCGTATCGTACAAAAACAAGAGAAGTAGGTCAGTCGAAAGTATAGTACGTTCCGGTTTTATATGCGTTACATCGCGATTGCTGCTAATCAAATCGCAGCTCGTCTCGCATTTTTTCGCGTGCACGCGGCCACGCACGCGCTCGGTGAGTACCACGATAGTGCTACCGATAGCGAACGATAACAATAATCGTTTACGCGATTTTCTGCTCATTCGGTCGTTCAAATGTATTTGAATTCATGGGATCTCTCTCTCTCTCTCTCTCTCTCTCTCTCTCTCTCTCTCTCTCTCTCTAAGTGACTCACGTGGAGAATGTACAGGCTGTAAGTTTACGTAATAATTAATTATGCGTGCTCGTTGTTCGAACATCTTCCTTCTTCTGTTGTTAATCGACACTGCTTGTTTTTTTTTATCGAAAATGAATATAAACGATTAATAGTCTCTTGTCAGAAATCACGTGGATCACAAATAAGTTGGATAAGAAGGAGATAAATCGCTGAGTTTGCAAAAAGAGATTCTTGTGTTTGTATTATAGTTTGTAAACGTAGTGGTGGATAGAAGAAGGTTCAGATTTAATAGATACTTGTGTGCATGAATAATATAGTTACTTTTTATGAGGGTAATGGTTATCTATTCCGGGACATGTGTTATATCTGTACCGCGGATGTGTATGCAAATTTAAATTATTATGAATTCAAATGAAGAGTTAGAATCTAGGTAGAGATCTGTTTCATTCTCTAAATATTGTCGGATAATGTTATGTGCATTTAGTACAATTCTGTTCGTCTAGATTTCCCAAACTGCATAAATATCTCCGATTTGATCTATTTCTTGTTCTTATTAAACGTAGATAATTTTCTTCTATAAAATTATAGTATCTCGTACCGGTTACCTTTTTAGATCTTCTTTCTCTCACATTGTATCTAATGTAGGCGCATACATATCTAACAAACATACGCCACGTATCTACATAGAACAAGGATTGTTTATTTCTAGGTCAGCGCCAAACAATTTCAGATATCTTTAGGATCTCGTTAACGACTCGACTAGCAAATACACCGACCGAAATTGAAATCTATCAACAAATAAACTACGCCAAGTGTGGGGACGGGTGTACAGTAGTGTACACGCGGTGCACATATGATAGATCCGTGTTCTGATCTTGTTCGCATTCGGCGAACAACGTTACACGTGTCGAGATATTGCGCCGTTCCCCACCGCTACAAAATTATTACATCGATTAGTACTCATCCAAGATGCTTATATTTTTAAGGTAATTCGTGAGACGTATTCGCGATTTGAAATCGAACGCTCGTTGTATAATTTTGCGAGCTGACAGTGTTCATCGAGAGAAGGAAATATTTCTAATTCGGTATATTATGTTGTAACGTAAATGTATCCTCTTTCTACTTTTATATGCAAATGGAAAAAGCAGGACAGATATATGTTACAACTTAATAAATTTAAAAGTGAATTCTTTCGTTTCACGAACACGTGAAATCAGCAATAATTTATTTTCATGTTTGAAAAAGATGTTCAATGTATTCTTATTTCGATGTAAGAGTGTTATTTGCATATCCTGAATCGATGTTACTTTTTCATGTATTCTTACTGTGTCTTGTGTTATACATTACATATTCTTCATTCGTTGTAAATGCATTACGTTATTTATCGGTATGTTTTCTATTCGTTGTAAGTCCACTATGTTATTTATCGACGTGTTTCTTATTCGTTGTATGCCTACCACGTTATTTATCGATGATGAGTACTGGGTCAGCGGATTCAAGCTAAGTAATTGATTAGACTTAGGCCATAGTATTAAACTTTCTCGCTCACCTCTGTTTCAAAAGCTTCGTTTAAATATTATCTCACGTTAATTGGACAAAAAGTTTGATCTTAGAATCTGTGTTGACTAAACATCTCTTTATCTTCTTATTGAGTATTGCAAGCTCATAAAATTTAGATCCTTAATTGACCGTTCAATGTCGTTTACATATCATTATGATTTCTTGGACATGCGAAGTTAGTTAAATTTCTGGCCTCTTGAATTATATTTGACTCGCTAATATCGCATAAAATATTAAATGACACTATCTTATACTCTGAAATATTATCTCTTTTTAAGTTAAATACGTCAATGCTATTCGGAAGAACTCTTAATTTACTACATGAAGGAGCTCCTCGTACGACTTTTCACCAACTTAACTATGTTAATCGCATAATAATTAACGCCAATAAATTTTGTGATTCGATTAACTTTTTTTGTTTGCAATTCTCCTTTAAATATAATATCAATAGAGTATTGCCACCTACAAAAAACTTGCGATCGAATTTGTATGCTAAAGGGTTATATAATCGTCAATGATAATAATAATAATAATAGTAATAATGATAATTTTGTTACGACATTCTGTACTTTGTAGTTTGAATCTCGACAAAATTTTGTCTTGCGATCGAGTCACCGGCATTGTTGTAGAAATGTGTAAAGAAGATTGCAGTTCGTTCACAATGACCGATTACGATAGCCATTTTGCAATACGAAGAGTCGATTACGTAATCTTGTTTTACGGAATTCTTGCCCGTCGTCAGAGACTTTGTTTCACCCACGCGGTCCTCCGCGTAATCCTTCGCGACAACAGGCACGCGCGTATGCGACGAATAAAACGAGAAAGAACGCGTAACAACGTAAGATATAACATCATACGAACCGCTGCGATAAACTAGCCGGGCATTCCGCCAAATGCGAATCTAACTTACCTCGACCGTTGCATATCGCGTCTCCTCCACGTGGAACACGTCCTGTATACACGCACGTTGTATTCTATGATTCGTAAACAATGATGCATCATAAACAATAGCGGAATTCTTAGATGAGAATTATGGTAAATGGTAGGATCTCACCAAGGTCCCACAGATTTATTTTTCGTTCTTAGTGCTCGTATGTTTTAGACGTGATATGTCGTATAGTATCTACTTACGTTGTCTCGATCGAATCGGTAAAATTCCGGTCGCGAAATTAGTGGTCGAACCAGGGATAAACGTGACTCGAAAATAGTCAGCTGTCTGACCGTTGCTATCCACCGTGTGTGTTTATTTTTCATCGAATAAATCTGCATACGATCTTTGGCCAACTATTTAGTGTCCAAACACAAGAAGTCTGTACGAATCGATAAATGGCCAGCGTGACGCTCTAGCAATTCTTAACGTCCTCTGTAATTTTGTCTTATTAGCGATAATATTTGTCTTCCTAACGTACGACGTTGTTTGTCAACGATTATCTTACGACGAGAAAATGTAAAGTTAGATCAGAGCCTAGGAGTGAAATTGGGTTTTTTATATATGGATCACGAGATTCTTCGAAAAATAAAGAACGATCTTCTTTCTACTAAGAGGATCTAAATTCCAGGAATTTCAACTTGCTGAGCAGAGACGTCGCGTAAACGTTAGAAGTGTTAGAATAATTCGACTTCAAACCAGCAATCCATACCAAGAATCCTCTACTCGTGGCGTTTACTTTACGTACCATTTCAACTCTTCAATTATCTGTTTAACACAAAAATTGCAATCGTATCGTTAGCGGTTTATCTGCAGCTAGAGAATCGTGGCGATTCTGTTGGCGGCGCGTTCCCCAACATCGTCTTGCTCTTTTTATCGGCTCGGCCGACAAAAAGCCTGTTCTTTTTGCATTGTTTATCATGCTGCAGCACTGTACAGTTTTATCTTACGACCGGTTACCACGAGTTTTATGCGTTTTATCAAAGCCGTTTCGCTTCCCTTCCTCACGATTACGCCATGTTCGCGTTCCGACTAATTATCTGTGCTCGTTTCATACTTTATTGCATCCCGATGCCCGCTATGCTTCGTCCTAACGGGGAAATTGCCAGGCAAAAACCGGAAAAAATCGACGAAAATCGAACGGTCGATGCTTGGATACTTTCCGAAAAATTCATCAGTATGTTATTTTTTCTCTCGAAGATCACAGTTCGCGGAATTGTCAAAGAATTTATGGCTGCGAAAAGAGATTGGTAGATGCAAAGATCGGACGTTGAAAACGTGATAGTGGTCAGCGTATTTACGAAGGAAAATAAATTTCGGATCTTCGGGACGTCGTTCGTACAGGCAGATCTGAGAAACTGGTTACAATGCGTTCAAACAGTGTATTCTTGGAACGCTTTCCTCTACGAACGCTCATAACAACCATCGTGGAATTTGAGTGTTGGTGTTACAGGTCTGTTATAGATCTTCTCGTACGTTCGATTAGATGTCCCCGACAATAATAAAACCATCGCATGAAAATTCAAAAAAATGAAGATTTGAAAGTTTCAGAGTGAAATTGAATACCTACATAGAAATTACAAGACATGTATTGAAGTTATACATTTTATAGAGACGAAGAAAATATTTGATACAGCATAAATAATGAAATTTCAATGCGTACAAATCGTCTCCTTCGACCTTTTACCACTCCCTGTCGTGATCGTCAGCTTGTTCGCGTAATGTTACGCCTACGATGATCAGAATGCGCGTGGATGGCCGTTGTTTACCGTTTCACGATGGATTTGTACTCGGCACGGCGATCGCCTCGAAACTTGCTTCCTCCGTCGTGATACACGCGCTCGTCCACACGCTGAATTTACAGAGCTTTATGGTTGTCTGATGAATTTTATAGCAGGCCTTGAAGAGCCCCGACGCTGTTCTGGCGAGCGTGGAAGCCACGATTGACGGAGCAATCCGCCGCTGAGTGATGTCACGTATCAAAAGTACTTACGCGTGTGCACCGGGGAACACGTGCAAACTAACGATCGGCTTATCGTTCGCATGCTGAACACACGTAGGAAATGCATACACGTAGACCTCAAGGAGACGGGAACGAGTGATTTTTATTAATGGGTTCGCCCGTTTCCATCGCTTCCATTTTCATTCGAATAGAGCTAGCAGTTTATTCGAGTAATCGTTTCCTCGATAGAAATCTGAGAGTTTAGAAAATCATAAAAAAGATTCTTCCAGTGAAGATTGGTCCGATTTTTCTATGTGATTCGTGTGCTTATTTGTAGGTATCTGCAGGTAATTATTCTATAATGAAAAGCAATGAAAAACGACGACAGTTTTATTTTTATTGCATATCTCAATCGTTTATGATTTATATAGTGTAGTATTTGTCCTTTAAAACGTAATCTTGTGACTATTTTTAACAGTTAAAGGATGGATTAGCTTCCTTCTTGACATCTTGGAATTTATTGCTAGATATACTATGTAAGTACAGAAAGCACGATGATAATAGAATCGAGGAAGGAAACTTTGCAAAGACCATAAATCTACCTACTACCTGAATAATGGCCTATCTTTCGAGTATTATCGTAACATCGAAGAAATATTCGTACCTACAAATCCTACATTGACACGAACTCGAAACGATCATTAGAAATTACATTAAAAATTAATCGGTATGTTTTCAAGTACATGCGTGTTTACGTCTCGACTCGACACCACAACTTTCTAACGCATCTTTTACGTGATACGCTTAACGATAACGCGTGGCATAATAAAAGGCGCGATGTTACAAATAGCTACATTTAATTGGTCTAATCCGTTCTGTACATTATTCCAGTTACATAAGTCGAATGTCTGCGCGTGGTTTGATCAATTCGTCGTTCAGCTGTAAAATTGAAATTGCCCGACATGCTTCGTCGTTGATTTTCGATCGGCGAACTGTTCGTTGAAGATAACCAAGAGAATCCGCGATCGACTGTCATTCGTTCGATTATCCTTAATCTGACAAGGGATCGGAATGTCGAGTCGTTCAGATAGAAATGCGACTGGTTTTCTCGCGGGTTAGTCGAACTGCGCACACGAGTGTCTACCACAAAGTATAGTAACTGGGTCAACGAGTCGACGATTCGTTTATCTGTTTGTTTGCTCGCAGGTTTAATACAACAGTTATCGGACCGAACGATTTGTGGTTTCTTTCAACCCAGTGCAGTGGGTGGTGTAGGTACTGAATTCTAGCGCAAAATTCCATCGCTTCTATCTCGACTGATATAACTTGTTTGAATATTCAAAATCGATCCTTGACATTCTGTGATTTAAAATCTACGTATTTATGTATCTATATTTTTATTTATTACTTCATACACTTACTACTTCGATAACTTTTATTATTATGCTATTACATCGTTATCTGCCAGTGTGTTTCTAACAATTACTAATCTTTCTTCTTCCCAATAGACTCGGAAATGGAAATCTTCACGAGTAAAAAATAAATCTTTATTACACAACGGTGATAAGTATCATATATATATATATATATATATATACTTACATCGATTAATGATTAGTACGGAATGTCAAAGTCAAAGAACGAATCGCTGTTTCCCATCGCATTCGCGGCAGCTTAGCCAAGTCGTAATTACGTCACGAATTACTATAAACCACACGTTATCGTCGTTATCTCACTGAAAGATTTTTTTTTCGATTTTCGAGCCAAGGAAGTCAGGTGTGTACCACCGGTTAACGAGGAAATTCTTGGAACGGTGAACGATCGGCCAAACGTACCAGGAAACGTTTTGCATGAAATTTAAACATCCTCGGGTTGGCCGTTCTCGTTCGTTCAAATCATCCCTCTCGCCTCGTAAAACACGACCGTAACCAGTGGCAATAGTACAAAGTCCTTTAAATATCTTCGACTTGACCACGGGTTACGTAAAAAGATAATCTCTCACGAGCAAAATAGGTTGCCCGCGCCCGTTATCTTTTATGTAATAACATCTTTAGCAGCGTTTCTCTATCGCGGGAGACTAAATTCCATCGCACGGTGCGTTTCATTTCGCTTTACCGCTGTATTTACCTTACGTTCGCGCGAAGGGCATGTACTCGTCGAATCCTGTCGATCGAACGCGTCGAATCTTCTCAAAGACGCCGTTGTTCTTGACGACAGAACGTGACGATACTGTTTGCCAGATCTAGGCGCGGTCTCCTTGATTTTCGACCGAGAAAAAGAAACGCTGATACCTTTGGAACGACCATGATATTTAGATAATGATAGCAGAATATTTGGAAGAGCTACGAAATTAAGGATTCCTTGGAAAGGATTTAAGACTTTAGACTTGGAAAGGATTTAAGAATTCAAGACTAAAATGTGTTCCAATGTACGTTGTAATATATGATATAGGTAGTCTGGTATCGACTAGAGTGGGCTAGAAAACACGTGCAAAGTGTTCCACGGCGGTTTGCAATCTGTCATCGATAAGATACGTTCTAGAAAAACAAGGAGCGGTCTTCGAAACCGGTGAAGTCTTTCGCGGAAGGAACGACGCGTTTGCCGCTCCGCAAGACACTTGTTGCATCAAGCGAGACGCCAGAGATTCTCTCGATTGCATAATATCCGCGAGTACACTGCCTTTTCTCAGTAGCGTGTCGATAAGCTTCAGCACCCCTTCATGTTACTCTATACGATCGAGCAATTCGGCGTGTTTGTCGATAGTTGAAATATTTACAGCAGTATCTGAATTTGATTTATCGGGAGTGAAAATAAAGATATAGGTATCGAAAAGTGGAAAAATTTGTTATTATTACAAATATCAATCGACTATGACTTTAAAGCACGTTTGGAAACAACGATTTGATTTTGATCGATTTTTAGTTGATCTTTGTTGGTTTACTCGATTTACTAGAAATTGGAGCTGCCTTTTTATTGCGACAGTCCCTTCTATTCTGTTCAGATTGTAAGGAGAATCAACGACATCAGATTACGGATAATTATAGAGTAATTTGCTTTTGTTCTCCTCTTTAATTTTTGTTCTTCACGCGACGGTTACCGGCTTTCGATACGTAACGACGATATCGAACGCGAATCAGCTTTTACGCGAACGTTAACAATTACTCTGTTTATCAACGCATCGATCGCTCGGTTTTATTCCTCCCCTGTGCGTTCCTCCCTTTATTTCACTTTTCATTTCTACACTGATTAATATACGAGCTGGTTTGGAAAATTGCGCGCAATTTGTATCCCCTTAACGATGATTTAGTAACGGAACACGTACATCTGTTGAACGTCACTGGCATCAGATCAAAGGGACAGATAGCGCGTTTCTCGCCGGATAAACGATGTGTCATTTTAAACGAGCCGATCGATACAATGAAGGATTGTTCGCTTTATATAGGCACCGTATTAAAACTGTCCGATTTCTAGCATGCAAATTTGTCAGGTTCAACATTCGAATAGTTATTGTTTCCAAATCGTGGCATATAAAACGCAAAACTTTGCATGAAAAATCTGTGATGAAAATTTGAATTTCAGTTAACATTCGCGTCTCTTTGTCATCGTCGTCGCCTACAGGTTGGTTGGTTCGGCTATTCCTTCTTTCTTTCTTCGTATCAAAAATTAAATAAGAAGGAACGAGTGTATTTGTCTTAGCACTTGGAAACAAAACATGGTGTACTCGTCTCCTGTTTGTCGTGTCGTAAAGTTTGTACAGCGATTGCAGAACACTCCTCTGTCAAATATTATTCTCTATACGCGCACGCCTTTCTGCTCCAATAATAATTTCCCTTCGCTTCGAAAAAGAAAAAGAAAAAGAAAAAATAAATAAACGTAACAAACGAATAAATTAACGCTCGAGTTATCGACGACCAAGGCGTGAAATTTGCATCATAGGAAGCCACATAGAAAATACACGAAAGGATACATAATGCGAGGAAAAAATAAACCTTTGTCTATTATTATACAGTACCACTCTTAATTACTCGAACTATGCTCCTTCTATACTTTACTTCGCTTCTATTATAAAAGCTAAGACTTCCTTTCTATTGTTAACACGTACGATTCTTTATTGGAACAATGAACACTGTTTTGTATATATTAGTGGTTAGAAATTGTACGTGCCTTAAATGTCCATCAACGATTATCCGTCTATAAATTCTTATAAAATATGATCAATTCGCAATTTTAGCAGTACCAGTACTATTGCAATCTAAACAGTAACGTAACGATTACGAAAAGTGGTGTTTCGCATTAAAAATTCCAAATATTTCGCGGAGAACAGATCCAGATGGAACACAGCTGTAAACAAAGTTGCACGAGTCGCAAAGTTATACGAATATTACAGCATGAAGATTTACTGCACTCGGCCAAAACGGAAATGTCTTTGGAATTGTTCCAATAAACAGGAGGAGATCCGCGATGGCCCGTTTCGATCGACGCGATGCGACGGTTTATCGACGATGTCGATGATGTCGAGATTTTACGAGAAACAGTCGATGATCGGCTGCATCGAATTGCTTTGGTTTGTTTCTCTTCGCGGCATCCACCCGGTGTTCCAAAATAAGACACCTTTGCCACTTATTACACAGTCGCGGACGATGCAAACGCGAAACGAGGAGGTTCTATCTTTACCTTCGCGTATGAGCTAACGTCGGACGATATCTTTGGCTTGTTTATGCCCACGTGTTGCGAAACAATTTCGAGAATCATTAGATTCGTCAGGATGACGGCAAATTATAATTACCCACTGCCCGAGTTTAGGATCTCGCGTGATTCTCTGCACATTTTTCATCTGTCTCCTGATATTTCGTTCTATGACGCTTCTATAATGCTGTAACTCGAAAGTTACGTGTTTTCTAATTTTTATTATATTTTCTTATAGATATATCGTTTTATCGATATACGTAAGCGTTCTTACTGCATTCCAAATTCCATGTCAAGTTAAAAAAGGGTTGAATCCATATGGGTGCGATATAAATCGTAGAGATGTACAATCACATACATTTACATACACAGAAATTATTCGCACCGTCGAGAAAATAATGAAAATGTATAAAATAGCGAAACAACGCAAAGAAGCTTTTAACGTGTTTTATTCAGAAATACACAGTAAAGATTCTGATTTAATAAAATCGTAAAAGAAACTTGAGATCTTATTACGTGATTTGTAATTACGAACGAAACATGTTATGGTAATTTTTTTATGTTGTTTACATGAATCGATGCTGAAAAAGACTGGCTGCAATTATGAAACGAAAAAGGAAATATTACAGCACATATTGGCTATTTTACCAGAATAATAATCTATAAATCTTCTAAACTTTACGAGGCGTTCGAAAGTATAGATATTATGTTTGAAATCTTGAGTCAAGTGGAATGTATTTTGAAGCGCTTAAATGGGTCGTATTTTCAAACAGTCTCTTGACGTCAAACACACGCTATACGAAAACAACAACGTACACATCGAGTTGCATCGGCGAAATCGAACAATTACGGTTAAAATAGTGCTAATTTCGGGAGTACACGAACTATCTTAGCCAACAGTTCGCTTTAGATTGCCAACAAAATCGAAGTAAACACAAGTCATGATGTGTCGTACATTAACAACTTGTTTCTAAAAGAGCATTTAAACGGCATGACGCTTCTTGTTCAATTAAATTGCTCAAAATAAGCAGAATATATCATATTGTAACAGTTGTACGCATACTCGTGTAATTTTGTGTCCGTACATTTTTAACGATTGTCTTAAGATTAAGAATCGTACATACACTTATACGACTTATATCGTACATACACGTACAGTGACTTATACGGAAGTATTTGAACTCTTGAAAAACTTTTATCAATATCGTATCGACTTAACGATCGAATTTCTGTAGTGTTTCGATCGTTCGTGAGATTCGCGTAAATTTCTTCAACGTGGCAGAAAAATTCGCGTGAAGAATGGCAACGAAGGACCGTGGAGAGATCGATTCGTCGACCGGCTTTTCCCAATTAAAAGTGACTCAGATGGATTCTTTTTTGCAGCCGCACACGAAGCGCGGCCGGTCGACGCTGGCGTGGTTAATTAACAATTGCATCGAGCGATACGCATCGCGTTAATAGCACTTTCACTCCTATCATTTCGCTCGGTCGACGCTGAAATAACATTGCGCGAAGAAGAGTTGTTGCTGATGAGTCACTCGGTCGCTGGTAACCAACCGAGTACCGCTTCTCCTTCTTTCCTCCGTGAATCTTTTATTTTTCATTTTTTTTTTTTTTTTTTTCGACATGTTTCGTTTTATAGCTGCGATTAGAAGAGCGTGAAACAACCGCAACTATGATTCATACGGTGCTGCATTATGACTAATCGAATTTTCGACCACGTGCAGTGCCTTTTCGAATGTGCAGCAATGTCGAACCTATGCAAGAGTATCTTTTGGTCATCGTAGGAAGTTTTTGTGAATATACGAGCCGTTCAGAAGACGATCGAGCAATTTCATAAATTGAAAAGCAGAAAAAAGTGATGATTTCGCAAACGCAATTTTCTAAATTTGCCATTATGCAATGAACAAAATAATTTTCGAAGCAAGTAATTTGCTCTTTGAGAATTGAACATTATTCGTGTACCTATGTTTGAATTTTAAGAAGCTCGTGTAATATAATATATAGGTATATTATATTACATATAATAAATTACATATAACATATTACATATAATAAATTACATATAATATATTACATATAATATAATATATAGGTTCAGAAAAAGTCTTGCTAATGGTTGAAATACCTTCGTGAGTTACTTTATATCGATTTATGGCACCGATAGGTCTTTAAACGAGTCGAAAATTAATCAATCTTCCTCGATTCTATTATTACGCAGCGTGTTCTGCTCGTTGTCGGTAGTCACGTATGCGTGTGACGCGATGCTTTTTGAGAGTACACGCGAATACGCGCGTATTCGAGTTTTGGAAACGTGCCGTGCAATATTTCAGCAGCACAATTTCTCAGACGGCAAGGGCCGAATATACGCGACAATGGAGTCCATCCAACAGGATCACGGAACGGAAAGCCCTCGTTACGTTACTGACCGGGCGCTATACAGACTTATTCGAATAACATATCGACTATTTTCAGGCTGCGTTCTATTTAAAACAAATACCGAAGATTCTTCGAATCATTCAGCCCCGCGGTTAAATCTTGCGGGTGAATTCGCGAGCTGTCCTCAAAAGTAGACATCTTGCGAATTTATTACCGTCCCTTGAGTTACTCGACTGTTTTCAAGCTTGTTGGCAGCCAGTTCTTGGTTGTTCAGGTGGATGCTTTTACTACGTTATTTATTTTGTTCAAACATTGAAATTTAAGATTGTTTGTGTTACTACCATTAGCTTGGACTGGTTGTTGTTTACAAACTACTTAATGGACTGCTTCTATTGAATAAATATTTTTAGGCAATTTTGTAAGTTAGTAATTATACGAGTTAGCTGCGATAAGAAATTGTCGTACGTAATAGGGAAAAGTTTGATAATACAACAAGTCAAGTTTTGTACAAAATTAAAAAAAAAGTAATCAAGTTAACTAGACATCTCTCTTCTTCGACGTAAGGTCGTAAAAGCTGTTTACGTGATAAAACTCTGTAGTCTGCAATCTACCTCGTACTAGCTTTTCAATTATTAGTTAGTAAGTTATTGTATTTGTAGATAAATACAGAAGTGACGGAACTTAAATTGTAAATGTAACGTAGAATTCTTCTACGACTGTATATATTATGTTGATAGATAGACATTTATCCGAATTTAATTCGACGAAAATCCGTCGACAAACAGTCTCCCACGTCAGAATTAGGCCAGTCGCAAAATAGCTGTACTCGGACGCGTTTATAACGCGTCTCACTACTTTGGATCCCGCGTTCTCGCCGCTCGTCTTTACGTGTCGCACGTGCGTTTACCTACACTCCCTGTTGGCATTATCACGTGTCCATTCCGTGGTGGCCCCCATTGGCACTCACCCGCCAGGTTCCTCTCACCTATGAAATCTGCCAATCCGCGATAAATCCAGTATAAAGTACACCAACATTCTTTATCGAAGCAAAATCATTTTTTACTCCAACATACTCTTGATATTCTATCTTCTGTGCCTCTTGGAGCGATCGAACGAGACACACGCGTGAAATTTTTCTTCTCTGGCAGATCGTCTTCTCTGTTTCGTTCTCTTTCGCTTTTCGATTTCACCCGCTTCATATCGTAAACATAGCTGTTCCGCTTCATAGACAATTTCGTCTTGTTTTACCAATCGAACTATAAACCGAAATATCCGCGTGTTTTCTTCTTACATGTATAGTATGAAAGTTATAACTGCTCGAGTTATGTATAGATCACGAGCATTATTAGCTAGACTACTTAATCGCGACGGTGTTCGAGTTAATCTTAGACTGTTACTTTGTACTCTCATAATCGGTGCACGACAAGAAAACAGCGTTATCATGGTGGCTATTAAGATGATGATTACGTATTGTAATAAATAACAGACTTGGTTAAACAACGATTAGAAATGTATATTGTATATAGATACATATTCGGAGTTTGTATCAATCATTTGGGAGTACAAGTTAGTAAATGGTTGTTCTGTTTCTCAAACTATAAAAATCGAACATATCGGTATAGGTAGCATGCGATTGGAGTACTCCACACTTTTATTTCCAATCTCGATTAATTATTCATGAATATTTCTATCGATTTAAATTCATCCATCATCATCTTATTCATTTTATTTTCCTTTTTCCAAATGTAATAATCAACTATTCGACTAATCAATTATATTCCATAGTACATCCCTCGCATTCTTCAACCGATACAGTCGGAATCGGCAATTAGAGTCACGCGTTCCCAGCTAGATTGACGTTATTACAGAGACAGAGAGTGGTGATCGGAAACGGAAGGAACCACGGGCTATTAATTACGCATTGTCTCCCGTACGTGTCCCGTAAACCGATCTACTTTCGCTGGCCAGGGACGAAAGGCTGTGGTGCCGGCTGCGATCTACCGTGTCGTTCGATAAACACTTTATTTCGGGTCGTGTCGAAACGTTGCGGTGGTGTGCCGCATGCCGTGCACCACCTAAAAATACACGACTCCGCGGACCAGCCCTATCCCCCTCTGCACTCTCATCGAAACTGCACTCGAAAATAACTTTCAGAAACACCTGGCACCTCGGCCTGTCTATTCTGCACGTTTCGATCTCGCCTCCTCCTCTCCGCGTTATCCTCTCCTTCTCTCTTTGCCCTCGCAACGATTTTTCCACCAACGAGCGCACCTGTCCGACGAATTTCACTTACCTCTAATCCCCACCACGGGCAACAGGCCTTTGAAAACTTGAATTCACCCCGGAGACTTCTAACAGGAGGCTTTGCCGGATAACATGCAGGCACCGGACCAAGGGAGCCATTTAAAGGAAGCAACGAATTTGACGCGCATCGTCGTCGTTCTACGAACTTGTCTGTGGTTTCGTCTACACGAAGGTGACGTTACGTCACGTCATCGTGTCTGCTTATTTCGTTCGAACGAAATCGGATTTGTCACAGCGTGATGTATCTGATGTGCTTCTCCCTCTTTCTCTCTCTCTCTCTCTTTCCTTTCCTTCTCCTTTCCTTCCTTCTACGTCTCTCTCACTCTGTCTGTCTCTCTCTCCCCCCCTCTCTCTCTCTGTCTCTCTCTCGTAGCTTTGCGGATCCATTAGTCTGTTGATTCTGATAAGATTACGCGAAGATTTCGATTATTTACATTCTTCGAGCGACTTGTACCTTGAAACGGGAAAAATTTCCGACACGATTTCGGTTTCGTGCGCGTGCAAAAATCCCACGACCATTATCGGATGCTTAATTCTTTCGAGATAGACTTGTGGAGTTAAATCTCGAGTATACATGTCCGTTAGGTTTGTGTGTTTTTGCGAAAAAGAAGAAAAAAAAGACTGGTATCGCCCAACGTGGGGCTCGAACCCACGACCCTGAGATTAAGAGTCTCATGCTCTACCGACTGAGCTAGCCGGGCTACCTTGGGAATTGGAAGCACGTTCAGTCAGAAATTGTTAGCGAATTTTCTGCAACTTGGAATTACTCGTCGAATTTTATAGTTTTGATAATTAATACTTGATATGTTTACGAAGATTTACGCGAGGAATTAAGGAATTAATAAGGGTAGAAATATCGATGGTAATTAGAAAAGTCGTCGGAGCAAGATTCAATACATTCTGCACACGCGGATATATAATTACGACTAATTATATCTATTCTCTTATCGCCCGACAAATAATTAAATGAATAATCTCTACAAAATAGAGATATTAGAGAGTCGATAATATTGCTCTTATCATGATCAATTGAAAGAATCATTATTCCTTACTTAGTGTCGTTTAAAGTTTGCTTCTTGTTGTTAACGTTAGAACTAGCAACGACTAAAATATAAAAAATCATCTGTCGAAGATATCGAGACAAAAGATGCACGACAGAATACGTAAGGAAGGATTTGAAAATGGAGAAATCAAAAGATTTCGGGACATCTCGGTAAAATGAATTTTCTCACGCAAAATTGAAGAGATTCGGTGTGAAGCCAGCATTAACTACCTATATTTGCGATAGGTTGATACTGGCAAACTTCCAAGGGATGCTTGCTAGCACGTTGGGATTCTTAGAAACAGGCTGCTTCCCCTTCTTCTTCCTCTCTGTGTCTCGCTCTTTCCCCGTCTTTTGCCGCGAGTATATTCGCAGGTCGATGCACGATCATCGGGTTTTCTAGGTTAATCACCGAGCTTTTCGACGTACACGCAGAAGTAGCTCGTATTTACGAGCTTCTAATAGATCTTCGATACGATTCACGATCGATAAGATTTCGCCACGTCACGCGAATTTTGCTGGTGGTCGATGAGCGACAGATATCCATTTCGAGTTATGATGAGCTGCCAGGTAAGAAAAAGAGATTTCCTAAATTAATAGTATTATCTGCAAATGATTAAAAATTCGAGCGATGATTTAACTCATTTTCCCCAGATAACAGATGAAATTTTTAAGTTTTATGAAATTCATAGTAGTTCAAACCTCTTGATCGATAGTATGTGTATATTCATTTGTACTCGTGTGTGAGAGGTCGTCGATGCTCATCGATCAATTGTTAATATCGCTATTGTGAATGATTGTCGCGGACGTGTTCAGACACACGTATACATGACGACAGCGGAAAACTGTCGGTTTCGACGATTGATTCGATGTTTCAGTGATCTAGTCATCCTTCCCACGGACACGATTGATAAACTTGATGTCCTGTGTGTTGCATAAACAGTAATGAATTAACGAATCGCAGTGCATCGTGCGCTATCGGCCTTTTCTGTTGTTATGGCCAGGAAGTCGTTGTTTAAAGCGGCGATGAGCCAACGCGAGAACGAGTTTCCAACGTTCCTTGATGAAATGCACTGCTGACGTAATACCGTACGCAACAACGATATAATCCCGACGATATATGTATAATATATAGTACGCGTCATATCATCGTAGGCGTCGCAGCCAGATTATTGGAACATTGTTGCTTTATTCGATTGCAACAGTGACGAGTTACGCTAAACGGAAATTACACGTGTAATCGAAATTTTGTCATTTCAAGTTCTTGGAAAGAGATTAACGATTTTACGTTCATTCGGATACTACATATCTACTTTCGACGAATGACGCAGTTAGGGAAACAATATCTTTTTTGTAATTAATTATCACGAACTTGTGATAGATTCTTCGTTTATAGAATTTTTATGTGACTTTATTACGTCGATGTTAAGAAAAATATATCATTGTTAAAAATAATAGGTTAAGAAATAAGCGCTTAGTATATTCTATACGGGTAATCGTAAAATCTTACTTAGATTTGAAAGCTATTTGATTTTAAAATCATTGCAGTTTATTTCGAATAAATATGCGGTTAGAACAGACTTCATACTGTAGTCGTATATTTGAAAATCGTTGTTCATGTGCTTGATGTCTTGCTTTATTTCAATTTTACGCTAAAGATTGTCTCAACCCTCTGTTATAACGTCGTTTATCTGTCGGTTTGCCAAAACAAAGTCAGAGATCGAGATTAAGACAGAAGCTTGAGAAAAGCAGGCTTAAGAAATGACGATTCTATTTTAGATGCGAGTGTAACTGTGATTGCACGCGCGCTTTCTTGAAGCGCGTAGGAAAGCAAATTTCAAGCGAAGTCGTCAATCGTCACGAAACAAAGGTGGTCCGTGTGTCCGCGCGTAACTTCTAATATTGAGAACTTGACACATCGGGAAGTTAATGGCTCCAAGCCAAGAGGCCGTACTCTTCGAGAAACCTCCTCGGCTCCGCTGGACGACGACCCTGAATCGTCGCACAACCATATCGCACATGTATTCCAGAAATGACATACACAACTTAAACGAGTTCTCCGGGAAAAACGAGGAACTATTTTTTAGAAGCTTCCAGCTTTCAAACAAACTTTAAATTTTACCAATGTATTCACAACAGTCGTGTTTGGTTACGATGTTGTTAATTAAATATCAAAATGTTTTATAAATATCGAATAGGAAATAAAAGTTTCCTATGGCGAGGCTTGAGATATTTTCACGAACCACTGTACCTATGTAGCGTCCTTTAACGTTTTGACGATTCAATTTTCCATCAATTTCGTTGAAATCATCCGCGCGAATCTTTAAAAATTCGCCGGAATCGATACAACCACCTGAACCGTGACGCGTTTCCTGGATGATTAGTTTGGCCCTCGTTGCAAAGCTCTGGCCAACGGTTGGTGAGGAAATTCGTTTTTGTAAAGTCTAAAAAGGTTCGTCGTGATGGCAGTTGTTAAAGCTTGTAGAAACAACGAGATGGAAGAATAAAAGCATGGGTTTCGAAGTATGTAATCGGTTCACTGCTGCGAACAAAGTCAATTATACGAAACAACATTGCAACAACGAACCGGTCGCTACGCCGGTCACACTCTGTCGTGTTTTTTATGCACCGGTGGCCAGTTTCCTTGAATACTTCGAGTTTACTGTCTGGTTGCTACAAGTAACAGGAATGAAAGTTCTGGATCACAATCTAGAACCTAGAGGTTTTGTTGCTTGTTAGACGACTTGATGGATGGTGGTATAATAGTGGTGTGCATAGATGCGTTATACATGTTTGACGATGCAGATTCTTCCACCCGTTCTTTTACCAGATCCAATTTCCTTTCTCTCTGCGAAATGATCTTTTTCCTATCGTAATAATAGAAACATATTTTTCCTGATGTTTTCATAAAAGGAATATAATATCATGTCAGTGTTCGTATCTTTGTTATCAGGATACAGATTGTGGTATCGTAATGTCTTTCCAACTGTACGTGCGCGAAAACAAAAATACTAAAAACAAGGGCAACGATAATCAGTGAAGTCGAGGCTGAAATAAGTAATTTGTTAGGAATCATACATCAATTACAATGATTACGACTTGACGTTCTGCAAACTTTCCTTGTCGAAACGAGCGACGATTAGGAGAATCCAACGTTAACATAGTGGGGAGAAATGTCGCGGAAAACTTACGAAGCAGTTCGTGGAAAAATGTCTCGGAACCAAAGTTAAGCCGTAGACAGTTAGTTAATGGATAATCCGTTGTTCACTGATACAACAAACGAGCTTCAATTTCGTCCTGATATCCCAAGATTGAATGCAGCAAGTACTAATAGTTTAATTTTATTACTACTTTATGGTTAACAATAAAGGTTAAGAATTATCGTTTCAACGAACGAAATTTCCAATGGTGTAATTTACAAGAAGAAACGAGGAGGAAAAGATCGATTATTCGTTGCGTTTATCGTGGACCAAGATTTTTTGGTCGACGGATTTTCCACTCCGTAGGACTGGCGTTAGTAATTTTCTCGATACTATCTGTTCGATCAAATTAATTTCGCCTCTTTGATCGGCTGCCACAGGTAAACGATATTATTATGTCGTTACTAGGTGGTTGATTAATATTCGTTTGGTTAACCCTTTACACTTCATTGGTATTGTTATAGCGGCATTGATAATTCAAAGAACTAAATTTCATACTATTTTCGTTGATATAAAATGTAAAGGAAAGAAGAGAGGCATTGTACAATTATTAAATCGACAAACATTTATAACTCCGACTACGAAAAATTTTCTCTGTGTAAAGTTGTTGACTGGTTGATTTTTATTTTTTATTTTTCAAGACAGAAACTACAATATAAGAGTGATGGAACTCGGTAGGCGGTTAATTATCTCGACATAAATCGCCCAATCCTTACAAAGAATCTTTTGTTTGCTAAGAAAACAGGTATACGGACGCATCTGTCACGATCCTCGACTCGCTTTTTCCTTATCAAGGCGCGTAGAGAAAGATAAAGTTCTGCAAGATGTGCGTTCATATTTTGCCACGATTGCGCCGCAATTAGTTTCATCGTCTCTCTAACTGCTAACTACATCGTAAAGTGGAATAATAGTCCATCGTGAGCAATTACACGCATGGAAAAAATATTCCTTATTTTTATTTCCTTTAATTTTTTACTCGTCAGCAAGCGAGCGTTTGTTCGAGTCGAAGGGGTAAAATAATATTATCTTGCTTGGTTTATAATTATCCTCCGCGAAGTGACGTTTTTTTCTGATATCTAGACCTTTCGATTTATATTCCACCACTGATCAATGCATCGTGATAAATCATGATGCTATAAATATTAAGTCAGTCGACGTTGATTCAGCTATTAAAATTGTAACATTTTATTTTACCTGGAAAGATGACTAATGTTTGCGTATATATGATTTCATACGATGAATAATGTATTTGGTTGAAAAAAAAGTTAATGAAAATTTTATAATTATTAAAATAAATTTGTTATAGGGGTTGGTTTGAAAGGAGTTATATGTATATTTAAAATACTATAGGAAGTGTTACTTCCAGCGCCTGGATAGCTCAGTCGGTAGAGCATCAGACTTTTAATCTGAGGGTCCAGGGTTCGAGTCCCTGTTCGGGCGAAAATTCTTTTATACTTTTGTACCATCGAAATATCGAGCCGTCATAATACGACTCGAAGAACGTGTTCTTTTCATAGCTACGGTTCTTCCAGCGCGCCCGGATAGCTCAGTCGGTAGAGCATCAGACTTTTAATCTGAGGGTCCAGGGTTCGAGTCCCTGTTCGGGCGACTTTTTTTTTTCGCTCAAATATTCATTCAACGCCTCGAATCAATCAAATAACGTAATATAATCGTTTATTATAGTTTATGTAATTAATTAAACATGGGTTTCATCGAGCGTATCAAAATAATAACCACTGTTTGCTGATAGTGTAACGCTAATAGTGCGAGTATTTCCGTGGCGTTCCTCTCTCGTATTTGCTACCATAGAATGGAACATGTTTGCACACTGCTTTCCAATCGCATATCCAACATGTAAATATTATAGTGGCCGCAGTGTAATTCAATACCGATATTTTCCTGCAAGAGGGGAAAAAATGTGAAGAATCGAGGTCATTGAAAACACGTTTGCTTTATTCTTAGGAAACGCTATAATTTACCATACTTTAGCCTGCTCCCAAATAACCGACCAGTTGGTAAGGGTTGATGGAGTTGGAGGAAAATAACGTGGCATTTTTACATCGACACAATCGACATTAACATAACACGAAATAAATGGTCGTCTGTAAATACGATCTTCAGTTTCTTCGCGCAACGTTCACTCTATTTAAATTCTCGAAAAAAATGTCTCAGTCAAATTCGATCGACGTTAACTCGAGAATAGTTCGAATTTCAAGCTTTTGCAAAATAACATATTTATGTCCGACGATTTTTTCAGCGACTGTCGTTGGATCACGTTGAATCGTGGTTATCTAATCTGACGCGATGGGAGGCAGATCTTTTTTATGGTGTCGAATAATAAAGAAAACGACGAAACGGTGCAACGGTATGCTTTTTTACTGTGGCGAATATAAAACGATGGTGCCGGAATACGATCTGTATAGTATAAATGCAAATAACAGACACACGTGTGTTCGTATACGTTTGCACGATGCGATGTTCGTCGCCTACGATGTTTTATTTTTCGAATTGCATATACGACCGATAGCATATAACCGATCGCGAACTGAACGCATCCGTGTACACGTACGTGATTGAAGGACAGAAGGACAAACTGTTTCAAGGCGAAAATGGTCGTGTTCGTTCTTATCTAGTTCGAAATGCGAACGAAGCTGAAAAACAAGAGAAATTGTGCAAGAATCGTGTCTGTCTCTTCTCCGTCCTCCCGTATCTAGTGGAAAAGTTGATTACACGGGAACACGTAAATCGTCGAAAAATTTCATCAGAATGTTTATTATAATATCGTGTACATGGCCATGGTTACGGCTCTAACTGCCGTGTATTTATGCAGATAGCAGATGTCACGATAAATTGTACACAATGAGATCGCGAGTCTCGATGATATTTCCCGTGAACGCGTTATCGCCCGAGTCTATTTTTATCGATCCTTTTCTGTCATTTCTATCGTTTCGTCATCGTTAAAAATACAGCTAAACAAGAAATAATTACTGTTAATTCAATGTCTTATCTTCGGCTTGTCTCGATCGTGACTTTCCTTTTGCAATCTATTTACATTGCATATAGGATTTCAGCGTGTGCATCGTACCAGATGTACATAAAAAAAAGTTATTTACAATTGAAGACTGGTGCTATTATTGAAAAATAAACTGGGAACTAGCACCACTATGAATAAATACTGGAGCTTTCGTAGAATGCATTTATTTGTTCTTCCACGAATTTAATGGTCGTGCTCTGTATTTGTACGGATAGTTTCAGTTTATTATTCCGTCAGCTGGTTATTTTTTTCCTAGGCGTTCTTTAACGATGTCGTATCCCCGCGAGTTCTTTTGTCTCTGGCATCGAGACCGTGTACACTATGCACTGTACACATACCATGGATGTTGACGGTGCTCCCACGTTTTTCCACCCTTCTCTCTGGTTCCCTATACTTCCATCGAAAGAAAGCTCCGCGCGCACATGTCTCTCCTCGACCCTCGTAAATTTCGTTTCTGTGAACGCGTTCTTTTACACGATACGACTCCCCAACGATGTGCATCACGCGTGTTACCACGTGGCATTACGTCAAACGGAGAGTTTGTTTTTCATTTTACCTCGTCCAACTATATATTTACGCTTTTCACCGGGATCTCCTGACTTACGAGAAACAAAGCCCTCTTCTCTTGAAATACCAGATCCTGCTCACAATTTTCTTTGCGCCTGTAGCTTCACCGGTGAAAGTTTTGTCTTCGTTGCGAGTCAAAATAGATCTTGAACTGTTACGCGTCTCGCATGTTTCGTGGAATTCTCATTATCTAAGAGTTTCTCTGTTAAATATATATATATATAGAGAGAGAGAGATAATGCGTTTTAGTTACGATGATAATATTTTTCAACGAATACAATGTAGAAGGGAAACTAAATGATACTGATCGTAAGTCGTAAATAGTATCTGCGTCACGATCAGAAAAAAGTATACTCTAATACATAGTACGTATCTAATACATGCAGCACTGTAGGGTGTGCTACTGTTCTATCAGACCAGGATGAGTGTCTTTATTTCATTCTTCTTTGAAGTTTCACCCCTGGCATTTAAAAGTTAAACAAAATTTACGACTTTCTTTAAACCTACATCCTGTTACTCCCCTATCTTGCGCAAACAGATGAAAAGTCTACGAGCCACATCGCGCTATCCTTTAAGTTCATGCACTAATCACATAGAACATCGATTCTTTTCGCTGTTATTATATTGACTTTTCTTTCATGTAATAGGAATTCGCGTTCAAATAAGCGAAATAAAAAGTTCCTTCCTACAAATAGGATTCTGTAAATTTCCAACATTCGTCTGTTCCATTGATGAAACCCGCAACGTATTCAGTCTTTCAGAGAAAAGATGCTCGAGGCTCGCGTACTTTTCCGCGAAAGTTCCGCGTCAGACATCGCGATGAACCGTGCAGGTGCGAGGATTATGATGCAATCCTATTCAAAGGTACACTGGCAATCGTGTCCTTGGCAAAGACCCGCGAAACGCTTCAAGGCATTATCCTTGAAACCGCACGATTATGATCGATCAGAGACAGCCGCCTGTCATTATTGTCCCTCGTTGCCTGACAAGTATTATCGATTACTCAGCTCAGCCAGTTCTCTATTCGTCTCACGGCCGTGGCAACGTGACGATCTCGCTTTTTTTTTCCGCTATCGCGAATCACCGGATGCAACTATTCGCCACTCTTGCTCTGCTACTTTTGTCCACTTTTTCTTAGACGGTTAAGGCTCAGGTCGGTTCTGTCATCGTAAATCACTTGAGTTAAGAACATTTTTTTGAGCAGATTCGTATTTTATTTATTCATGAAACCTAGGAAATCCCGTTATCAAGAGAGAACGCTGATACGTGTAAATTGATTCGTAGAAAAGCCAGAGGACTTTTACTAATCGTATTCGTGGAATTACTTTGAACAAACTCGGTAGCTATTAACGTTAAACAGGTGGAGCTAATTAGCATTGAAAATGTTAGAATATCTGGTTTTTTTGTACTTCTCTTACGTAAATATATATCTCTGTTGAAGCTTAAAAATAATGGCCAGAGAATAACTTATTATTGTTATACTCGTTATTATTTAACGAAAAATGAAAAAAATAACAGTTTTCGTTTAAAAGCGATAAAATTGCAAATATGCTTGTTAGTAAAATAACGGTTGGTTAAAACAATGATTAAAAATTAAAACAATTCAACGGTTCTTCCATGCGTAATATTTTCATAAAGTAATACAAGTAAGAAGATCGTATACATTTAAAGATTCGTAGAGTGTTGGAGAAAAAGCAAATGCAATTAAACGAGTAATTATCAACGGGCAAATGCACGTCATAAAACGGAAGCGATCGCGGCATTCAAATGCAAAAATCATATCGGCCGGACGATCGGTATTCAACCGGCGGCCTGTTTATTTGACCAGGGGCATTTAAATGCATCCGAGTACTTCCGAGAAGACACTCCCGGCGATTGAATCTATTCAAGAGCTTACAGCATGCTTTCGTCGATCCTTTAAAGCTCGGTTCACACCGAGTTGTCCAACCTATTTGGAATACTCTAGAGCACAGTCCAAACTCTAGTCCAAACGTGATTGCGGTCACGTACAAATTTGTAATATTCTCAGAATTGGGATTCTCGATTCTTTTTCATTCTGACTTTTGGATACATGCGATCGTGAAATGAAATATCGCACACGAATGGTATTTTGCAATTTAGATGTTTTTAATTTAAAAATCAAGTACAACTTTGCACACCATAGGCAAATTAACTTATTTACATTCGAACCTGATCTTCTTTTATTATTGCGTAAAAATGCTGAGATATTTCTGTGTGGAATAATATAAATAATACTACGTTATATAGATACTTGAAACTCTTTTTTTTCCAATATGAATAAAAGATGCGAGAACTGACATTGTAATTTTTAGTAAAGAAAAGATCAAATAACAATTTTTGCATCGTAAATGTCACTTTTTTCCCTATATAACTTTGGTTATGTCACAGACGCTTCTAGTAAAAATTTATCGAGACGCATAAATAATAAGTACTGTTCGATGGGCACCGTCATGTGTAGCGTGTATTCAGTTTCCTCCGGTCCGTGACGAAGGTCGTACTCCGATTTACGTTTCCGTTCGCTCGTAAAACGACTTCCGGCGACACCTGCGCTCCTCCGATTCAAAGTTATGACCCGTGGCGATCCAGAGTTGCACGTAAACCGTTAACATCGTGTACATCTATCCGCGTTGCAGTATCTGTATCATGTTCGTACCGTGTTTTACTCGATACACCCAAGAACCCTGTGTTAATAGACGCGTTAAAAAAACATTTCCCTTTATGACTATTATGGACGAGGAACATCGTTACGACTATCGGAACCTTGCAGTTTTATCGCAACGTCAGAGCTATCTCGCGAATACATGAATCACGATAGCCCTGGAACTCGGTGTGGAAAGTTTGCGCCACGTTTGTCTCTCTAATCTTTGGCGTGACTCCAATTAACGTTCGTCACGTATTACATTCGATTTGATGGATTCTAAATAATATTTTTTTAGGCTCAGGTTAGTGCCAAGTGCGTCGAGCGGAAGCTTGAAAGTTAAACGAAGTCGAGAGATAAGAAATTTATCGAGATAAGCGTTAGAAAGTTAGTCGATGAATGGGGGAATAGTCCCCTCTGAGGGGGACTATTCGATGTTGGGGGAATTAAATTCAAAGAAAATTTGAATTATGTAAATAAATATGTAGGAAATTTTCACGGCAAGGTTCTTGTCAAAATGTGGAAGGCAAAGGTATAAAACATATTCAAGGTAAGTTTCCTATTAGAATATTTTGAAGATAACAAATTTCTATTACCTCGCACTGCTCGTAAACGTATAATTTTCATAAATATATACGTTTTAGTTATATTACCGCTATTATCTTTTCATTGAAATGGGTTTCTGAAATGACATTAG
This sequence comes from Bombus hortorum, assembly GCA_905332935.1. NCBI lineage: Eukaryota > Metazoa > Arthropoda > Insecta > Hymenoptera > Apidae > Bombus > Bombus hortorum. Next base: position 11,908,744 of record HG995192.1, read on the forward strand.
TATGACCTGACGCGTTTAACTGGCAAGCAGAAAAGAGCAGACTACAGTAGTCAGTCGTATAGCAACGTAAACAGGAAGGGAATTAGAACGAGTCGTATATACAGGCGGTCCATTGCAAACAATGAACGGTCTGTTCGAGTACACCTTACCCCTCTACACTGGCTTTTTCCCTGCGTAACTGCCAGGGTTCTTCCCAACTCGTGTGTCTGCATTTCTCTCGTGGCTCGACCAAATTTAGAATCGAGCCGTATCTTGGCGTTCCGTTCGATCTAAGCTGTCTCTACTTACTTTTCCCACGTACTGTCTTCTTTTATTCCAGCTTTTCTCGTTTCGTTATATTTCATGCTGCCACGACCACGAATTTCTTGACGTATCATTGATTTTTACTCGATATCGACGGATTTATTTTCGGAAGTATATGCAAGACTGATCGTTGCAATCGTTTGCATGTCACCTCTTTTGTCAGAAATTTCTCGCGCGATATTTCGGCTTCTGTCGTATTCGACGCGTCTGACGTCATTGTTCGTACGATTCCTCCGAGGAATATGAATAATCCATAGAGCTGTCAAATGAAATTTCGTGATGGATATCGCGAAGGGTACGATTTCGCGAGTGCAATTGCTCAAGGACGCGCGATATACTCGTTCGATAAGAACGAGATAAAGCTTATTACTGAATTTTAATATCTAGATACGTATTGAACCGAAGGCGTATTCGAACTTTTCCAAGATAACGCGGTTTTCCATTTATTTGGCATACAAATTAAATCGCATTGACGATATTCGTTATTATTACGGTATTATCATAATGCGTTATATCATAAACGTTACTTTATACGAACATTGCGTCAGAAATCAAAATACAAAATTATCTGTCTTGCAATAGTTCTTTTAAAAATACGATAAACGTGTTTACATTAGTTGAAGAATTTACCAACGTTCCTTACAAATACAGAACACCAATAAAACGAAGGAAACCTGAACGAGGGGAACCTGAAAAAAAGAAGAAAGGAAAAGTTCTTGCTTCTTTATTTTCCTCGAAATTATCTAGTTTTTCTGAGTAGCCGCATAAAATACGGTTCTTCGTGGGTCATATAAAAGGGACAGTTTTCTTGAAAGGAACTGTGACTGCGGGATGCTCTGGAATAAACACGTGTTCCACAAAAGGAGTTCGAATATTTGTGAGTTGGACTGTGATGGACGACTCTTCTCTCTCCGGGGCAACTGGCCGTCGCGTCGCAGTCGGTGTACATGTCGATGCACGCTCAAACGTGTTCGTACGTGTTCGTGAATGTTCGTGAACGCGAGTCAAGTACCGAGCAGCAATCTCTGGCTGGCATTGCTTGCGGGAATAGCGAGGTGAGCGGAGCAGACTGCTTGGTGCCAGCAGTCATACGTATCCCTCTCTTTCGCCTTCTATCTCGCTTGCTCGTTCGGTGCGTCTTCTTTTTCTTTTGCACTATACCTCATCTTCCCTCTTTCTTCTTCCCTCTTTCGTCTTCCCGTTTCTTCCAACCCGTTTCTCCTCGTGTTCTTCTCCTCTCTTCGACGTTCATGCCCGGTGTCTCTCCATCTCTTTGTACCGTTTTTCCCTCGTCGCCGTTCCTTTTTTTCTTTGTTACATCTATTTCCTCCTCCTCTGGTCGCTTGTGAGCTCGGAGGTCAAACTAAAGCAGCCAAACTCGCGCTTTTACGTAATCTTATCTGTTGGTGTATAATTGCGACAATCGTTGCACTCACCGCGTGCACCAAGGGCGATGTGTTCGAGCACATCTAACTTCTGTAGGGATGTTAATCTGTGTGCAAGGGTAGCCTTCGCTCTCTCGTGTATTCGAGGGTGGAAAAAAATTTCTTTGATATTATCAGCGGAGAATTCTATCTTTGTGCCGTTGAACGCTTGCGAAGCAACGTATGTAAGCGCACTTCTCCGCGTTTTCTTTATTCCTGTTGAGTGTCTTTAAATCGCTGCAAATAGAAATTTCCTTCTCATTCCGAATACAACTTATACATATCCCGTATTTGAATCTACTATTTTCCTATTTGCTGATGTCAGACGAACTAATTGACCGAGTGACGTTCGCGCAATCGTGGAGATGAAGAACATGGATTTTCATTAGTAGTCGTTATTGGTTACAATGGCCACTATAATTTTCCTATATCGACATTGAACGTTCTGGCTGCGACTCTGTACGTGCCGCAAAAGTTTGCAATCTACATATCAGAGCAGCGTTGAATCAACGTTAGTACATATGTACACGTGTTAGTCTGCATTACGTAAATTTCCTGTGGAACTTTTCCACTGTATGTTGCCGGGTCGACGAATGCCACCCGTTCTGTATGGCCGATTATTTCTACTCGAACGTGGACGTTCATTCGTCAAGAGTATTCGATTCCAGTATGTTATGAGACTCTTGGCAGAATTTTGAGACGAATAAGAGGCAAAGTGTAAAAGAATCCTTTTCCACGAGATACAATTGACATTAAAGAAGACACGCGTGACGCGAAAATCAGTTCCAAGAACTGCTGAGAATCGCGATGGCCAGATATCGAGGCGAAATCTTGGTCAGTTAACGTGGCGATGCGGTGCCTCGTAACTCGGCAGCGGAAGTTGGAAGAAGCCCTCGCGGGGGAGATTCGGTAGTCTCGCGCCTGGTAACAGAACGAAAGACAGAACTGGGAGCTAATTTTGCAGCGGCGTGCATACACACCGGCAGAGATACCGGGCCCGACCTAAATGCATGTGCATACATCTGCAGTTGCATGTGCAACGTGTACACAATGCGGCACATGGCTGTGCATAGCATGAATACGGGAGTAGCCGGGTTGGCAGGACGATCTTGATGCCACGCGGATCGCATGAGTGCCAATAAACGTACACCCTTCCTATATGTCATCCTGATGATTTACGAGCCGATAGTTTCACTTATCGCTCGGCCAGTTTCACGCGTTTGCCACACTTCCGTTCATTATCTCTTGTCTCTCGCTTTTTGTCAGATATATCTCGATAACGGTTCCGCGAATTCAACCACTTCGACCTGTCTGGCGATATTTTCTTACTTATTTATTATTTTCACCTTTCTGTTGCACATTAACGTTTGTTCATTTTTCATGTGAAAGTCAGGCTTGAAAGTAGTTGATCACTGTAATGTCAATGGTAGATGCTTGTCACAAGTACTAAAAAATGCTATTTTCAGGAACGTGGTAAAACGTGGAGATAGATGATCTCGTGGATGGAATATTTGTTTCGTCAATTTAGTCGTCCGAATTGTTTCGTCTTTCCGTTTTGCTGCTCAAAAATAGTCAGCGTTTAATCGTCAAGGTGAATCGCAATTTCTAGGTATTCCAGGATTTTAACCAGAACCTAAATAAATACAAAAATTTCTGTTTCCTCGTTCTTGCGAATTTTTCGCTATCTTTTTTTCTTCTGGTTCTCCTCGCTCACGTGCCTTTCTGTTCGTTGCCATGCCGCTTCCGGTGAAAGAACGTCGGTCCTTTGTATTCAATCGAGTTATGCAGTTCGGTGACATATTACCGTATGGAAATTCCCGTCTTCGGTGCCTCGATCGTCGCAGAAGAATTCATTTTTCGTTCGTCGACCTGGATGAATATTTTTACGAACGACGGCCACGACCGTGTCGACGTTACAGGTGTGTCTGAATTGCATTTCGCGATACAACTCGGGCATAATGGCCTCACTTTGTCCCTTCACGTCTTTTCTTTCTTCTTTTTTTGCTTTTTTGTTTCTCTTTTGATTTCGGAACTCGTGCTCTCTGTTCTTCCGGATTCGCCTAAATATATAGTATAAATATTAATGTTGGTTCAGACACGGCCGGTAGTTTGAGTCAAGTAGCAAGCAAAGCCAAATATACACTGTGCACTGGAGGTTCGCTGCGGATTAAACGAGGATGAAAACGAACGTTTGTCGATGAATTAACAGTGTCAATTCGGCTTTACTTGCTAACTCGTCTAAACTATGTATCTGAAGCAGACTATAGATTCAAAGGAAATGTAAGCAAAAAGATGACAATTTAACTTAAGAAGACCGTGGATAAAAATACTATAATACAATTACAATATATTATATCGTCTCATACTTAATTCATGTGTGCGAAACAATGTACTTGTGCCACTTTCCCACTGCGCTCTTTATATAATGAATTTATTCAAGCGCCAATCCGCTTTATTAAACGATCTGATTATGTCCAAAATGTGTTATGCTTATAAAAGTTTATAGGACGTTTACGTAAAGTCCATATCTGTCGTCGTCCGGCTGAGTAACGATCGAAGAGATGTACGGAAGCTTGACAACCGAACGACAAACAACAGATGGCAGTGAGCAAGTGTTTTCGATACATTCTTTGTGGAATTTTTAGTCGACGGTGTAAGTACCAGCACCGTGGTTCTTTAAAAACTTTTTTTTTATTATTTAATTTGCACTTTACAATTTGTCCAGCTGGACACTTGGTAAATTTTTCTGACTTAATTGCTAAGTAACATGTGGATGGTTACCTCCAGCGGGATACCACCTTCGAGTTGGACTATTTTATTTCTTTAGTGAGATCAGTGGAGTGTTTTCTTTTTAGTCTACTTTCTATGAGAGTTTTGCTCGCTTCAGCAGCCAGCTGGTTTGGATGTGTTGCCGTCCTTCTCTTGTATTTTCTTTTCTTTTTTTTTTTATTTGGAAGAATTTTACAATCAATTCTCATTGAGAATTATAAGTAAATTAATCTGGCGTGGTACGTATTTTCTTTAAAAGTGACAGAAACACGTTCAGAGTGATTCTGCCTATTTGTGAATTTTAGCGTCTTTTTTAACATCTGTACAATTAATAATAATTAATAATAATAATATCCATCTCACTTTTTTTTTTATTTGGGAGAATTTTACAATCAATTCTCATTGAGAATTATAAGTAAAATCTATCTCACTTGACGTAATATCTCTTTTTATTCACCATATACGTAAATAAAAATGGTAGTCATTGGTCATTTAAGAAAAGAGAATGAGAAAAAACATATGTAGAGAACGCTGTATAACAATTTATTTTCATTTATCAATCGCGAGAATATTAATTACTCGCCTGATTCTCCGCGCGAAAGAAGAGTTATATCCTTCTCTTTTATTTTTACAACACGCAACGTTTATAAAAGAATGGACGGAAAGAAAAACGAACAAGGAGAGCCTGATTTCGAATTAAGTCATCGCGGATCGCCTTTGTACCGGGTTACGAGTAACCTTGCCGATGTTATCGACGATTCATGACTAATTAAACGGGAACGCGCGGAAAAAACATATTTCTCTTCGTGCCAGTGGAAAAGTTTCGAATCAGGTAATCGAATTGTGAATCGCGCCACTATTTTCGTATCGTGCTTCCTTTAAATAATTCATCGTCTTGGAATTGCCTTGTTTACCGAATCTCCCTACTTCTCAACACGGTTTCGCTCCTTTTGTTATTTTTCTCTTTCTCTCTTTTTACGCTCTCATCGTTTTAGATGAATATTCGAGGAATAACGAACCCGTGTTCGTATTCCGTTGACAAATATTATTTACAATTCCAATATAGTGGGAATAACACAATTACGTAAGGATCTGTAATTTATTCCCAATAAAATTTACTTTCAATAAATCAGTTATATCGTTATATCCTCTGCGTGCATTCATATCCTATCAACCGTAAAAGATATTTCTACTTGAGATAAAATATCCGACCAATTTTTAAATGTCATAGAACGAAAATTACATTAAAGAAGAGCGATAACGATTTAAATGAGGCAAGTAAGATTTGTCGATCGAAAGATGATTGGTGCGCATGGCATACACGTGCGCAGCTTTTGCTTTTAATTAACGGGTCATCTAATGAAAAAGCAGCCGTCGAATGAATATAATACCTCGGTGTTACGGTGCATGGCTTAATTGTATGCGACCGCTTAAAAATAATCGAATTATATGAACAGAAGTCCGGGGCGTAACGAGGGCAATATAATATTTGCATTAATCGAGGCAGTTCGCTTCGGTAGAGAACACGTGCTCAGCTAAACGTCCCGTGAAGGCGTGAACGATGTTATTCCACCAGGGAATCGAATCGAAGCACGTTATCATTATTCTGTTTCGTTTTGTTTAATAGAAACTTTGGTACGATGATAGATTTCTCTTTACAATTTCATTTTGTTTATAAAATATTTTTAAGTGCCCAGATATTCAATGTTTTTTCACATACTTACGACTTTTTAATCAAAAGTTTCATTAATCTCACTTCATTTTTCATTAACTCGAAATTTACTAGCGTGTTAAGGAAGAAGAGGATGTAATTTCTACTGTTAAAAACTAAGAAAATACAACCTCTACTACTGGTTGTGATTACGTAACTAATGTTCATGCTACCGATCTTTTGTTGACTCCGCTCTCTTTCGCTCTCTTTCGCTCTTTTTCTCTCCCTCTCACTCATCCGCCGTTAATCACGCGTTCTTCCCACTATTCGCATTGGAGGCTCATTTGCGAAATACTAACAATGTATTTAAATGGCTAACAAATGTCAATATTCCAATTAAAACAGTGGCTCGAATACCTTGCAGTGTCTACGCTAACTATTGTGCAACGCGTGCAAGGGATTTCGCCAAGAAAACGAAACGTTCAACCACCGTTGCAGCATGTCGATCGAGACGCGATAAAATAAATGAATCATTTACGATTCTTTTCGTTATCTTGCATTTCATATCACCAATATCAGAGATTTCAAATCGTTCAAATTGTTGTTTCATTTGTCTCTGCAAATGATTGCACAATATGCGAGTAAGGATATTCTCTATCTTTTAACGCGCGTGTCGTAAAGAAAATATAAAATCTGTACAGTTCCAAGTTCGTATTTTGTCCATCGTCGTTCAGTATTTCGAAAGTTTTAGACGAAACTCGTGGCTACCTGTATTTTTGGTCTCGGATCGATGATGCAGAGGGGCGTTTATGTATAGTTGGGACCCTTCTGAAGGAAGCGTCTATAGTTCGGTGTTCTGAGCACAAAAGATTAGTGGAATTTTCCAAGACGGTTTTACCAAGAGTAGAAATTAAGCTGGGTAGGCGGTCCGAGTCGACGAACACGTTTACTATTGGCCACGTCGCTCTACAATACGTGATGGCTGAAAGAAAAATACCTACCATGTTTTCGAGTGGTTCCTCGCCAAAATTTCCTTGCTGTATTTCTTCGTTTCCCTGCCAATGTATTTCCGTACTTAGACTAATGTTCTCTTTCTTTTCATTGGTAATTTCAAATTTTACGAGAGGTGTACCATTAATATTATTGTCTTTTTCTTTGATCAGTGTTAGGAAAATTTTGGAAGAATTTTTGCTCTCTTCGGTACTGTTTCAATCGTCAATCATTTATTTAAAAAAAAAGGAAGAAGGAAGACTTTGTTTTCTTCTCTTTTTCTATATGATCACGATTAAACGTTTTTGGTTTTAATTGGGTATCCACTTTCTTCGGCTGTCTTTCTCACCGACACACTTTTGTTCTCGCGGGACGACGGATTTTCAACAACGATGATTCCGTTCGCTCGTTTTTTTCGACATTTAATTTGCATGAATTTTCACGAAGCACGCCCTGAATGTGTTGGAGAAGGAGGAACGTTATGGTGTTCTTAAATCAGCCGTAACTGTTCCGAGAAGGGACAACAGATGGGAACAGGTATAACTGAAAGGAAACCCTCGGAACAGCTTCTTTCCATTACCAGGTCTCCCTTTTCATCGTATGGATCGCTTAGAAGAAATCTTAACGATGGTTCAGTCCAGAAAATGGCGCCAATGGAAAGTTTCACTTCGTCATTTCACCCTGTAATTTCATCCGACGAAGCGGACGCGTACTAATGTTGCGCAACGAGGTTAAATAATTTCCAGATTATTTTAGTCTGAACTATGGTAACCTTTCGAAAGTGTAACTATTTCAAAACTGCTCGTAACGAAAGAAGAATGAACCTAATTTCGAACATCTTCGAGGCAAAAAAGACAGATGAAAAAAAGTTTCATCAATCACGTCTGTCCAAAAGAAACGACGAATTTTTCTACGTATGTTGATAGGAACGCGAAGGCTGTGTAACGAATTCCCGTGTCGAGGAGACGTCGCGTAGATTCGATCGCTGCGTATTAATCATCGTTTACAAGCTTGGTAGGTAGCGGAGATGGGGAAACCGAAACTACTTGCTCTTTCGTCGTCAACCGACACGTGGATACAATTGCCTGGTAATTTTATTGCATTCTTCGGTCGGTAAAGCTACTGTATGCAAGACCGGTTTTGCAAAGTGACTTTAACGCCTCGCTTATAATCTCGGATCACGGCTACTGGATCGAGCTTCACAGAGAGTCTCTTTGTTTCACGTAAACGCGACCACAGCGTGGCAGCGACTGCTACATATGTATGACTGAATTTAGTCTCCAATTTAATTAGCAAATATAGGTTCTCATTTGCGCGTGAATCGATCGACCTTAATGGCTTCTCTCTCCTCTCTCCTTCTCCACTTATTGTTAATGTTTTAGCTGGTCGTCAAAGTAAATCGCGAAGGTGGCACCAAATTTCGCTCTTCGTAATTTTGTTAAATGTAACGGAGAGCGAACAACCATTGATTTCTCGTATTTCGTCTTCTGTATTTTTCGATACGTTTCTTTTTTTTTACTCGAGCGTGCACGACTCGACGTGTCAATATGAAATTAAAAGTACTTGATACCGAGCATACTTCGAAATTGGTTTAACGAGTGGAAACAAAAGCTACGCTCTTGCCTCGGGGATAAAACCAAATCGGTGTACGCGTATATGATCAGTCACAAAGGACTATGCACGTCTATCGAATCTCGCGTGTTTGATTTATCAGAGGGCAGCAAGTAAGAGTAGACTTCGTCACGGAATCTGTTACATGCACGTATCGATGCAAAAGGACTTGGGATCTGTGCAGTACATTAACATATTCCTCGAATGATGTAGTATTAGTTTTATTTCTCGCTGGACACGAAGATTCACGTGACTGATGTCCATCGGACACAGTACATCCGCCAGCGATCATGTGTGGCAAATGTGTTTTTCTCTCGTAATAAAAAAAAAAAAAACTCGACGAGAATAATTGTTGCAACTATTATGCACGAGTCATTAATCATATCGTCACTGTCAGGACGTTTATTTCTACGAGATAAGGCAGGTGACTGAGCTCCAAACGCTGCATGGGATTTGGGAAACGTATGCAAAGTACAACTGAAAGGGAAATGAATCCTTGAAGGGGAAGAGATTTCGCGAGGGTTCTCAAGAGGCAGAGAAGTCTCATCCCTCCGTCTTTGGAGAGAAACGAGCGAATATAGCTGTGAACGAAGAAAAAGCATGGACCGACCGTGTAGAGAGTAATTTAAATTCGCTGGAACGTATAGGCGCTCGAAGGGTCCTGTAAAGGATCATAAATTCTCAAAATAACCCTCATTTCTCGAAATATCCGACGAAATCTTCGATTCGCAGCATTCGATAATGAAATCATGTGTTCGTGGTTGACCGTTGCATTACGCGTGGAGAGATAACGCGGCTACTTGCGTAGCAATTACGCGTGTATACATTTTTAATGTATGTACGTACGTTTCAGCAATCGGCTGTGTCGCTGTGATGAAGCTATAATATAAACGCTATTTTGAAACGATAGAATTAGTCAGATTGTTGCGAGGTCTGGTGAAGGGAAGGCGATGGTCGATCGTAGTGATTTCAATGCAAGAGATCAACGGCTCTTTAAATCCTCTTTTTCGCGATAATAATATGAACTTGTGTGCTCAAATCTACCGATTTACAGATCTTTAATCGCGCGCCGTATTTTCCGTAGCCACTGTATGCCGACTGAACTTTCAAATTATCTCGAAACGTAAAAAATGATGTTCCACAGAGAATATTTGTTCTGCTGTGTATCGAAGATGAAATGGTAGAACCTTTGAAGTTTCAATATTTGCTTTAGCCCGACGTGTCGCTGCGATAGTGCGAGAGAAATTGTGTTTCGAAACGACAGAGATCGTAAACGATGATTTTGTAAGCCGCGGGACCGTTCGTTCGTGCGTGAAAGTTTCCCTGTCGAAAAACAGCGGGTAACAAATTATCCATGAATTTTGTTATGACGCGTTCCGAATAAAGGGGTGAACCCTGGAGTAAATGGAAGAAAGAAAAATACGTTTCGATTCGAATCACGCGGTACCCTCGAGTGCAACAATGGCCTGTTCTTTGAACGAACAACGAGGAGAGAAAAAATCAAGGGGAAATAATCACCCTTCATACAAATATAGGTCACGATAGAAACGGTGGATAAGCGTGTGTGTTGACCAATGACGTGTACATATACAACGGAGCCACTCGTGCAGATTTATCTGCAGGCCGTAGAACAAATTTCAAGATAAATGTCTGTATAGCGAGAGATTTTCGTCTCTCGCGTTAGTCAGCATCCCCAGTCAATGGTTCGTACTGTCTTCTTCGCTTCTGGAAGGTTCTTTTAAATTCCAGATAGAAGTATCGATTAATGTCGATTAATCCGCTGGTTATATGTGACGACTTGAGAACCTTTGAAGATAAACCTTATTCGGTAAATACGAAAAAAAAGGAATAGATTAAAGTTATCAGCTTTTTGTTTGCTCCTAATTCGCTCTCTATCGCGAGGAGAAAGTTTCGATATATTAATAAGAGTAAATTGAATTTTCTCTTTGACGTTCTTATGAATCATCGTGGTTCGTTCCCCTAAGAACAAAGGATACGTCGAGCGTGTTTCTATCGGATTGCTGTCAGGCTTATACGATCGTTATCCGAGTAAAAATGCACAATTACGACCGATTAAGTCTATCTATAGTCCCTCGTAGTCTATTTGCAGCAGCTGACGAAACTCGTTTCCGTGTTGCATCAGTCGTCCGATAACCGACTTTGTTGTTTACCGATCGTCGATAATTATGCTGTGTTTCTTTCGTTCGATCTATCTTCACTCCTTGCTCTCTCGTGATCTGTTCCACAAAGTCAAATCTCTCTTGTCAAAACACCGATACCCTCGATTACGAGTCAAGAATCCTTCTTGTCTCATCTCGAATATTCATCCAATCCCAATCCGCGTTTCACGTAAACCGATCGATTATTTCGTCATATGCCGTTTCATCCACCGAAAGTTACGCATTGCCATAAATATTAGAGCAGCATTGCAGCACCCTAATGCGTTCGCAGAGTTCCCCAAAACCATTCCTGCTCTGCGACCGTAACACGAAACAGCTTCTCCTCCCAGAGATCCAGGACGATTCTACGCCTCTGGAAACAGCTGATCACTCTCATCAATCCCGTCGTGCGCACACATAAAATCACCAACCCCATACTCACCTTCCTGTTTGTAAATAATTTGACCGTGTCTTTAATTTTTCATGGAAATCTCGTCTCGTGTCAGTCACCGGATCCAGTTGAAATTTGGTAGGGTCGTAAGCGGCCTTTCATGTGTTCCACGAATACCGTGGTTTTAATACAACCTCGATCACCCCGTACGAAGCGCCGGAAACGAAGGGTGCAATATTTATTCGACTACTCGATTTATTTTCGCTCTATCGATCGGCACGAATCGCGATTGCCAGAAAAACGCATTTTCACGTGGAGGTTGGTTATTTCGTCGGCGAACACGGTGCATTTTGCGTTCGTCGCTCGGAAGGAGGCAGTTATCGTAGATGGAATGCAATAATTATTTTTCGTAGATCTAAAGTTTCGAAAGTTTCGAAAGTTTCATATTATACAAATAAAATCGTATATCTATTATTTGACAGTAGGAAATACGTATCTTCTTTTCTTTTACTCACACGCTATTCTCTTAGCAACGAGCTCTAACGTTTCCTCGAGTGTGACGACCCCACATTCTCCGATTTTTCAATTTTAATCTCGTATTAGATCACTGAGCGAGCGTCGAGGATTTGACGAGCAGATTAAAAGAACGAGATCCATGTTTCCTTTCAACGAGCCTGTTCTCGTTCCACCGGAAACGAAACGTGTTTCTGTTTCTACAGAGTCTGGAATCAGTCAATTTCTCTTTTCGAGGATCATAAAAGGTTCGCCACGAGACCGGCTGCAAGATCTTTTCTTCCGAGCTATCGCGTTGCGCCGCGTCCAGGCATTATTACTCGTGAGGCACGCAATTTCAAACGAGCCACGTCCTTCGACGGGGTCCTTTTATTATTCCGTTGACACATGGCCCGCAATCACTTCTGCACCCTTCCGCAGTCACGGCTCACTTCGTGACGAGGGAACTCGTAAGGGATCCTTGTTCTTTGCGTCTAATCCACAGTCGCTTTCACCGATCCTTGTGTATCGGTTCATCGAGATAGAAATGTTGCTTTATTTCTATCTTCCTCCATATCGTCATTTTTCATGGAATTATTTAAGATACGGTGGGAAGATCGAATCGCGTTGCATGGAGAGTTATTGTAAAGTTAAATTATCAGTCGGAAATCTAATCTTATGCTTGCTGCAATTCAATATTTCTACACTACTGATGACTACCCTGATCCGCTGCTAATGGTGGTTCTCAGAACGGTCGATCGACCTCGGTATTTTACGATCGTAGGAAAATGGGCAAGGATATGATATATACTATTCGTCATGGTTTTATATCTCGATCGTAAAATGCATCACGCATGCGTTCCTCGATCCTCCGTGACCCTATAGATTATAGATTATAGGTCGTATCAAACGAAGAACGTCAGACGAGACGCGCAAAATCAACGGCTAAATGTGTCTAGTATGACTCACGAAAGTATTTGTACGCTTTATAGAAAAATCTCTTATGTAGATATACTTTATGTAGGTTAGAGAAATCATTTTAAAGGTCGCACAAAATATTCATTGTTTCAATCTAGGTGGAAAATATTGGGCGTATCCTTAGAATTTTCTTTCGTATTTGCGATGCTAAAAGAACAAAGTTGAATGATGTAAATTCTAATGTAAATTTCGATGGATAGAAATTGCGAATGAAATGTTGCGTTAAAGCAACGTTGGTCCGTGATGGGTAAACTAAGGTAAGGCAACTGTATATTAATTTCTTGCGAAGTGAAATTATACGTTGTTCCTGCAATAAATGTCTTATATCTTCTATATATATTGTCGGATTTGTTGCAAACTTTCCCAATATGTTAGAATAATTTTGTCCGGTTACGATGTTAACAAAGTTCCAAAAAGTTTTCTCTAACGCGCATAATATATCCGTGAAAGTTTTGTATGGCAAGCGGCCCAACACTTTGTGAATCACCTTACGTCATGAGATTTTATGCCCGGACAGGCAAGTTTTTCGCCATCATGGCACGCTTTCCCGCGTTTCCTCTGCGAGCTTCGGTTAATTTACTATCGCATAAAAGTCGACCGCTACGGTGAAGGGTGCGCATCGATTTGGCAGAGTCCGCGACAAAAGGAACCATGTTGCGTCAAGGGACGCCGCTGTCCTTTGATCTTATTGTAATACAATGTAATTTGATAAATTTATTCCAACATAAAAGCCACCCTTGCGGCGCACGTGGGAACGCTTCGAAGTTCTACAAGACACTGATAACGGTAATAACAATGGGAACAGCTACTTTCGTCACCTCGATTCAAATATAAATCAGTAGACTGGCAATGTTTACGCATTTGTAGAAAATTTCATCCTCCACACTCAATGTTTCATACGAGTGAGAAAGAGTAAGTTTTATTTGCTTCATGGTATTTATGGAAACGTTTACATAAAAATTCGCGGTCTAGCGATAGAATAGAAACGAGATAAGAAAGAGTAATTCTAGCGAATTCTTCGAACCCGAAGAACTGTAAATATGTGGAATTTTGTAATAACTTTATGAAATTCTTAAGAATATCTGGAGTAACGTATGCTTCAGTTTAACTTTGTTTTTCGCCCGTTGCAACATAGTCTTCTTTCAATGAAATCTATTTACGACTAACTCATCTTTTATTAAATTTCGTCAAAGCAGAGATAAATCCGTGGCAATATAGTGAAAAATAAGTACGTGAAAAGAACAAGATGGATAGATAAACTAAAACATATTTTATCGATATTAACCGATTTTACTTAGTTTGCTCGTTTCGAGAGCAAGCTTCAATGTGAATATAATATTCGATCTGTCTATTTGAGAAAAACAAATTAAATCAGTCAGAATGTATAAATGATATACAAACGAAAGAAAAAAAAAAGTGACATGACAGTGAATAATGAAAGCGGAGAGAAAAGGAAATCGATATCGAAATTTTAAAATAATATCGTTGCACGAATTTTCAAAGCAATCTAAGAAAATATCAAGGCTATTTGCTGTTTGATAGCGCTGTTTATGAAATTTTCATCCAGTGTTTGCGTCGAACGAGCGTCGATACGCGGAAAGGCTTGAAAACGTTGAAGATAATTTTTTGCCTACGTCATCTTAAGGTGGGGGCGGTTATTTTTTTCTGATATTTCGAGTATCCAATTCGTTCGATCTTTTATATAACACCTATACTGCCCTCCTTAGTCACAACGTTCTATTTAGCATTTCTTCATTTTTCCAGATATGTTGAAACATTTGACGCTTCTGGTATTTCTTACCTTTCAAATATTAATTATACCACCTAGCCACCTAATATTTTTAATCGAACGAAGAAAAATAAAGATGACATAGAGAAGATCACTTAACTCCCGTCTCCGGTTTCAATGTGATAGATAGGACATTTCAGCCAACAGTAACAGTACGTATACTTAAAAGTATACTTACTCAACCATCAAATATACCGCCTCAAACTTCTACAAATACGACCGGCTTTTTTCTCGACAAGTTAATCGTTTTCCGATTATCATTCAACAAATAACACCAGTCTTTTGAATGAAACTTCTATAAACAGCTCCTTAACCGTTCTTCTTGTATTTACAACGTTAATAGGATACCACGACAAAGTAAATTCCGGTACTTAGGAACTACTCTTAATAGGAAGTATTATGGCAGTCGTTATTTCGATATTCTTGATGAGTGGTTCGATTCTCGTTCAAACGGTCAAATCGATAGATTAGCTTGTTATGAACGAGTAAGCAGCGAACTGAACGCGATTATAAATGAAGGGTAACATTAATCTTTCTGTACTTCGATCAAAGTTCAAGCGATTAAGAGGTAGAGTGTACATGGTTCCATAGTCATTCAAGACGTTAGGTGACCTATGGCAGAATTCATTTTCCTTCTTAACCCCAGAATATGACGTTCATAATTCTTATGACTAACAAAGACTTGGAGTAGATAATATGGAGTCGATAACATGTTCGATCGTAGATTATAGATTAAGTGAATCGTGATTATTAGACGAATAAATCATTCATCAGATCGATTATTAGCAAAATAATATCGAGATTGTAATCAATGTGAAACAATATTACCAGTGACTGTAGATATTTTTTTAGAAGTTCACAATGATTTCTGAAACCTTTATCGCTGGAAATTTTATTAATTATGTTATTTAACATTAGTAATTATTGTAACATAATATTATAGTATATCGATAGCATTCTATAATGCGTTGAAAAAAGGTATGAAACCATGTGAAGATATGTATTATATTAAGTTATCATCGGAATGATTGGAAACATTTATATTTCATTAATAATTAATGATTTACGGTCCTGTTCCCGATGACTGATCAATATTATCAGGTGTTACAGTCTACTGTCTTTATCGCGCGAAATTGAATGCAATTAAATGATTCTGGTGATATTCAGTAAACAGATTATGTACGGGTCAACACTTATGTACTTGGTTGATGTACCATGCAAATTATGCAAGATTGTTATTTCATGCTGACCGTAAGTGGAAAAGTTGCTTGTAAGTGTCGATTATGCTGACCGTAGGATGGAGCAAAACAATCGAATATTTTTCACAGTGGCAATCAGATATCATCCAGACTTTGTCTTTCTGACTTCGTCATTTCGAGTACTTATTTTTCATTTTTCTTCCATTCCTCTTCAGAATTTACTCGATGAATTTTGTTTCGTTTCTCCCTTCCGTTTCTTTAATCAAAGAATTCTAGTTCAGAGGAGACGCGGAACAGCTGACGAAATCTTTAATTTGAATAAACTTCGAGCAAAGTTAAATCGTAATAGAAAAATTTATACGACTTTAAATCTTAAAACATATCGCTATGGGTACTCATAAAAGCATGAAACTCCATCATAAAATCCCGTAAATAAATAGAAATTTTATGCATCATTTCTTATATTTATCTGGTTTTCGATAAAAAAGAATGCACGCATCTAACCTTCGTATAATTACATTTTATTTATCGTATCGAACGTTTCACGTCGTGTCGCAATAGCGAGATTTGACCAACGATTGGCGAAAGAAGAATCGTCACAGCAGCGATTGGTCAGGAGTATCGATCGTTCGACCGATACCGCTTTATTGTCTTCCGACCAATAAGAAGAGCGTGCATTTTCGTCTTCTATTATTGATATTTCGTTGTCAATAGACTCGCAGATAATACGCTCGCGTATTCACCAGTCCCTGATAATGTTCAGCACGATGTTTTCGTGAAATGAGAAACGAGAAACGAAACGAACGGTCGACTAACGCGTGTCGGGATGACACGGATATCTGTACTTTATCAGCCTCGTGCATTGTTATTGCAAAATTCTGCTGCGTGAAATCACGCCGATGAATCGTACTTGACAATACCGCTATGTATTGGTCGCTTCAGCCATGTCCCATAATTTTGTTCGAACGATCGATTACCACAGCGTTATTAATTTCTCTTTTCCATTAGTCAGAGGACCTTTGGTGATTGTTATTCGGTATTATTTATCGAGTCAGCCGATATCGTTGATCAGGTAAGAAATGATCTAGTCTTCTTATCTAGATACATCACGTTTCACTCTTTGATTGTACTTCGTTTCATATTCACGTTTTAACTTTGCAGTGTTTGAAGAAGACACGTGTATCGCTCGACATTCCTCTGCCTTTACATATTTGCTATGATCAACTATTTTGCAGACGAATTTATTAACCTCTTCAAGGGCGAATTTTTAAGGAAAAGATGATTGCTCGTTATTGTTCGAGTGTCTATTTAAATATACAAATGCGTAAAGCGTGACAGCTGAACATCGTCGAAAATATTGGCGATAGAATAAAACGTTGTTAAGAAAAAAATTTTTAATATTCCAGGAGTCACGATTTTTCGCGTAATTGAATCTTCTGTACATGAAGGAATAAAGGATATCTCAAGGTCACTTCTATTTCTCTAAATAGAACTATACATTTTTCTATACATCGCTTGATGCACTTTTTAATTCTTTATAAACAAGTAATAAGGTAAATCGAAAATATAAGATCGAAAAGCGATTAGATAAAAAGATACATTAGCTTTAATGTATTTAAAACTTATCGTATGAAAGACATGAAAAACAAAAACAAAAAATACTACATTGTTTCTCCCTGTCTTTCGTATTGCATCACCAATATTTTCCACATTTTAATTTCATAGCCCTGTATATCTGTAAATATTAAATGGATGTTACAATACTCGAAGAATATATTGATACGTCTAAGAAACATAGTTTCCTTTTTTTTTATTTAATTTGTACTTTAGAATTTGTCCAGCTGGACATTTGGTAAATTTTTCTAACTTAATTGCTAAATAACATGTAGATGGCTATCCCCAGCGGGATACCATCCAGAAACATAGTATACACATATATGATCATATCTTCCAGAATTATACTTCAATTACACAAAAAGTAAACCTACACGTACGTATCGATATCTTTCAAGAGGTTAACACTAGAAACAAATGATAATCTTCTATTTCTTTTTTTCTAATGCAGTATATATAGTTATATATAGATATGGTATTGAACCTCGTTAGCTACTTATAAGATAATTTATCTCAGGAATGTAAGTCAATTTTAAGGGAATGTAATTTATTATGGATATAAAACGAGAGGCTACTTTTATTCAGGATGGTAGGAAACGTGTAAAATAGTCAGTTCCATTCGCCCTTGTCGACCATTCTACAAAGAATAAATCGAATATACTAGACGTCGCAGTCGCAAAATATCAGGATCCGCTAGTTTACGACACTGTACAGACGAGGGTTTAAAATTTATGCCACCCTCAAGTGTTGACGCTCTTTCTTCCTACAGCCGAGGGTAACGATGGCCAAGTAGTCGACCCACACGTTCGGACTTGACATTTTCTTACAGGAATATTCACGTCTGGTAACCTTAATTGTATTTTTCGGACTGAAGCCTAAATTACAGAAAAACAGAACCTACATTCACATGCAGTGATTACAGTAAGTTAACCTGATCGACAAGAGAATTTTCTGCCAGATGGTGGAGCATCGGGTAACCAAGCCACTGGTTTCTGCCCATTGTATCCCTTTCCCCTCCGAACCTCTCCGTTTAAATTAGCCACTGCTCGTAGACAGCGATCTATAGCAATAGCAAAACCACGTTTCAGAGTAACCCCGAATATGGAACAACGCGATACGTTTTGCGTCATAGTATTATTTTACGATGGAGTAGAGGAGCGTTTATACGCCATAGCGAGCGTTTGTGTATCTGTGAAACAGGCAATTCGTGTGCGTGTTATTAGAGAAAATCTTTGTACCGCAGCTGTTTGGTATGATAATGCAGCAAACTTGCGAACAGCTACTGCTTGTCACTGTTAAAATCGGATTGATTTGGGGGGGGGGGGAACAAAGAATACGTATCGCGTTGTTTAACTGGACTTAGTATCGATATTATGGCGTGACAGATGCATGGGCAACGTGTTGATAAACGTGGCTGTCCTTCTTATTCAATAAATCTTATTAAATAAATCCCCTATCGAAATTTAGATGACGATCTAATCTATATTTGCGATGACTATTTATGTAGACGTTCCATGGTTCCCGTGTAAACACAGATGCGATTATTTTTGTGTGCGTAGATGATATAATTGTGTCGATAAAAATGATATATGTAATCGCTGATTTAGTTACTGTATAAAGAAGATATTTTTCGCGTACATACGGCGCGCGTCAATGTCAATCTTCAAATTTCATTAACGCTAAACTGAAACGCGATAACAATAACTGTATTGATAAAATTCAAAACCATTCCGAAAATGTATACGGAGGTGGTTACAACGTATTTATTAATTCTATATGTAGACATAGTTCTCAAGTATCCACGACACCGTCACATGTACGTGACTTATCAGGAGTTGTCAAACTACCCGGCCGTGATAGACACGAGGGTAGGGAACATATTCGTCTATGACAAATGTTCGATACGATTCTCATTCATTAGAGTTCGCTTTATGGAGTACCACACGTGTTCAAATATTCCGCGCCTTTCCCTTGCTACCCGACATCGGGTTTCAATTTGTGGCTCCGATTCTCGTAACGTAGTAACTGGTGTATCAAGTAGCACATTTTTTATGTAACCAATCACGTTGGCTTATAACTCATACATATTCCTTTTCTACGTAAAAAATTAAATAGTAAGACGAAGTATCGCAATATATGAAGACTGCAGAGGAAGAACATGACAAGTCTATCTTTTACAGAGAAGCAGTTTCTCAACCAATCCCGTGTTTCCAAAATCTATTTTCGAAGCTAAACATGTGTTCTTTCATCCCGTCCAAAATTTATAAAATATCTTGGCTTCCACAAAACTTCGTCAATTTGTCAGCTATTTTTAAAATACACGTCTTTGGAGCTAGCATATGCTCATTTTCGATTACATCACCTTCAAATTCTCCTCCCCTGATCGCATAGTGACACTGGAACCAGGAAATGTATTTGTCATGTTTCTGCGTTATAATCTTCATATTTTATATCGTATAAAATCGTCCATTCGTTTGAAAATGATACTCGCATTTAGAAATGAAATTCGTATTTAGAAACGAAATTCGCACACGCTTAATGGAATTATAAGATCGTTGAAAATGACTCGTTTAATGATAATTTTGACAGGAAAAAAAAAGCAACTTGGAGGCGCCGGGCATCGATCCCGGTACCTCTCGCATGCTAAGCGAGCGCTCTACCATCTGAGCTACGCCCCCTGATAACAGAGGCTGGAATTCCGCGAAACTTCCGGAGCAAAGCTCCGATAGCATGACACAATTTCTTCTAATTGATTTTTCGCTGACTTGGCAGCGTTAATTGACAGCCGGTTAATTAAGAAGTCGATGCAACCGATTAGACCTAAGAATCGAACTATTGTCCTTCGAGGAATTCGTTTATCGACGGTCTCCTTTGTGTTGGTCATCGTCAGTGTATGTCAGATCGTTGCACTCTATCGTTTAACTAAATGGTAATGATACAATATTACGAACATAATTACTGAATCGAAAATTTTTTCAAAAGATTCGAACGATATACGAGCCTCTGCTAATTACTTCGAAAGCTGCTGCTATCTTAGATTTCCAATTGGCAGCAATTGATTCTATATAGCTTCTGCTACACGTGTAACCTCCGCTCGGTCTTAGTTCCCGAGATATAGGCAAAAATCTGTCGGTACTACTACTACACTGAATTCTGTCTGTAATTGTGCGTATGCGTTGGTATTGGTTATCGGCCGTCTTGCAGCGCGGCGGCGGCGCCCCGATTTAAAAAGCTAACCCAAACCCAACTCTTATCTTTCGTTTATACGTAGTGCATGTAAACGGGGGCTGGGTGAGCTTGAGTATCTGGGATCAATTCAGAACTGCGCATTAAAAGTGATTACCATCTGTTTCTTCACGACGGATCAGATCTATAAAGACATTACCCTCTAGATTTAAACATTAGATTCAGCTAGAATCAAACATACGATAATCACTTATTATTCACGTTATAGTACTACGCCAGAATAATTTACTTATAATTCTCAATGAGAATTGATTGTAAAATACTCCTCAGTAAAAAAAAATTTGTTTCTGCGATCATTCGCGAAGAGACGCGATCGCGAGGAAGCGCGTCAACGAGAGTCGTAAATTCCCGTTACGATTAGACAATCGATGCCACGAACTGATCGATCCCCTATTTCGATTAGGATAATAGAGGTGGTTTAATGAGTAGAATGCTTGATTAACAGTTCAAAGAAAGTATATATTTCCAACAATTTTGTAGAGAAGATAGTTACGCTGGTGCGTAAGGTACAAGTGAAGTAGATGAACGATCTAAGGATGTAAAGCCGGTGAAGAGATGTTGACTGTTCTAAAGATGATAAATCAGTGAAGTTGGGTGACGATGCCGTTGCAAAGGAAAACTCTTACTCGATGGTGCTCGCTCCACCACTGCTCGCGTGCGGGTGGAATCCCGAGAAACATAGAAAAAGCCACGTGTCCCCAATTTTTATCTGATGGAGCAATAACCATAAGGAACCTCCTGACTCGAAGATATTTCATGCCACTTGACGGCTTTAATGGCAAATCAAAAAGCCTCCTTTTATGACAGTTCCTTAGGATTATTGCGATCCGCTTAATTCTATGTGCACAGTCGGTCACCGCCTCGAACATAAAGAGTCACCGGACGTAACACCATCAATGGTCTGGATTAGGTTTGGATTAGTCTTTTATATCCGACCGATGTGGGACAGCCGGTCATAAGTTTGAGTCATAAACAATAACATAATTGCAATTCATGTTATGCTTTATATTTTATTGTTATCATCTGAAATTGGAAACATTCCAGTCACAATTTCGAGGCATTTAATTATTCGACTGTCAAAATCGTGTTGTCCTTGGAAGAGATTTTCAAAGATGTTTCTTGCTGTCTCACATATGCGATTGTGGATGACTATTTAGATTTGTAAAGTATAGAACAAAGATAAAGGATATCAGTGGCTGACGGATGTAAACAGATCGCCAAGCAACGAACTTGCGACTGTGACACAGACACGCACACATACGGGCAAAATTCACTGTAGCGGCTCCGCCAGTTTTTACAAATTTATATCTCGAAAACTAGAAGAATCTGGCGGTAACACGCAAACGAAAAAGTTCCAAATATTGATTTCTACGACGTATTAAAAATCATCGAAATGGAAGGGAGCTGCAGCTTTCTAAAGTAATTAGCAAGTTTCTTAGAAGCCGAAGTGATGGACTCCATTTTTCGTTAATTTCTTAGTTCCATTGCCTAAGTACACGGTTAATGTTCAGTTCTCGATAAACAAATGTATCATTTCTATAAGTTATTTATCGTAAGAAATGACATAAAGAGCAATAAATAATAGTAAATTCTAATTTGTGGAGCCGATGCATGTGACTTTTGAACGGCTCCTATGTAAATAAAATGAAAGAATTTGTTTGAATTTTAAAGTATTATACACACGATTCGGCAGTAAAATTTGGTAATGGTCTTTCGTGTCATTAAAATTCATGGATTTCGGTCTTCTGATTCATTGTGGCTTTTTGCTCCACTTCGACCGATAATAACGTCTCCATTGTTTCGAAGACTTTTATGTACAATGATGCGTCATTAGCAAAGATAAAGATGATCCACTAATGCCACGTGGTCCAAAAGCGTGGCTCGCGCTATAAAAACGTTTTACACAGTTCGATAACACACTAGCCAAAGAAAATGTCGGCGACTTGACTCGAATAGTGAGTCATGGTTAGAACAAAGGTATCTTTAATCGGTCGAAATGTCTATACACAAGTTCGTTGGTACATATTTGCACCTTTGAACTTCTTTAGAAAAACATGTTAATACCACACGTGTAGATTATTCGGTTCTCACACCTTACATCGATAAGCAGTCGACAGCAGCTCCAAAGTTTAGATTTAGATATATTTTACTTAAATGTCAAAGACCAAATTATCAACATGAATGAGAAGAATTCATTAAAAGATCTTTTAAAAAATATTACGCAATTTACTTTAATAATTGTTAATCCTCTGCAGTCATATATGGAATTAAATTCGATATTGTGTCTCATTCGATTATTCTCAGCGTCGACGTGTGTATGTATGAAACATATTGCTCTCTGTGTTGGAATTTAATTCAAGAAAGACACCTGCGGACACATTATTAATATTTATGCAAATTTATGTTTTTACGAACTAAATAATCTGAAAAAATAGCAGCTGGAAAGAGATTTCCTCAAACTATTATAACACGTACTTGTAATACTTTAAAATTAGCTTATTGAATATACAAAATTTTATTTTGCCCTTTGATATATCAGATTACTATAGGCGACAGAAAAATAAATATAGAAATAAAAAAAAAAAAAAAATGAATGGAAGAGATAAACAGGAACAAAAGATGCATATGTACGAAGAAAATAAAAGGAATGAGAATAGACCTGTAAGAAGCGATAAGACACAGATACGATATAGGGGTATAAAGGAAAGTTATAGCATAACATCGTTATAGAAAACGCTCAAGATTACAGAAAAAGGGTAAAAAAGAACGTTCTAGTTCCACTAGTTCCAGCATGGAAGGGAGAAAGTGTCAGGCTGTGCGTGTTCGCAACTTTTACGATCCTCCGGTGTTCTCGGTCCGTAAGGCATTATTGCGCAACACGAACGACAAAGAAAAAAGGAAAACGAGGGAGAGCCAAGAGAGTTGAACAGAACTTCCCTCTTGATTTACTCGCTATTCCGGAAACAGCCCTCTTGACTTCCGCGCTGGTTCTTTTCCAATGTTGCAGTTGTGTTTCTTTCCGTGGTCATGACAGTTCGCGTGTCTTCGGCACGTGCTCGTCCATCGTCTACCTCCTCGTCGTCTGTTTGCTCGTTCCCTCATCAACTAATTCGTGACCATTTTTTATCTTGCAACAAGCACTGTAACGCCGCTTATCGGACGTCGTTTTAGTGTAGGACATTGTGATGACTCATTCCCTCGTGACTCAAAGCTACATCGACGTCCTTCGCGTTCCGTCGCGCAATTTCTCACAAACTATCAAAACTTGTTATTGTTATTGTACTTTGTCGATTTTATTAAAACTCTGACGACAAGAAGTCATCGTAAAACGTGTCAATAATTGTTCTGCTGGTCAATTGTTTTTATCTTAACTGAAATGTGACCTGTTAAAGCGAGACCGAATAACAGACAATTGACTGTAAGAGCATAGAACACTGCCTGATGATTTTATGTAGAAAAGACAGACCAGATAATTTCCTATCGATGAAGTGTCGGCATAATTATAAAATTCCCAACGTTAATACGAAGAAAAAAAAAAGAGAGAAAAGAGAAGTTTGATATACGTCTAAGAGAGGGGTGAGGAGAAAGGAATTCCCGCGGATAGATAAGTCTATTTTGCAACCGGAGATGAACGCGATCCGTTAATCTACACCGGCGATTTGCAGTTCGTCACAATGTAATGGAACGATAGTTCGCAACGTTACAGCTGAAACGTTTCATTGCCACGTAATACCTTGCCGGGTTCGCAATGTGACTCATCGCCGCGAAAGGATTCTAAAGTGTTTTTGCATCGGTGGCCTTGATCCGCCAGTTCGATGAGAGTTCGCACAGAGCAAGAGGGAGAAAAAAGGAAGAACGAGCACTTTGGTTAAGTCATGGCGGCCGATTAGACGCGTCGATCAATCATTCCGCTATTTTCCTTCGCGTCTGTCCTGCTCCTGTTCTAGCTGCGACACACTTCTTTTTTTTTTATTATCATGATACAGTTCGTTACGTGGCTTTAACAACGAGATCGGATGATCGTGTACGTTGCATCATTGAGAATATAAATCTGTCTAGTTACAACGACTTCATATTGCTATTCTGTACTTGTGACCGTGGATTTTTATAGACGTTCATATTTTTATGAACATGCAAAGAGATAGAACTTAATACCGACTCGAAATTGAACTACACTATACTTTCATGAACTATACTTTGAAGATTTTATATATCTTTACATATTGTGCGCGCTCTTTGCACTCTTATATCTTTAAATTTTTCATTAATGCGCAAACATTCGCGGCTTATTTATTATCCATTACTTCGGGCGCTTGTATGCACCTAAAAGCACTTACAGGAACCTATATAAATAGTATAATGATTTCGATAACGTGACTCAGCGTCCTACGGTCTACCCGATGGTTTTTCTCGATCAAACATCAACCTAGCAATCCGTGTCGTCCAGTGGCAGCTGACGAGACCATTTCGATGATTTTGCTAGCAACAGCTGACCGTTGCAACGCATAGAGAGTAGTCCTCTCTTCCGTTATAACGGCACAATGCGTGCGACCGGCTGAAAGCTATTGCACGCTAGGAAAGAACGAGCAAGAGAAAGAAACGAAGGAAAAGAGAAAGGGATAGATAGATCGGTCACGGGTTAGACGGTGACGCGTGGTTATAATATAGTGGAGGGGTGGTTGGAAAAAAAGCGGAAAAGCGGAGAAAGCAAGAACAAAACGAAGCTACCGAGAGTGTTGCTCGGTCGTTTGGTGTAGGGAGATGTAGGGAGAAGGCGGGGGATGCACGTGAACGAGACAGAGACTGGACAAAGAGCGAGAAAAGGAATAGGGGATTAAAGCGGAATGAGAAAGACGGATGGATGTTGGAGGAGGGCGTGGAAACGGAGAAAAGAGGCACGGTGGAATATCGCGATGTAGGGAATGAACAAGAGAAAGACGCGAGAAAGAGACACGGCGAAAGAGTGTATGCCATGGTGGGGGAGGAGAATAAAAAGAGACAGAAAAAGATATAGAAGCTATACATATACGAGGAAGAAGGAAAAGGAGAGGAAAACGGGCATCGAGGAAAAGAGATAGTAGGAGCTGGTGGTGAAAGAAGGACAGAGAGCGAAGTAGGAGTGTACGGGACGGTGGTGGATCGGGAGAAGGGGATTTCCGAGCGACGGGGCCTATAATATCGTATGGCAGTGCCGTAACGAGAGGCGCTTTCCCGAACGTTGACCTCTTCGCGCTTCCAATACTAACCTCGCCCAAATGCCCGCTCCCGGGAATACGAAATACATAATATGTATGTAGAAACTTTGGTGTCTTTCGTCGCAACGGCATGGATCGAGCTGAGAGATCGTCGGCCTTCCTGGAAACCGATTGACCGAGAACATCTCAAAACCTCGATTGCACTTTAAAAGACCTTTCCCTCCCTCTATATTCTACATTAGGATTTATTATATTTTACACCGACCGCACAGAAGTGAGGTTCTGCAGCTGTTTCCGGGAGCAAGCTGCTGCGGCCCTTTAAACCGGCCTTTTCTCGGAACTGGCCTCTAAGCGAGCTTTCCTTTTCTTCGTATTTTAAAATTTAAAAGGAAATTTTCACATCCATAGGGTATTTATTGAAACAATGAAAGAATTGTAATACATTTCCCGAGCGAATTTCCCTCTAGAGGTTTCATTAGCCTTGCATTAACACACCGACCGTGATGCTGGTACGTTCTTCTCGGTTTCAAAAACCGGGAACGGTTTCGTTCCTGGCTCTGGAACAGTTTCAAACGCAGTTCGATTAATGGTTCGTCATCATCGATCGTCATCGAAAAGCCGAGTGACTAGACGCAATCAGCGACATTGTGCTAGACGTCGCGGTTGCTGACACGGTGCTTCTATTCTTACGTTGAGGAGATGTCTAGTTAGACCACGCGACTCGGTACGAGGGATCTTTTTGGGTTCATTCGCATAAAAAATTCCGTGATGCGGTGGCATCGTGACGTTTCGTACTCGTGACAAAAGGTCGCCGGTATTTTGCGGAAATGAAAAGGGGGAAGAGCCCTTCTTCCTTTCCGGCCAAGTCTTTATTTCACGTTGTTCTTGGAAGACAAAGGCTCTTAAAGACCCTGAAAGGTTCTTCATCTTCTCTTCTCTGGATACAAAGAGACCTGATAGTTTCATTGATCCGAACAGTTACGAGGAATATTCACGAATCATAGCGTCCTCGTATGTACATACACCCATCGCGATAACGTAGCCTCTTCACTGAGAAAGAGCCTCTTCATTAATGCTGATAAACAGCGAACGTTCCACCTTCTCGAGAATTATATACTTTTCAGTTATGCAAGGGGAGATTACCGGTTGTCGTTTCGCGAGAACGGTGACAAATTACCAGGTAACGACAATGAAAGTGTATTTAGAGTAGAGATATACAAATCGGACAGCAACCGGTGTAGATTCTGCTACTTTCGTGCTCGTATGCAGTAATACGCGTTTCAAACCCATGATTTTGACTTTCTCCCGACATTTTAAGCCGAGAAGTCAAGGGAAGTACGAAACAGACCGGCGTTCTTCGTTTACTTTTACACTTTTACCAGTGGACCGCATAACACATTACAACTTACATCGTGCCGATAATCAGATGGGATCGATATTTTTAGCACAGTTCGTACTCCTGTTGCTAAGGCATCAGCTGATCAAGCCGGCTGCCTGCGTGCACCAGCCCCGTATCTATAGCTACCTACACTAACGTCCCCACCAATGGTCCCCTCTCCCCTGTTGCCCGTTGACTTTAACCGAACGCATAACCAAGTTAGATATTCACGAAACGTTGCAATGAATCACGAATTATCTGAAAGCAAAACCCTCGTCTTTTTATGCGCTTTATCAGAATTTCGCTTTAACGACCCTGGCATGGTGCGCGCTGTTGCTACGGCACTGTCGACCAATGGCAGGTCCGGGGAACCGGCAAGTCTCCCCACCAGCTGTTCATTCCCCACCACGCCACCTCGACCAGATGATCGCAGCTCGTAGCTTAGCTCGACTATCGGAGCATCAGTTATCGTCAGTTAGCAACCGGCTCTCTTTCCGTATACATCGTTCACCGTAGCAAACCCCCAGCACGTAATGTCCAGTGTAACCTGATTCTTGTGCTCTTCCTAATTATGTGTCGGTGTTGTGAACGATCGTAGTCTTTTCTACCTTCTTTTTTCTATTACATTTACTGCTTTTTTACCGTTCGATCGTACTTTTATAAAAACTTGTGCAGCCATACGAGAAGATCGAATAGAGCCTGTCGCATACATAATACCCAACGCCAGGGTACGAGCAATATTTCTGTGATATCTATTATGATTGGTAATTTCTCGCCGGTGTTCCTCGCGTGTGATAACTCACGGACGTTCTATCCCAAAGGAAAACCTACCGTTAAGACTTACCGGTGAAAACGATTCTTTTAAATTTTGCGACGTCACGTATATACGTATATACCTGTCGTTTTTTTACCAAAAGAGCTTTAGATCGTCAAGGGACTGAAGAGAGACCTTTTCCTTTTTTTATTACATACAACATATACGCGTACGTTTTTACGTTATTATATACGTCTGCCGAAGTCTTTCGTGTAATATCTCTTTCATACGTATAATATATATACATATACATACATACATATATATATATATATATATAGTGTATTTATTAAAATCGTTCAAAATTCCTGTGGCTAACGTGACCGAGTCTTATCCCAAGGCGGATACGATCGCGAATTGTGGTGGTGCCGCCAACATGGGTCAGATTGGAAATGACGTGAGTTTTTTACAGATTTTTTTTCATTTTTCTCATTGATTTGTTTAAATTTTAAATCCCGGTCCAGGAAGCCGACCTGCTGGTCGCTTTCGAGACGAATGCGCCTGTCGCTGCCTACCGGGTTTTTTTATTTTTCTTTTTCGCTTGGTAACAGCGAGGGGGAGGATCGACCGGCTTTTCGGGCTTCTTCGTGTTTCTCGTAATTACAGTCTATATAGACGTATCTGCGTGTACCGGCATTCATCATATACGTGTATCTATCTATTCGCTCACGCATGCTACCGGCGCATTCGGAAAGTCACCGAGACCTTACGATTCATCGAGTAAAGACAGAGTGTAATACGAAGTAAGGAAAAAAAGATGGTCGGTCGAAAGGGTTGAAAGGAGACGAAAGGGATCGAGGGATGTCGCTTGAATATCGCGATATTTTTTGTAATACCGTCGAATTAATATTCCGTACGCGTTCCCCCGAATTAATTCCGAATTTTGAAGCATGTTCAATTCTTATATAAAACGTAATCTGTCGTGTGCTCATTTTTAATATTTAGCTTCGTATTATCGTATTTGAATCGCTATGTATGTATATACGATACTTCGGTCGATCTCTTCGATCGTTGTAAGCATCCAGCTTTTTTTGTCATCTATACTCGAATAGATCGAATCGCGCATCGTTAAACTGACGAAAAATAGAGAATTCTCTCGATATATTCGATTCGATAACATAGACGAGACCGGGTAATTGATTCTATTTAGACGAAAGCGTAACCACTCGATTCACGATTCGTGTGTATGGTTCGTTAAATTGTAGCTCGTTCGAAGAGAAGCTGCTGTCGGTCTTGTGGCGTGAGACCGATATATCGCGCGTGAGGATCGGACTCCAGCTTATTTTTTACGCGGATTTGTTCGTATGCGTTACGCTCGTTCGATAACGAATAAAGGGTTGATTGTCTGGAAATAACGCTTCCATAAAAGAAGATCCGTGAAACATTACTCTTTTCTCGTGCTGGTCGTATCTCTAATCGGAGGAGGTCGATCGAATTTTCGCCGATGGCCGGACCGTCGTAACTTTCAAGTTTCTGAAGATTTAAGCTTTGAAAATTTTTATTTTTAAATTTTGTAAATTTGCATAATTCTCTTTTAAATTCAGACTTTCAAATTTCTATATTGAATTTTCCAAAATTCGATATTGACCTAATCCCTATCGATATATGACAATCTTGGCAGATCCTTTGATTTATTCTCGTGGACAGGTCAGAAATCTCGAACATAATTTCATAATGCGACGAGATATTCTTTTTACAGTATTTACCACTTCCTTCATTGGGAGTTAGCAGGTGAACCTGGCTCGCGGATGACTCGCAGCAGTCTCTGTTCTTGCGTCAGACATTTATCCCTCCCTTGCTTTACCGCGGCCCTGTGTCACTTTGCCAATTTTATAGACGCGTTTCATCATCCTGAGCGTTCACCCAAAATCGACCTAGCTTTGTTCACCTACTGTGGATCTCAGTTTGTTGATTTCACAGTAACCATCCACTTCCCACTCATAAATTTCATACCTTTTTAACATTGCAAGCCAACGACGTGAGCATTTCGAAATCGATTATTGTTTTCTATACCTTTGTAAAAGTTTTCCTGTCGATAGCTCGTCCATTAATAAATACCAAGTCACTTGCAATAATTTCTACTATTTATAACGTCACCTTTCTCGTCACGTTTCGTCATTTTCTATCACAGTTCCCTAAATTCCCAAATTTTTGTTTTTCTTCGTCTTATACTACATAACGTTCAATATTAACACTCGTTAAATATTTTAATTTTACCGGAAACCTTCATTTTTCAACCTGTTTAGCCACATCGGGTGCTAATACGTTCGTCCATTCAAGCAGAGTCACGTTGTTAATTTTCGTTCTTTATATTGATCGTTTCATTGACGCATTTTGATCTTCGTCATAGAAATTTATCGTTGTTTTATCATTGTTACCTCAGCAAACGAGATGGTATTTTCGTGCAACGTGCGAGTTATCTAATGAATATGACAACAAAGGCCACCCTATCGTTAATTATTTCTGTCAGACATCGTATATTTTTTCACATATGGACAACGTGACTTTCATATATTGTACAAACGCATTTATGAATATCAAAGCTCGCTTTGAAATAAATTCGACTCGTGAGTTGTACGTGTTTGTCTTGTTATCACATATCGAACGTTTACCTATGGAATTCCTTCACTGTCGTCAACGGACGATAATTGAACGACGCTTTGTTCGAGTCGATCACCCGAACGCGTGTAGCATTTCGAATAATTAGAGGGTTTTGCGCCTCGACAGAAACGAATCGAACGAAAGGGAAAAAATCATCGATGTTTGCTCGACGTTTAGCCCGTGTAACACGGGTAGCTTCGAAAATAATCGCTAACCCGTTTGAAAGGTCCTTCCTCTAATCAGCACGAACAATCTAAATAAGGCTGCTCTAATCATTTTGAGCGATCTACGGGAGAGAGAGAGAGAGAGAGAGAGAGAGAGAAACTATTCAGTAGTCAGCTTCTAAGGAGTTTCTTTTCGGACTTAATGCCATGTTTGGCATTTCCTGCTTTTCCTCTGGGAGCATTTTTCTTGCGAAACCTTTTGAATGGCTTCGAGCCTTCTTGTATCCAATTTATATCCACGCATAGATCCCAGTACACTGCCGTATATCGTAAGTAGAAATATAATATTTTAAATGAGGGGCCTCTAACAGATTATAAATTTTACCTTTGTGCTAACAAAGTAGATACTAAAGTAAAGTTAGTGAACTTTGGAAAGTAGAGAAAAGGCGGAGCAGATGTTAGAATAACAAAGGAAGGGACGGTTTACGGCTAAATCGGCAAAGATCAATAAAGATTTTAGCCGGATTTTGGCCAGTCCGCCAGGCGCGTCATTTACATGTAAATTTCCACATTTTGCTGTAATTTCATTTCATATTTATTTGTCACAGCTTCATTCATAAACGTGTGTGGCGGGTTAAATACGTCTCCTGTATTACCCTCTACCTCTTGATTTATATAAATCCTCGATAGCCTCTCTGAGAAGACGTCCGTATTTCAATTTCATATGGAGACTGTGACACGAGATCGGCACAGGAATAATAGAAGGTTGAACCGTTCGCCTGGAGCGAGTTCGTTACGAGACAAGTTCCGTCGAGTCCGAGCGCAGTTTTGCATTTCTAATGTTTTCCTCTGCGCCAGAGTCGTGTTATGCAATCGTGTCGGGAAACTGTACGAACGTTCCTCACTACCCTCTTTGAAGTATACTGCAAATTGGTCGTGGAATTAACGGAGAGAGAGAGAGAGAGAGAGAGAGAGAGAGAGAGAGAGAGAGAGAGAGAGAGAGAGAGAGAGAGAGAGAGAGAGAGAGAGAGAGAGAGAGAGAGAGAGAGAGAGAGAGAGAGAGAGAGAGAGGGATGATGTGCGTAGCTTTAAAGACTACCCTGGTTTCAAACGATTATTTTTATCCTACGACTCCTCTTTACTTCTCTCCTTTCATTTTTCTCCTTTTTTTTCTTCTCGTTTTTTTGTTTCACCCTCTTCTTCTTCCTTTGTAAAGCGTGACGAGCGTGCACGTTCCATCTGGGCATGGTGGCCCGTTGAGACAGACTCTCATCGAATTTCTCTATTTTTTCTTTTCTCTTCGCTTGTTCTCTTCCCTTTCCCCATATAGATATACATATGTTCTTTCCTCCTCGTCGAGCTCCCCCGAGATCGTAAAATTGTTTTCCAAGCGTAAACCGGTTCTAGAGATCTGGGTTCTGGTTTTCAATGTTGTTGCGCGCGGTCATAGGCCGCCTTCGCTTCTCGAAGACCTCGGAGAACGGGTCCGAGCCCGTTCGGGCCAACAGGTTTTCTTGCTTTTTCTTTTCTCGTGTCATCGACAGCCGCACCATAACCACCGCTCAATGAACCAGCATTTTGCTACCACCTTCTTTTTACCTCGTCCCATGAAATCCTCTGAATTCGATGTTGTGTTTTTCGTCGTCGTTTTAGAAGCTAATGGCGTTCAATCCCCTTGGTGGTGGAAACATTATGAAACACTCTTATAACACGTCGAAGAATAATTCACCGTTTATTGGACTGGACAAGCTTATGCATCTTTTTCCTGAATAATGTGCGGAATTTTTAGAAAATTGCCACTTCAACGTAAAATAGGAATAGACACGGCGATCGTAGTTCAAGTACGGTATTTTTCAAATAAAGAAGGAAAACAATGGCCTCGTTAAAAGAAAATCTGCGTGATGCACCTTTTACAAATTTTTGTTCCGTTATTTCCAAGTTTCAAACATTGTCGTTACATAATTAACGAGGCAGGAGTAATTCAGGACACGACATGTAATTTACACTTTAGTTACGTCCTTCGGTAGATCTATAGCCAAGCAAATGGATTTGAAATGGTCCCATTGTTATTCCATTCAGTATAAATCTCGTCTACAATTACGAATCTATTATGATCCGGATGGATCATTCTGGCAGAAACGAATCAACTCATCCTCTATTTACATATAAAGTGCTTACCGCTGACGTAACGCACCGCTTTTTTTAAAATTCAACTCAAACGCTTCGTATTTCGAATGGAAGTTGTTTACCTTAAGGTTTGAATGAAATTCTGCAATCCTTGAATAGAACCAACTGTAAAAGATACGAACGATAATTAACCGATCTAATGTACATGTTCAGCCAGGTAACGAAGAGGTGTTTATGCACAGGGTGGGTTATTTTCGCTTATCGTCGCGCCAGCTCTTATGTAAATGTTAAAATTTTAACGTAATCCGCCATTGGTAAACATGTTTGCCGGTAATGTTCGCGGATAAACATGGACTCTAGTGCCCTGATCAGCGTTTATCTTCCTCGATTTTACGTTTTTGGGTTTCTTAACTCTGCCGAAGAAAAGATATCGTATCTAGAATTGGTGAAATTGGATAGAAACATCGTATCTGGTTAATATTCTCTATACGTTATTATACGTTAATTTTTGTATGTTTCTGCAAATGATATTTCCGAAAATAAATTATTTAACAATGCAGCCAGAAATAGAAAGTAATATAATTAGTACAGGCAGAAACAAAATTATTTAGAAATAGATACATCCAAACTAAATATACCTTTATATCAAGAAAAAAATTGTTGTCCAAGAATACTCCATTATTATTTTCGTACAAAACACGGAAAGCCTTTCATCTTATTTTAGAAACTAAAAAGTTGTTGATAATTATACTTGCTAGTGTAGATAACTATCTGTATCGATTCGTTAATGGCCAAAATAATCTGGTTGTTCCTTTTACATAGTCTTAAACGATTATTTTCCCTGATCCATGGCATTAACATCACATGTTCCATTAATCTGCCTTAGTTACTAATCGCTTACTCGATATTTCACGACTTTCCAATAAATCGCCTGAAAATATTTGTCTTGTCATAATTTCGTAACCGACTATTAGCGTTAACTAAGGAAAAGCAAATGAACGTACTGTTATCGGTTGTTGGTTAACGTCTTCGGTTAATTTCATGGCAAAACAATGAACGAATACACAGATATATACTCAGAGTTCAAGTGCTACCCGTTGGGGACAAAGAGATATCTGCGAAACTAATGAAGGACGACACGGAAGAAAAGATAGTTCAGCTACTGGTAATTTCACAATGCACCCGTATTCCCACTATGATGGTAAGCGACATCTTTATTCTCTTGATCTGATCCATATTTCATGGACCCGTTACACCAGCATCCAACGGCGTCTGGAATCTATCAGCCAGTCAACGTATATAATTCTCGCGATGTTTTCTGGTTCTGTGCGGCCGTCCATCCTGGTTAGAAAGTCATTGTTTACGGTCCCACTCGCTGACCGGTTTTTCTACCAAGGGAGTCCCTGCGGTGGCGTCCATAAGCTTGTCCTCGATCGGTGTAATTGCTCTCCAAGGGGTCCCTCTTTTATTTTGTGGCCCTTCCTTGCGACCGTTCTTCTTCTTCTTTCCCTTCTCCGCTATTCTCCCGTGATATTTTATTAATTTCAGTTCTACCAAATATTTTTTACGAGGAAACGTTTCTTTCGATCTTTCGCTGAGTTTCTATCAATCTCGTGCTCGATATTTACAAAGCTTCCGATCATCTTGAAATTTATTTGTGATTCTCTTTTATCATCAACTTTTTTCTTATCGAATGTTTTTCACATTGTGTTAATTAAAAATCGAAAGTTTTGCGTCGTTGTTTCACATTTCTTGGTATTCGGTCTTTGTCACCGACCTCGTCGAGCCAACTATTGAGACAGACACGGCGAGGCACGTTGAAAAAAGACGCGAGGAGCAAACGATAGAGGCGGAGACACGTTTGCTATCACGTGTCGTATTCACAATCGATACGATGACGTCGAAGCCGAGCAGACCAATCAAACCACGGTCTAGCTTAGCTGCAACAGTCTCATCCGCTGATAAGAAAGGAGCATCGAACTCGCAAAAGCTCCTTTGTTTCCCAGACTACGTTCCCCCGTTTTTCTCGGCCTCGTCCCATTCGCGTTTCCATATTTTCCAGCCGAGTTTGTTTTTCCTTCGCAAAGCCTCCTGTCTTTTTGTTATTTTCTTTCCTTTCTGCCTATTTCCTCCTCATTTTACAACGTGTTGTTTTGCAAATGAGAGGTTAGAAGGTCGTAGACGATCGTCTGAAAAGGTATTATCGGATTTTACAAGGCGCGACCTTGGCTACATGTTTCGTCTCGATAGGATACAGCGATACGGTATCGATACGTGAGCCAAGCGAACCCGTGTGCACGCGTGACTCGAAATTCGCGGTAAGTCGAATCTAATTTATTTACTTCCAGCATCCTTTTTCTTATACTACTCAGAGCCTTGTGGGTTTATCTATAAATTCTACTTTTTGCGATTTCGTTGTGAAACTAATTTTTAATCCTTGAAGGCAATTGTCAAGGGAAATTTCATTTATGTCATCACGGGTGAGAACATTCACTTTGATATATTTTTTAAGCGTGATATTCCCTCAAGAGCGTCGAATAATGAAGAGTGGGAAATAAATGGCCAGTTAAAGAGTTCAATCATTTTCAAGCCGGCCATTAGGGTCCCTATTTTTCTCTCGAGCACAAGAAGCTGAATCTCGAAAGAGCACGGAACGAGATCTCGCGTCCTTCGAATCCTACCTATAAGAGGCATGGTCGATTTTAATCACAGTTTTGTGCTCCGTTTTGTTCGAAGTCTTTTTGCTTTCTTTTATTCAATTAAAGATGTTTTGTTCACCGTGTCGAGGAAAGTTGAATAACAAAAACATCGTTTAAATTCCTTCGATCGCAGCTTGGTGTATCGCTAACAGGTTGCGTCATCGAGTCTCGGAGTATCGGAAACGAGAACCTGTTTTCAAAAGTTTTGGAAGGGAAACGACCGACTGTTTTGCCGGTTTTTTAGATACGGAATAGCCGGGTTTGTTTTATGTGTTCGCAAATTCTCGTCGCTTCACACGTGCGATACGGCCAGTGACATTCGTGGCGTATGCTGGGCGATGTTGTTTTAGGCCAAGCAAACAAATGCCATGGACCGACAGACCACGCTTTGTACTCCGCTCTTGTAATGATAAATGGTTTAAAAAGTTACGAAATCTAACATGCCTTTCAAATGCCAATCTTGTTTAAACTTCTTTTTCAAGATATCCTCCTACCGGTGCTGAATGGTCCTTTTAAATACATAGTTACTTATTTATTTATTTATTCGACTGTTGCTGCGTTAAGGTAATCGACCGTACGTGTTTTACGTTGTTCAGAAACTCCAAGCCCGTAGGGTGTTAAGAATATTAAAAAAATTCATTTGGAAAGCCGTTAATAAAACGACTCGGATAGACAGCTCGGTTGCCTTGTTTCGTTTAATATACATCCGCTTGTAGAACAGCAAACAACAGCGATGGAGTAAAGAGAATCGTGAGAAATGCGAAAACAAGCAGCGTGCAGTTGTTGTCGCATACGGAATGGCCACGGTGCAGCGTTAATCGCCGATGTTAATTAAGCCGTATCTCTGTAAACGATTGCGATTAACGTTGGCCGTGGGTGGCGCGTCAACGATATTATTCTATCGTCCCCTTCCGTTCCTTCAGACCGGGTCCGTTTCGCGTCCATTTAGTCACGTACAGATCGTAAAACGTACAACCTCTTTTAACGCTCTACCCTAATTCTTCGTTTATGTGTCGCCTTGATAATTGACGTATTAACTCACTCCTGCAATAAAGTTATTTCTCTCTCTCTCTCTCTCTCTCTCCGTCTCCCGTTTGTTTTCACGGGTCAACGACTACCTAAATTCACTAATAAAAGACTACGAAACTACTGACGAACGTTTTTTCATTTGCGTTCAAAGGTAAATCTTAATCGCGTCACATCGATCAATTTTACTGAGGTTAATTTTCGAATACACATGTTTATAATTGTTACGACTTTTATTCGCTGAAAATGACGTTCATATTTTATGGTTAATCGTACGCTTTCTGAGAAATTAAATATTGATCACGTATCGTGAAATGATGCTAATTAGTTGTTTCTGAGTGACTCAATCATATGATAATTAATAATGGCAATTAATAACTTTCATCAATTCACTTTTTATATTCCCAATATTTACAGGCTTTTTTTTATCGTACAGACATCAGATTGAAGTAATTCTCAAACACTTACATCTTCGATAAACATCTTCATCGTACAAATTCTATTTTCCTTTCTTCTTCCTTGCACATGTTGTATCTCGTAGCCCTGACGAAAAAGCAGTATCTTTGTTCGTTTATTGACAGAAGACACCGAGGGGCGCTCGTTGCCAGTTTTATTGGGTATCTTTCAAAGGTGCATGGTCGCTGTTAAGATTCAACCGGAGGAATGGCGTGGCTTGCGACCACGCTGCTCGCGCGTGGGAGTGATATACACGGAATAATATGGTACAAGGTTTCTTATAATCAACGCCTCCGAGTGTATTACCCCGGCACTCTGGTCTCTGGTCGAGCGTTGTTTGTCACTCGATCGGTTTTCTTTATTTTATTCGTGTCTCTTATTTCTGCCGCATTCGCTTTTACCAACGCGGAGAGACAACTATAACGACGACCGAGTCGCCTCGGGTTCTTCATTTTTTCTATTATTCTATCGTGACCCTGGTGTTTTGAATTCCTTTCCGCACGTTGTTCGAGTTTATTCGCTGAACATGGTAACAGTGGTTCGATCGCTCGATTCCTTCAAGCATAACAATACTGATTGACTTGCAAAAATAGCAAATAAATTCTCAAGTTCTTACTGAGAGAATTCTCTGCATTTTGAAGCTTACTTCGTATAGTATCTATGAGATTCAAAGTTTCAGTTTGATTCATAAAAGTTTCGTAGCGAAAAATGCGAAGAAAGGAGGAACAGTCGTCCGCAGTCAGACACGCAAGACGCGAATATCGTTAATTTGATATCGGAGTGTTTATACATTCTTCGGTATGGTATCACCTTCGGTTCTCCAACTCTCAATTCATGTATTGTTTCTGTCGCGAATATTGTCAGATAGAGAACATTGAAACTGTTTATCAGTTTCAATTTTTCGACTCAGTCCTTCCCACTAATCCGCAAGAATATCGCTACTGATTTATCCAGTACGATTCATACGTGCAGCGAACATCTGACATCAAACGGTATCGCTGACTCATATTGTCAGTGTCGAAATTGAAGCAGTCGTCACAAGCATAAAATTAGGTCGAATTTTTTTGATCTTCCCCGCCATCGTCACTCGGAGAGAACTTAAATTCCATTTCTGTCCGCACCGCAGCAATTTTACGAGCTTCTTCGCAGCCCCCTTCCGAACTGTCCTCTGTTCCACATCTGTTTCTAATGACGCAATTCTCCTCGAATCTGTCTTTGATGTGGCATACCGGAAACGCCCATTTCGACCATTTTTCGACATTTTAAAGCATGTTGTAGATGCAACACGCGACGCGGTTATTTGGCGGCGGTGACGCTCCACCATTTGGCAGATTTATGTTTGTAATGATGTAATGCACAGTAAGTGCGACTCCACTATTAGCAGGATA
Organism: Bombus hortorum; assembly: GCA_905332935.1. Classification (NCBI taxonomy): domain Eukaryota; kingdom Metazoa; phylum Arthropoda; class Insecta; order Hymenoptera; family Apidae; genus Bombus; species Bombus hortorum. Next base: position 11,947,208 of record HG995192.1, read on the forward strand.
AAATTGATAAGTCGTGTAGCGTCAGCGCTACAAAATCACAGTGGCGTTATATCACTCATCGTTAAAATTTATTGCATGCGATTTTTTGCCAAATATTCGATAAAGTTAATGGGATGACTGCAAGAAATTATCAATGATATGTTCGTGAAGATGTACGCGTTCGATGTAACATTAGTAGAGCGCAACGTAAACAAAAGATACAACGTTCTTGCGTCTTTGTAGCAGTCGTAATTTCGCTATTGAAACTTTAGAAAATACCACTAATACATAGAGCAGAATTGCACCTTTGGGCTTAGCCATTACGAACAGCTCGATTATTTAGATATCAGACTCACCGATGACTGACAGATATGTTTTAGCTTACCCCGAATAATTTACTTTGACATTATCTAACAATAAGTCACTATCCTGAATCAAAGTTGGCGGACAGCTAGTGAACATGTTTACGTTTTCAGTGATGCAATCACACAACACGGACGCCACAGTTCAGCTACCGAAAATATAGAACAAGTTTTTTTTCTTCTTATTATTATTATTTAATTTGTACTTTAGAATTTGTCCAGCTGGACATTTGGTAAATTTATCTAACTTAATTGCTAAATAACATGTGGATGGCTATATATAGAACAAGTGAATCGTATCTGCAGCATCATAACTACAAAATTGCATCGAAGTCACACCTGCACCAGATCTAAACTGGACCGTTTTAAAAAGTCCTGCGCTGTTTTTCCATGAGTACACATCGGCCGTTTTGGGAACGACTGTTCGTTACCTCGATGGAAACGGGGATGAATAATGCAAGCGTAGAACAATATCCATTCCCCGGCACGTGGTATTTCCTCTAACGGAATCCTGACAGTATTCGGAACAAAATCAATTACCGGGCGCTCACACAAAGCAGCGACGGGCTTGTACAGCCTGTACAAAACGACGTGTGCCCGAGCTAATGGCCCCTTTGTTTCTTTGTGTTAGCTGGAGCATCGCGAGCGCGAATCGCTAATAAACTGAACAACCGACACAACAAGTTTCTCTCTCCCACGCGGTTTTAGCGCACTTAATAACTCCACGGATCAGTGAACCGCGATACTCTAATCGTAATTTAATATTCGAACTATGGTCCGGTGTGTGGAATTACCGAACGATTAAAAAGTTCGCGAGCCAAAGAACGAAAGAGAAATAGTATTATCTTGGTCGTTTTTATCTCGTCGATGAAAAACCAGCAGAAAAATATTTAAATAACATATTCCATCTCTTTTCGTTCGTTCAATTGCGAAAACGCGCGTGTATTGAAAGATAAATTGGACGATACTGCACGAGTTACGCATAATCGTCAATCGTGCACGCTTTTGAAATTATTACGTGGAAAGGAAGAAACTGAATAAACGTGACGTTGAGTTATTAAGTGGCTCGTTTTCGGATCTGTGCATAAATACAAGCTCAAGGGGAATTACAGACATTTTTCTAATTACAGTTCTGCTGTGTCTGCAACGTTATTTGCCTTGAATGTATAGCGCACGGTAAACATTTGTCCGAGTAGTCTAAACTCAGCCTCAATCGAGATTAATCTATTCAGCTTGATCGTGTACGTGATGTCCATAAGTTTCGCCTGTTTATGTTCGCCATGAATTTAGGGCGAGATGTTGGTTTAATCGCTCGAAATTGACGCGCGATGAAACAATTATTTCCCTTCAGTTATGTTTGGTTTGATTTGTGAATATTGTTGTTTCTTAAAGTGTATCGTTTCACTTTTCCATTTCTCTTCTTCTTCGTTTGATTATCCTTGATTTTATATCAATAAAGAATTAATCTTTACGATGTTTACGCAAATTCATGCTTTCAAAGATACAGAAGTAAAGCCTAAATACATCTTTACGCGTTTAGATTTCCCGTTAAACGCGTCAACGTTGTTATAATTTTTTTAAAAATTCGCTTGAAAACATCAATGATTCTAAGAAACACAGATTAAAACGAACTTAATACAAAATACCAGCAACTTGTGCGAAGCGAATCGCGAACTCCATTCACCAGTCGATTCAGTAGTGCCCAGATAGTAAGCCCGCTTTAATTCCCTCATTTTTCAAGCAACGTCACCGACAGATAATGTCGGCCAGTTCGATGCTCGACGTTTCGTAACTTGGCGTTAATTTTATCGTTCTCGTCGCGAATCATCCCATTATGCGTGCCCGTGGGAACGTCGAGATTCGCGCATAATCTCGCCGTCATTTTGCTAATCCCCCCTCGAGTTGCTACATCACGTGATTTATCACCGTTGCACAAGTTTCCTACACTTGTTTAAATGCCGTGCACTAACCGTAGAAATTCTTATACGGAGAAAATTTCGTTGATAGCCATTGGTAAACTTCGTTTCACAGATTAATCATCCATAACAACGTAGCGAAAGATTATCATGTAAATAGTTGTAAATCAAAATCTTCGCGCTCCTCTCCACAGAGCGGATCATTATACTGTTCTTTCTTGTTTAATTTCATTTATTTTATATTTAATCCATTCTATAATTTCTTTTGCTCCATATAAGTCGTCTATCAAGGGCATCGCAGTTTTTTTCTTCGTTTCCTTCGAAGACACGTGCCGCGGAAGCAAGACCGGTCCCGCGATTATAATTAGAAGCTCACAGCATATCCACGATCACTGCATCGCTATTTATGCCATATTTACGAGCCTGCCTATTTACGTGGTACATCTAATGAGCTTTCGTTCCGATTGTCAACGCGAGCGAACGTCTTCTTTATAATCTACTTCCGAAGAACCTAGTATTTTGTTAAACAGAGAAACATCGAAACATTCACGTCATCGTGAATGTATCACAAAGAAGAAATGTGTGTCAGCGGTCGTTAAGGTAAGCCACTCGAGCCGAGCTACATTTAGGTTTCAGATAAGGTCTCAGAGCGTCATTAGTTAAAAACCTCCGAATTATGGTATCTCGAGAAAAGTGGCCGGAAACCGCTTGAGCCTGGCGAGACGTTTAAAACGGGCACGGTGGCCGGATTATATCAGAATTTTAGAAAGTTTCCAGATACTAGTTGGATGTGATAAAGGGTTAATGGGTCCTTAAAGTATTTAAAAATTCATTGTGCTTTGTTCTTTCCTCTGGAACAACATTCCCTTGGATTACATTCCATGTATTCTAGCCTATAATTAGGGTTAAGCATCCAGAAGAACATCTCCTACGAGGAGATTTTCGAAATTTACGGTCACGTCTCTACGAAGAGAAATATCGCTTGAGTGACTCAGTGATAAATACAACTCTTAGACAACGATGCATTCACATTATTTTTCCCTTGAATGTTCCGATTAAGAAACTATTAAAAATACTACAACAATTCATTGAAAAATCATTGAACGCGAAATCGGCTACACGAGCAGGACGCACCTCGTTCTCGCGAAAAAGCAGTGCCCAAAATATCTGCGAAAGGGAAGTGATAGTTTGTTTGGGAATCAAGAGTTGAAAACGAGCCCTGGGGAGATTCCCGCACAGCGGAAGGAAAATTCCATATGATTTGAAGCCTGTGGCTGGATGGCACAAGGCAAAAGAAGAAGAGGAAGAGGAAGAAAGAACAGAGCGGAATACTGTAGAAATACAGGAGAATCGAGACACACATGGTCGAAGAGGCTCGCCACCAAGTCTCAGGGAGCTGTGCGTGGGCTCGATGCCAGGGGCTTCTGCCAAAAGAAAAAGAGTTCTCGGAAGAGAGCAGCAGGTTCTCCTCTTGCTCGCGTGTGTGAGCTGGCTGCAACTTTCGAGGGCTTCGCTGGGGACAATCCGCCACGGGATCTTGCCAAATCTCGCGTACGGGTTAATTGAGTAATACTTTTGCCGTTGATGACGCAGGCGACTATTTTTAATTGGCCAGCAGCTGATTACCTTCGATTCCTCCTCGTCTTATATGCAACGTACCTTTTCATCGTTGATCAAACTCATTGACAACGAGGTTGCTTGTTACTTTTCGTGGTTTCAACACCACAAAATTTTCCAATTAAAGTAAACACCGGTGTTTCAGAAGTTCGCTTTCAAATATTATATTAATTTTCCTCTGTAGTAATTCTCTTGTTTCGTGGAATTATTGGTATCGTTGGTACCATGTTGAAATTTATTTATCTGTTCCGTGTTATCGTCTATCTTTTTTGATATTTTCACGAATCGATGTTATTTACTTCGAGTTCGATATCAAAACAGTTTGTCGAAGTTGGGGTGTCGCGAAGGTGCCACGTTTTGTCACGTTGTCAAGATTTTGTCGAACATTGCTGCTCGTAACTTGGTTGAAAATTGCGAAAATAAAAACCGACAGGAAATCGCGAAAATAAGTCAACTAATTTCGATGACTAATTGTAAGGTCATCAGGTGTAAGTACGCCTTCCTCTTATCGTACCTCTTTTCTGTTATTTTCATCGCAAACGGTAAACACTCGACAGCTTCGACTATCGAGACTCGCATTTTTAATTGTCGTAAATGCGACAGTCTTTTTTTTATCAGATTTGCTCGAGATATTGTAGTTTCAATCGCGTATTAATTTTTTATTTCCGTCAAAGAATAACAACTATGTTGCAAATTGTTAGATTTTATGGTCTACTGATTTATAGCACGTTATTACAGAAGTAAAAGCGTGTTACATAAGACAAAATGTGTAATACGGAAACATGCGATGCAAAATATCTGTATATTTCCCATAAATACAGCAAGAACCGCAGTCTAATATACGTATTGTTAGTGGGCTTTGTGTGGGAGTGAAGAAACAAAATTAAAACAGGTACATTAACGTAGGTTGATGTGATGCTCATCACTTAACGGCTACATTCGTAGCGTTGTCTTCCACCTTGCAAATTATTATAAATGATAGAGTTCATGTTTCAATATGGCTTCTTACCTCGTCCTGCAATACCCTTCACATGAATCGTAAACCTATTGGTAGAATTATTTGTACTTACATACATACATATTTCGTAATCCAACAACTCCTCAAGATCGTTATCGTTTAATGATCGATATTAATCCTGTAGTTTAAACAAAACCACTTCTTCGCTATTTCGTAACACGCCACTAGACAAATAGCTTTGTTGTTCCCATTCGAATCTAGATCTCTGATAATAATTATCGATAATAATCCAAATTTAACGACATCACGCGTATAAGTTACGATCTCACGAATCAACGCGTTAACGTGTTACCTTCGTTTTATTTTGAAATGTTAAACCTGTTTTAAACGTTGAAGCATTAGCACGTGTCGTGAAACTTCTTTGCTGACAAGATTAACGCTCGTAGACTGTTATAAGGTTTCGTCCCATCGTCCCTTTGATATTTTTGATCATGCGTAAGAAGCTCGATGGTAAGTAGTCTTCTAGCGTTCGAGCACGCCCACATAGCGATCCTCCCTCGATCCTCTGTGACCGATCAACGACACACGTCGAAATTGATATTCTTCGCGTGACGAAAGCCCGCGTATCCCCGGTGAAATGCCTTTCCCGTTTAATTTGTTCAAGCGGGTTATTGACCCTCTGCAAGGACGGTAGTAACCGTTCGCATTAATATATCGCGCTCGTACGACCACCGATCGTGTCTGAATGCCCACTGTTTTTGCCTTTGGTCGCCTCGCAGTGGAAAACAATCGATAGAGGATTTCGATATCGGCCTGGTCAATAGAACTTGAGATACAGCCACGATGAGGTCTCTCGTATCTCTATTCTCGAGTATGTTATAAGATATGTAATATAAAATGCAGGGTGTTTTAGATTTGCTATTTTAGGTTTTCAGTACTGGTAGATTTCGTTGTTCTGTCTTCAAAAATTATAGGATAAAGTAATTTAGTATTCTTCTAGGTGCTTATTCAACACATAGTCAGTTAATGTGATTAAGTTCAATTGAAGTGGGTAATTTAAATATTTCGTCCTATAATGATATATTTTTGCAAGCAGAACGTTAAAACCTACGTGTTCCAAATTTCAACTAAGTCAGTAACTCTTGCACTTTCTCCCCATTATGAGAGTCGATAAATCTACCCACGTAGCGCTAGTTGGACGTCGAAGAAGTTTGTCATCGTTATATCTCTCGTGTTAATTTCCCCGTACAAATTACCAATTATCAAAGGACTCTAACCTTCAATTAAAAAGAAAAATAAAAAGAAAAAAAAAAGAAAAAAGAGAAAAACACTTGCATGGAGCTGTAGGAAAATTAAGAGTATCCCCTTGCCGGGGAGTAAAAGGATGTTCCAAACGACTCAATGCGTAAGATCTAAGTTTAGAGGTTGCATCTGCGTGTCGAGAAGCCAGTAGTCAACACTGTCGCGCCTATAAGTTTCACGACTTTTCACTGTGTAGTATCGTGTTAATACGAGTGCATGTTACAAACTTACGCGTGTGCAAATTGCAATGGTTATACAGGTGATATCAGGTACAAAGACGAGCATGCCACGTCGTTGATGATGTAAGCTGAACGCTCGATTTCGAGGTTTGCTTCCGAGTAACCCGGTTTTCTTGTTCCGGGCTCCGAGACAAACACGATTATGTCATTAATGCGACTATGCGAGCACCGTTTATGTACGTTACGTCGATTTCCACGATATAGCGTATCATTAGGTCAAGCGAAATATATAGAAGCAGAACGTGATCAAAAGAATTTCAGTTATCGTTTGATAAATATATCCGACGTTTGTTCTGTTTCTCCAAACGAATTAAAATTATTGCGATCTAATCTTATTACACTTTTGCTATACTGTTATGCTTTGCTAAATAAGAAGAAGATAACATTATTTAAAAAACTTGGCAAAAAGTTCAGGCTTATCTGAGTTATTGATAATTGGCCACGTTTGATCATAAATACAAACTTTCTAATCCATAGAAACGAAATATATTAATCCATACGTGTTTCTTAACTGTCCAATAATTTTGTCCGCCGATTTATCGTTTTTCTTTTTTTTTTTTTTTTTTTTATCAAGCAACCGACTAAGCATTTTTTTCATTCCTTTCGTTACAGACTCATATTCTGTTGATGGATGCATTCCTCCAGAACAACAGGCTGGATCATGTCTCCAGGGTGATGGCCTCGCATCCTTCGTACTTGGAACATTTCCTTCGTACTCAACATTTCATTCTAAGGGGTGACGGACCGCTTCCTTACGACTACAGGCATCTCATCGCCATTATAGTAAGTGCACTACTGGTTTTTCTCTTTATCTAATTCATCGTAATGGCGGCAACTTTTTTCCACGCGGCGATAACACGCCATCTGGCGAACGCAGTGCGGGCGGAAGACGGGAAAATTCTTCTCACGAACGTTAGAGTTTTATTTCGTTTGCTCGTAAAATCGAGAGAACGCCGACTGCTTGGAGGAGCAAGAATGGCCGCGATGCTTATTAACATAAAGACGTCGCCTCAGGAGGTGACATTAACGGTGCAATTATACGCGGCGGGGAAGTGTCTTGAACGCTGGAAGACCGTTCAAGCGGATTACGTAAGATTGGCCAGAAAAAGCTCGTTATTGTATACACGAACGGCAATATTAACGGGGTCAACGTTGAGAAGATCAGTTTCCAATGTTGAATTCTAATCAGACATTAGAGACACGCATGATATAATAGTTTACGTTGTGAAACCCGGTCTATAACTCACGAAGTTACGAAGTACCTGAGTTCATGATAAGATTTTTTGAGAAATATGTTGGGATATACTCCATGGTCTATAAATTTCAACCGTTGCAAGGTCGAATTTGTTGACGAAAGTCTGAGAAAAATTATTTTCTTTCATTCCTCGGACTTATCGTATATTTATTTCATCCTGTTATTCTCCTCGTTTATTCTTCACGTTCGTATCTCACCAGGCGATTCTCTTTTACTTGAACGGATAAAGGAAAGTTGTTTAAGATGAGGAGGTTAAATATTTCTTAGAGCGAACAGTTACTGCGTGCGTATAATTATTAGCGTTAATCAGTTGTTAAAGAATGCTCTTTCATCCTATTATTATCGATTACGATAGTCGCGTGAAGAAATTTAAATACATTGTCAGTTAGATCGACAGAGACGTGTTTGTTCACGTGTTGGTGATTATTTTTGCGCGTTATTTTTATGCGCGACAAACAAAGCCGGTAATATGATTGTCGTGGAACGGGTCGGCGCCGCGACGCTGCGTTCTTTTCAAGCGTCACCGTGTGCCCGTTTTCCGAGCTATTCCACGGTCGTCCCTCGCCCAACGGGTCGTGCTTTGGGCCAAAGATTATCAAGAAACCGAGCAAGTGCAACGGGTTTCGTAACGTTATGTATTCTTCGCCGCTCGAACTAGTCGTAATTACATTACTTACGTTCCTTAATTATATTTCTTAATTTTGCTTTCAACGAAGAATAACTTTGCACGTTAATCCTTCTACTTGTACGAAGCAGTCGGTCATTTTCGACTCATTTTACGTTTATTACTTTCTAAGGTGTACTATCTAAATTGTTATTATTCGATCATGTTATTCGAACTATAAAGAATTGTATTTTTTGAGAGCATGTTAGTGTCATATCTGGTGCTCGTCTTTCGTCGCTATAGAATTAAACAATCGATTCACGCAACGACAGTTGTTTATTCATCGATTCAACAACAGCCTAATTGTCACTTACGATCGTAGCTATGTTTTCTGATAGCCCTACAACTTATTACCTCCTTTGAATCTTAAGAAACGATATTTCTTAGTAGGAAAAGTTGTAAATTCCGCGCGGAATACAGTTAGAAGTTCTTTTTTGTCACTTACCCCGTTTATCATCTCAACTTTTCAATTCCTAATCTAACTCGTAGATGGTCGCAGCTTGCTCGTTTCGTGACATGCGATCCAATCTGTCTGAGCGGTTGAATGTCACAGCATACGTGATAACGCGATAACTACCGGCTCGCAACATGCCATTACGTAGTCGTAGACGAAATATCGTTTCTTTAAACTTTAAACGATCAACCGAAAACGCTTTATCGCGCGATAAAACGTCGACGTTCCTTGACACGGGCTGAGGGGAAGGAGAGATTCTTGAAAGTAGCAGGGTAAGAGGGGAGTTGCGATTGTAGTCGCTACACGGAGGAGAACGATAAAACGATAAGATATCTGAAAAACAGCTTTTCTACCGGTAAACATTTTATCACGTGACACTGTCGCGTTGAGATTCGCGTAATTCGCGCAATTTGGCAGTGTTCAAGGTCGTTGGGAAAACCATCCAGAAGTTTGGGATTATCTGGAGGGATATTCTGCGACATAAAGTATTTTTATTCGATTGAATTATTTCGAAATAGAAGTAAAAAAAAAAAGAAAAAAAAAAAAAAAGAAAAAAAGAACAAATACGCACGCACGTATATATAACAGAGATTGTAGATTTTATAGAAATTTGTTAGGGAATAATTTATGGAGGGACGCATAATCAAAATATGCTCCATGTTCGTCGGTATATAAACCAGGTTTTAGAGAGAACAATGCCATACGAAGGAAAACAAACGGATATCTCGCCTGCCTGACGCTGTATCAATTTTTAACGAGGATACACGTGGCTGGTATCGTCGTCTTCTGTTACACTGGAATTCGAAATTATCTCGCGCATTTCGTCGACTTTATCATCCGTTTCCGAGATTGTTGTACCATTTCTGTACAAAATTTATCATTCGAGAGCTAAAAGAAAAAAGCTCTTTAAAACATTTCGTAAAAACTTTGCTTATAAAAACAGCAAAAAAAAAAAAAAAAATTGGAACTTCGTAGCAAGCAGAAAGCATCGAGTTTCATTTCTTTAACAGCGTCCCGCTGCCATAAAATGAATTCAGGGAAAATTGCTTTTTCACTCGTCACTTCAACTCGTTCTCATTGATTGTCTCGTTCGATGGACAATATTTTTCCAAGGTCTGCAGGGGGTCGACGCGCAAAATTTCAGTCATCATGCTGTTTGTAGCCTTCTCTTATCGCTTATCGTGGCTCTTGAGTCGATCGATTCGCGGCCCTGCATGGTAAACACGTGTTTTGTTTACGCGCTTCATCATCCTGCGTCCTCTTCCCTTTTCCTCGACGTTCGTCCACCTACCTATTCTTCTTTGTCGACGTCTCCGCGTTCCCGATACTCGTTCTACGACCGGTCATTTGAATTTCTGATGTAATTCCAGCACGATCAAAACAAACCAATAAGAAGACCCCGATCGCGTTCCCTCGAACGCCTCCTCCCTTTTCGTCATAATGTTTTTCATCGTAGTACGAGAAGCGAGGTCACGAAGGCGATTAAGTTTTTGCAAAGTTTGCCTCTTCCATTTCTACGACTTGTTCGAATTGATCGGTTATTTTTCGAACTTTCGATATTGAATTTACTGATACAAAATGTTATTTATGTACTGAAATGCACTGAAAGATGGAGATTTTCTCCTAATAAATAAAGTATCAAGCATCGTATGTTGAAGAATGTCAAGGCGGTAAACGCAATTATTATTTTTGAAGCTGTACATTATATCGGATCTATGTTAAATTCATTGTGTTACTTTGGTGACGAAGTTGGCGTGACACGATGAACAGTCACTCGAGGGTTGAACATTCTTTCTTCCTTCGTTCATTGTGGCCTTATGTTTTATATCGTGTCAGAGAACGTTATAAGGAACGCAATCTATACGATGGACGTGCTCTTGCTCAATTTCGCGCCTCGATACGTCGTGTCGTCGGCAATTTGTCTCCTCTTCAGCATCCCTCGACGATATTTTTTCGTTGATCCCTCTAGCTTCTTTCTCCATGCTCGAGGACTTCTTTTTTTAGGGATTTCTTTGGAACTTAACCGCCTCACGCGGATGAAATTGCTACTCTATAGTCCCTTGTTGACTTCCTTTCAGTTCTAAAAAAAAAAGAAAGTCTTCTCTTTGGAGAATGCGTAATTTTATTCGAAAGACGAAATTTAAAAATGGCAGCTGGTTGCTGTTCGAACGAAATTATTCTGGAATTAGTTATTTTTGATAGAATGGCAAATAAAATTGTGCGCTTCTTTTCTTTTTTAGGCTGCTGGAAGGCATCAGTGCAGCTATCTCATAAATCTGCAAAAAGGAGAATTCATCCTTCAAGGCGGTGATCCATCGTGGCTCCGAGGTCTGAAGTCAATCCCAGGAAAATTACAAGATCTCTATGAGATTAACAAGATTTTAGCTCATAGGCCGTGGTTGTTGAACAAAACGCACATAGAGGTTGGTTCGAACAAGATTAGTCTTAACGTTAGAACTACTAAATATGTATTTGCTTTTACAATTGCGTTCAAATATTCAAACGCTTTTACGTAATTGATCCTCACCATTGTTCAAATTGAAATATCATTTTATATTTTCTACTTAATTGTAATCATTCATGTACGATATAATTCACTATTCTGATAAATGCAATCGTTGGTAAAATTCCGTAAAATAAAAAAAGAAAAAAGAGCTGAGAATAATTTGTGGTCTTTTATTTACAGAAACTGACCAAAGGTGCGGACAGTTGGTCCTTGGCCGAGGTGGTTCACGCGATAGTTCTTCTGGCCCACTTTCACTCCCTCTCGTCTTTCGTATTTTCCTGCGGGATTAACGAAGAGCTGGACAACGTAGCCGGTCACCATTACAAAGAGAATGTCCAGGATAATAGCAATAATGTACCAACTGCCAAAGATAAGCTTTCCAGTAGTCCGAAGAAGATTCCCAATGGCGATGGCAAGACTGGTAAGTCGGTCACCGATCGTTTAAAATCCTGTTCCTAATCCCGTAAAACCCAAACAACATATAATTCATTCTCTCACGAACACTGAATATCATTAACTACATTCTACCGCATACCATTATCGTTTCATTACAGATATGAATTGCTAAAGTAGTATTTATAATATCAACTTATGCTATAAATCACAGATTTTTATTTTATTTTTTGTTTTCTCTTTATACTTATAAAAACACGTAGTTCCGTTCTCCAAGTTCAACGACATTTAACGGTCTTTCAACCGCGCCCTTCAACCGCTAGATCGCGCAAGATTATCATTGCTAATGACCAACAAGTGTTTGTGATAACAAGATATCGTTCGAATATGCACAGAGAACATGCCGTCGCCGCCATCCTCGCCGAGCATAGTGGGTGAACAGGAAGTTGGCGTCGAAGCACTAATGGAACGTATGAAACGTCTTTCTGAGAAATCCAAATCCTACCAGATCACGCAAGAGGAGCTGTCCAAAAGATTCGAGACTGTAGAAACACAGTCTGCCGAATTGGCTGCAGCGCCTCAGAGGAGTAGTTCGGTTCTCGATTCTGATATCGGTCATTTCATCGAAGATCCTACGTTCATTTATCAAGACTTCGCCAAGGTAGATTTTAATTCATTGACTCGTTAGAAGTTTATCAATATGCAGACTCGGTTGGAATAACGTGGTCATTTGGATCGGGCGATAACAAATACCTTATGTAAATACGGAACATGATTGAAGTCTAGACTAAAATCAGTCCCGTATATAACTTTCATAAAGCGTCAGAATTAACATTGTGATCAAAACATCGTTATATGTGTCGTCGTAGTGGATATGAATTCGTCGGACCAATTCGAAAGTACGTTTCAAGGCGACACGAAGCCCGCCGATGAATATTTAAGTTCCGTCGATTCGATCACCGTTTCCACTGTTTTATCATGAATATTTACGACACGTGTGCCTTGTCGAAATCGAGTAGTTTAACTTTAAACGGTGGTGCGATCGAATTCGCCAACAAAGAAAAGAAAAACGTTATTCTTTGCCGCTATCTAATCACATGGTAATTACGTAAATTGCTATACTAAATTATAGTGTAACCTATCGTTTATACGTTATGTATATATATATATATAATAATTATAATATATATATATATATATATATATATATATATATATATATATTAAAGATACATGTAATTTATAATCAAACGATTTTTCATTTCAGCGTGGTCAACTGAACGATAGACCAACGTTTCGCGTGCAAGACTACTCCTGGGATGATCACGGTTACTCGCTGGTGAACCGTTTGTACAATGACGTCGGTAATCTGCTAGACGAAAAATTCAAGACAACTTATAATCTCACCTACTTTACTATGGGCACGCACAGCAGTGTGGACACGTCCCGTTTCCGACGAGCGATCTGGAATTATATTCAATGTATGTTTGGCATCAGGCATGACGATTACGATTACAACGAGGTGAACCAGCTGCTCGAGCGTAGCCTGAAGACGTTTATAAAGAACGCCGTTTGCTACCCGGAACTCGTGACAAAAAGGGACTACGATCGCGTGATGAGGGAGTTCAAGCACAGCGAGAAGGTTGGTTGCCTTTTACCCCGAGCCTGTTTATCGCTTTGCTCGTGTTTGTTTGTAGATTTTGAGCTGGTACGAGTTTACGTAAGAAGATATGTGCATAATTCTATTTACATATGATTTCCGTGACATACGCACGCATTTCGGTTTCACGTGTCACCATAATGACTTAGGGATCGTCGATTTATTTGTCCGGTTTTAACAATGTTTGAGTTATATTAACGTTTCATGTACTGTTATGTTTTATTAAAAATGTATTTTTCGTTTTTTTCAGGTTCACGTAAACCTGATGATTCTGGAGGCACGAATGCAAGCGGAGCTATTGTACGCGCTCCGCGCAGTGATGCAATATATGACCTAAGCGAGGCATCGTCGCTGCTCCTTCGTCTACTTGCTGTCTGTCAGTTTGTCGTCGGTTTATTTTATCGTCTTTGCGAGGCGTCTTTGCGGACTCTGCACACGGCACAGTAAGGAACGAGCAAACGCGACACTGTTTCTCACGCAGTATATAACAATGTACCTTCACACAGTGACAAAATACATTCATTTACACACAACTATAATATTCATCCATATGTACACATAGCAGAGAACAGAGAGGAGTTCACGTTATAATAAACTCACCGTACACACGCAGACGTACAGAATTGAAAACAGAAACATAATGAAACACGCGTGTGAGCAAAGAAGAAAAAAGCGGAACCCCGAAATTCGAGTGTCCATTGTGAGACGGCGTTGCCAGGGTGTCCGTCGTTTGCTCGTCGCTCGTAACCTTAAACGACAAAGATTTCTTCGAGGAGTCAGTGCTGAACCGAAGGAGAGAATCGACCTGAAAGAAAAGCTCCGCGAGGCGCGTGGAAGAAATGAAAATTTCGATGTAGTTGCGCCGATATCGATGCTGACAAACGTTGATCGGTCACGGCGATAGAAGATAGCCGATCCTCGAGTCGGCAAGTTAGAAGATATCGATGGCTTCGTCTCTGAATCGGAGGCGTATCATCCAAAGCGATCTTTCTGTGTTTGACGCGCTACCGTTTCCGCTCTGTAAACCGGAAATGCTGGTGCGTTCTTATTTTCTGCTCGGTTTAGTTTTTGGATTTTAGACACCCCTTATGGGGTTTGAGGAGAAGAGGATACACGCGAGAGAGAAAGAGAGATTTTATGATTCGTTTTGTAAATAGACACTCGTATTTTTCTATGTTTGCCAAGATATCGTGTAGTAGACTGTTATTTCCGCGTTTCGTTATAAGCATTTCAGATCTGTTGAAGCTTTTGTCCCTTCCCCGATCGTCGCGTTTATCCTTTCGATAAAACTTCCGTGCACATTTTTAAATTGTACTCTTTCCCGCTTTTAGTTTCACACAATTCCCAGCTGTAGGTACGACAGACGATTGCGATTATTATAATACGTTCGCTGTTCTTTCTTTCTTTATCCGCCTTTCCGTTTTCTTTTTTGCATGTTTTACTACTAACGATCGCGTTTAGGGAACGAAAGAAAAAAGAAGCTTGAAAAGAGGGGAAGGAGAGGAGCATCGCGCGTCCGTTTTTTCCAAATTAATCAACTACTCGCGGCTCTTTATATATATCGAGAAGATTTGCTAATACGGCACTGCAGTTAATTGTAAGGATAAATTAAGAAGTCTATTAGAATACACTGTTTCCAATTTGAATTGACCAATTTGAAATGGTCCCGCTTTTTGCGTCTCTACGTCGAGACACTCGCCCCTCCGTCGCCTTTGTATCGATTCGTCAATTCAGTAATCGAATAGACGAACAAAGACGACGATGGAACGCGACGAACAGAAGAAACAAGTGAAATAGACATGGAAAGAAATGAAACAATTTGTCTTTCGCGCTATGACCGCGATTCGCGTTGTACATATTATATACGTTTTAACCTCGTTTATTTCACTGACTATCGTATA